>JAZKLR010000185.1:6246170-7495405 GCA_037103525.1 Ganaspis brasiliensis
ATTATTTCTGCAATTTTATAATTATTCTCTTTAATTACCATTTTTTAAGTAATTTTGTAATTATTTTCTTTTTTAAACGTATATTCTACGATTTTTCAACTATTTTCCCCAAATTTTATGTACTATTATCAATTTTTCATATTTAAATTATTTTTATCATATTTCAATTTTTATTTTCAGTCTTTAATAACTTCTACCATATTTCAATTATTTTTTCAATTTTAAATTAATTTTATCATTTTTCAATTATTTTTCTTGATTGTTAATTATTTTTCTCATTTTCTAAAATTATTTTTTAAGATTTATAAGTATTTTTCTAAAAAAAAAATTTTCTATTTCTGAGTATAAAGCCTCTCTCTCTTTTTTGGATTTCCTAGATTATAAATTATTATCATTTTCTAAAATTTACTATTTTTTAAGATTGTTAAGTATTTTTCTAAAATTTCATTTATTTTCATCAATTTCCGATTATTTTTGCAATTTTATAATTATTCTCTTGAATAAAAATTTTCAAAGTAATTTTGTAATTATTTTCTCTTTCTAAACATATATTCTAGGATTTTTTTTAACTATTTCCCACAAATTTTGTTTACTGTTTTTCAATTTTTCATATGTAAATTATTTTTATCATATTTCAATTCTTTTTCTCAATTTTAAATTACTTCCAGCATATTTAATTTATTTTTTTTTCACTTTTTAGTGAAAACTTTTTAGTTTTCTAAAAATTCTATTATTTTCTTCAATTTTTAATTATTTTTATTTGTTTTCTTAATTTCTAAATTTTTTTTATTAATTATCGTAAATCGTAAATTTGAATTATTTTTAGTTCTCTTTAATTCTTTTATCCAATTATTAATAATTCTCATTTTTTTACAATTATTTTTTAAAATATTCATGTATTTTTCTCAAATTTCAATTATTTTTTTTATTTAAAAAGATTTTCGTAATTTTTTAAATTAATTCTTTTAAATGTCATTTATTTTTTACAACTTACTATTGCTCTTATCATATTTCAAATATTTTCTTCAAGTTTCATATTTTAAAATCATTTTTCAATTATTTTCCAAAATATATGTCTTTTAATTTTCAATTTTTTGATTTGTTTTATAATTTCCAAAATTTTAAACTATTTATCTGACATTTCAATTATTTCATTCAATTTTCAAGTATTTATAATAATTTATTTATATTAGTTTCTTCAATTTTCAATTACTTTCGTTCTTCTTCGTAATTTTCAAAAAGTTTTTAATTATATATTTTTAATTAAAAATTGTTCTCTTTAATTTTAAATTACGTTTATCTTATTTTCCTTTATTTTCTCTAAGTTTTAAGTATTTTTCTGAAATTTTCTTTAACTTTCCTTTATTTAAAATATATTATGGAACTTTTTAAATTATTTTCTCAAATTTTAATTTTTTTTTAATTTTCAATCATTTATTTTTTCATTTACAATTATTTTCTCTAATTTCTCATTTTTCAATTTTTTCAATTTATATTGAAAATATTTCTATGATTTTTTAAATTAATTTCCTTAATTTTGAATTGATTTCATTTTTTTTCAATTAATTTGCAAAACTTTGAATTATTTTGTTTAATTTCAATTATTTTTTGCAATTTGTTTTAGTTCTAAAGTTTTATAAATTTTCTCCTAAATAATTATTTATTTTTAGTTAAGAGAGATGTAAATCCTTCCATTTTGTTTCAGTTGAACCAGAAATTATATATGATCCAGCCTCATCAGGCTGTTTTTATTATAAAAAATATACAAAAATTAATAATCAATCAAAATTAATAGTCAAACTTTAAGATACTACAATTAGTAAAGTTTTTGGATTTTGTTTTTTTAAAGGCCTATTAATTAGGGTTGATTAAGGGCCCCCTAACGTGAAGGGCCCCGGGGCACTGCCCCACTTTGCCCCTTAACAGTTACGCCACTGATTTTAATTAATTCTGTAAAAAGGCAAAAAAATATAATCCTTAATTGAGAAATTTGAAGTAAAAAATAATAAAGAGTATTTTAAATTTCGACTGACGGAAAATTTTTAGAATGTAAATGTTGCACAAATTTTTGTACATATTTAAATGTCTTCTCACTAAATGTTTGAACTTCAACAAGAAAGGGACTTGAAAACTTTTTTCCATTAGTCTCTTAATTTACTTTCTCCCCATTAAAATGAACTTTCATCCCCATAGCTTGGTGATTTTTTTTTTTTTTAGAAATAATTAATTTCCACTGGGTGACTTAGCTTTCTTCAGTTTTTTTTAGTCGCTTCTCGTCAAATTGATTAGAGATTAAACAATGACACATTTTAATTCCAGAAAGTAAAAAAAAATTAGAGGAAGCAAGTTATTTTGTTACATGGATTTATATACATACTGAATTATATTTTCATGCTATAAAATATCGAGAAAAAACTCTAAAATGGCTTATTTTTAGTTTTACACATTGAACGTTTGCAAGGACATAAAAAACCTTAATTTGAAATTCATCAAGAATAAAACTTTCAACAAAGTTACTGATTAATGATGTAATTTTTCCCATAAGTCAAAAAGTGTTGCTGTTTAACATTTAAATGATATTTATTATTATTCGCTGTTGTACAAAGGTTTAAATTATGAATTTCTGAAATGAAACAACTTCAACTGACAATTTCCATTTTATTTCATTTCTCTTGTTTTGTGACCCTAAAAAAACCTTTTTGATGACAATAAAAAATGACGATGTATTACTTACGTGAATCTACCTGAAAACGGTTTTTGCCCTAAATAAAGATTTTAAGGGTGTATCCAAGATTTAATATATACCATTCTTTTTAGTTTTTTATTACCAACAACTTTCAATATGCTCGATAAGAAGTTTTTTTTGCTTATTTATATTTTGTAACACAGTATAATCAGCGCAGGTTTGCCATTAAATTAAGAAATGTTAAGCTTTGTTTTTGGAAGGATTTAGTTTTCCTTAAAAGTCGGCAAATTATACAAGATGGAAACAGCAGAATAACTGTCGACATATAGAGTTGTCTGAAAGTGCATAAGCATGTAATTGTAAATTAGCTTTCTTCTCCAGTGCCTTTGCCAACCTTTGCTTTCCAGAATCGCGTTTTACACCCCTGCTTTTCCACATTTGTTTCTTTGATGTTACACAGATTTCTAATTATAAAGTTTATAATTTTATTTACTCCATTACGTTGCTTTTAATTGGTTTTTTCAATTACCGTTGAATTGAAAGTAAATGAACACTTAGAGCTTTTAAAATTATTTGTCACATTATATTTTATTACAGTATACCTATATCTACATTTTAAGAAGCGTATTTTCTCGAAAAAGTCATCGATAATCAAATTTTGCGTATAAAGTTTGTAAAATACACAAAAATGTTGTTAAATTAGTAGCCATTATAAAATTGATGAGAAAGCAAAGAAAAAAAAGGTATAAAAATTTAATATTTCATTTGAAAATTATTTTTCTTGGATTAAAAAAAATTTAAAATAACTTTAACGCACGATCAGTTGTAAATTGTTTTGTTTAAAAAACCAAGTATGTATAATGAACAGCACAAGTAAATGACGTCAAATTTTTACCTTGAAAATTGTCATAATTTTAATGACACTCAAAGCTTCAGCGTGCTGCCAGATGTGACAGAAATGTTTCTTAAAATTCATTGCTGCGAATAAACTAGAGGAATAAAAACTTTTACTACCCATTCTTATTATTATTAGATAACAATTGACTGCCAAAAGTTATTTGTCATCTTCACTTGAATTTACAGTTTCTTAATTGGATAGAGGATATTTAAAAAAAAAACTTATAAAAATTTCAATTTGTTTATAAATTTTCATTTTGATATTCTTTAATTTATAATCCTTAGATATGAGTTTTGTTTCAGTATATACACTTAATAAATATGAAAATGGAAACAAGGATACATTGTGAGTCTATCAGGGATTTGCATATATTTACCTTAGACCCAGTATCTTAAGAGGCAATGTCGAATTAAAATGATATATGAAATTATTGATTTTAGGTATACTCATACATTTTCCAAAAAATTAATTTTTTTGGTCTTACATGTCATTGACATGAATGTATTTCAGTCTTGAATTTTTCTCATCAGATTAGTACAAAAACTATAAATTTCTGTTTTTTGATATATGGAAATGATATTCTTACCTTATGTTTTATAAAGAATTTATGGAGTTTCACCAGTTTCATATGAATATACTTTAAAAGTGGAATTATACGAAACTATGGAAATTAAATAATACGTACCTAACCTAAAATTAACTTTCAATATTATATTTTTTAGTTGCAATTGTAAATGCGATTTTAAGGATGTTTGACCCTATGTCATAACCTCAAACTAAAAATTAGTTTTTACCATGAAAATAAAGTAAAATAAAAATTACTTTTAATACATTTTAAAAGATCTACTTGTACAATTTTCAAATAAAATTATTTTGGATTAATATACTTTGTCTTTTGCTAATTATTTAACATTTTTTTTTTTTTTTTTCTAATAAACAATTGCAATTTTTATCGAATTATATCAAGTACTGATTGAAAATTAAAAAAACATTAAAATGTGAGAAAATAATTTAAAAAACTAGGTATATACTATATTTTAATAAAAGGAAAGTCAAAGAAAATTTCAAAAAAATAATTAAAACTTTCAGAAGCTTCTTGAAATAAAAGAAAATAATTAAAATTTAGAGAAAATAAATTTAAAAAAGATAAACGTAATTTAAAATTGATGAGAACGATTTTTAATTAAAAATACAAAATTAAAAACTTATTGGAAATTATGAAGAAGAACGAAAGTAATTGAAAATTGAAGAAACTAATATAAAAAGTATTATAAATATAATTGAAAATTGAATGAAATAATTGAAATGTCAGGTAAATAGTTTAAAATTTGGGAAATTATAAAACAAATGAAAATAAATTGGAAATTAAAAGAGATAAATTTTGGAAAATAATTGAAAAATGATTTTGAAATTTGAAACTTGCAGAAAATATTTGAAATAAGATAATGACAATGATAAGTTGTAAAAAATAAATGACATTCGAGAGAAATAATTTAAAAAATTAAGAAAGTTTTTTAAAAAAAGAAAAAAATAATTGAAATTTAAGTAAAATACATGAAGATCTTAAAAATTAATTGAAAAAAATGAAAATAATTAAAAATTGGGCAAAAGAATTGAAGAGAAATAAAAAATTTTAAATTGAAAAAATGAAATATCCTGGAAGTGATTTAAGATTAAGGGCATGTGATGAATTATGACGTCACTGGTATAGGCAAAATTTGTCCGTAACTTTTCTCTCAAAATATTAAATATTTTTTCATGAAACTTGGTAGAATTACTTAAAATGTCATTATAAAGGTCTCTCAGACCCGAATTTGTTTATATTTTAGCCGAAACTTAATTTTGGGAAATTGTCGAAAAATTGCAAACTTTTTTAAAAATCAATTTTGAGACAAAGTTCAAACAAACTCGGGTCTGAGAGACCTTCTTAATGACATTTTAAGTAATTGTACCAAGTTTCATGAAAAAATATTTAATATTTTAAGAGAAAAGTTGCGGACAAATTTTGCCTATACCAGTGACGTCATAATTCATCACATGCCCTTAAGAAAAAAAATTGAAATATGATGAAAATAATTTAATATGAAAAATTGATAACAGCAAATAAAATTTGAGGGAAATGGTTAAAAGAATCCTAGAATATATGTTTAAAAAGAGAAAATAATTATAAAATTACTTAAAAAATTGTAATTCAAGAGAATAATTATAAAATTGCAGCAATAATAAAAAATTGATGGAAATAATTGAAATTTTAGAAAAATACTTAAAAATCTTAGAAAATAATAAATGTTAGAAAATGAGAATAATAATTAACAATCCAAGAAAATAATTTAAAATAAATGAAATATGCTGAAAATAAATGAAGATTGAGAAAAAAATTGAAATATGATGAAATTAATGAAATTCTTGAAAAAATTATAAAATATAAATCAAAAGAAATAAAATAATTACAACATTACTAAAATATTTTTAATTAAATAGAGGAATTGAAAAAATTGCAGCAATAAAGGAAAATTGAAGAAAATAGTTTTAGAAAATAAGACTAATGATTAACAATCGAGAAAAATAATTAAAAAATAAAAAAATTAATTCAGGATTGAAAAACAATAAATGAAATATGCTGAAAGTAATTTAAAATTGAGAAAAAAATTGAAATATGATAAAAATAATGTACTCATGGAAAATTAAAAACAGTAAATAAAATTTGAGGGAAATAGTTGAAAAAATCCTAGAATGTATGTTAAGAAAAAGAAAATAATTACAAAATTACTTAAGAAATTTTAATTAAAGAGAGTTATTAAAAATCATGGAAATAATAAAAAATTATTGAAAATAATTGAAAAATTAAAATACTTAAAAATCTTAGAAAATAATAAAATTTAGAAAATTATAATAATAATTAACAATCCATGAAAATAATTGAAAATGGAAAAAAATAATTATTGAAATATGTATAAAATAACTTAAGATTGAAAAAAAAATTGAAATATGATGAAAATAATTTAATATGAATAATTGATAACAGTAAATAAAATTTGAGGGAAATAGTTGAAAAAATCCTAGAATATATGTTTAAAGGAAGAAAATAATTACATAATTACTAAAAAAGTTTTAATTCAAGGGAATAATTATAAAATTGCAGAAATAATCGAAAATTGATGAAAATAATTGAAATTTTAGAAAAATACTTAAAAATGTTAGAAAATAATCAATTTTAGAAAATGATAATAATAATTAACAACCCAGAAAAATAATTAAAAATGGAAAAAAATATTTGAAATATGCTAAAAAGTATCTTGAGATTGAGAAAAATTGAAATATGATCAAAAATATCAAAATAATTGAAAAAATCATTAATTATAAATCTAAAGAAATAAAATAATTACAAAATTACTTTAAAAATTTTAATTAAATAGAAGTATTAAGAAAATCGGAGAATTAATGGAAAGTTAATGAAAATAATCGGAATTTCAGATAAATCATTGAAATTTTTGAAAGTTTTGCCAAAATAATAAAAATAATTAGAAATTAAAGAAAATAATAGAAGATTTTAAAATTTATTTTTAGGCAAAAGAAAATTATTAAAAAATCGTTTAAAATATGGAAAATTGACAACAATAATCTAAATTTGTGAAAATAACTACAAATTTAGGAAATTAATTGAAAAATAATTAAAATTTGAAAAGATGGAGAAAATCATTGCAAATTAATAAAAAGAAATGAAAATTGAACAAAATAATTTATTGAAATAATTGAAAGTTCAGGAAATTAATTAAGAAATTATGAAAATGATTAAAAATTGAAGGTTATAATTGCAAAATGACAAAAATAATGGTAAATTAAAAAAATTAATTTAAATTTGCTGTGAATAATATAAAATTTAGGAATAAATAATCAAATTGATTTAATATTTAATGTCAAGGGAAAAATAATAAAAATTGAAAAAGTGTATGAAAAACTAAACAAAATTATTAAAATTTGAGGAAGGTAAATTTAAGTTTTTGGGAAACAATTTAAAGATAATTAAAAGAATTAAAAATTGCAGAAAATAATTAAAAAATGATAAAAATAGTTCAAAATTCAAATTTAGTATATTTGAAACGTGGTTTAATTGAACTTTTAATCAATGCAAGTTCACATCAACTGAAATTTCAAGAAATTAAAATTACTATAATTTTAAATTTTGAGATCATTTTAAAAAGGTGAAATATGATTTAGAATTTTAAAAGAGAAAAACATCTATTTAAAAGATCATTTATAATTGGGGCCCTATTTTCCTTTTTGTCCCAGGGCCCTTGCCCTCCCAGTTACGCCACTTTTAGTATATCGAAAATTGATTATGAATTAGTAAAAAAAAAGTTCCCGGATCTGGGTATGAGATCAATATTTTCCTATGTATTTTGTTGCGCTGAATCCAAATCCAACATCAAAATTCGTCAAGCTGGTCTGATTTTGTACCTAACCTCAAAATCAATAAAATGGTACTTTTTGTCCGATAGAGTCTGAACCAGATATAATATTTATACACGTCTAGAATCAATAGAAAGCTTGATTTATTACCTTTAAAATACTTTTTTAAAAATTGTTCTACGATGATTTTTAATGAAATTATGATGTTTTACTTAAAATTATTTTTTTCCATTACTCACTATTGATGTGCTTTGAACGTTTGGAAAAAAGTCATATTTTAAGTAAAACATCATAACTTCGTTTAAAATCATCGTAGAACAATTTTTAAAAAAGTATTTTAAAAGTAATAAATCAAGCTTTCTATTGATTCTAGACGTGTATAAATATTAAATCTGGTTCAGACTCTATCGGACAAAAAGTACCATTTTATTGATTTTAAGGTTAGGTCCAAAATCAGACCCGCTGGACGAATTTTGATGTTGGATTTGGATTCAGCGCAACAAAATACATAGGAAAATATAGGTCTCATAGCCAGATCCGGGAACATTTTTTTTTGGGGATGTGTAATTTTTGTCAGAAATTTACAATTATTTTCTTCAATTGACAATTATTATTTTCAATTTTCAAGTATTTTTTTCAACTCTTAATTATTTTCTTCTATTTTGAATTATTTTCATTAATTTCAAATTATTTCTTCATTTCTCAATTATTTTCTACTATTTTCTTCAATTTGCAAATTAATATTTTCTTCAATTTTCAATTATTTTCATCAATTTCTAATTAATTTCATTACTTCTAAAATATTTTCTACGATTTTCAATTATTTTCATCAATGTTTAATTATTTTCTTCAGATCTCAATTATTTCCTTCAATTTTTAATTATTTAATTCAATATTCAATAATTCTCTACTTTTTTCAACTATTTTTTTCAATTATCATTTATTTATTTCACATCTCAATAACTCCTCCAATTTTCAATTATTTTCTTCTATAATCAATCATTCTCGGCTTTTTTTAATATTTTTTTTCAATTATCAGTTATGATTTTGAAACTTTAATTTAATTTATTATTCAACAATTTTCATGAAATAACATTTTCCTCAATTTAAAATTATTTTCTACAATTTTTAATTAATTTCTTTAAATTACAATTATATTCTTCATTTTTTATTGTTTTCTTCAAATTCTATAATTCCTGGTTGTTCAATTTCTTTTTTCTTTAATTATCACTTATTTCCTTCTACTTTCAGTCCAATTGTTCAAATCTTCAATTATTTTCTTTAATTCTGAATTATAATTTTCGAATTCAATTCTATTCTTCAATTTTCAATTTTTTTTTTCAATATTCAATAACTCTAGGCTTTTTATAATCATTTTTTTTTAATTCTCAATTATTTTTTTCAATTTCCAATTTTTTTCTTAAATTTCAATTTTTTTCTTCAATTTCCAATTATTTTTTAATATTTCTTTCAATTTCTCAATTTCTTTCAATTTTCAATTTCTTCTAAATTTTCTTTAATATTCAACAATTCTCAGCTTTTTTAAATTATGTTTTTGTTTCAATTTTAATGTAATTTTTTTTTTTTAATATAGTTACCGATTGTAACTTTTAGATTTAGTTAAAGGGCCTGTCCCGTTCATTTGTAAATAAATAAATAAATTGTTAATTTTTAAATTATTTTCACCAATTTGCAATTCTTTCCGTCGATTTCTAAATTTTCCTGCTGTTTTCAAATATTGCCTTTAGTTTTTAAGTACTTTCTTCAATTTTTAATTATTTTCTTTAGTTTTTCATTATTTTATTCAATTTTCAATTGTTTGTTTCAATATTCAGTAATCTCGACTTTCTCAATTATTTTTTTTCAATTATCAGTTATTTATTTCATGTTTCAAAACCTCCTTTAATTTTCAATAATTTTCTTCTATTTTCAATTTAATTGTTCAATTATTTTTACAATTCTCAATTATTTTCTTTAAATAACTATTCAATTTTTAATGTTTTCTTTAATATTAAATAATTCCTGGCATTTCCCATTTTTTTTTTAATTATAGATTATTTTCTTTTTTCAATCCAATTGTTCAGTAATTTTCTTTAATTCTTAATTATCGTATTTTCGAATTTCAATTTTATTTCTCAATTTTCAATTGTTTTTTTTTAATATTCAATAATTCTGTGTTTTTCCGATTTCAATTTCATTATTTAATTTTCAATTTATTTCTTCAGTTTTGAATTATTGACTTAAATTTTGAATTATTTTTTTGATTTTCTATCTAGTTGACCAATTTTCAATTATATTCGTTGAATTTAATAACCATTGTTCAATTTTTTCAATTATTGTTCAATTGTCGATTAATATTTCCTTTTCTTTTAATTTTGTTTCTAATTGTCAAATATCCTTGTCATTGTTCAATTATTTCTTTCCATGACTAATTATTTCTTTTTATTATTAATAATTGTTTAATAAAGTTTAATATTTAATTCTTTAAATCTGAATTATTTTCTTTAAATTTCAATTATTTTTTTCAATTATTAACTGCTATCTTCAATTTTTTTAGCCATTTGTAGGTCTATTTATACTTAAAATATATTTTAAGTAACCAAGAGAAAAAACCGGGAAAAATAGGAACAAAAACCGGGAAATGACTGGGAATTTTGTGGGACGAAATTAGTAGACACCCTGATAAAGTTAAAAAAATTATAAAGAAAGAAAGTTCCCGGTTTGAAGGAAAATTCGTGGTTAATTCCCGGTCAATTTAAATTCCCGGTTTTCCCGGTTAGTAGACACCCTGAAATTTGTATCATCAAATTTTCAAAATTCAAAATATCGGTACCACACACAGATGCGGATCAATAACTCGCTCATCAACTTTTCACTCGTTTAATCTACATTTGTTGTTGACGGTCGTATACACACGATTACATTTGTAATTGTAATGTTCAGTTACTGAATTCATCTCGTGTTTGTGGAACTCTGAAACGGTTATATATAGAGCCATAACTGTGTATTAGTTATTGTTCTTTATGTAATGTTTACGTAAGACAAGTACTCGAATGTATTAAGTGCGACAGTACACGCATATAAGAGCAATAACGTATTCAGAACCATACATACGAATTTCAATGCTCTTTGAAGGACTTTAGAGAGTAAGTTTGTTAAATTTTCAGTAAAGGCGTTGTTTCAAGTGAATACATTTGTTCTCAGCGTCGCATGTCATCTTGTCGCTCTATTGAACCCCTCGCGCTTTCAAAATCAACGATTGTAGGTATACTACAGGTTTCCTGGTACTATTTCAAATCTCGTGCATCCCTCAGGGCTTTGATTATCATTTCGAAACTGCTGCTCTGACTTGTAATCTTATCCGTACGATTCATCAGGGAAATTAATCGTAATGTGCGTGAAAGTAGAGGCGAGCTGGGAAATGGAATATATATACCTTGCTCCAAAACTTTTGATATTTGGCAAACAAATAAGCTGCGCTTAGTACATTACGTCTCTGCACTGTTGCCTTTGTTTAACAAATTAATTTTGTCCTTAATTTGACAAATTAAAATTAGACCTTACTCTCTAAATGTGAAATAGTGAAAAATAATTAATGCTATTTTCAGGGTCATATTTTACTAATTGAAATATAGAGAAAACTCGTTTACCTTACTTAAAATAGTGAAAAATAAGTATAAGTATAAGAATCTGTAAATTACGTAATAATTTGAAAACCTCCTTCCCCCCATTTATAATTATGTTTTTTTAAAATTTATCAGAGTTACAGTTACAGGCTTCACAGTAACAATGTAGAATTTTTAAAATTTTAAAATTATGTGAATAAATATCGGACACTTAATTGTGAGAAAATTTGAATGACGATGTAGAATATTTTAGGGGAAATAAGGAACTGAATATATAAAAATTGGGAACTTTTAGAGTACTTTAAAAACTTTATAAATAAAGATAAATGAATTTTATACAGTAGAACCTTGATTATTTTATTTGGAAAGGACAAAATAACAAAGTTGGAGAAGGAAAAAAAATAATTAAAAAATGTAATTACAAAAGTTTCAAATTAATAACAAAAAAAAAAAAGGACAATAACTACAAATTGTGAAAAGCAATTTGAAATTGATAAATAATAATTAAAAATTATAGAAAATGAATGGAGAAGTTTAGAAATAATTGAAAATTCAAGATAATAATTGAAATATAAATTATGAGAATAATTAAAAATTGAGGAAAATAATTGAAAAAAAAAGAAAAAGTAATTGATAATTGAAGACCGTAATTGAGAAATGAGAAAAATAATTTGAAAGAGTACAGAATATACATAAACTAAGAAAGAATAATTTTAAAAAATAAGAAAAATGGTAAATTAAAAAATAATTAAAAATTTAGGAAAATAATTAAAAAATGATAAAAATAACTAAAAATTGGAAAAAAATTAAAAAATTGTAAAACTAATAAAAATTAAAAGAAATAATTCAAATTTGAGATAAATAATTGAAGAATCAAGACTCATTAAATCAATTTAAAAAAATTTTTAAAAATTAAAAATTGCTTCTATAATTGAAAAATTATAGAAACAACTGACAATTGAAGACAATAATTGAAAATAGAGAAATTGATTGAAAATTAAAAAACTCAATTTAAAAATGATGAGAATAATAAATTGAAAAAAAATTCAAAATTGATGAAACTAATCAAAAATTGGGAAAAATAATTGAAAATTTAAAAAACTATTAAAAAAATTATTAAGGTAATTTAAAATCAAAGGAATCAATGAAAAGTTTATAAAACATTGAAATTGAACTCAAACTGAACATTGAAAAAAAAGAATTGAAATTTGAAATTAAAAATTGAAGATTAAGAAAAAAAAATTTAAAAAATTAAAAACTGGAGAAAAAAATTGCAAAATTATAAAAATAATTGAAAATTAAGATAATATCTGAGAATTGAAAAAAACAATGAAGAATTAAGAAGAATAATTGAAAAAAATTAAAGTATATATTAAATTAAAGGAAATAATTGAAAAGTGGCAAAAATAATGATAATTTTTTGAAAATAATTGAAATTTGAGATAAATAATTGAAAATTTAGGAAATTAATTACAAATACCGAAAGTAATAGTAAAATTGAAAAATTCTAAAATTTATTTAAAATATTCTAATTAATTGAAATTTGAAATAAATAATTAAAGGTTTAGTAAATTTTAAAAAATTTTGAGCAATAATTGAAAAGTTAAGGAAATGAGTTTAAAAATGATGAGAATAATTGGAAAAAAATTCAAAATTGATGAAAACAATCGAAAATTGGAAAAAATAATTGAAAATTTAAAAAACTAATTAAAAAATTATCAAAGAAATCAATGAAAAGTTAATAAAACAAATTGAACATTAAGAAAAGAGAATTGAAATTTAAAATTAAAAATTGAAGATAATCATCTCAAATTAAAAATAATATTAAAAATTTAAACTTGGAGAAAAAAATTGAAAAATTATAGAAATAATTGCAAATTGAAGACTGTAATTGAAAGTTACGAAAATATTTGGGAATTGAAGAAAAAATCGAGAATTGAGAAGAATAATTGAAAAAAATTCAAGATTATATATCAAATAAAAGGAAATAATTTAAAAATGGCAAAAATAATGATAAATTTTTTAAAATAATTGAAATTTGAGATAAATAATTGACAATTTAGGAAATTAATTACAAAATATCGAAAGTAATTGTAAATTTGAAAAAAGAAGAATTAAAAAATTTTAAAACTCATTAAAACTTTTTTTTATTAAATGAAATTTGAAATACATATTTAAAGGATTAGTAAATCAGTTAAAAAATAATTTTACAAATTATAATTTGTATAGAAATAATTTGAAAAATTGAAAAAATCAATTTAAAAATGATGAGAATAATAGAAAAAAAAATTCAAAATTAATGAAAACGATCGAGAATTGGGAAAAATAATTGAAACTTTAAAGTACTAATTAAAAAATGATCAAGGAAATTTAAAATCAAAGGAATCAATGAACAGTTTATAAAACAAATTGAACATTGAAAAAAGAGAATTGAGATTTAAAATTAAAAATTTAGTTATTGAAAATTAAGAAAATTTTTGAGAATTGAAAAAAAAAATTAAGAATTGAGAAAAATAATTGAAAATTTAGAAAACTAATTAAAAAATGATAAACGTAATTTAAAATCATGAAATCAATAAAAAGTTTGTAAAACAAATTGAGCATTGGAAAAAAACATTATAATTTGGAGAAATAAATTGAAAAATTAAAAAAATCAATTTAAAATTAATGGAAATATGTAATTGAAAAATAATACAATGAACTGAAATTTGAAATAAATTACTCTAAAATATAGAAAGTATGTGAAAAAATACTTTTCAAAACTAAAAACTAGAGAAACTATTTTCAAAATTACAGAGATAATTGAAAATTAAAGAAAATAAATAAAATTTATGAAAAACAAGTGGTAAAATTACAAAACCTTTTGGAATTTTATAAATAACTAAAAAATGATAAACAAATTGAAAAGATAATAAAAAATTTTGAATTTAAAAAGATAATTGCAAGTTTTGGAAATTAATTGAAAATTATTAAAAATTTGTAATAAGTAGAAAAAATAATTTAAATTTGAAGAAAATAATTGACAGGTTATGAAATTCGTCAAATAAAAAAATAAAAGTATTAATTGTAGGAAAAAATTAAAAAATGATAAAAATTATTGTAAATTGAAGAAAATAATTGAAATTTGAGATGAAGGACTGAAAATTCAAGAAATATATTGAAATATAATTTAATGAATTAAAAATTGGAGGAAGTAATTTATAAGTAATAGAAATAATTGAAAATTGAAAAAATAATAAAAATTTAAAGAAGATTGAAAATAATTGAAAATCTCTAGATATCTTGACTTTAACCCTTTCGTGCCCACGAAAAAACCATCACTTGGATTTTGCTTAAACCATTTGCTCGGAGGTTTTTTGGGTCGCTGATTACGAATCTAAACTCATATTTTCAAAATTTTCAAAATTCAAAATGTCGGATTCAATATGGCGGACAATTTTTAAAAATTGCTCAAATTCGTTTGAAAGTTGTTACTCGGAGATTTTGGGGTCGCTGATCAGAAATACGATGTCCGATTTTCAAAATGGTTCAAATTCAAAATGGCAGATCCAATATGGAAATTTTAAGCAATTCTGGAGAAATGTCCGCCATATTGGATCCACCATTTTGAATTATTAAAATCCGACTTTAGATTCGTAATTAGCGACCCCGGAAACCCCAGAGTAACAAGTATCAATTGAATTTGTTCAAATTTAAAAAAATATAATTTTGCTATTTTTTTATCAATATTCTACCTATTGTTAATAATAATTATGATCGTAGTATCTAACTTACTATTTTTTTTTTTACACAAAATATTAACCTTTGTGATGAAAACAAGCTATATTAATTGTTACTTTGTTTAAATGTTTAAGAGTTATACCAAATTTTGTATATGCACCAGAGGCTCGAAAGGGCTAAATGCATATTTTCGTGAAAAATGGAGGATTTTAGGTTAAAATTGTCTAAGTAAACTTTCAACAGTTTTAGAGTATTATATTCCATACTCTAAATTTGTAGTCTATGTACTACTTCATTATTATTATTACTCAAAATGTTTCAAAACTTTTTTTACAACTATTCATTGATGATTGAAAGTTAACGATAATTACCGATTTTTTTGCAATTATAGAAAGAATTAACTAAGAAGTTTTTAATTACTCCATTTCAGTTACAACATCATTTGCACGAATCTGATGATGTAAATGATAAAATGCAGGCAAGTCAATATTATGAGTCTTGAAAGTGCTTTGATGCCAAGATAAGGAAACTTAACTTTTAATGACGTACAGGGTGATAATTACAGACTATCTTAATCATATCTTATCAGTTATTAAATTTTTCCATTACAGAGCGTCTTTTTCCTTCTAAATTCACGTTTGATTTACGCAGTTTTAATGTATGGGGTATGTGATTTATTAACAAGTTGTACAGTAAACGGTATTATTAGTCAAGAGTATGAATGAAAAATTGTTATGAAGGATCATACCATTGAACGAGCCGATAAAAATTAGGAGTTTGGTTTTTTTTTTTTATTGACAGTCCAAGTAATACAGACAACTTTCAAGAACGTTCTTGATGCATATTTACTTAGCAACAAGTTTCTTTTTATGAAACAAAATGAAATGAATTTTTTCTCGATATTTTATGCTACTTTGAAGGCTGTACAGTTTCTAATGTAACATTGTCTGTTCATTCCAAGAATTTGCTGTCTCAGTTGTTTATATAGATATATATGAAAAGTTATTCTTCACGGGCAAAAACGGTAAAAAAGTGACTGAACATTGTTTTCCTTGTGGCTCGCTAAGAAAAAGAGAAGAATTATATTAGACCTAATTTAAAATTGCTAACGGGGACGTGTGTACGTATGTATTATAATGGATACAATTAATCTTTGACTTGATTATTCGATTGCCAGTTTCATTCGAGGAACAAGCGAGAGAGAGAGAGAAATTGTCTTTCTTGTTTATATATCTTCTATTATATTAATATGATACCGAGAAAACTTCGTTCATCGTCGTACAGACTTCAAAGTTCACCTACTTTTTCCAATAGGTTACTTACAAAAATGTTCATTTTACCATGTTATTATAGTTTGTAACAAAGCGCACTGGCACTATTCGTGTCAAACATGTTAAACTGAACATTTTTTTATGCACAACATATTGTTGCACATGCGCAGTAGTGCACCACAGCTGTGTAAACGTGCGCACTACTTAACAAACATTTCACATGCGCAGTTGTTTTGTATTGCTGTTACAAATGCGCAATCATGCACAGTGATAGTCACACATGAGCTCTAATTAAATTCAAAAATTACGCATGCGCAGTGCGGTACTTTACCAGATAAGTACATTTTCAGTACATATAGCATACTTTTTTTAATAAGTGCGCAGTAAAAATCCGTTTTATTATTGCGCATGCGTAACACGGTAACATGATAACTGCACATGCGCAAAGGTACCTTTATTTAAAAAATTGGTTAAAATTGTTTTTTTTCATTATTATTGTAAATAATGACCCATAATAGAAAAGAATATTGAAAATTCAATCTAAATATTGGAATTCAAGAAATTTAATAGAAAAATTTATATTATTGAATATAAAAAATAATAAAAACATTAAAAGTGTATTTAATTTTATTAATTTTAATCTTTTTTTCTTTAAAATATTTATAAAATGTAACAAATTTTGATCTGAAAGTTTTCAATTTTTCATACTTTTAAAAACCATTTTCTAGGGGTACCGGGGGGAGGGGGGGTAATAACTATTTAACATACTGTCAGAAAATCTTCCCTATAATTAGTGTTTAAAAAAGTTTTGTAAAAATTTACTTATTTATTGAGAATAAAGAGTTTGAAAGTTCTCCCAATATTCACAAAATTGTACGTGGTAATCTTCTATTATATTAATACGATACTGAAAAAACTTCGTTCATCGTCGTACAGACTTCAAAGTTCACCTACTTTTTCCAATAGATTACTTACAAAAATGTTCATTTTACCATGTTATTATAGTTTGTAACAATGCGCACTGGAACTATTCGTGTCAAACATGTTAAACTGAACATTTTTTTATGCACAACATATTGTTGCACATGCACAGTAGTGCACCACAGCTGTGTAAACGTGCGCACTACTTAACAAACATTTCACATGCGCAGTTGTTTTGTATTGCTGTAACACATGCGCAATCATGCACAGTGATAGTCACACATGAGCTCTAATTAAATTCAAAAATTACGCATGCGCAGTGCGGTACTTTACCAGATAAGTACAATTTCAGTACATATAGCATACTTTTTTTAATTAGTGCGCAGTAAAAATCCGTTTTATTATTGCGCATGCGTAACACGGTAACATGATAACTGCACATGTGCAAAGGTACCTTTCTTTAAAAAATTGGTTAAAATTGTTTTTTTTTTCATTATTATTGTAATTAATGACCCACAATAGAAAAGAATATTCAAAATTCAATCTAAATATTGGAATTCAAGAAATTTAATAGAAAAATTTATATTAATAATATAAAAAATAATAAAAACATTAAAAGTGTATTTAATTTTATTAATTTTATTCTTTTTCTCTTTAAAATATTTATAAAGTGTAACAAATTTTGATCTGAAAGTTTTCAATTTTTCATACTTTTAAAAACCATTTTCTAGGGGTACCGGGGGGAGGGGGGGGTAATAAATATTTAACATACTGTCAGAAAATCTTCCATATAATTAGTGTTTAAAAAAGTTTTGTGAAAATTTACTTATTTATTGAGAATAAAGAGTTTGAAAGTTCTCCCAATATTCATAAAATTGTACGTGGTAATCTTCTATTATATTAATACGATACCGAGAAAACTTCGTTCATCGTCGAACAGACTTCAAAGTTCACCTACTGTTTCCAATAGGTTACTCACAAAAATGTTCATTTTACCATGTTATTATAGTTTGTAACAATGCGCACTGGCACTATTCGTGTCAAACATGTTAAACTGAACATTTTTTTATGCACAACATATTGTTGCACATGCGCAGTAGTGCACCACAGCTGTGTAAACGTGCGCAATACTTAACAAACATTTCACATGCGCAGTTGTTTTGTATTGCTGTTACACATGCGCAATCATGCACAGTGATAGTCACACATGAGCTCTAATTAAATTCAAAAATTACGCATGCGCAGTGCGGTACTTTACCAGATAAGTACATTTTCAGTACATATAGCATACTTTTTTTAATAAGTGCGCAGTAAAAATCCGTTTTATTATTGCGCATGCGTAACACGGTAACATGATAACTGCACATGCGCAAAGGTACCTTTATTTAAAAAATTGGTTAAAATTGTTTTTTTTTTTCATTATTATTGTAATTAATGACCCATAATAGACAAGAATATTCAAAATTCAATCTAAATATTGGAATTCAAGAAATTTAATAGAAAAATTTATATTATTGAATATAAAAAATAATAAAAACATTAAAAGTGTATTTAATTTTTTTCTTTTTTTCCTTAAAATATTTATAAAATGTAACAAATTTTGATCTGAAAGTTTTCAATTTTTCATACTTTTAAAAACCATTTTCTAGGGGTACCGGGGGGAGGGGGGGTAATAACTATTTAACATACTGTCAGAAAATCTTCCCTATAATTAGTGTTTAAAAAAGTTTTGTAAAAATTTACTTATTTATTGAGAATAAAGAGTTTGAAAGTTCTCCCAATATTCACAAAATTGTACGTGGTAATCTTCTATTATATTAATACGATACTGAAAAAACTTCGTTCATCGTCGTACAGACTTCAAAGTTCACCTACTTTTTCCAATAGATTACTTACAAAAATGTTCATTTTACCATGTTATTATAGTTTGTAACAATGCGCACTGGAACTATTCGTGTCAAACATGTTAAACTGAACATTTTTTTATGCACAACATATTGTTGCACATGCACAGTAGTGCACCACAGCTGTGTAAACGTGCGCACTACTTAACAAACATTTCACATGCGCAGTTGTTTTGTATTGCTGTAACACATGCGCAATCATGCACAGTGATAGTCACACATGAGCTCTAATTAAATTCAAAAATTACGCATGCGCAGTGCGGTACTTTACCAGATAAGTACAATTTCAGTACATATAGCATACTTTTTTTAATTAGTGCGCAGTAAAAATCCGTTTTATTATTGCGCATGCGTAACACGGTAACATGATAACTGCACATGTGCAAAGGTACCTTTATTTAAAAAATTGGTTAAAATTGCTTTTTTTTTTTAATTATTATTGTAATTAATGACCCACAATAGAAAAGAATATTCAAAATTCAATCTAAATATTGGAATTCAAGAAATTTAATAGAAAAATTTATATTAATAATATAAAAAATAATAAAAACATTAAAAGTGTATTTAATTTTATTAATTTTATTCTTTTTCTCTTTAAAATATTTATAAAGTGTAACAAATTTTGATCTGAAAGTTTTCAATTTTTCATACTTTTAAAAACCATTTTCTAGGGGTACCGGGGGGAGGGGGGGGTAATAAATATTTAACATACTGTCAGAAAATCTTCCATATAATTAGTGTTTAAAAAAGTTTTGTGAAAATTTACTTATTTATTGAGAATAAAGAGTTTGAAAGTTCTCCCAATATTCATAAAATTGTACGTGGTAATCTTCTATTATATTAATACGATACCGAGAAACCTTCGTTCATCGTCGAACAGACTTCAAAGTTCACCTACTGTTTCCAATAGGTTACTCACAAAAATGTTCATTTTACCATGTTATTATAGTTTGTAACAATGCGCACTGGCACTATTCGTGTCAAACATGTTAAACTGAACATTTTTTTATGCACAACATATTGTTGCACATGCGCAGTAGTGCACCACAGCTGTGTAAACGTGCGCAATACTTAACAAACATTTCACATGCGCAGTTGTTTTGTATTGCTGTTACACATGCGCAATCATGCACAGTGATAGTCACACATGAGCTCTAATTAAATTCAAAAATTACGCATGCGCAGTGCGGTACTTTACTAGATAAGTACATTTTCAGTACATATAGCATACTTTTTTTAATAAGTGCGCAGTAAAAATCCGTTTTATTATTGCGCACGCGTAACACAGTAACATGATAACTGCACATGCGCAAAGGTACCTTTATTTAAAAAATTGGTTAAAATTGCTTTTTTTTTTTAATTATTATTGTAATTAATGACCCATAATAGAAAAGAATATTTAAAATTCAATCTAAATATTGGAATTCAAGAAATTTAATAGAAAAATTTATATTATTGAATATAAAAAATAATAAAAACATTAAAAGTGTATTTAATTTTATTCTTTTTTTCTTTAAAATATTTATAAAATGTAACAAATTTTGATCTGAAAGTTTTCAATTTTTCATACTTTTAAAAACCATTTTCTAGGGGTACCGGGGGGAGGGGGGGTAATAAATATTTAACATACTGTCAGAAAATCTTCCATATAATTAGTGTTTAAAAAAGTTTTGTGAAAATTTACTTATTTATTGAGAATAATGAGTTTGAAAGTTCTCCCAATATTCATAAAATTGTACGTGGTAATCTTCTATTATATTAATACGATACCGAGAAAACTTCGTTCATCGTCGAACAGACTTCAAAGTTCACCTACTTTTTCCAATAGGTTACTTACAAAAATGTTCATTTTACCATGTTATTATAGTTTGTAACAATGCGCACTGGCACTATTCGTGTCAAACATGTTAAACTGAACATTTTTTTATGCACAACATATTGTTGCACATGCGCAGTAGTGCACCACAGCTGTGTAAACGTGCACACTACTTAACAAACATTTCACATGCGCAGTTGTTTTGTATTGCTGTTACACATGCGCAATCATGCACAGTGATAGTCACACATGAGCTCTAATTAAATTCAAATATTACGCATGCGCAGTGCGGTACTTTACCAGATAAGTACATTTTCAGTACATATAGCATACTTTTTTTAATAAGTGCGCAGTAAAAATCCGTTTTATTGTTGCGCATGCGTAACACGGTAACATGATAACTGCACATGCGCAAAGGTACCTTTATTTAAAAAATTGGTTAAAATTGCTTTTTTTTTTTAATTATTATTGTAATTAATGACCCATAATAGAAAAGAATATTTAAAATTCAATCTAAATATTGGAATTCAAGAAATTTAATAGAAAAATTTATATTATTGAATATAAAAAATAATAAAAACATTAAAAGTGTATTTAATTTTATTAATTTTAATCTTTTTTTCTTTAAAATATTTATAAAATGTAACAAATTTTGATCTGAAAGTTTTCAATTTTTCATACTTTTAAAAACCATTTTCTAGGGGTACCGGGGGGAGGGGGGGGTAATAAATATTTAACATACTGTCAGAAAATCTTCCATATAATTAGTGTTTAAAAAAGTTTTGTGAAAATTTACTTATTTATTGAGAATAAAGAGTTTGAAATTTCTCCCAATATTCATAAAATTGTACGTGGTAATCTTCTATTATATTAATACGATACCGAGAAAACTTCGTTCATCGTCGAACAGACTTTAAAGTTCACCTACTTTTTCCAATAGGTTACTTACAAAAATGTTCATTTTACCATGTTATTATAGTTTGTAACAATGCGCACTGGCACTATTCGTGTCAAACATGTTAAACTGAACATTTTTTTATGCACAACATATTGTTGCACATGCACAGTAGTGCACCACAGCTGTGTAAACGTGCGCACTACTTAACAAACATTTCACATGCGCAGTTGTTTTGTATTGCTGTAACACATGCGCAATCATGCACAGTGATAGTCACACATGAGCTCTAATTAAATTCAAAAATTACGCATGCGCAGTGCGGTACTTTACCAGATAAGTACAATTTCAGTACATATAGCATACTTTTTTTAATTAGTGCGCAGTAAAAATCCGTTTTATTATTGCGCATGCGTAACACGGTAACATGATAACTGCACATGTGCGAAGGTACCTTTCTTTAAAAAATTGTTTAAAATTGTTTTTTTTTTCATTATTATTGTAATTAATGACCCACAATAGAAAAGAATATTCAAAATTCAATCTAAATATTGGAATTCAAGAAATTTAATAGAAAAATTTATATTAATAATATAAAAAATAATAAAAACATTAAAAGTGTATTTAATTTTATTAATTTTATTCTTTTTCTCTTTAAAATATTTATAAAGTGTAACAAATTTTGATCTGAAAGTTTTCAATTTTTCATACTTTTAAAAACCATTTTCTAGGGGTACCGGGGGGAGGGGGGGGTAATAAATATTTAACATACTGTCAGAAAATCTTCCATATAATTAGTGTTTAAAAAAGTTTTGTGAAAATTTACTTATTTATTGAGAATAAAGAGTTTGAAAGTTCTCCCAATATTCATAAAATTGTACGTGGTAATCTTCTATTATATTAATACGATACCGAGAAAACTTTGTTCATCGTCGAACAGACTTCAAAGTTCACCTACTTTTTCCAATAGGTTACTTACAAAAATGTTCATTTTACCATGTTATTATAGTTTGTAACAATGCGCACTGGCACTATTCGTGTCAAACATGTTAAACTGAACATTTTTTTATGCACAACATATTGTTGCACATGCGCAGTAGTGCACCACAGCTGTGTAAACGTGCGCACTACTTAACAAAAATTTCACATGCGCAGTTGTTTTGTATTGCTGTAACACATGCGCAATCATGCACAGTGATAGTCACACATGAGCTCTAATTAAATTCAAAAATTACGCATGCGCAGTGCGGTACTTTACCAGATAAGTACAATTTCAGTACATATAGCATACTTTTTTTAATTAGTGCGCAGTAAAAATCCGTTTTATTATTGCGCATGCGTAACACGGTAACATGATAACTGCACATGTGCAAAGGTACCTTTCTTTAAAAAATTGGTTAAAATTGTTTTTTTTTTTCATTATTATTGTAATTAATGACCCACAATAGAAAAGAATATTCAAAATTCAATCTAAATAGTGGAATTCAAGAAATTTAATAGAAAAATTTATATTAATAATATAAAAAATAATAAAAACATTAAAAGTGTATTTAATTTTATTAATTTTATTCTTTTTCTCTTTAAAATATTTATAAAGTGTAACAAATTTTGATCTGAAAGTTTTCAATTTTTCATACTTTTAAAAACCATTTTCTAGGGGTACCGGGGGGAGGGGGGGGTAATAAATATTTAACATACTGTCAGAAAATCTTCCATATAATTAGTGTTTAAAAAAGTTTTGTGAAAATTTACTTATTTATTGAGAATAAAGAGTTTGAAAGTTCTCCCAATATTCATAAAATTGTACGTGGTAATCTTCTATTATATTAATACGATACCGAGAAAACTTTGTTCATCGTCGAACAGACTTCAAAGTTCACCTACTTTTTCCAATAGGTTACTTACAAAAATGTTCATTTTACCATGTTATTATAGTTTGTAACAATGCGCACTGGCACTATTCGTGTCAAACATGTTAAACTGAACATTTTTTTATGCACAACATATTGTTGCACATGCGCAGTAGTGCACCACAGCTGTGTAAACGTGCGCAATACTTAACAAACATTTCACATGCGCAGTTGTTTTGTATTGCTGTTACACATGCGCAATCATGCACAGTGATAGTCACACATGAGCTCTAATTAAATTCAAAAATTACGCATGCGCAGTGCGGTACTTTACTAGATAAGTACATTTTCAGTACATATAGCATACTTTTTTTAATAAGTGCGCAGTAAAAATCCGTTTTATTATTGCGCACGCGTAACACAGTAACATGATAACTGCACATGCGCAAAGGTACCTTTATTTAAAAAATTGGTTAAAATTGTTTTTTTTTCATTATTATTGTAATTAATGACCCATAATAGAAAAGAATATTCAAAATTCAATCTAAATATTGGAATTCAAGAAATTTAATAGAAAAATTTATATTATTGAATATAAAAAATAATAAAAACATTAAAAGTGTATTTAATTTTATTCTTTTTTTCTTTAAAATATTTATAAAATGTAACAAATTTTGATCTGAAAGTTTTCAATTTTTCATACTTTTAAAAACCATTTTCTAGGGGTACCGGGGGGAGGGGGGGTAATAAATATTTAACATACTGTCAGAAAATCTTCCATATAATTAGTGTTTAAAAAAGTTTTGTAAAAATTTACTTATTTATTGAGAATAATGAGTTTGAAAGTTCTCCCAATATTCATAAAATTGTACGTGGTAATCTTCTATTATATTAATACGATACCAAGAAAACTTCGTTCATCGTCGAACAGACTTCAAAGTTCACCTACTTTTTCCAATAGGTTACTTACAAAAATGTTCATTTTACCATGTTATTATAGTTTGTAACAATGCACACTGGCACTATTCGTGTCAAACATGTTAAACTGAACATTTTTTTATGCACAACATATTGTTGCACATGCGCAGTAGTGCACCACAGCTGTGTAAACGTGCGCACTACTTAACAAACATTTTACATGCGCAGTTGTTTTGTATTGCTGTTGCACATGCGCAATCATGCACAGTGATAGTCACACATGAGCTCTAATTAAATTCAAAAATTACGCATGCGCAGTGCGGTACTTTACCAGAAAAGTACATTTTCAGTACATATAGCATACTTTTTTTAATAAGTGCGCAGTAAAAATACGTTTTATTATTGCGCATGCGTAACACGGTAACATGATAACTGCACATGCGCAAAGGTACCTTTATTTAAAAAATTGGTTAAAATTGTTTTTTTTTTCATTATTATTGTAATTAATGACCCATAATAGAAAAGAATATTCAAAATTCAATATAAACATTGGAATTCAAGAAATTTAATAGAAAAATTTATATTATTGAATATAAAAAATAATAAAAACATTAAAAGTGTATTTAATTTTATTAATTTTATTTTTTTTTTCTTTAAAATATTTATAAAATGTAACAAATTTTGATCTGAAAGTTTTCAATTTTTCATACTTTTAAAAACCATTTTCTAGGGGTACCGGGGGGAGGGGGGGGTAATAAATATTTAACATACTGTCAGAAAATCTTCCATATAATTAGTGTTTAAAAAAGTTTTGTGAAAATTTACTTATTTATTGAGAATAAAGAGTTTGAAAGTTCTCCCAATATTCATAAAATTGTACGTGGTAATCTTCTATTATATTAATACGATACCGAGAAAACTTCGTTCATCGTCGAACAGACTACAAAGTTCACCTACTTTTTCCAATAGGTTACTTACAAAAATGTTCATTTTACCATGTTATTATAGTTTGTAACAATGCGCACTGGCACTATTCGTGTCAAACATGTTAAACTGAACATTTTTTTATGCACAACATATTGTTGCACATGCGCAGTAGTGCACCACAGCTGTGCAAACGTGCGCACTACTTAACAAACATTTCACATGCGCAGTTGTTTTGTATTGCTGTTACACATGCGCAATCATGCACAGTGATAGTCACACATTGGCTCTAATTAAATTCAAAAATTACGCATGCGCAGTGCGGGACTTTATCAGATAAGTACATTTTCAGTACATATAGCATACTTTTTTTAATAAGTGCGCAGTAAAAATCCGTTTTATTATTGCGCACGCGTAACACGGTAACATGATAACTGCACATGCGCAAAGGTACCTTTATTTAAAAAATTGGTTA
Organism: Ganaspis brasiliensis; assembly: GCA_037103525.1. Classification (NCBI taxonomy): domain Eukaryota; kingdom Metazoa; phylum Arthropoda; class Insecta; order Hymenoptera; family Figitidae; genus Ganaspis; species Ganaspis brasiliensis. The sequence goes on from JAZKLR010000185.1 coordinate 6,272,485, forward strand.
AAATTGTTTTTTTTTTCATTATTATTGTAATTAATGACCCATAATAGAAAAGAATATTCAAAATTCAATCTAAATATTGGAATTCAAGAAATTTAATAGAAAAATTTATATTATTGAATATAAAAAATAATAAAAACATTAAAAGTGTATTTAATTTTATTAATTTTATTCTTTTTTTCTTTAAAATATTTATAAAATGTAACAAATTTTGATCTGAAAGTTTTCAATTTTTCATACTTTTAAAAACCATTTTCTAGGGGTACCGGGGGGGGGGGGGTAATAAATATTTAACATACTGTCAGAAAATCTTCCATATAATTAGTGTTTAAAAAAGTTTTGTGAAAATTTACTTATTTATTGAGAATAAAGAGTTTGAAAGTTCTCCCAATATTCATAAAATTGTACGTTGTAATCTTCTATTATATTAATATGATACCGAGAAAACTTCGTTCATCGTCGTACAGACTTCAAAGTTCACCTACTTTTTCCAATAGGTTACTTACAAAAATGTTCAATTTATCATGTTATTAGAGTTTGTAACAATGCGCACTGGCATTATTCGTGTCAAACATGTTAAACTGAACATTTTTTTATGCACAACATATTGTTGCACTTGCGCAGTAGTGCACCACAGCTGCGTTTTGTGCAATTTACTCTTATAAATTATAGGTTTTACGCATTACATGGAACTTTTTTGTTTACACATTTTTCTACATTTTTTTACCTTAGAATAGTTAAAATGTCATTTATACTTCACATTTTTACAACTGCGCATGTTTTTTGTTCATAGAAAACTACTGCGCATGCTTTACTGGCATAGGAACCTATTGCGCATTACTATATACTTTACGCAATGTTTTTAACTTTTTTGTTAACTTGTTTCTCTATTTGCTTTGACAATTACATTTTTTGACATTAATTTTTCTTTGTTACTGTAACAAGTATCGTTCATAGGAAAGTACTGCGCATGCGTAACTGCCTTTTGGAGCTTTTGCGCATGTATAAGTCTGTTAAAAAGCTACTGCACATATGTTTTCATCTTTTATTATTATTACTTCTTTGTTTCTTGTTGTATTCGAAATATATTTTTTAGAACCTTTCTATTATATTGCTTTTTAAATTATAATTTTTTTATCAAGATATTTTTTAGTTAGTTGTTTATAGATGCAATCGATTTTATGTATTTATACTTTTTTCAAACGCCTTTTTTTTAATGTTAGGAAGTTATAATTTGTTATTAATTAATATTTAGTATTATTATCATTATTACTGGCAATATTTTTTAAAACAATCTTTTTGAGAATACTAGATATTATTTTTAAAATAAAGCAAATAAAATTTTAAAAATTAATTTTATATTTCTAAAAAAAATTAATAATTAATTATAAAACAATTTAAAAATATATATTATTATTACATAATACATATTACAATTTACTACTTTTTAAGTTATTCAATTATCATATTCTTTTAAAAATTGGCCGCATCGACTTAATATGAATTAGAATATAGATTATTAAAATTTATAAATTTATAGATTTATATATATGTTCAAGAATACATAAAGTAAAGAAATATATAAAAGAAATAAAAAACGAGCGAGCGTTAGCGAGCGAGGGTTGTTACGCTAGTTTACAATAAATGCGTCACTATATAGCAGGTTTCATTTACTATGCGAGTAAACAACCTCGACAAAGAAAGAATTTTGCAGAGACGCGACTCGACGTGCCCCATTGCATTTGTCGATGTATCGTCGTGTGCAGATTTTATTATCGAAAGCTTTTTCAAGAAATATATTGAAAAGTTACGTGTAACATGGAAAGGAAGAGAACTCGTTTCGCTGAAACTTCTCATTTCATGCTCTCCTCTCTTTTCCCGTGCATTCGAGACCCATCGACATTCGGTTATTTGCAATCTTTGTATGCTCGACCGACGCGACGCTCAAGAGAACCACGATATAGGGAATCTGTCGATCGAACCCAAATCCGGTTGAATCAGCCGAACAAACTGACACGGCTTTCATATATTCCGATACTTACCGAGATTGTGTACTCGCTTAGATCTCTTTCACAACTTCAATACTTTTTTTATTTAAATGTCAAAACGATTTGCTTTGACTCCCATCAAAGCGTCCTTACAATTTTCCGATGGCTTCTCAACTTGAAAAGTTTCACTTTCCTGGCAAATAACATTTTATGCTACTAAAATCTCAACATTTTCCTCAATCTTGGCAATTTTAAGCAATTAAATCAGATTGTCTACTCGTAGGGGAGACAAAATGCCTTTAGTAAAGTTTGGAGCAAACAAAAAAAGTATTTAATTATAGTTTTGAAAAATATATTTAGAAAAAATATTTAGAAAACAACCTAAAGGAATATAATAGGGAAGTTATTTTAAGTACTTATTTCAGAAAAAATAATTATTTAAATATTGATGTCAAAATTCGCCATTTTGACTCATGACTGGGTAAATCGCCTGTGCACAAAAATATGGGAAAATATGAATAAATATGTTTTCTGTAATCATTTTGTTAATATTAAAAAAAGAACTACAAAAATATAATCTTTTTATCATAAAACTAAAGTTTCAATCCAAAGCAGTCCGACAAAAAATGGAAATAAAGTCTATAACAAATAAATAAAGCTTCTACAATTATAAAATAACTTACAAAAGTAAATTTTAAACACTGTAATAAATTACAAAAATACCTGCTTGCTTCAAAACAGCGTGAGTTTTAGAAAGAAAATAAAAATGTTGACATTCACTGACAAATGTGACAGGTTAATCCGCTATGATTCTTTATAGTCCCGTGACAACACGTAACTCTCGCAATCGTACGTACTTTTTCTGCGCATGCGCACTTCTTTTAATTCATCCCGCGCTTATTTAAAATCATGTTTAAAAAATATATTAAAAATTATTCTTCAATGCACAATTATTATAATTATTACTAATATAAATGTAATAATTAATATAATTAATTTGTTTTAACATTGATTTTTTATACAGAAGCAGTAACAACTTGATATTTAGTTTCTACATCAAAATATACGTAAGCCGAGAGATTTTCCGTATCGTGCGTATCTTGCTTAGAAGTTTTACAGCTAGAAGGCAATTTACCCAAAAACACACGATGTAATTAAACTAATTATTTTCATTTTACAACTCATTTTTATAAATTAAATCAAAGTGTTTAGATAGCTAAATGTTTAAGGATTAATTTAAAAAAAAAAATTATGCACGTCTGTGAGATAGAAATGCATATTTTCTAAAATTTGAAAATGACAAAATCATCGTTGGAATGCATCATTTTCACAATTCTTTAATAAATTCTTTAATAATAAACTGATAAACATGAAACTTTATAGAAATCATCTTTACCATAATATACTTCATTAATAAAAACAATTATGATTAATATTTATTTTGGGCCAATTTATTAACGATTGCCAATTTACCCAATTAGGCATTTTATGCCTAATTGGCAGACATTAGACATTCATATTTTTCTTTAAAAATGTCCAAGAAATGAAACCTGATGTTTTGTTTATTAAATAATTATTTTAACTAGTAGCAATATTGACGCGCACCCCAGCGCGCAAAAAATTTACATTGTTGTTGGTCATTTAAAAATATACATTTTTGCAAATTCTAATAATGAAAATTACTCGTACGAAATTGAAGAATATTTCTGAAAAATGACGAAAATAATTGACAGTTGAAAACAAAATTCGAAAAATGTCTATATAATTATATAAGTGAAAAGAATAGATAAAAAAATTAAACAATAAACATTAAATTTAAACAAAATACTTGAAAAATTATAGGAATGACTGTTGAAAATAATTGCAAATTGAACTGGATTGAAAGTCGAAAATTGAAAATTTAAGAATTAAATTCAAATTTAAAAAAAATAATTTATATAATTGAAACAAAAAAAAAATTACAAAATGACGAATATAATTGACAATTGAAAACAAAATTTAAAAAATAGTTAGTTTAACACACAATCGAACAAAATAATTTAAAAAATCCAAGTATAATGATAAATTTTTAAGATAATAATTGAGAATTGAAAAAATTGTAGGGAATAATTTTCAAATTGCGGAAAATAATTAGTAATTAAAGGAAACTGGTGAAAAATGACAAGAACAGTTGAAAAATTTAGAAAAAGATGTGAAAAATGACTAGATTAATAGACAATTGTAAAAAATAATTGAAAAAATTAATCAAGTAGTATTAAATTTGAAAATAATGGAAACTGAAAAAAATTAGGAAAATTATAGGAATAACTGTTGGGAATAATTTTATATTTAACAATTGGATTGAACATCAAAAAAGATAATTGAAATCGAAGAAAATAATGAAAAATTAAGGAAATAAATTAAAAGTTTAAGAATTAAATTAAAACTAAAAATGATAATTGATAATTGAAAAAAAAAATTAGAAAATGACGAAATGAATTGCCAATTGAAAAGAAAATCTAAAAAATGACTAGATTAATACACAACCGAAAAAATAATTTTAAAAATCAAAGAATAATTATTAAATTTTAAGATAATAATTGAAAATTGACAAAATTGTAGGAAATAATTGAAAATTGCGGAAAATAATTAATAATTAAAGGAAATAGTTGAAAATGACAAGAATAATTGAAATATTTAAGAATATATATGAAAAATGACTAGATTAATAGCTAACTTAAAAAAATAATTGAAAAAGTTAAACAAGAAATTTTAAATTTAAAGAAAATAATTACAAATTAAAAAATTAAGAAAATTATAAGAATAATTGTTGGAAATAATTGCACATTTAACAACTGGATTGAAAATCGAAAAAAATAATTAAAATTAAAGTAAATAAAAAAAAATTAAGGATATAAAATGAAAATTTAAGAAACAAATTGAAAATTTTAGAATTACATTAAAATTTGAAAAAATAATTAAAAATTAAATTAATTAAAAAAAAAATTACAAAATAAAGAAAGTAATTGACAATTAAGAAAATGCGAGAATTATTAAATACTAAGTAAAATAATTAAAAAACAAATAATGCAAATGAAAATTGAAATAAATAATTGAGAATTGAAGAAAATAGTTAAAAAGTAAAGAAATAAATTTAAGATTAAAGAATGAAATTGAAATTTTAAGAAAATAGTTAATAATTGAAAGAAAAATTACAATATGACGAAAATAATTAAATATTAAAAAAAGTAATTAACAATTGAAAAAAAAAATTGAAAAATGGTGAGAATAATCGACATTTGAACAAAGAAATGTTTAAAATTAATGAATAATCATAAAATTAATGGATAATAATCAATTGGCAATTGAAAACTGATGAAAATTATGGAAAAAATTGTAGAAAATACATGAAAATTGAAGAAATCAATTGGAAATTAAAATTTTATTGAAATTTCAAGAACATAATTAACAATTGAGAAAATGAGAGAATTATTGAATATTGAATGAAGAAACTAATGAACGAAGAATGCAAATGAAAATTGAAGAAATTGAGAAAAAATTAAGGAAATAAATAAAAAATTTAAGAATTCCATTAAAATTTAAAAAAATATCTGATAATTGAAAAAAAATAACAAAATGACGAAATTAATTGACAATTGAAAAGAAAATCCAAAAAATGACTGGATTAATTCACAACTGAACAAATAATTTAAAAAATCAAAGAATAATTATTAAATTTTAAGTTGATAATTGAAAATTAAAACTATTGTAGGAAATTATTGAAAGTTGCAGAAAATAATTAATAATTGAAGGATATAGTTGAAAAATTATGAGAATAATTGAAAAATTGAAGAAAATATGTAAAAAATGACAAAAATAATTGTCAATTAAAAACAAAATTCGAAAAATGACTAGATTAATAGACAATTGAAAAAGTAACGAAAAAAATTAAATAGGAAATATTAAATTCAATTAAAACAATTGCAAATTGAAAGATTAAGAAAATTGTAACAATAATTGTTGGAATTAATTGCACATTTAACAACTGGATTAAAAATCGACAAAAAAAATTAAAATTGAAATAAATAATTAAAAATTGAAGAAAGCAGTTAAAAATTAAACAATAGATTGAAAATTAAAGAATATATTTAAAAATTGAAAAAAGTAATTTAAAAAATCTGAGAATTATTGAATATTGGAGAATTAATTGAAATTCGATGAAAATAATTGAAAATTAAAGAAAATATTTGAGAATTGAAGAAAATGATTAAAAATTGATGATGGAAGAATTAAAGAAAAAATGGAAAATTTAAAGAAATAATTGATATTTAAAAACATAATTACAATATGACGAAAATAATTGACTATTAAAAAAATAAATAACAATTGAAAAAAAATTCAAAAAATAGTAAGAAAAATCGGCATTTGAACCAATTTTTTTTTAAATTAATGAATATTCATAAAATTGCAGAAGATAAATAAGTTGTCAATTGAAAACTGATGAAAATTATGGAGAAAATTGCAGAAAATAAATGAAAATTGAAGCAAGCAATTGGAAATTGAAGAATTCTATTGAAAATTTAAAATTTTAAGAAAATAATTGATAATTGAGGTAATGCGAGAATTATTGAATATTGAATAAAAATAATTGAAAAATGAAAAATGCAAATGAAAATTAAAGTAAATAAATGAGGGTTGAAGAAAATAATTAAAAATTAAAGAAATAAATTGAAGATTAAAGAATTAAATTAAAAATTTGAGAAAATAATTGATAATTGAAAGAAAAATTACAAAATGACTAAAATAGTTCAATATTAAAGGAAATATTTGAGAAATGAGGAAAATAATTCATAATAATCGAAGAAAAAGTTCAAAATCTGTCGAGAATAATCGACAAAAGAACAAAAAATGAAAGAATAGGTTATAAAATTTAAAAAGAATAATTGTATATTGAAAACTGTTAAAAATGATAGATTTATTTATTAATGAAATTAAAATTATTTGAATTAATATTTAAAAATGTTAAGCAATTTTAATGCATTTTTTAAAAAGTAACTGAAGGTAACTAAAAAGTAAGTACTTTTTTAAAAGTAACTTAGTTAAACGTAACTTCTTATAATTATGAAAATTGATCACTGAGAGAAAAGAATTCTTTTACCAAGAAGAAAAATGTACTTGGATCAAGAATAATTATTCTCTTTGATCCAAGTACAAATTCTTGATCCAAGAATGAATATTTGGATCAATAATAAATTATCTTGATCCAAGAATAATTATTCTTGGCCCGATTATAAGGATAATTCATATTTGATCCAATGAAAAAATGCATTGGCACAAGAAAACATTTCTCTTAGTGATATTAAATATAAAGTGTCAAATTTTCAGACTTTTAAACTATTTTTTTTAGAATGTGAATTCATATTTTTAGATAGAATGTAATGTAAAATGAGGTACATTTGATTTAGTTACATATGATCTAGTGTTTTATTAAATTAATAATCTGGAAATATGAAATATTTTACCTTCAAAATTGAAATTTGATGAATTTCTCACAATTTTAAATACAAACTTTCAAAATGATTCTGTCAGTAATTGTCCTAGTTAGAATTGCAAACCATTGAAAAATTGGAGAAATTTAAAAATTTCAAATAATTTTGACAGTTAATGTCCAAGTAAAATTTTCGAAACTTTGGAATATTTAATTAAATTTCCGAAATTTTTTAAAAAACCTTTTAGAAATCAATCGTTGATCGTTATTAAACTGTTGTTGTTAGGTTTTTAATTCACTAGATTTTTTATAATGATTCCTATTGGAAGATTAATTTTAAAAGATTTTATGGCGAATTTAAGAAAAATACATTTTTTTCTATGTACAGTTCATGAGAAACTTTATATTTAAAAATTTTGAAGTAATTCCAAACAATTTTCAACAGTTTTAAAGAGTTTTCAAGAAATTTTTAATAGTATTAAACCTGTTCTGAACATTATTAGGTTTGAAGTAGATTAAATAAGTTTTAAGTACTTCCAAAACATTCTTGAATCAATTTTAAAGAGGTTTACATATATTTTACACAGTTTTAAACAAGTTCTGAAAGGTTTTAAGTAGTTGTAATATATGTAATAAAGTTAATAGTTATAAATAATTCAAAGCAGTTTAAATCAGTTTTAAAGAGTTTTAACAAAAATTCAAACAATATTAAATCGGTTATGAATAATTATAAATCCATTCGAACATTTTCTAAACAAGAATTTTCTAAACAACTTTAAAGTCAATTTTAAATGGTCTTAAATTAGTTCTTAGCCGTTTAGACAATTTTAAGTAATTTTAAGCAATTTTAAACAGCTTTTAATAAATTATATACAATTTAAAAAAATGTTAAACAAATTAATAGTATTAAATGAGTTTTAAACTAGTTTTTAACAATTTTAAACCAGTCCTTAACATATTTTGGTTCATAACAGTTTTAAATTAGTTTTAAAGATTTTTTTAACAACCTAGTTTGAACAACACATAGTTTGAAACAAGTTTGAAAAAATTTTAAACTAGTTCTAAACAGTTTTGAATTAAAAATAAACAATTGAAAATAGGTTCTGAATAGTTTAAAATAAGTTTGAAACCGTTTAAAGTTAATTCTAAAAAGTATTAAATAAGCAACAATTTGATTTAGTTCTAACTTGTTTAAAAAAAATTTAAACCAACTCTAAATAGTTGTGAGCTAGTTATAAACAGTTTAAATGTAGTTCTGGACGGTTTTAAACAAGTTCTAAACCATTAAAAATTTGTTTTGAACATTACTGAGATTTTAAAACTTTCAACTAGTTTTAAACAAGTTTAAAATCGCTAAAGAAAAATCATAAAAGGTAAATATAGTTATTATAAAAAGATATCATTTATTTTATCAAGTATAGTGTATTATTATTGATTAATAAAATTCGATCGAAATATATTATTTCCATATTTTTAATTTACATTTTATATAAAATTGTGTAATTCACGGCACTTTATAATAATCGCTGCGATCAAAAAATTATTACAGCTTCTTCTTGAAAGTTCAAGTACATATAATTTAATTTAAACTGTTTATATTAATTACACGCTGGCAGTCTAACAACTGGAGAGTTAATTTATTGTTCAAGAACACTGTATTTACCTACTGACACACTTTTGAAATTGCCTTAAGAATAACTTTTAGTTGTAACTCAAGAATTCATGAAAATGAAAGAATCATAAACTGAATTATGCTTGAAATGTCTCAGGTTTTGTAATTCAATTATTTTCATTTTTATGTAACTGACAGACGAAGAGTCGCTCACTGATAGAGTTTGAAAATAACATGTCTACGATTGGAATGTACGAGGAAAAGTTTAATGAGTGTGATAATTCAAACAGTCAATAGAAATCCTTCAGTTTCCTCTTTTCGCGGGAATTGATTCCTTTATCCTGCAAATTGTTTACAAGAAATTTTTTTTCTGATTTCAATTGGAATTCGGATTCATTAAAAAATTGTTGGAAAAATGATTTGCTTTTCATTTATTTCCTGGATCATCACTTTTTCAAAGTTCATGTATATAATAGAGTTATTTTTGAAAACAATCATTGTTTTTGAAATAAGAAATAAGAAATACGAGGAGTTTCTATTATTTTATTTTTTTTTTAGGGAAAATATTATTGTTGATTAGTAAAAATTGAATGAAATATAATAATGGATTTTGACCTAAGTAGTATTTTCTTTCAAGTTATTATTTTTTGGTATTTTAATAAGAGAATAATCACTGAAAATATGTTTTTCTTTTTCCATTAGTATTAATTGGCTAATTATCGAATGGCATTAGTCTAATTAGTGAAAAACTATTAAATATCCTTAAAATCTTATCAATTTGTCATGACGTAAAAACTCTTGTAATTTTCTCTAAATCTGAATTAGTGAGAAAGTACTAATAAAATAATGAAAAGTCATCCACAAACAATCTCACTCCGATTGGAGTGGTTCAATTTTTACTCTTCGTGGATTGAAAACTCACTCCAAGAAATTTAGAGATTAACATTCTACTAGTTTTTAGTACAAATTTTTACTTATTTATTTTTTGGGCGTCTTTTCCTTCTTTCATTAGTAGCTTTTCACTAATTCATATTTAGAGAGTTTTTTTCATAATAATACTCTCTAAATTTCTTGGAGTGAGTTTTCACTTCATGAAGAGTAAAAATTGAGTAACTCTAATTAGAGTAAGAAATCCACATAATAATATAATAATATCCACTCAAATTGGAGTGAAAATTTAATCCAAACTTAGAGTGAGTGTTAACTTTTGCTTGAAGAGAGTTTTTACTCCACGAAGAGTGAAATTTGAGCCACTCCAATCATAGTAAGAAATCCACTCTATAATATAATAGACGTCTTTTCATCATTTAATTAGTAGTTTTTCAATAATTTCATATTTAGAGAGTTTTGTCATGATAAATCACTCTACATTTCTTGGAGTGAGTTTTCAGTCCACTAAGAGTAAAATTTGAGCCACTTCAGTCATATTAAGAAATCCACTCTAAAAACTGTGAGACCTCGCTAATATAATAATATTATAAATATTAATAATATAATAATTTCCACACGAATTGGAGTGAAAATTTAATCCAAACTTAGAGTGAGTGTTAACTTTTGCTTGAAGAGAGTTTTTACTCCACGAAGAGTGAAATTTGAGCCACTCCAATCATAGTAAGAAATCCACTCTATAATATAATAGACGTCTTTTCATCATTTAATTAGTAGTTTTTCAATAATTTCATATTTAGAGAGTTTTGTCATGATAAATCACTCTACATTTCTTGGAGTGAGTTTTCAGTCCACTAAGAGTAAAATTTGAGCCACTTCAGTCATATTAAGAAATCCACTCTAAAAACTGTGAGACCTCGCTAATATAATAATATTATAAATATTAATAATATAATAATTTCCACACGAATTGGAGTAAAAATTTACTCCAAACTGAGAGTGAGTATTAACTTTTGCTTGGAGTGAATTTTCACTCCAATTCGAGTGAATTTTTTCTCCAACTCCAGTGGAAATTTACTCAATAATAGTGAGATATCACTCTTTTAGAGTGAATTTCTCACTCTGAATGGAATGATTCAATTTTGAATCTTCGTGGAGTGAAAACTGAACTCAAGAAATTTAAAAAGAATAAAATAGAATAGTTAATAGAATAATCATAAATAGAGTCGATAAAATTTCAATCTTGCATAAATTTTAATCTACTAATATGTTCTTATTAATAAATTTTCCAACCATTGTTTGTTGTTGAATAAAGGTTTCCCTTTTTCCATACATTTTCTTTCTATTTCCATCAACTCGTGCAACTGCCTTTGGGTATTTTCGTTTTTCACGTTTTGCGGACGTTTTGGAAAAAAAAAAAGTTTGCCGTCTTGAATGTTGGTTGGGTCATTCGCAATTTACGAAAAGCCTTGGAAACAGGGTGCTTCTCGATTTCTAAGGTAAGATGTGATTTAGTGATGGCGACGACATCATGGAATTATTAACGACGTACGCTTCGTTCGCTCTCAGAAGACGTTCGAATACGGGACACACGAGCGAGCAAGGCGCCCAAGCGATAGCTATAAATCGCATTAACTAGCGTTAAAGCGCCGCCATCAATAATACTGGTTGCTCGATGACACGTCTATCGATAGTATCGATTGCTCTAAGGATCAAGTCGTCGTGACCAGCAGACAAATTTAATGCCTCCTAACCGGAAACCAAAGATTTCGTCCAAGAGACCAAATTTCCTTCTCTTAAAATTTCATCTCCCCCCTGCTTCCCCATCAACAATTTCTTAATTTTTTTCCTTGACAAAACAATTTAATTTCAGGGATCACTGTTGATCCGCTTTTTTCCTCTTATGGGAAAATTTTGTAACAATTTTTGAAGAAATTTTCTTGGTTTTTCTTAATAGTTTTTTTTTATAATATAGGTATTTACTAAAGGCTGATTCCAGAAAAAAGTCGAAAATGGCTTCACCGAGTACATCAATTTTTTTTTACTCATTTTATTGAATTTTTTTTTCTCAAGCCGTATTTTATGACTTATTTGATTAAAATATTATAATGGTCCCCAACTGTTTTGAGTTTGATATTTTTCAATGGAATATAAAGGTAAAATTTAGTGAGGGAATGACGAATCGAAACAAAATGACCATAACCTCAGAAACATAACCTTACTTCTCTATGCACTGTGAACAATGCGATATAAATACTGGAAACGTATGCAAATACACTATGATTAGTAAATTAAAATGTATTTACCTATTTATAAATCAACATGAGGGAATGACGTGAAGAAATGTATTTTTTAAAAACCTCATTGATAAATTAGTTTTAACAGAATATCCTTTCTACAAACGTTCGCTGCAGTATAGGTTGTCAATAACAATGTTGCCATTTTTCAAAAAACTTAAGGTGGAACTTGGTAGGCATTAAAACTTTGCTGCAATCACACTGTTTCAAAGCGGTGAGGGAATGATAAGTTTTTCAAGGACAAATTTTGAAGTATATTTAAAAATACTTCCATTCGCTGTTTTTAAATTATAAACTCGTGTAGATACAGTTAATACTATCTTATATAAATAAAAAATAAAATAACAAACAATTAGTAAGGAATTTTACGTTTTAAGTTAATGATTCTCTTCGAATTCAGCAGTTGGGACATAGTGAGGGAATGATTTTCAGGGTACTCTCTTGGACATATCTTCTTTGTTTATCATATAAGAAATAAATTTGTTTCATAAATTCGTACATCTAGTATAGTAGTAGGGGAGAGTGGGGCAAAGGTCCACCTTTATATATTTTGCTTCATAAAAATGTAACTAAACATGATACTTAAGTAAACTTTTATTATTATAAAACTCTAATTATCACTCAACATTTCTCCACAATCATTAAATATTTTAAAAAAGCCTTGATTGAATAAAAATATAATTTGTAAAAGAGTATAAAATATCACCATTACCCCAGGTACCGGGGTAATGGTAATAAGGCTATTTTTTCTAAAAGTGCAAATATTTCGGAGAATATTTTTTTTATATTACAATTCTTTGTTATCTAAAGCAGTATAAAAATATCTTCAGAACATATTTTGGGGTATATTTACGGTAATTTTTATAAAAAATACTGATATGTGTGATTTAACCTTGCATTTGTAAAAAACAGCTGAAAACAGTTGAAAGCTGCTTGGCGTTTGAATATTTTCATTACGTTACCCAATGGGAAACTAACGATTGGCGCATTAATGGACCAGTATTGGGAGCCAATGGTGCCAATATTGGCGCATTAATGGAAACCAATATTGGACCACAGTTGGTCAATCCTTGGGATGATAACGGGTTTGCCAGTCATTGGCAGCCATCATTGGTTCAATATTGGTTGCCAATGATAATGCCAATAAATAAAATTTTTTAAATTAACAATATTAAAATCTATATTTTTATATTGTTAATTTATTTATTGTTTAAAAAAATTTTTTTTTTAATAAGTATTTTAATTTATTTATTAATGCATGTCAAGTATTGGTACAATAATTGGCTTTCAATATTGGTCCATCCTTGGGAGCCAATGAATAACCAACAATCTTATTTTTACAACTCTATATGGAAACAGAGTTGTTAATTTAATCTTCAGCCAATATTTGACAATGAAGATTTGAGTGTTGGACACATTAGAAATGTATTTTCAGAGGTACGGGATCAGGCCTTATATAAAAGAGCTGAAGAAACTCGATCGTGAGAGAGGCTGACCGATGCGCGCCCTATGCCAGTTTCCGAAACCACAAACGCGTGAGAATCCTCGGCGCGCAGACGCGGCATAGATGCGGCGGGAAACTTCCACTATTTGAATTTGAATTTTTTATGCATTTAATCAAAAACAAGAAAAGAAATATAATAATACAAAAATTATACAAATTCTTAAATTTGTATAGTTTTCTGATTGTTATTAAAAAGTAATACGCTTAATTATAAAGAAATACTTATAATAAATATCCTCCATAAATAATTGTTCAATTCTTGAAGATTTGAAAAACTCTTAAAAGTGTGTCCTAAGGTTAAAAATTATTGTTCTAAATCTACTTTAATCGATTTTCATGTTATAGAAATTATTTAAATAAATTAATTAGTTTTAAAGAAATCAGAAAGAAATTAAATTGATGAAAAAATAAACATTTAATATTAAAAATAATATTAATAAAAATAATCACATTAAAACTTTGCTTGTAAAATAAACAGAACGAAAAATTTAAAATTAAAAAATTAATGAACAATTACAAAATATTAAAGAAGACTTTAATAGTTATATTTAGAAAGTCATTTTGTTAAAATAAATTATTTAATTAAATGATTCAAATTAAAAATTTTTTTACATATATTAAATTTTTTTCATTTTTAATTTGTATTCAAATTTCGAGAATTTGTTTCTTAGTTTTATAAAAAAAAATGATTATTTTTTGCATGTGAAAAACGAAAAGAATAACAAATAAAGTTAAATATTTATTAACTATCATTCTTTACAATTTGTTAAATTTTACTTTAAATTTAAACAGAAAAAATGGTTAAATACTTACATGAATATTTGTATTTATGTGACTTAAGTTTACATTTTAATAAAATTAAAGTCTTCTTTAATATTTTGTAATTGTTCATTAATTTTCTAATTTTAAATTTTTCGTTCTGTTTATTTTACAAGCAAAGTTTTAACTTGATTATTTTTATTAATATTATTTTTAATATTAAATGTTTATTTTTTCATCAATTTAATTTCTTTCTGATTTCTTTAAAACTAATTAATTTATTTAAATAATTTCTATAACATGAAAATCGATTAAAGTAGATTTAGAACAATAATTTTTAACCTTAGGACACACCTTTAAGAGTTTTTCAAATCTTCAAGAATTGAACAATTATTTATGGAGGATATGCATTATAAGTATTTCTTTATAATTAAGCGTATTACTTTTTAATAACAATCAGAAAACTATACAAATTTAAGAATTTGTATAATTTTTGTATTATTATATTTCTTTTCTTGTTTTTGATTAAATGCATAAAAAATTCAAATTCAAATAGTGGAAGTTTCCCGCCGCATCTATGCCGCGTCTGCGCGCCGAGGATTCTCACGCGTTTGTGGTTTCGGAAACTGGCATAGGGCGCGCATCGGTCAGCCTCTCTCACGATCGAGTTTCTTCAGCTCTTTTATATAAGGCCTGATCCCGTACCTCTGAAAATACATTTCTAATGTGTCCAACACTCAAATCTTCATTGTCAAATATTGGCTGAAGATTAAATTAACAACTCTGTTTCCATATAGAGTTGTAAAAATAAGATTGTTGGTTATTCATTGGCTCCCAAGGATGGACCAATATTGAAAGCCAATTATTGTACCAATACTTGACATGCATTAATAAATAAATTAAAATACTTATTAAAAAAAAAAATTTTTTAAACAATAAATAAATTAACAATATAAAAATATAGATTTTAATATTGTTAATTTAAAAAATTTTATTTATTGGCATTATCATTGGCAACCAATATTGAACCAATGATGGCTGCCAATGACTGGCAAACCCGTTATCATCCCAAGGATTGACCAACTGTGGTCCAATATTGGTTGCCAATAGTTTGCCAAGAAAAAACTGTTGGCCGCCAATCATGGGACCATTATTTAGCCAATGGCGATCATTGTCAATTTCCCATTGGGTAGTATCTTTACCCCAAACGTCAAGTCTTTTTAATATTGTAAATTTAATATATTTCAACCTTGAATCTAAGCTCAAATCTACGAATATATGATAGGTGGATGTTTAATTTAATGAAACATCAAACTTTTATGACGTAATCAATTTTAAATTTCTTTTAAACTTAATATAATGAAGATTTAATTTACCATTTTTTTTTACTAAAACAGTGTTTTACTCAAATTTTTCAATTTACATTGAAAATAAACATTTTTTCTTTATAATATCGTCTTGTCAATGAAATTAAAGATTCGTATATAGAAGAAAGTTTTAATAATTCATAAATAATGAAGATATTGTGATTATTATCTTTACCCCGGTTATCACCTATGCCCCAGTCTCCCCTATTATTAAAAAAAATAACTTTTCATAACCAACAATCCTGATTTTCAGAAATCATTAAGGACATCAATTTCGATTTTTTTCTGGAATCAGCCTAAAACTTATTGTATGATTCTTAGAAAATCTATACTTGAAAAAAATGGTTTTGTCAACACTTTATTTAGATACTTCTATAATGTTAGGAAAACAAATTCCCAATGTTTCATAAACATTCAAATCATTTAATAATAAACTCAGGGTGTCTACTAACCGGGAAAAACCGGGAATTAACCGGGAATTTTCCGTCAAACCGGGAATTTTCTTTCTGGGCTAATAAATTTGACTAATATATCAATTTATTTTATAGATAAAGATGGTAACTTTATGCATTTTGAACCAATCTGGTTATGCGTTTAAATTTATGCGTGTAATTGTGCGACAATTATGCAATTGAAAAATAAAAAATATACATTAAAAATTAAAAAATAATATAATATATTCTCATGAACTATAGATGTTTGTCTACTATCTTTTTTTCTTAACGCTAACAATATCTCAGAAACAATGAACGACATTAAACATGAAAAAGTCAAATTATTATAAAAAAATGTAGATAGAAATTCAGTTTTTTTATTAGACCGTAAATTGCATAAAATTTTATATAATTATGGGCAATTCTATTGTGTGCTTTCAATTATCAATTATTTTCTTCGATATTCAATAATTCTCGACTTTTTTCAATATTTTTTTTCAAATATCGATTACGTTCTTGAAGCTTCAATTCAGTTCTTCAATTATTCAACTATTTTCAAAAATTCATAATTATTTTCTTCAAATGACAATTATTCTTTTCTATTTTCAATTATTTTCTTCAACTCTCAATTGTTTTCTACAATTCTTAATTCTTTTCTTTCATTTTTAATTATTTTCATTAATTTCACATTATTTCTTCATTTCTCAATTATTTTCTTCGATTTTTTACTATTTTCTTCAATAACAAATTATTTTTTTCAATTTTCAATTATTTCCATTAATTTTTAATTATTTTCTTCAGATCTCAATTATTTCCTTCAATTTTTAATTATGTAATTCAATATTCAATAATTCTCGACTTTTTTCAACTATTTTTTTCAATATTAATTTTGTAATTTTGTAATTTTAATTTCAATTATCACTTATTTTCTTCTACTTTCATTCCAATTGTTCAATTCTTGAATTATTTTCTTTAATTCTCAATTATAATTTTCGACATTCAATATTCCATTCTTCAATTTTCAAGTGTTTTTTTCAATATTCAATAACTCTAGGCTTTTTATAATCATTTTTTTTTAATTCTCAATTATTTTTTCAATTTCCAATTTTTTTCTTAAATTTCAATTTTTTTCTTCAATTTCCAATTATTTTTTAATATTTCTTTCAATTTCTCAATTTCTTTCAATTTTCAATTTCTTCTCAATTTTCTTCAATATTTAACAATTCTCAGCTTTTTTAAATTATGTTTTTCTTTCAATTTTAATTTAAATTGATAATTTTTAAATTATTTTCATCAATTCGCAATTATTTCCGTCTATTTCTAAATTTTTCTTCTGTTTTCAAATATTGTCTTTACTTTTTAAGTACTTTCTTCAATTTTCAATTATTTTATTTAATTTTTAATTATTTTATTTAATTTTCAATTGTTTGTTTCAATATTTAGTAATCTGGACTTTTCTCAATTATTTTTTTTCAATTATCAGTTATTATTTCATGTTTCAAAACCTCCTTCAAATTCCAATAATTTTCTTCTATTTTCAATTTAATTGTTCAATTATTTTTTTCAATTCTTAATTAGTTTCTTTAAATTACAATTACATTCTTCATTTTTTATTGTTTTCTTCAAACTCTATAATTCCTGGGTTGCTCAATTTATTTTTTCTTCAATTATCACTTATTTTCTTCCACTTTCATTCCAATTGTTCAATTCTTGATTTATTTTCTTTAATTCTCAATTATAATTTTCGACATTCAATTCCATTTTTCAATTTTTAATTGTTTTTTTTTCAATATTCAATAACTCTCGGCTTTTTACAATGATTTTTTTTAAATTCTCAATTATTTTCTTGAATTTCCAATTATTTTTTCATATTTCTTTCAATTTCTCAATTTTCTTGATATTTAACAATTTGCAGCTTTTCTAAATTATGTTTTTCTTTCAATTTTAATGTAAATTTCAGGCTTCACAGGCCGTCCCCTATTTCCCCTAAATGTGCCCTATTTTGCGATTGGTCCCTAAAAGTCACCTATTTAGAAAATTTTACCCTAAAATCCCCTACTTTTCACGAAAGTATAATTAAAGTCAAGGTATCTAGAAATTTTAAATTATTTTCAATCTTTTTTAAATTTTTATTATTTTTTCAATCTTCAATTATTTCTATCAATTTTAAATTATTTTCTCCAATTTTCCATTTTATTCAATTTAGATGATTTTTTTCTACTTATTAAATATTTTCATTATTTTTCAATTAATTTCCAAAACTTGCAGTTATTTTTTTACATTCTCATTTTTTTTTTTAATTATTTTTTCATTGTGTTTATCATTTTACAGTTATTTTATTAAATTTCAAAAATGTTTTATAATTTTATCACTTATTTTTCATAAATTTTATTTATTTTCTCAAACTTTCAATTATTTCTATAGCTTTGAGAATATTTTCTCCAATTTATAGTTTTGAAAAGTATATTTTCATACACTTTCTACATTTTTTTATTTATTTATCTTAAATTTTAGTCATTTGTATTATTTTTTAAATCTTTTCATCATTTTTAAATTGGTATCTTTAATTCTTTTAATTCTTTTAATTTTTCAATTTTTTTCTCCAAATTATCAATTTTTCTATTATTTTTTAACTGATTTACTAAACCTTTAATTAATTAAAAAAATTGTTAATAAATTTTAGAATTTTTCAATTATTTTTTTCAAATTTACAATTACTTTCGGTATTTTGTAATTTCTATAATTTATCCATTTTTTCTACAAATTGTAATTTTTAAAATTATTGTTTAATCATTTATTTCAAATTTTAATTGATAAAAAACATTTTTAATGAATTTTAGAATTATTTTTTTCAAATTTACAATTACTTTCGATATTTTGTAAATAATTTCCTTTATTTTCAATTTTCTATCTCAAATTTCAATTATTTTTAAAAATTTATCATTATTTTTGCTATTTTTCCATTATATTTCCTTTAATTTGATATATATTTTGTAATTTTTTTTAAATTATTCTTCTCAAATTTCGATTGTTTTTTTTTATTTTCAAATATTTTCCTAATTTTTCTATTATTTATCTCAATTCTCGATTGTTTTCATCAATTTTGAATTTTTTTTCAATTATTCTTATCATTTTTAAATTAATTTTTTCAATTTTTAATTATTCTCTTAAATTTTCAGTTGTTTCTATAATTTTGCAATTGCTTAAATTTTTAATATTTCTTTTAATTTAACATTATTTTTATCTTTTTTCAATTATTTTCTTCAGTTTTTAATAATTCTCATCATTTATATTTCAATTATTATCTTAAATTTTTTAATTATATCTGAAGTTCTGCATTAATTTTCTATATAATTTTGAATTATTATTTATCAGTTTTAAATTGTTTTCCAAAATTTGTAGTTATTTTCCTTTTTTTTTTTTTTATTAATTTGAAAATTCTGTAATTATATTTTTTAATTATATTCTTTTTATCCTACAACTTTGTAATTTTGTCCTACCCAAATAAAATCGAGGTTCTACTTTATATAATTCTTTTTTGTTTGTTTATAAAGTTTTTAAAGTACCCTAAAAGTTCCCTATTTTTGTATATTCAGTCCCCTATTTCCCCTAAAATATTCTTCATTGTCACTGTGATGCCTGATTCTATTAAATCGACATTTGAAACTTGTTAATAAATTTTTGGCAAGTTTTCTATAAACTACATTTATTTGAATTTTATAAATTACTTTTTTACCTAAAATTAAACAAAAAAGCCACTGAGATCTCTGTGATTTATAAATTTTATCACTGAAAAATAATGGGTGAAATTAAGCAAATTAGTAAAAAGAAATAATAAGAATGGTTTGTTTTTGATGTTGGAATTAATTGCAGAAGACGGTAATTTGTAATTAAATGCGAATGTTTAACCTTTTTATTTTTGTATTCTGTTTCAGGCAGAGGATCTATTGGACGATATTCTGTCTTTTGAGGCAGGATCCTTGGGAGATGGTTTAAAGGATAGTCAAGGAGGAAGCTTAACAAGTCTCCCAGATCTTCAAATAAAGCCGGAACCTTTGCTGCTCACAGACGCAGAAATCCACGCCTTGGCCAAAGACAGACAAAAGAAGGACAATCACAATATGAGTGAGTATGACTTTATTATTTTTTGTTCTTTATTTTAAACCACCAAGTTTGAAGGATGTTTTGATATTTTTTATTAAAGATCTAAAGTACCGCCATACGGGTAATCAAGATGGTAAAGATTATTATCTGTATGATAAAGATTACTATCTATATGATAATAATTTAGGATCGGTATTAAAATAGTAAAGAAAAACTACTTGCTTTGTAAATCAACAACTAGAGTTGAATAAAATAACTAAAAATGAATAAGGATGACTAGAAAATGAAAAAAAAATTGTATATTACATTAGACTTAAATTAAAATATTAAAAAGAGAAGTAAGAACTGTGATTTAATTTTCAACAACTTCCTAGAAAGAAATAACTAAAAGCTATTGAATAATAACTAGAAAATGAAGAAAAAATAAAAAAAAAGTAAATAAATGAAAAGCAGGGCAGCCAGTAACTCATTTTTTTTTACTTTTACTCACTTTTTTAAAAATTGCCCACTATTACTTACTTTTTTTAAAAAAAAACTCACTTTTCTCACTTTTTAATAAAAGAAAAATTTTTTAATTGAATTCCAGCTGCGAGGGGGGGGGGGCAAATTTTATTTCCTACGGGTGCGCTCTTAATTCGTAGTTAAGCTACTGCAAGAATTTTTAATTATTCTTGTCATTTTACAATTATTTTTATCAAATATCAATTATTTTTTACATCAATCGATTCGTTTTTTCATATTCCAATTACTTCGTCAATTTTTTAAATACAATGTACAAAATTTTAATTTCTACACCTCTTTTAAAATTATTTTTCTCATTTTTAAAGGACTTTTTAGATCTTGAAATTAACTTTTTCAAATGTCAATTATTTTCTTCAATCTTGAAATTATTACCAGAAATATTTAAATTTTCTACACAAGTTTCCATTTATTTTTTTTTATTTTTTAGTTATTTCCTTGAAAATTCAATTATTTTTGTCATTATTCAAGTATTTTTCTCATTTTTCAATTATTTTCTTCATATTTCTACTATTTTCGCCATTTTAGAATTATTTATTTATTAATTCATCCCCGAAATTTCAAGTATTTTCTTCAAACTTTGATTACTTTTTTCACATTTAAAATTATTTGCCATTTTTTAATTTTCTTCAATTTTCTTCAAATTTCAATTATTTTCCTAAAACTTCTGTAATTTATTTCAAATTTTCAATTATAAACTATAAATATTTAATTTTTAAATTATATCTTTCAAATATTTATATCACTATTCGAATAATTTTTTTAAATTTGAATTGTTTTGCTAATTTTTCAAGTACTGTCTTTAAATTTTTAATTTGAATTAAATTATTTTTGTCATTTCTGATTTTTTTTTTCAAATTACAATTATTGTTGTCTTTATTCAAATGTTTTTGACATTTTGGAGTTATTTTCTTTAAATGTCATTTTATTCAATATTTTTATTATTTCCATGAATTTGTTAACTTTTACTCCAGTTTTTTATTATTTATGTTTTTATTCAATTATTAGTTTCTTTACAATTATTTCAATTATATCGTTATTTTCTTAATTATTTTCTAAAAAATTCAATTACGTTCTTCAATCTTTAAACTATTGTCAGAAATATTTAAATTTTCTACACAAATTTCAATTTACTACTGTTATTTTTCAATTATTTTCTTGAATTCCAGTACTTTTGTCATTTTCCAATTTTTTTCTTCATATTTCTGTTATTTTTTCCATTTTAGAATTATTTTCTGCAAATTTAAATTATTTTATTCAATTTTTTTGTCATGAATTTTTTAATTTTTTATAACAGTTTAAATTTATTTCTTCAAATTTTAATTGTTTCCCTTTTTCTTTTTATTATTATCATAAATTTATTAATTTTTTAAACAATTTTCAATTATTTCCTTCAAGCTTCAATTGCTTTCTCCATATTTAAATTTTGTGACATTTTTGAATTATTTTCTTCAAACTTTAATTAATTTCTTCAACCTTCAATTATTTTCCTCAAACTTTAATTTTTTTTTCAATTATTGTTTAGAAAATTTTAATTCCTACACCAGCTCAATTGTTTCGTCAATTTTTCAAGTATTGTCTTCAAATATTTGATTTTTTACACGAGTTATCTATTATTTTTACCATTTCACATTTTTTTTTAAATTACAAAGATATTTTTGTCATTATTCAAATATTTTTGACCATTTGGAGTTATTTTCTTTAAATGTCACTTCTTCAATATTTTTATTATTTTCATGAATTTGTTAACTTTTATTCCAGTTTTTAATTAATTATATCATTATTCAATTATTAGTTTCTTTACATTTCAATTATATCGTTATTTTCTCAATTATTTTCTTAAAATTTCAATTATGTTCTTCAATCTTTAAATTATTGTCAGGAATATTTAAATTTTCTACACACGTTTCAATTTACTTTTCTTATTTTTCAATTATTTTCTTTAATTCAAGTACTTTTGTCATTTTCCAATTTTTTTCTTCATATTTCTGTTATTTTTTCCATTTTAGAATTATTTTCTACAAATTTCAAATATTTTATTCAATTTTTTTGTCATGAATTTTTAATTTTTTACACCAGTTTAAATTTATTTCCTTCAAACTTCAATTGCTTTTTCCATATTTAAATTTTTAGACATTTTTGAATTATTTTCTTCAAATTTCAATTAATTTCTTCAACTTTAAATTATTTCCCTCAAACTTCTAATTTTTTTTCAATTATTGTTTATAAAGTTTTAATTTTTACATCAGCTCAATTGTTTCGTCAATTTTTATAGAATTGTCTTCAAATATTTGATTTTTTACACCAGTTATCTAATATTTTTGCCATTTCTCATCTTTTTTCAATTTGCAATGATATTTTTGTCATTATTCAAATTTTTTTGACATTGAGAAATTATTTTTTTTAAATTTCATTTTCCTAAATCTTTTTATTATTGTCAAGAATTTATTAACTTTTATACTAGTTTTCAATTATTTATATCATTATTCAATTAGTTTCTTCACATTTCAATTATATTACTAATTTTTTGGTAATTTTTTCAAGTATTTACTTCAGAATTTTTAATTTTTTTACACCAGTTATCAATTATTTTTGTCATTTCTCAATTTTTGTTTTTTAAATTACAATTATTTTTGTCATTATTTAAATATTTTTAACATTTTGGACTTATTTTCTTCAAATTTCAATCATTGTCTTCAATTTTTGTATTATTATCATGAATTTATTAATTTGTACACCAGTTTTCAATTATTTATGTCTTTATTTAATTAGTTACTTCACATTTTAATTATTTCGTCGATATCTCAATTATTATATTCAAATTTTCAATTTTTATATACCAGTCTCCAATTATTTTTATTCAAATTTTACTAATTTTAATAATTTTTTAATTATTTTCTTTATAAATTTCGAGCCAGTATCATTTTGACACATGACTTAATTTTAGATTGTTATATTGTACAGAATGGAAATGTTATTTTGTACAACTGCTAAATGATATTTTGTACAATTTTGAAAAATGAATTTGTTATTTTGTACAATTCTTTAAAAAAGCTAAAATAGAGCCAGTATCATTTTGACACATGACTTAATTTGAAGATTGTTATATTGTACAGAATGGAAATGTTATTTTGTACAACTGCTAAATGTTATTTTGTACAATTTTGAAAAATGAATTTGTTACTTTGTACAATTATTTAAAAAATGGACTTAATTGTAATCCCAAAGTTTTTTAGCTTTTTTAAAAAATTGTACAAAATAACAAATTCATTTTTCAAAATTGTACAAAATAACATTTAGCAGTTGTACAAAATAACATTTCCATTCTGTACAATATAACAATCTTCAAATTAAGTCATGTGTCAAAATGATACTGGCTCCTAAAATATTGTACTTCCAATGTTTTATTGCTTTTTTAAAAAATTGTACAAAATAACAAATTCATTTTTCAAAACTGTACAAAATAACATTTAGCAGTTGTACAAAATAACATTTCCATTCTGTACAATATAACAATCTAAAATTAAGTCATGTGTCAAAATGATACTGGCTCTTAATTTCAATTCAATTATTTTCTTCAAATTTCAATTATTTTTTTTTCAATTTTTGTCTTGAAATTTTTATTTTTAATCAATTTTTGAATTAATTTTATTATTTTACAATTTTTTTTTAAATTTGAATTATTTTGGTCATTTTTCAATTATTTTCTTCATATTTTAATTAGTTCGACATTTGGGAATTATTATCTCCAAATTTGTATGACTTTCCTGAATCTTTAAATTATTGTTATAATTTTTTTATCTCCTGCTGGCTATTTACTCATTTTTTAAAATTAGAAACTCACTTTATTTTACTATTTTCTACTTTTTCTTTTTTTTTACTATTTTGTTACAAATCCGCTCACGGAAAAAAATAATTTTTCGAATTTTACAAAACTTTTTTGTACTCTTGGATAAAGCCATTTACAATACCCAGTTTCAGGTATATGCAGAACAGTTTTGTAAAATATCCTGAAATTTCAGCACAAAGTGCAAAATTATTTGCAGTTACTGCAAAGAATTCCGTAACTTGTGCTGAAATTTCAGTACATTTTACAAAACTTTTCTGCACATACCTGACATTGAGTTTAGTAAATGGCTTTATCCAAGAATGCAAAAAAGTTTTGTAAAATTCGAAAAATTATTTTTTTCCGTGCTGGCAGCCCTGAGAAAATAAACAGTGTTTTGAAATTTAAGAAAAGTAACTTGAAATTGAAAAAATTATTACAAATTAAAAAAGCAACT
This sequence comes from Ganaspis brasiliensis, assembly GCA_037103525.1. Taxonomy (NCBI): domain Eukaryota; kingdom Metazoa; phylum Arthropoda; class Insecta; order Hymenoptera; family Figitidae; genus Ganaspis; species Ganaspis brasiliensis. Next base: position 6,297,704 of record JAZKLR010000185.1, read on the forward strand.
GAAGAAACCAACTGAAATAATAACTGTCTTAAAGTAGAGAAATTAAATATTATTTTGCTAAACGAACTAGAAATTACAAAAGAAATAACTTAAAAATTAGGAGAAAAAAATTGAAAAACCGAATATAAATATCTTAGGATATATTATTTTCATGAAATTTTCACTTGCATTATTTTTCATCAAAACTTTCGACTCTGATTGATTTTTCCCAGGAATTTTTTCACTCTGGAGGGGGGGGGGGAGTACCCAAGAATAATAATTATTTTCCCAGAATTTTCAAATTGAAAAATTAAAAGGTCTAATTACAAATGCTTTTAAGATTATCAAGATTTGCAACCAAGCTTAATTACAAGGGGCAAAGGTTATAAAAAGACGTATTCTGAAATAACAATACGTTTATGCAAATAATTTCCGTAACAATTACAGTTAAGTAAATTTGAATAAAAATGCGGTTTTAAGTGATTAAAATTCAGAAAAGGTATATTTCTCGCCAAGAGAAACAAGAGTAGTGGGTGGATAAAAAAAAAATTATCTTGATAAACAGTATAATAGGTAAAAAGATTAGGAAGCAAGCACGAGAAGTGAAATAGAATTTGGGTAGAAACATCTGCGCTGCATACTGTAACAATTCCTCTCTCTTTAACTTGATCCACGATTCACGCCCCTTTCTTACCTTTCATAGATATACACACATTCTCTCTTTTGAACCGCAACCTCTTATCGGGTATTGGAGTTCCTGCATACCTCTTTTCCCCCGGCATATGTACATTCGCGAAAAAAGGAAGACACTCGTTCCGGATAAAGTGTCGCACGTTTTTCACACGTGACCCTTCTGCATACGTGATCCGATTGCTGGAATCTCTTTCTGCTTTCGTGCGAAGAATTAAAGGTTTCTCCCTATCTTTTTAGTGCATTTTACAAGAACTTGAAACGTTTATGTCAAAGATTTTGAGCAATTTTTAGTTCAGTCTGACAATCTAGATCTTTTATTTTTTCTCATTGTCCGTTTTTTTTTTATTTATTATAGTCTTTCTGAGAAATATAAACTTTTTTTCTTTTAGCTATTAATAGAGGGTCAACTGATTTCAAATATTAATTATTCACAGAATGTAGCTAATATTTAGAATTTTAATTGGAATTAGGGGATTTCCAACAAGTGTAATTATTTTAGGCTAAAGTAATTAATAAAATGTTTAATACTAAAACATATGGTGGATTTTACGGAAAATGTTCTGCCCCAAAATACGTCGTGCGGTATTTATCATTTAATTTCTCGAAAACGAAAAAAAACGCATTTTTGAAATTTTGGGTTCTTGTAGGAAAAAACCTCAGCTTTCGTTTAAAAATATTTTTAAAAAAATAAAAAAGGCCCATCTTTGAGAAAAACTCAAATTTGTTTTTAATTTTGAAAAATCAAGGTCAAATTATTTAAAAAATATAAAATGGATCTTTTCAATCGAAAGGTTATGCGCAAAAATCTACACAAATCATGTCACATAAAATTTTTTTATCTATTCATTAAAACAGTGGAAATAACAAAAGAAGAGTGAATTAACAAAACCCTCCAAACTTCGTCCCCCTCCCACTGCCCCAATTTTTTAAAAAATTTCAAAATATTTATAGGATAAATTACTATACAATAGGACAACTCATAAAAAAAATTTGCAATAAATTGGACATATTTTATTTTTGGGGCAGGACAATATTTCTATTAAATCCATCATATAGACGTAACTACATGGGGACCAGGGCCACCTAAAAAACTCTCTGGCCCAACCTAGAAAAAATGAGGGTTTAAAATGTATTTGATGAGACAATTAGGATATTTGTAAATATTAAATGCAAGTTATTTTTGCGCACAATAAAACCTTAGCAACTTTACTTAGTTAAAAAAAAAGATTAATTGACTTTTTGGCACTCTTTATGTATATATTTAAATTTTGAAATCTCATCTTCTGATGTCAATAGAAACCTCCAAAACAGTGGCGTAACTTGGATTTGAGCCCCCCCCCCTATTTTCTTAGAAAAATTCAAATAAAATTTTAAGCGATCCTATCTGTTGAAATTCAGGGCAACAATTTCAAATTGAAGAAAATTAAAGTAAAAATTAAAGAAAATAATTGAGAAACGAGAAAATTAATTTTAAAATAACAAGAAGTTAAATTAAAAATTGAAGAAATTCCTTAAACAATAATTGAGAATTAAAGATTATAAGTTAAAATATACGAAAATAATCATTAACAGATGAGAAATATAGATAAAATTTGGAAAAATTAATTAAAAAATAAGAAAAATAATTAAACTTGAAGACGATGGTTTAAATTTGAAAAAGGAACCAAAATTCCGGAAGAAATTAAACACAAAATTATAAAAAAAAAATAGTATTTAAAATTTCAAGAAAACATTTTCATTATGACTAAACTAACTAAATTGAGAAATTGAGAAGTTGGGCATTGGGTTAATTAAAAATCGGTAAATTGGAAAATTGGCATAATAGAAAATTCTTTAAAGATAATCGAGAAATTGGAAATTTGGTTATTAAAAAATTGTCAAAGTACAAAAAGTAAAGAATTGGAAAATTTGTAAACTAGTAAATTGAGAAATTCGAGATATGTAAGAATTGCAAATCGGCAAATTGGAAAATTGGCAAGTTAGCAAATTGTTAAGGTTGGTAAATTGAGAAATTGGAAATTTGGTTATTGAAAAACTGGTAAAATAAAAACATTAGTACATTGAAAAATTAGGAAGTTAGAAAAATTGGTAATTTGAGAAATTGGAGATTTGGTTATTCAAAAACTGTCAAAGTAGGGATATTGGTAAATAAGAAACTTAGTAAATTAGGAGAAATTCGTAAACCGGTAAATTGAGAAATTGGTGATTTCATTAAATTGAAAATCGGTAAATTGGAAAATTAGCATTTTCGAGAATTGTTTAAACTGGTAAATTAAGAAATTGGAAATTTCGTTATTGAAAAATCGTCAAAGAAAAAAAATTGGTGAATAGGAAAATAAGTAAATAGAAAAAATTTGTAAACTGGTGAAATAAGAAATTAGAGATTTCGTTAAATTGAAAATCGGTAAATTAGAAAATTGTTTAAGTTGGTAAATTGAGAAATTGGAAATTTGGTTATTGGTAAACTGGCAAAGTAAGGATATTGGTAAATAAGAAAATTAGTGAATTAGGAGAAATTTGTAAACCGGTAAAATGAGAATTTGGTAATTTCATTAAATTGAAAATCGATAAATTGGAAAATTGACATATTAGAGAATTGTTTAAACCGGTAAATTCGGAAAATGGAAATTTGGTTATTGAAAAATTGCTAAAGAAAAAAAAATTGGTGAATAGGAAAATTAGTAAATAGGAAAAATTTGTAAACTGGTAAAATAAGAAATTAGAGATTTGGTATTTTGAAAATCGGTAAATTGGAAAATTGGCAAGTTAGAAAATTGTTGGTTATTGGAAAATTGTCAAAGTTAGAAAATTGATAAATAGGAATATTAGTAAATTAGGAGAAATTTGTAAACCGGTAAATTGAGAAATTGGTGATTTTATTAAATTGAAAATCGATAAATTGGAAAATTGGCATATTAGAGAATTGTTTAAACTGGTAAATTGGGAAACTGGAAATTTGGTTAGTGGAAAATTGACAAAGTAAAAAAATTGGTAATTTGGAAAATTAGTAAATTGGGAAATTGGTAAACTGTTAAATTAAGAAATTGGAGATTTGGTTCAATAGAAAACCAGTAAATTAAAAAATTGGTTTATTAAAAAATTCTTTAAACTGGTAAATTGAGAAATTGGAAATTTGGTTATTAGAAAATTGGCAAAATAAAAAAATTGATAAATAGGAAAATTAGTAAATTTGAAAATTTTGTAAGCTGGTAATTTGATAAAATGGTGATTTGATTAAATTTAAAATCAGTAAAATCGGCAATGTAAAAAAATTGGTGAATAGGAAAAATTAGTAAATTGGAAAAATTTGTAAACTGGTAAAATAAGAAATTAGAGGCAAAGTTTGGTAAAGTAAAAACATTGAAACATTGGAAAATTAAGAGGTAAAAAAAATTTGTAAATTGGAAAGTTAGTAAATTGAGAAAATTGGTACACTGTTGAATTGAAAAATTGGAGATTTGGGTAAATAGAAAATCGGTTAATCAACAAAGTAAAAAAATTGGTTAATAGGAAATTTAGTAAATTGGAAAAATTGGTAAACTGGTAAATTGAGAAAGTGTAAATAGAAAATCGGTAAATTGGAAAATTGGCATATTAGAAAAGTGTTTAATCTAGTAATTTGAGAAATTGGAAATTTTGGATATTGAAAAATTAACAAAGTAAAAGCATTAGTACATTGGAAAATTAGGAAGTCAGAAAAATAGGTAAATTGGTAAATTCGAGATTTGCTCATTGGAAATTTGGTAAACAGGAAAATTAGTAAATTTGAAAATTTTGTAAACTGGTTAATTGATAAATTAGAGATTTGGTTGCATTGAAAATCGGTAAATTGGAAAACTTGGCAAGTTTATTAAAATGTTAAAGCCTGGAAAATTGAGAAATTTGAAATTTGGTTATTAGAAAATTGGCATAGTAAAAACATTATTAGATTGGAAAATTAGAAAGTCAGAAAAATTGGTAAACTGTTAACCTTCGCGCTACCGGACCGTTTTTTGTAACGCGGACTACCGGATATCTACCCCGGGTAGACACGAGTTTGTTTATTTGTAATTTTACAAAAGAGACTTAAAATCATTTAAGTTTTTTTCTATATTTGTTGTGTGTCAACAAATAGTACTTTTTACTAATACTGCGATGAATTTTGCGAATGTTTAAACGATTTATTATTGCAAAATTGTAAAATTTCCAAAGTAAGCAGCGAGACCAACAGAATGAAAAAATTGAAAAAATTTTAGCTTTGATATGTACTAAATCAATAAATTATTATATTATTAAAATACCCTGAGTTACCTTAGTAAATCTCGCTTACATACATTTACAAATATTATAAATAAACAAGAAGAAATGTAAAAAAAAAATTTTTTGTTTTAATTTTTCGAAATTAAATAAAAATTTGTTCAGTGAGGTAGCGCAAAGGTTAAATTGGTGATTTGGTTATTGGAAAATCGGCAAAGTAAAAAAAATTGTTAATAGGAAAATTAGTAAATTGAGAAAATTGCTACACTGTTAAATTGAAAAATTTGAGATTTGGTTAAATAGAAAATCGGTAAATCAACAAAGTAAAAAAATTGGTTAATAGAAAATTTAGTAAATTGGAAAAATTGGTAAACTGGTAAATTGAGAAATTGTAAATAGAAAATCGGTAAATTGAAAAATCGGCATATTAGAAAAGTGTTTAATCTGGTAATTTCAGAAATTAGAAATTCGGATATTAAAAAATTAGCAAAGTAAAAGCATTTTTACATTGGAAAATTAGGAAGTTAGAAAAATTGGTTAACTGGTAAATTGGAGATCTGGTTATTGGAAAATTGGTAAAGTATAAAAAATTGAACAATTGAAAAATTAAGAAATTTGAAAAACATCATAATTTGGCTTTGGAAGTTGCAGTAAACTTTAATTAAAATTGAATTAGTCTCAAAACGAGACAATAGCCATTTTTAAACCCCAGTTTTTTTCACAGACTTTAATAACTAATTTTAAAACACTATTTTCCCATGAAATTAGTCTTCGGATAAATTTCAGTTTAAATAATAAATTAGTCTGAAATAGATTCCAGACTTTTTATTTTTCTGTGTACATTTGAGAAAAGTGCCCTTTTGAGGAACTTTGGACAGGTTCATTTAGTGAAAATGTATTGGATGTCTAATTGGCGAAACAGATAGGTGTTCCTCTATTGGAAATCCAGTCTAGAGTTACCACTGAAATGAAAAGAGCGGCATCTCACTGCGAAAAGTCGAGTGTTCAGCTTACGACTGAATTGGACACGTTCGATCGTCCTTTCCAGAATTAACTGTCGTAATCTAATCAGTAGGATCAGAGGAAGTTTCCTCTCGAGAAAAGAAGTCTGTTCAGGATCATAGGAAGTTTTCCGTCGTCGTTGCAGTTACTCTGCTTTCAAACCTGCCAACCAAACTGTTTTCTGATCTTGTTTTCTTCTCTCTTTTTCTCACTTGCCTCTTTCATCTTCTATTACATTCTATGCATCTTACTGATCTGCACTACATCTTAAAATATCACTGGACATTAAAAGTTTTACTTACAATCTGTTATCTCTAATTCAAACCTGAATCTTCAATCTTAAACTTTCGTCTTTTCGCAAGTTTTGGGCAAAAATAATTGTTTTCAATGTAAGAAAAATGTTGGTTGTTGAAAAGTTACTTTGTAGCAAAATGTATTTTATTTTAAGTTGAAAGACTTATTTCGAATTAATTTCTCTGGATGTTTATTTGGGAACATTTTTCTATAAAAGAAATGTTTTCCCTTAAAGAGAGAGCTATCTTGGAGAAAAGTATTGGGCTTTAAACACTTTCGAGAATTTATTCTAAAGGAAAGAAATAAATTTCAACTAATTTTTTGAATAAGAACAAATTTCGATGATAATTTATTTTCTCGTAAATTTTCATTAAAATTCAATAGATTTTCTGTGATTGAATTAACTGGATATGTGCCACTGATTCCCAGAGAGATTTCAGTGATGTAGATTTAGGAGAGAAATCTTTGAACAAAGGAGATTTCAGTTAGACCCGTATTACTGTCTTACGTTTGTCATTGTCAGTGCTTTTTTTTCCTCAAAAATGTTGTATATATATTTACTGCCTTTTCAATTATTTTAATACTCAATTCCATTAATTTTGAATGAAAAAAATTTTTAATTCTAAAAATCTGGTTTTTAAAACAAAGAGAATCGAGATTGCAAATGTAATTGTTAAATTAAAAGCAATTCGTGCATTTTTCTCATAAATGTCAATTGACACAGTTTAGTCTGCAATCAACATTCGAGTATATTTTGAAATAGATTATCCAAATAGTTTCAGGATTTTAGTGGTTATTCTTAAAAATATTCGTATCATTGAAAGGTTGAGATATTAGACTATTTTTTTCTAAATATCCTAGTATGTAGAATCGTTATGGGTAAAAAGAAAAAATAAATAAATTGGAAAAATTTCTAAACTAGTAAAAGAAGAATTTAGAGATTTGGTTAAATTAAAAATCGGTAAATTGGATAATTGGCAAACTAAAAAAATTAGTAATTTGGAAAAATTGTTAAACTTGTAAATTAAAAAATTGGAGATTTGGTTAGATTAAAAATCGGTAACATTGAAATCGATAAATTGGAAAATTGTTAAATTAGAGAATTGTTTAAATTGGTAAATTGAAAGACTGGATATTTGGTTAAATTAAAAATCGGGAAATTGGCAAAGTAAACAGATTTGTGAATTGGAAAATTAGTAAATTAAAAAAATGGGTAAACTGGCAAATTGAGAAATTGGAGACATGGTTACATTAAAATAACAAAATTGGAATATTGTGAAATCAGAAAATTGTTTAAACAGGTAAATTGAAAAATTGAATATTTCATTGAATTAAAAATAGGGAAATTAGAAAATTAGCTAAACAAAAAAATTTGTAAATAAGAAAATTAGTAAATTGGAAAAATTATTAAACTGGTAAATTAAGAAATTGGAGACATGGTTATATTGAAAATCGATAAATTAGAAAATTGCATAATCCGGTAAATTGAGAAATTTAAGATTTGGTTAAGTTGAAAATCTGTAAATACGAAAATTGGCAAATTAGAAAAATTTTTAAACTGGTAAATTGAGAAATTGGAGATTTGGTTACAAAGAAATTGATAAATTGGAAAATTGCCAGATAAGAAAATTGTTTAAACTAGTAAATTGCGAAATTGGAGATTTGGTTAAATTGAAAACCGGTAAATTTAAAAATTGTCAAATTAGAAAATTTTTTAAACTGTCAAATTGAGAAATTGGAGACATGGTTACATTGAAATCAAAAAATTGGAATATTGTCAAATGAGAAAATTGTTTAAACTGGTAAATTGAAAAATTCGATATTTCGTTAAATTAAAAATAGGGAAATTGGAAAATTGGCTAAATAAAAAACTTTGTAAATTGGAGTATTAGAAAAATTGGTAAACTGGAAAATAGAGAAATTGGAGATTTGGTTAAGTTGAAAATTGGTAAATTAGAAAATTGTTTAATCTGGTAAATTGAGAAATTTGAGATTTGGTTGAGTTGAAAGTCTGAAAATTCAAAAATTGTCAAATTAGAAAATTTTTTAAACTGGTAAAATGAGAAATTCAAGATTTGGTTCCAAAGAAATTGATAAATTGGTAATTGGTCAGATTAGAAAATTGTTTAAACTGGTAAATTGAAAAATTGGATATTTGGTTAAATTGAAAATCGATAAATTGGAAAATTGGCAATGTCAAAAAATTGGTTAACATGAAAATTAGTAAATTGAAAAAATCGACAAACTGGTAAATTAAAAAATTTGATATTTGGTTAAAGTTAAAATCGGTAAATTGGAAATTTTGCAATGTAAAAAAATTGCTAAATAGAAAAATTAATTAATTGTGAAAATTGGTCAACTGGTAAATTGAGAAATTGGAGATCTGATGAAATTGAAAATCGGTAAATTAGAAAATTGTTTAATCTTGTAAATGGAAAATTTGAGATTTGGTTAATTTGAATAACGGTAAATTGGAAAATTGGCAAATTGAAAAATTTTTAACCTGGTAAATTTAGAAATTGGAGATTTGGTTTCGAAGAAATCGATAAATTGGAAAATTGTCAGATTAGTAAATTGAAAAATTGGAGATTTGGTTAAATTGTAAATCGATAAATTGGAAAATTGGTAAATGTAAAATAATTGATTAATAGGAAAATTAGTAAATTGGAAGAATCAGTAAACTGGTAAATTGAGAAATTTGAGATTTGGTTGAGTTGAAAGTCTGAAAATTCAAAAATTGTCAAATTAGAAAATTTTTTAAACTTGTAAAATGAGAAATTCAAGATTTGGTTCCAAAGAAATTGATAAATTGGTAATTGGTCAGATTAGAAAATTGTTTAAACTGGTAAATTGAAAAATTGGATATTTGGTTAAATTGAAAATCGATAAATTGGAAAATTGGCAATGTCAAAAAATTGGTTAACATGAAAATTAGTAAATTGGAAAAATCGACAAACTGGTAAATTAAAAAATTTGATATTTGGTTAAAGTTAAAATCGGTAAATTGGAAATTTTGCAATGTAAAAAAATTGCTAAATAGAAAAATTAATTAATTGTGAAAATTGGTCAACTGGTAAATTGAGAAATTGGAGATCTGATGAAATTGAAAATCGGTATATTAGAAAATTGTTTAATCTTGTAAATGGAAAATTTGAGATTTGGTTAATTTGAATAACGGTAAATTGGAAAATTGGCAAATTGAAAAATTTTTAACCTGGTAAATTTAGAAATTGGAGATTTGGTTTCGAAGAAATCGATAAATTGGAAAATTGTCAGATTAGTAAATTGAAAAATTGGAGATTTGGTTAAATTGTAAATCGATAAATTGGAAAATTGGTAAATGTAAAATAATTGGTTAATAGGAAAATTAGTAAATTGGAAGAATCAGTAAACTGGTAAATTGAGAAATTTGAGATTTGGTTGAGTTGAAAGTCTGAAAATTCAAAAATTGTCAAATTAGAAAATTTTTTAAACTTGTAAAATGAGAAATTCAAGATTTGGTTCCAAAGAAATTGATAAATTGGTAATTGGTCAGATTAGAAAATTGTTTAAACTGGTAAATTGAAAAATTGGATATTTGGTTAAATTGAAAATCGATAAATTGGAAAATTGGCAATGTCAAAAAATTGGTTAACAGGAAAATTAGTAAATTGGAAAAATCGACAAACTAGTAAATTAAAAAATTTGATATTTGGTTAAAGTTAAAATCGGTAAATTGGAAATTTTGCAAGGTAAAAAAATTGCTAATTAGAAAAATTAATTAATTGTGAAAATTGGTCAACTGGTAAATTGAGAAATTGGAGATTTGATGAAATTGAAAATCGGTAAATTAGAAAATTGTTTAATCTTGTAAATGGAAAATTTGAGATTTGGTTAATTTGAATAACGGTAAATTGGAAAATTGGCAAATTGAAAAATTTTTAACCTGGTAAATTTAGAAATTGGAGATTTGGTTTCGAATAAATCGATAAATTGGAAAATTGTCAGATTAGTAAATTGAAAAATTGGAGATTTGGTTAAATTGTAAATCGATAAATTGGAAAATTGGTAAATGTAAAATAATTGGTTAATAGGAAAATTAGTAAATTGGAAAAATCAGTAAACTGGTAAATTGAGAAATTTGAGATTTGGTTGAGTTGAAAGTCTGAAAATTCAAAAATTGTCAAATTAGAAAATTTTTTAAACTTGTAAAATGAGAAATTCAAGATTTGGTTCCAAAGAAATTGATAAATTGGTAATTGGTCAGATTAGAAAATTGTTTAAACTGGTAAATTGAAAAATTGGATATTTGGTTAAATTGAAAATCGATAAATTGGAAAATTGGCAATGTCAAAAAATTGGTTAACATGAAAATTAGTAAATTGAAAAAATCGACAAACTGGTAAATTAAAAAATTTGATATTTGGTTAAAGTTAAAATCGGTAAATTGGAAATTTTGCAATGTAAAAAAATTGCTAAATAGAAAAATTAATTAATTGTGAAAATTGGTCAACTGGTAAATTGAGAAATTGGAGATCTGATGAAATTGAAAATCGGTAAATTAGAAAATTGTTTAATCTTGTAAATGGAAAATTTGAGATTTGGTTAATTTGAATAACGGTAAATTGGAAAATTGGCAAATTGAAAAATTTTTAACCTGGTAAATTTAGAAATTGGAGATTTGGTTTCGAAGAAATCGATAAATTGGAAAATTGTCAGATTAGTAAATTGAAAAATTGGAGATTTGGTTAAATTGTAAATCGATAAATTGGAAAATTGGTAAATGTAAAATAATTGGTTAATAGGAAAATTAGTAAATTGGAAGAATCAGTAAACTGGTAAATTGAGAAATTTGAGATTTGGTTGAGTTGAAAGTCTGAAAATTCAAAAATTGTCAAATTAGAAAATTTTTTAAACTTGTAAAATGAGAAATTCAAGATTTGGTTCCAAAGAAATTGATAAATTGGTAATTGGTCAGATTAGAAAATTGTTTAAACTGGTGAATTGAAAAATTGGATATTTGGTTAAATTGAAAATCGATAAATTGGAAAATTGGCAATGTCAAAAAATTGGTTAACATGAAAATTAGTAAATTGGAAAAATCGACAAACTGGTAAATTAAAAAATTTGATATTTGCTTAAAGTTAAAATCGGTAAATTGGAAATTTTGCAATGTAAAAAAATTGCTAAATAGAAAAATTAATTAATTGTGAAAATTGGTCAACTGTTAAATTGAGAAATTGGAGATCTGATGAAATTGAAAATCGGTAAATTAGAAAATTGTTTAATCTTGTAAATGGAAAATTTGAGATTTGGTTAATTTGAATAACGGTAAATTGGAAAATTGGCAAATTGAAAAATTTTTAACCTGGTAAATTTAGAAATTGGAGATTTGGTTTCGAATAAATCGATAAATTGGAAAATTGTCAGATTAGTAAATTGAAAAATTGGAGATTTGGTTAAATTGTAAATCGATAAATTGGAAAATTGGTAAATGTAAAATAATTGGTTAATAGGAAAATTAGTAAATTGGAAGAATCAGTAAACTGGTAAATTGAGAAATTTGAGATTTGGTTGAGTTGAAAGTCTGAAAATTCAAAAATTGTCAAATTAGAAAATTTTTTAAACTTGTAAAATGAGAAATTCAAGATTTGGTTCCAAAGAAATTGATAAATTGGTAATTGGTCAGATTAGAAAATTGTTTAAACTGGTAAATTGAAAAATTGGATATTTGGTTAAATTGAAAATCGATAAATTGGAAAATTGGCAATGTCAAAAAATTGGTTAACATGAAAATTAGTAAATTGGAAAAATCGACAAACTGGTAAATTAAAAAATTTGATATTTGGTTAAAGTTAAAATCGGTAAATTGGAAATTTTGCAATGTAAAAAAATTGCTAAATAGAAAAATTAATTAATTGTGAAAATTGGTCAACTGGTAAATTGAGAAATTGGAGATCTGATGAAATTGAAAATCGGTAAATTAGAAAATTGTTTAATCTTGTAAATGGAAAATTTGAGATTTGGTTAATTTGAATAACGGTAAATTGGAAAATTGGCAAATTGAAAAATTTTTAACCTGGTAAATTTAGAAATTGGAGATTTGGTTTCGAATAAATCGATAAATTGGAAAATTGTCAGATTAGTAAATTGAAAAATTGGAGATTTGGTTAAATTGTAAATCGATAAATTGGAAAATTGGTAAATGTAAAATAATTGGTTAATAGGAAAATTAGTAAATTGGAAGAATCAGTAAACTGGTAAATTGAGAAATTTGAGATTTGGTTGAGTTGAAAGTCTGAAAATTCAAAAATTGTCAAATTAGAAAATTTTTTAAACTTGTAAAATGAGAAATTCAAGATTTGGTTCCAAAGAAATTGATAAATTGGTAATTGGTCAGATTAGAAAATTGTTTAAACTGGTAAATTGAAAAATTGGATATTTGGTTAAATTGAAAATCGATAAATTGGAAAATTGGCAATGTCAAAAAATTGGTTAACAGGAAAATTAGTAAATTGGAAAAATCGACAAACTAGTAAATTAAAAAATTTGATATTTGGTTAAAGTTAAAATCGGTAAATTGGAAATTTTGCAAGGTAAAAAAATTGCTAATTAGAAAAATTAATTAATTGTGAAAATTGGTCAACTGGTAAATTGAGAAATTGGAGATTTGATGAAATTGAAAATCGGTAAATTAGAAAATTGTTTAATCTTGTAAATGGAAAATTTGAGATTTGGTTAATTTGAATAACGGTAAATTGGAAAATTGGCAAATTGAAAAATTTTTAACCTGGTAAATTTAGAAATTGGAGATTTGGTTTCGAATAAATCGATAAATTGGAAAATTGTCAGATTAGTAAATTGAAAAATTGGAGATTTGGTTAAATTGTAAATCGATAAATTGGAAAATTGGTAAATGTAAAATAATTGGTTAATAGGAAAATTAGTAAATTGGAAAAATCAGTAAACTGGTAAATTGAGAAATTTGAGATTTGGTTGAGTTGAAAGTCTGAAAATTCAAAAATTGTCAAATTAGAAAATTTTTTAAACTTGTAAAATGAGAAATTCAAGATTTGGTTCCAAAGAAATTGATAAATTGGTAATTGGTCAGATTAGAAAATTGTTTAAACTGGTAAATTGAAAAATTGGATATTTGGTTAAATTGAAAATCGATAAATTGGAAAATTGGCAATGTCAAAAAATTGGTTAACATGAAAATTAGTAAATTGAAAAAATCGACAAACTGGTAAATTAAAAAATTTGATATTTGGTTAAAGTAAAAATCGGTAAATTGGAAATTTTGCAATGTAAAAAAATTGCTAATTAGAAAAATTAATTAATTGTGAAAATTGGTCAACTGGTAAATTGAGAAATTGGAGATTTGATGAAATTGAAAATCGGTAAATTAGAAAATTGTTTAATCTTGTAAATGGAAAATTTGAGATTTGGTTAATTTGAATAACGGTAAATTGGAAAATTGGCAAATTGAAAAATTTTTAACCTGGTAAATTTAGAAATTGGAGATTTGGTTTCGAAGAAATCGATAAATTGGAAAATTGTCAGATTAGTAAATTGAAAAATTGGAGATTTGGTTAAATTGTAAATCGATAAATTGGAAAATTGGTAAATGTAAAATAATTGGTTAATAGGAAAATTAGTAAATTGGAAGAATCAGTAAACTGGTAAATTGAGAAATTTGAGATTTGGTTGAGTTGAAAGTCTGAAAATTCAAAAATTGTCAAATTAGAAAATTTTTTAAACTTGTAAAATGAGAAATTCAAGATTTGGTTCCAAAGAAATTGATAAATTGGTAATTGGTCAGATTAGAAAATTGTTTAAACTGGTAAATTGAAAAATTGGATATTTGGTTAAATTGAAAATCGATAAATTGGAAAATTGGCAATGTCAAAAAATTGGTTAACATGAAAATTAGTAAATTGGAAAAATCGACAAACTGGTAAATTAAAAAATTTGATATTTGCTTAAAGTTAAAATCGGTAAATTGGAAATTTTGCAATGTAAAAAAATTGCTAAATAGAAAAATTAATTAATTGTGAAAATTGGTCAACTGTTAAATTGAGAAATTGGAGATCTGATGAAATTGAAAATCGGTAAATTAGAAAATTGTTTAATCTTGTAAATGGAAAATTTGAGATTTGGTTAATTTGAATAACGGTAAATTGGAAAATTGGCAAATTGAAAAATTTTTAACCTGGTAAATTTAGAAATTGGAGATTTGGTTTCGAATAAATCGATAAATTGGAAAATTGTCAGATTAGTAAATTGAAAAATTGGAGATTTGGTTAAATTGTAAATCGATAAATTGGAAAATTGGTAAATGTAAAATAATTGGTTAATAGGAAAATTAGTAAATTGGAAAAATCAGTAAACTGGTAAATTGAGAAATTTGAGATTTGGTTGAGTTGAAAGTCTGAAAATTCAAAAATTGTCAAATTAGAAAATTTTTTAAACTTGTAAAATGAGAAATTCAAGATTTGGTTCCAAAGAAATTGATAAATTGGTAATTGGTCAGATTAGAAAATTGTTTAAACTGGTAAATTGAAAAATTGGATATTTGGTTAAATTGAAAATCGATAAATTGGAAAATTGGCAATGTCAAAAAATTGGTCAACAGGAAAATTAGTAAATTGGAAAAATCGACAAACTGGTAAATTAAAAAATTTGATATTTGGTTAAAGTTAAAATCGGTAAATTGGAAATTTTGCAATGTAAAAAAATTGCTAAATAGAAAAATTAATTAATTGTGAAAATTGGTCAACTGGTAAATTGAGAAATTGGAGATCTGATGAAATTGAAAATCGGTAAATTAGAAAATTGTTTAATCTTGTAAATGGAAAATTTTAGATTTGGTTAATTTGAATAACGGTAAATTGGAAAATTGGCAAATTGAAAAATTTTTAACCTGGTAAATTTAGAAATTGGAGATTTGGTTTCGAAGAAATCGATAAATTGGAAAATTGTCAGATTAGTAAATTGAAAAATTGGAGATTTGGTTAAATTGTAAATCGATAAATTGGAAAATTGGTAAATGTAAAATAATTGGTTAATAGGAAAATTAGTAAATTGGAAAAATCAGTAAACTGGTAAATTGAGAAATTGGAGATTTGGTTAAATTGTAAATTGTCAAATTAGAAAAATTTTTTAAATTGGTAAATTGAGAAATTGGAGACATCGTTACATTGAAATCAATAAATGGAAAAGTCGTTAAATTAGAAAATTATTTAAACTGGTATATTAAAAAATTGGATATTTGGCTTAATTGAAAATCGAGAAATTGGAAAATTGGCAAAGTATTTAACTTTGTAAATTGGAAAATTAGTAAATTAGAAAAATTGGTAAAGTAGCAAATTGAGAAATTGGAGACTCGTTACATTGAAATCGATGAATTGGAAAAATTTTATTTTAGAAAATTGTTTAACCTGAATTGGAAAATTATCAAAGTAAAAAATTTGTAAAATGTAAATTTAATAAATTGGAAAAATTGGTAAACTGGTATATTGAGAAATTGGAGATTTGTCTAAGTTGAAAAGCGGTAAATTGGAAATTGGTCAAAGTAAATAAAGTGGTAAATAGGAAAATTATTCAATTGGGAAAATTCGTGAACTGGTAAATTGAGAAATTGGAGATTTGGTTAAATTATAAATCGGTTAATCGAAAAATTGTCAAATTAGAAAATTGTTTAATCTGGTAAATTGAGAAATTGGAAATTTGGTTATTAGAAAAACCAAATTTTTTTTTTTCTAAATATCCTAGTATGTAGAATCATTATTTTATACTTGTCAACGAAACATAAATAATATATACTGTTTCTGATATTACGCGCCACTGGATCCGTAAAATTGAAATATTTAATGCCAGATTGAATGAGTAGTGTGTTTAACAGAACGATGAACCTTGCATCATGTGTTAAATAAATTTTGTATGTTCGCTTTAATAAAAGCTTCTGGAAAAGCTTACAAATTGAAATTCATATCCAATAAATTGTTCATTTTAAAATTTATACGTACTTTATTGTGTAGTTGAATTGAGAGGGTTTATTATATCCGCAACTACATGAAGCCTATGAATCGGTTACATTTTACGTATATTATATTTCTCAGTTTTTTTATAATTACCTCATAGCATTAAAAAGAAATTAATTAAAATGAATGAAAATTAACAGGGAAATATCTAAAAAATCTCTCTTAAATTCTTGGAGTGAGGTTTCACTCCATTAAGAGTGCATTTTTACTCCAACTTGAGCGTAAATATCACTCTTTCTGGAGTGAAACTCCCTTAAAAAAATTTAGAGAGTTAAAACTGAATGGATTGAAAAGTAAAACTTAATAAACTGAAGAATAAAACCAACTAAACTGAAGAGTAGAATTAAAAAATGAAAAGTTGGAAGAAATTGAATGATAGAACGATTAAGGATAAAAAATTGAAACTGATTGCAAAATCTGTGATAAATGTGTAAAGAAATGAAATTCAGTAAGTAAAGTGAGACAAGTTTCTGACGTAAAACATTGTCTCTTAGCATCTGATCTAAATTCAAAACAAGCCGATGTAGCAATCGGAGAGAAAGTCACTACCGAAACTGTTCGTTTTCGTAACTGTGATTCTGGTTAGACCAGGAGGTAAATTTGTCGTTCGTTTTGCGGAAAGGATGTGCACTTCATGTGAAGCTTAAATCACGTACGAATTTGTGGTTCCTCATTGGGTTAGTTGTCAACAAAAGTAGGAAGTAAGTAGAGCGTGAGAGTCACTAAGAAAATCATTCATCTTAATGTTCTCTTTATCTTTATCTTTATCTTTAAATTAAGCTTGATAAAATAATTTTAATCTAAAAATCCATTTAATCGGAAATAAGTGGTTTGTTGAATTTAACACTCTGGTTATTTAATTGAAAAACTACCCTTAAAATGGGCTTATTATAAACCACTTTTTACTCCAGTTTTTACTTCGAAATTCTTAACCTAAACTAGTTGAAGAATAAATAATTTATTCTTAGTTCCAGAAGAATTATTCCTAACTTCTTAAACCTTAATTCTGCTGTGTCTCAATTTGAGACAATGTTCTTAGTTCAAGAATAATTATTCTTAGTTCAAAAATCATTACTCTACAAATAATTCTTAGTTCAAGAATAATTCTTCTTTTGGATCAAGAATAATTTATAATTGATTGAACAACGTCTCAGAAAAAAATTTAATTTTTCTTGTCACTCAAAATCACCCTACTTAGAAAATAAATTAATAAGGTTTAACCTTTATTATGCCGTATGATATTAATTTGTCTTTTTTGACCTCAACGGCATTAAATTGGCCTACTTTAAAAAATATTTTTAGTCCAGGTTTTTCCTAAAAACACATTTTTTTATTTGTGGGCAAATAGTTATTCTTACATCCATAGTAAAGTTTGTTCTTGATTCTAGCAAAAGTATTCTTGGACGAATTGAATTTGAGATTAACTGAAATTAGAGTGAAAAGAATATAAGAGAGAAAGTAAGATATAAATAATAATAAGTAATAAGAATAGCTATCGATTAAAAATTCTAATTTAGCAACAAATGGCAAAGATTAAGATAATTTAGAATACCGGTGTTGTACGAATGGCTTAGAAAATTTGCACAGCCTTGTACACTTTCCCGTTAATAAAATCGTTGGATTAACACCTGTTGGTTTAAAATTCGGTACTCTGTATTTTCATTCGTTATCGTCGCCTCGTTATGTATATTTTGCTTACGTCTTAAGAAGATTCACGTCTGCGACGCGTGCTTGTGTTGATAACGAGTTGCCTTAGGAATGCGTGTACACGAAGAGGCTCGACTTCTACTACTTGAGAGATACATGAACGGAATAATGAAACCCAAAGCTAAATGTATCCCTTAAATTTACCCAGACTATTTCAGAAACACTTCAACTTTGATAATTTCTGTTTCAAACAGACAAATAGATTGACACTGATTACCAGATTTGAATCAAAAATGTATATTTGATTAAACGCAGTATTTTGGATTATTTATTATTTTTTAGTTGGAAATTTCACTTAACTGGAGTTTATGTAAATTATGCACTTAAGGAGGTTTATCCAAAAAACCAATTTCTACAGATTCTTATAAAATATTGGTGACATATTAAATGCATTACTTTACATGTACTGTTACAATTTTATTGAATTTTACTGTTCTGTTTTTAAGATATAAATTTATAAAGTTGATACTTTTACATGGAAACAGTAACAAAACGCGCAAAATGACTATATTTTAATTAATTATAAAAACACGGTTTTACAAATCTTTTAAAAAACTAATATATTTTAAACTGTAATATAATACAACTTTTACAACAATATTTAATTAATTTACCGTACCGTTGTTAAGAAAATGTTATTTAAGGGTAGTATTTCTTCACTTTTTTGAAATAATCAGGAAGAAAAAACTTCTAATAGATTGAAATTTTCAACGGGAAAAATTTTTTTCAATAAAATTTTTTTGTGTTATGATTTTAACTACAAAATACTATTTAGAAACCAAATTATAAGAAGAAATAAAATTAAAAAAATATTGACTATGATGGTTTGATAGAATGAGAACCGCTTGAGGGTATAAGCGTCCTTAATGGAACACACGTTTCTGTAAGTTGGGTAATATATTTTTATTATGAAGAGTCTGTTTACATTGATTGTCTAAAGAGAGATTTAATTTATTCTTTAATTTAACGATTAGTTAATTAATACATTAAAGCACAAAATTAATTTTATTATTTATTACTGGAAGCCTTATAAAATGAACTATGAAAAAACGTCTTTTATTGAGGATAAAAAATTACAAATTTACAAATTATAATTAACTATTTAATTCTCCTAAATTTCGAATTAATTAACAAATTTATATTTTATTTTTAATATTTAATTTATTTTCGTTTGTATGATTTTCTCAGGAGTTTGCAATTTACAAACAAAATAATGTTTTACACTATTTTATTTTCGATAATAATGTACTAAAATATAAACGTGGATTATTTAAATCTATATTTTATCGATTTTAATAAATATTTAAAACACTTTAAACATGGTGTGGAGATTAATTTATATTCTATGTTAACTTTTATGTGAATAATTAAAAGAATAATATTTCGAGCTTTTAATTACTTCTAAAAAATACGATATAAATAAAGAATTAAATTTTATGAATTATATCACTGGAAAAAAGTGAGCACCGTTTTCGAATATTTTTTAGTGCCTAAATGCCTTTTTTATAATTTATTCCTTTTTTAATAATTTAATTTTCTTATTTTTTTTTAATTTAAAACTTTCTTGCACTGTTTCAATTAAAAATAAGTATCAAATTAAATTTCTTCAAATAATGTAGTTTTTATTTGAAAATGATTATTTTTGGTTGCGTGTGTTAATTATTCAGTGGCGTAACTGGGAGGGCAAGGGCCCTGGGGCAAAAAGGAAAATAGGGCCCTAATTATATATAATTTTTTAAATAGATGCTTTTTTCTTTTACAATTTTAAATCATATTTCACCTTTTTAAAATGTTCTCAAATTCTAAAATTATAGCAATTTTAATTTCTTCAAATTTCAGTTAATGTGAACTTGCATTGATTAAAAGTTCAATTAAACTACGTTTCAAATATATACTAAATTTGAATTTTAAACTATTTTTATCAATTTTTAATTATTTTCTGCAATTTTTAATTATTTTCTGCAATTTTTAATTCTTTTAATTATGATGAAATTGTTTCCCAAAATCTTAAATTTTGGAACCTTTCTCAAATTTACCTTCCTCAAATTGTAATAACTTTATTTCGTTTTTTCATACCCTTTTTTAATTTTAATTATTTTTCCCTTGACATTAAATCAATTTAATTATTTATTCCTAAATTTTATGTTATTCATCGCAAATGGCATTTATTATTTTTTTTTTACCATTATTTTTGTCACTTTGCAATTATTACCTTAAATTTTTAATCATTATCATAATTTCTGAATTAATTTCCTGAACTTTCAAATATTTCAAATAAATATTTTGTTCAATTTTCATTTCATTTTATTTTATTTTATTCATTTTATTTCTCCATCTTTTAATATTTTCATTATTTTTCAATTAATTTCCTAAATTAACAGTTATTTTCACAAATTTAGATTGTCATCAATTTTCCATATTTTAAACGATTTTTCAATGATTTTCTTTTGCCTAAAAATAAATTTTGCAATTTTTCTATTATTTTCTTGGCTTGTTAATTATTTTTATCATTTTCTAAAATTTATTATTTTCTAAGATTTTTAAATATATTTCTACAATTTCAATTATTTTCATCAATTTTTGATTATTTCTGCAATTTTATCAATATTCTCTTTAATTACAATTTTTTAATTAATTTTTGTAATTATTTTCTCTTTTTAAACATATATACTAAGATTTTTTCAACTATTTCCCGAAAATTTTATTTACTGTTTTCAATTTTTTCATGTTTAAATCATTTTTATCATATTTTAATTTTTTTTCTCAAACTTAAATTATTTTTAGCATATTTCAATTTTTTTTCAATTTTGAATTAATTTTATCATTTTTGAATTATTTTTCTCCATTGTTAATTATTATTCTCATTTTATCAAAATATTTTCTAAGATTTATAAGTATTTTTCTAAAAAATCAATTATTTTTTTCAATTTTTAATTATTTTTATTTGTTTTCTTAATATTTGTAAATTTTTTTTATTAATTGTCGTAAATTTCAATTATTTTTAGTTCTCTTCAATTCATTTATCCAATTTTTAATAATTTTCATTTTTTTCATTTAATTTTCAAGATCTTCATGTATTTTTTTGAAGTTTCAATTATTCTTTTTAATTTAAAAAAATGTTTGTAATTTTTTCAATTATATTTCTTAAATGTAGTTTATTTTTTACATCTTATTAGTTTTTTTTATCATATTTCAAATATTTTCTTCAAGTTTCAAATTTAAAAATCATTTTTCAATTATTTTCCAAAATTTATCTATTTTAATTTTCATTTTTTTGGATTTGTTTTATAATTTCCAAAATTTTAATTTATTTATCTAAAATTTTTTATTATTTTCATTAATTTTCGATTATTTCTGCGATTTTTCAATAATTCTCTTCAATTAAAAAATTTTAAGTAATTTTGTAATTTTTTTATTTCTTCAAATATATATTTTATGATTTTTTTAATTATTTCCCTCAAATTTTATATACTGTTTTAAATTTTTCATATTTAAATAATTTTCATCATATTTTAATTTTTTCTGTATCTTATGTTATTTTCATCATATTTCAATTATTTTTTTCAATTTTGAATTATTTTCCTGTATTGTTAATTATTATTATCTAAAATTATTATCTAAAATTAACTATTTTCTAAGATTTTCAAGTATTTTTCTAAAATTTCAATTATTTTCATCAATTTTCGATTATTTCTGCAATTTTATAATTATTCTCTTTAATTAAAATTTTTTAATTAATTGTGTAATTATTTTCCTTTTTAAACATATATTTTATGATTTTTTTAATTATTTCCCTCAAATTTTATTTACTGTTTTGAATTTTTCATATTTAAATTATTTTCATCATATTTCAATTTTTTTCTCTATTTTAAGTTATTTTCAGCATATTTCAATTAATTTTTTTCTATTTTGAATTATTTTCCTGGATTGTTAATAATTATTATCATTATCTAAAATTTACTATTTTCTAAGATTTTTAAGTATTTTTCTAAAATTTCAATTATTTTCAATTTTTGATTGTTTCCTTCAAATTTTATTTACTGTTTTGAATTTTTCATATTTAAATGATTTTCATCATATTTCAATTTTTTCCCAATCTTAAATTATTTTCATCATATTTCAATTATTTTTTTCAATTTAAAATTGATTTTACCATTTTTTAATTATTTTCCTCGATTGTGAATTATTATTCACATTTTCTAAAATTATTTTCTAAGATTTATAAGTATTTTTCTAAAAATTCAATTATTTTCTTCAATTTTTAAAATTTTCTATTTGTTTTCTTAATTTCTAAATTTTTTTGATTGTCGTAAATTTCAATTATTTTTAGTTCTCATTAATTCTTTTATCCAATTTTTAATAATTGTCATTTTTTCAATTAATTTTTAAGATCTTCATACATTTTTCTCAAATTTCAATTCATTTTTTTAATTTAAAAAATTTTTTGCAATTTTTTCAATTATTTCTCTCAATTGTAGTTTATTTTTTACAACTTATCATTGTTTTTATCATATTTAAAATGTTTTCTTCACGTTTTAAATTTTAAAATCATTTTTCAATTATTTTCCAAAATTTATCCCTTTTAATTTTCAATTTTTTTCATTTGTTTTATAATTTTCAATATTTTAAACTACTTATCTGACATTTGAATTCTTTCATTTAATTTTCAATTATTTATAATATTTTTTATATTATTTTCTTCAATTTTCAATAACTTTTGTTTTTTTAATAGTTTCCAAAAAGTTTTTAATTATAGATATATATTTAATTAGAAAATGTTTCTTCAATTTTAAATTACGTTTATCTTTTTTCATTTATTTTCTCCAAGTTTTAATGTTTTCTATTTGTTTCAAGGAGCTTCTGACAGTTTTAAGTATTTTTCTGAATTTTTCTTCAACTTTCCTTTATTTAAAATATATTACCTAATTTTTTCAATTATTTTCTCAAATTTAATTTTGTTTTCAATTTTCAATCATTAATTTTTAATTTACAATTATTTTCTCTACTTTCTTATTATTCAATTTTTTCAATTTATTTTTAAAACATATCTATGATTTTTTTAATTACTTTCCTCAATTATCAATTGATTTTATTTTTTTTCAATTAAATTGCAAAATTTTGAATTATTTTGTTTAATTTCAATAATTTTTTGCAATTCTTTTTAGTTCTTAAATTTTATAAAGTTTGTCGTAAATAATTATTTATTTTATCTAATTGTTTATATAAATTTATTTTTAAATATGATATTTAAGATATTTATAATGGTTGATAACACAATGTGAAGAAACTAATTGCCCGCAAACGCTCGTTGTTTATTTTAGTCAAACTTTAAATTACTACAATTAGTGAAGTTTTTGGAATTTTTTTTAAGGTCCATTACCTTAACCCTTAACAGTTATACCACTGTTTCTATGTTTATTAATTTGTAACAAATGTTAATAAATAAAAATTAATGCACAAAATTATATTTCATAATTATTTAAGAGTCAGAAGTTTATATTAAACTATATTAATCAAACACAAGATATCCAAAATTTTTGTTATCTTCTTCCAGTAAATGTTTGTTCAGATGCTTTTATTCCTGAAATGAAAATATATTAAGAATGAATTTGGAGCTGAAAATCAAATAATATACTCGTTAGAGAGAAGTTGTAAAATAAGGCGGAAGTGGCGATTAGATTTTGATTAGATCAAAGTTGGCGCTGAACAAATTACTTATCTAGTGACTGCAATGATTGACGAGCATAATTTCCGTTTTCAGTTGAGAGACGGCGACGGTTCAACATCAATGACAGGATCAAGGAGCTCGGCACCCTTCTACCTAAAACCAATGATCCGTGAGTACCATTTCATTTTCACCTCTTTTTGTAATTTTTTGTTTTGTCGATATTTAAAAGTATCTAAAAAAAACTTGTAACAATCGTTTACACAATTTTTTTTATAGAAAAGACATTGAAAACATTAGAAATTAAACTATTTTTAACTTGAACCTTCGATTACAATAAATTAATCGGAATTTTAAATTCGACTAGATTAATCAGTTAGATAAGAGGACAATTAATTTCTAAATGCAGAGATCAATTTTATCAATGGTTTCTATTTATTTCAATGACTTTATTTATTTATTTCAATCATTGAGAAAAAAAAGACGCTATATACATTCTACCAAGTGATGAATAGATTTTCTCATGCTAGGGTTGTTAAAACTAAGTCAACTTCTTAAGTTGAACTTGTTGTAAATAACCAACTATAATTGTTCTCTCGATTAAAATTGTGGCATAAATAAGAAGCTTGTACAACTCATCAGAATTGAAGGACGCTAATAAAAAGTGGCTAGTAGTAATAACTTTATATTAAACCTCGGACTGTGTTTAAGATAATACCCAAACACTTTTATCATCAGCGTTTGTAATCTGCATTTATAAAAGTCCAAAATCCTCTTAGAAGATTAGAAAGAATTTATCCTTTCCTCTTTTATAAATACCTTCTCATTATCGATAAGGAATATGTTGAAATTTTAATGTTAAATGTCAGCGTTAATTGTCAATTGATAACTGAACATTGTCCAGCTATTTTTGTGCAAAAACAAGAAAAACTGAAAAGACAATTTTATAGTTTTGGAAGATTTTCTCGAGCAACTGTTGGAGGAGGCATTTATTTCAGAATTTCCCTTTAACGAGCTCTACTTTGCATAGAAGAACGTATGAGTCGATCGACAATTTATCAATCCTTGCTTGAATCCATTTGTCAGTGTCGAGACCTGCAGCTCTTAAAAACTAGAATATCCCAACTAATCTTCCGCATAACCTTTTCCTCCAACTAATCTCTTTCGAAAGTTTTATTAATTGTGTTTATTTTGTATTAAGAGCCGGGAAAAAAAATATCTTTTCTGATATTTTGTTTATTTAGAATTACGAAACATTTTATAAAGGGATAATAAAGATTAAAAAATTCTTTACGAATAGAGCCTGTTTACAGCACCGGCTTAAAATACAGGCTTAAAGAAGATGTCCACTTGAAGCGTGGCGTAAAGACGGAGATAAGAGTGAGGAGAGTGGAAGCTGAGATTTTCTCTCAGTTTTGTCTACTTTTGTATTTACGCTTAAAGTAGCCTTTTTTTAACCTTGGCTTTTAAATACAAATTTTTTTAAGTAGTCTTTGTTAAATTTTGGGATATTTATTGACTTTTAAATAAAAATTTTAATTTAAATTATGTTTTTACACGGAAAATAATTTATATGTCAAAAACTGATAGTTTTAGTCTTAAACATTCAAGTGGTTATATTTATTTAACCTGCTAATAAGAAAATTTAAATATTTATTTAACAATTAATTAAATAAAAATATTAATGTGATTATCTTGAGCCAAATTAGTCAAAAGTATTAAGATGCAAAGCGGAAAGAAGAAATAAGTCAATAAAATTATAATTATATTTTTAAAACAATAAATACATTTACATAATTATTTACTTTTATCAATGACTGTAATTTTTATTAATTGAAATTTAAATTAATATAATTTTGTATTATATTATAGAATATGAGTGGCGAAACTAATTGAAAAATTGATTAAAAATCAAAAAATGATGACAAAAATTGAAACGAAATAATTGGGATTTGAAAGAAAATAATTGAAAATTTTTAAAAATGATTAAAGAATGACAAAAATAATTAAAATTTGAAACAAAAGTTTGAGACTGGTGTAAAAAATTTAAATTTTGGCACAATAATTGAGATATTGGAGAAATGAGTAAAATGGAAAGAAACTAATTGAATAATGACATAAATAATAAAAGCTGGTGTAAAAATTACACTTTTCAGACAATAGTTGAAAAATTGTATAAAATAATTGAAAAATTACAGATATAATTAAAATCTGAAAAAACTAATTGAATAATGACATAAATAATAAAATTCATGACAATAATAAAAAGATTGAAGAAAATGACATTTAAAGAAAATAATTAAAAAATGTCATAAATATTTGAATATTGACAAAAATAGTTGTAATTTGAAAAAAATAATTGAGAAATGACAAAAAATAATTGATAACTTTAGAAAAAAAAAATTTGAAGAAAATACTTGAAAACTTGACAAAATAATTGAAATATTGAAATAAATCATTCAAAACTGGTGTCAAAATTAAAAAATTATATACAATAATTGTAAAGTTAAAAAAAAAATTATAAGTTTAAAGAAACTCATTGAAAGTTAAAGAAATTAATTGAAGTTTGAGGACAATAATTGAAATTTGAAAAGAATAATTCAAAAATGTCAAAAAAATTCAAATATGAAAAAAAAAATTAAATTTTGAAGAAAATAATTAAAAAAGGTGTAAAAAATTAATAAATTCGTGACAATAATAAAAATAAAAATGAAAATAATTGAAAACAGGTGTAAGAAATTTAAAAGTTAATGACAAAAAAAAATTGAATAAAATAGTTGCAATTTGTAAAAAATAATTCTAAAATGTCAAAAAGAACAAAAATATGAAAAAAATAATTGGAAAATAAGAAAAATAATTGTTTAATGACAAAAGTAATTGAAATTTGAAAAAAAATAATTGAAAAATAACGAAAGTGAATTGAACTTGTGTAGAAAATTTGGATATTTCTGACAATAATTTGAAGATTGAAGAACACAATTAAAAATTAAAAAAAATAATTGAAAAATTAAAAAAAATAATTGAAAAATTAATTAAAATTACAAGATAATTGAACAATAATAAAAATAATTGTAATTTGAAAAAAATAATTGATAACTGTTGCATAAAATTAAAAATTTAAAGACAATACTTGAAAAATTGACCAAATAATTGAAATTTTAAGAAACTGATTGAATAATGATATAAATAATTGAAACCTGGTGTATAAATAAAAAAGTTATAGAGAATAATTAAAATTTGAAGAAAATAATTTAAATTTGTTGAAATTATTTGAAAAAAATGTACAAATTTAATAAACTCATGATAATATTAAAAATAATGAAGAAAATGATTGCGCTTTGTAGAAAATAATTGAAAACTGAAATAATAAATTTAAAAATTCATGTCAATAAAAAACATTAAATTTATTTATTTATTTACGGGCAAAAGCTCATTACAATATAAAATTTAAAATTTATTTCAAGTAACAATAAAATTAAAATTTGACATAACAATAATAATTACTATATTAAATAATAATAGGTCGCATTCAATAATTTGAATAAAATAATAATTGAAATTTGTAGAAAATAATTTTAAAATTGCAAAAATAATAGAAATATGAAGAAAATAATCGTAAAATGACAAAAGTATTTGAATAATGACAAAAGTAATTGAAATTTGAAGAAAATTTTAAAAAATTAACAAAAGTAGAATAGAAACTGGTGTTGAAAATTTAAATATTCCTGGGAATAATTTAAAGATAGAAAAAAA
Organism: Ganaspis brasiliensis; assembly: GCA_037103525.1. Classification (NCBI taxonomy): domain Eukaryota; kingdom Metazoa; phylum Arthropoda; class Insecta; order Hymenoptera; family Figitidae; genus Ganaspis; species Ganaspis brasiliensis. Next base: position 6,325,055 of record JAZKLR010000185.1, read on the forward strand.
TAATTGGAATGTTGAGAAAATAATTGAAAAATGACAGAAGTAAATGAAAATTCGTGTAATAAATGTAAATATTTATGACAATAATTTAAAGACTGAAGAGAATAATTGATATTTGAACAAATTTAATTCAGAACCGCAAAAATACTGGAAAATTGATTTTAGATTGATTTTAGAGTATGAAATTCTGCTTCGACATATTTCTAGTTCAGTTTCTAATTTTTTTTTAAAGAGGTTTTTTAAGACATTTTTAATGGAGTTTTTTTATCAGTTTTAGATTATGCAATTCTAGTTCATTTCCTAGTTATTTTTTTAAAAATATTTTTAATGGGGTTTTTTTATTAGTTTTCGAGTAGGGAATTTTGCTGCCTCATATTTCTAGTTCATTTTCTAGTTATTTTTTTAAAAAGGTTTTCAAATACATTTTTGAAGGAATTTTTAATCAGTTTTAAAGTATGGAATTCTGCTTTCATATATTTCGAGTTCATTTTCTAGTCATTTTTTTAAAGAGGTTTTTAAGACATTTTTAAAGGAGTTTTTTTATCAGTTTTAGATTATGAAATTCTAGTTCACTTTCTAGTTACTTTTTTTAAAGAGATTTTGAATGGGGTTTTTTTTACCAGTTTTAGAGTATGGAATTCAGCTGCCTTATATTTCTAGTTCATTTTCTAGTTATTTTTTTAAATCAGTTTTTAAAGACATTTTTAAAGGTGTTCTTTAATTAGTTTTAGGGTATGAAATTCTGCTTCCATATATTTCTACTTCATTTTCTAGTTATTTTATAGGGGTTTTTTAATTAGTTTTAGAGTATTGAATTTTGCTTCCATATATTTCCAGTTCATTTTCTAGTTATTTTATAGGGGTTTTTTAATTAGTTTTAGAGTTTTGAATTTTGCTTCCATATATTTCCAGTTCATTTTCTAGTTATTTTTTTAAATCAGTTTTTTAAGACATTTTTAATGAGTTTTTTTTATCAGTTTTAGATTATGAAATTTTAGTTTATTTTCTAGTTACTTTTTTTTAAAGAGATTTTGAATGGGGTTTTTTTTACCAGTTTTAGAGTATGGAATTCAGCTGCCTTACATTTCTAGTTCATTTTCTAGTTATTTTTTTAAAGAGTTTTTTAAAGACATTATTAAAGGGTTTTTTTAATCATTTTTAAAGTATGGTATTCTGCTTTCATATATTTCGAGTTCATTTTCTAGTCATTTTTTTAAAGAGGTTTTTAAGACATTTTTAAAGGGTTTTTTTTAATCAGTTTTAGTGTATTGAATTCTGCTTCCATATATTTCTAGTTCAGTTTCTACTTATTTTTTTATTTTAATAGGTTTTTTTCATCAGTTTTAGATTATAAAATTCTAGTTTATTTTCTAGTTACTTTTTTAAAGAGATTTTTAATGGGGGTTTTTTGATCAGTTTTAGAGTATGGAATTCAGCTGCCTTATATTTCTAGTTCATTTTCTAGTTATTTTTTTAAAGATGCTTTTGAATACATTATTAAAGGGGTTTTTTAAAATCATTTTTAGAGTATAGAATTCTGCTTTCATATATTTCTAGTTCATTTTCTAGTTATTTTTTTAAATATGCTTTTAAAGACATTTTTAAAGATTTTTTTTTAATCAGTTTTAGAGTATGGAATTTTGCTTTCATATATTTCCAGTTCATTTTCTAGTTATTTTTTTAAATCAGTTTTCTCAGACATTTTAAAAGGTTTTTTTTTAACAGTTTTAGGGTACAAAATTCTGCTTCCATATATTTTTAATTCATTTTATAATTTTTTTTTTCCAACTTTTTTTAAGACATTTTTAAAAGGGGTCTTTTATTAGTTTTAGAGTACGGAATTCAATGCTTTCCATACAGATTCCGTCGGCCCTGAATGAAAGAAGAGTATAAGGAATTTTAATTTTCTAAAATGATATCTGACTTCTTAGGTGAACTTATCCTGAATATAAAATTCTCTTGATGCAGAGTCCTGATCTCTTTTGTAGTGCGATATCTCGTGAAGCTTTTGCACCTTTCATCCATAAACTGGGTTGACAAGAACTAAGTACAAATGGACCGCGTTATGCATAAAGAGACCAAGAGCCAAGACAACTTCATAACGTAAGGTCGTAATTCTTTGCTGTTAGAATTCTTTTATGTTTTTCTGTGACAAAGGTGCCCTGGTCTCTTTGTGCATAACTCGCTCCATTAATAATGGCAGGCTCAGTGGGAAAACAGTTGAAATTTTCAAAGAGACGAAACACTTAATATTTCTGATATCTCACTAATTACTTCTTCTCTCACTCTTTTAGTCTTTTTCTACCAAGAAAATTTCCCGTCAATAACACTTCTTTTAAACACAAGTTGCACTTCTTTGACTAAATGACACACTTCTACAGACAATTAAAATACTTTGAAATTTACAATTTTACGCTTCAAAGACTCGCGACCAAAGAAACATTTTCTTTGAATTGACCAATCAAGTAATTTTCAACTTGTTGCAACGAAAATTCATTTAATCTTGACAATATTTTATATAGACGAGATTTATTAAAGAACAATATATATATATATATATATATATTATGTAATTATTAAATTATCTTTCAATAAACAAAAAAATGTACTTTTATCAATGCATCTTAACATCTGTCTTATAAAGTGGGCCAACACTGATTGGAGATCAGAAAATTTTTTAGACATTTTTAAGATACGATATCTTTGAAATAACGACCTTTAACTATTATTGTTTAATTATCTCGATGCATTTTTTTTAAAATTTTGATTCATATATTTAAAAGGACAAAAATACAAATTTAGATTTTCTTAAGAAATCAAAATTCGTGATTTTTTTTAATTAAAAATTTCTCGAACAACCTGTAAAGAATTTCAACTTTTAATTTAGAAATAGAGATCACTTTATGCAGAGCGAAGTAAAATAAATTGTAAAATTTATGCGTTGTTGGATAGGTAAAGTTTTTCCGTCTGTGTTCTTGTGAACACTTTTTTTTTTTTTTTTTTTAAAGGAGCAGTGCAACATAGTACCAATGATAAAATTCTAACTAGCACACTAAAGACCCAGACAAACATGACACAGATACGATAATACCAGCCACGGCTTGAGGCGAGGAACAAGTCGTGCAACCGCCCCAAGGAGCCAAAGCTGAGAAGTTGAGATTTACCTCCAAGAAGAATTATTTACCTACTTTAGACGGTGTGAAAAGTTTTTTTTTTCTCTGTGACTTAATTTCTTCGTGTCTGTACACCAATTTTCACCCAGATCAAAAAGTTCTTTTAACGATCTATTAATTTATTTATCCTGCTTAATCAAACACAAAAAAATTTTACTTTTACTCCAAATACTGTTATATTTACTGTTTTATATAATCCAGCTAATAAAACATACTTTATTTTCCTAGGGTAATAAAGTACAATTTATTTATTTAGGGGAATAATGTATTTTTTTTAAACATAAAACATATTTTTAACCTAGAGTAGCAAAGTAAACTTTTTTTTCTAGAGTAATGAGTATATTTTATATAGCTGGATTAAAAAAAGTACATTTTATTTACCTAGGGTGGTAGATGATAAATTTACCTAAAAAAATTAATTTTATTATATAGATAAAAATTGTATATACTTAGAGTAATGAGGAATTCTTTATTTACCTAGAGGAGTCAAGAAAACTTTATTTATTTATATTTTATTTTACTAGTTTATTAAGGCACAGTTTAATTAACCGGGGTAATAAAAAAACCCTTTATTCACCAAGAGCAATACAGAACTCTTTATTCACCTAGGATAATAAAGAAACTTGTTAAAACCTAGGGCAATAAAGATCTCTTTATTTGTTTAAAGTAATAAAAATATTTTTTTTACCTGAAGTAGTAGTTTATAAAAATAAGACACTTTTTTATCCAGGGTAATAAAGAAACACTTTTTTTAACTAGTGTAATAATACACATTTTATTAACTTAGTGTGATAAGGCAAACTTTACTCACCTAAAGTATAAAAACTCTTTATTTACCTACGGTAATAAAAAACTCTTTATTTATGTATGATAGTTATAAAATAAATAATAATATTTATAAAATACTAATAACATATGTAAATAAAGTACACATTATTGATAGATTATTATCAAGTGAATAAACATTTAAACAATGGAAAAAATCTTTAAAGAATCTTAATAAAAAGTAAAAAATAAAATTTTACAAAAATTACAAAATTTTATTAAAACTAGTATTATGAACGAACAGAAAAAAAAATTAAGGATAATTTACATTGAAATGGGAAAATTAAAGCGAAAATATGTAAAAAATGTATTAATTGAAAAACATGCAAAAAATAAATAAATTCTTTAAAAATAAAAAAGGTAAACAGATCATTGAAGGCAAAAGGAGAAAAATGAAAAAAAAATGATAATAATTTTATAAAATGTTAAACAGTTTAAGAAAGATTGATTAAATTGCTTTTTTAAAATCAAAATATTACGCGATAAATAGTTGAAATTTTTAAAACAAAAAATAGAAACTACAAAAGAGAGGAAAAAATAATTTTCAAAAATTTTAAATATTTCCTATGTTTTTTTAAATTAAGAAAATAAATAGGATCAGTAAAAAATGGAGAAATGTTACTATAGAAAAAAAATACTTTAAAAACTTGTTTTGAAAATTAAGCAAAAACCAGTAATTTTTTTTAAACAAAGAATTAAATAAAAAGAATTTAACAATTTGGAGAAAAAGACAAATATTTCTATGAAATAGAGAAATTATGATCGAATGAGAAAATTTATTATAAGATAAGATTTACATAAAATTAAATAAAAGAAGAAAAATCTTTGAAGTGTATAAAAATTAATAAGTTATGACAAATGACAAAAATCGAATAAATATTAAAATAATCATAAAATTGAAGAAAATTATATTTCACAACATTCAAATTATAAATTTATAAATTATAAATCAAATTAATCACTGAACAAGTAAATAAATTGATCTAAATATTGTAAAAATAAAACTGTATAAAATTAACTAAAGTAATTTTTGCAAAAAGAAGAAAATTAAAGAAAAATTTTTAAAAAGAAATTGAAGTAACCTAAGTAATTTTTAAAAATACTGAAAAACAATATAAAATAAAATACTCGCAAAATTTTCAGCAAAAGAAAAAATTACAAGAAAGAAAAATTAAATAATTCAAGAAATTGATATAAATTATAGTAAATTCCATTTTCAATTATTTTCTTTAATATTAAAAAAATCTCGCCTTTTTAAATTATTTTTTCGAATATCAAGAAGCTTCTTTAATTTTAAATACAATTGTTCAATTCTTAATTATTCTTAAAAATTTCAATTCCATTCTTTAGGTTTAAGTTATTTTCTTCTATATTCAATAATTCTAAGTTTTTTCAATTTTTAATTATATTCTTTAAATTCCAATTCCATTCTACAAAATTTCAATTTTTGCTTCAATTTCAATTATTTTTTTGATTTTCAATTCAGTTATTCAATTAGCAATTATTTCCAACAACTATTTCTATAATTTTCTTAGTTTTTAAATTTTCTATTATTTAATTTAAATTAAATATTTATTGTTTAATTTTTTAAATTATTTTTTCCAGTTGGGTGTTATCTAATCTAGACATTTTTCGAATTTTGTTTTCAATTGTCAATTATTTTCGTCATTTTTCAGATATTTTCTTCAATTTTGCTTTTATTCTCGTTGTTTTTCAATTATTTTTTACAATTATAAATTATTTTCTTCTTGTTTTATTTATTTCCTATAATTTAAAAAAAAATTATTCTCTTTAAATTTTATAATTAGGTATTATATTTACCGTATTCAATTATTTTTTCAATTGTGTATTAATTTAGTCATTTTTCTAATTTCTTTTTCAATTGTTCAATTTCAAATTATTTTCTTTAATGTTGAATTATTTTCTTTATTTTATACTTTTTCTTAAATTATCAATAATTTTCTTAAAGTTTCAATTTAGCTCTTTAATTTTCAATTTATTTTTTCCATTTTTAATTATTTTCTGCATTTTTCAATTATATTCTTTAATATTTAATGGTTCTCGTTATTTTTTAATATTTCTTTCAATTATCAATTATTTACCAAACTCAATTCTATTCCTCGATTTTCAATTATTTTATTCAATATTTCAAAAACCTTGTCTTTTTTTAATTAACAAATTTTTTTTCAAATTGCAACTAATTTCTTCAATTTTTAATTATTTTCTTCAAATTTCAATTGTATTTTTCAATTTTCAATTATTTTCTCTAATGTTGAATTATTTTCTTCATTTTGTACTTTTTCTTTTAATTATCAATTATTTTCTTAAAAATTTCCATTTAATTCTGAAATTTTCAATTTATTTTTTCCATTTTTAATTATTTTCTTAAATTTTCAATTATTTTTTTCGATTTTCAATTAATTGTTCAATATTCAATAATTCTAGGCCATTTCAATTATTTTTTTCAATTGTGAAAATTGTTTTATAAAGTTTAAATCAATTGTTCAATTCTACAACTATTTTCTTCAACTCTCAATTATTTTCTTATAATTTTAATCCCATTTTTAAATTTTCAATTATTTTCTTTAATATTCAAAATTTCTTGCCTTTTGTCAATTATTTTTATCAATTATCAATAAGATTTGTTAATTTTAAATTATTTTCTTTAATTCTCAATTTCTTTTCAAATTTCAATTTCATTTTTCAGTTTTTAATTTTTTTCTTCTTTATTCAATAACTCTTGTCTTTTTCAGTTGCTTTTTTCAATTTTTAATTATATTTTTTCATTTTCACTTATTTTCTTCAATTTTAATTATTTTTTTCTCGATTTTCAATCCATTTGTTTCAATGCGCAATTATTTCCAACGATTATTCCTATAATTTTCTTAATTTTTCAATTTTCAATTATTTTCTTTAAATTTAAAGTTTTTGCTAAATTTAATCAATTATCTTTTTCAATCAATATTTCTTAATTTTTAAGTATGTTCTTTAAATTTCAATACCATTATTTAATTTTTAATTGCTTTCTTCAAGTTTAAATTATTTTTTTTAATTTCAATTATTTTTTTCGATTTTCAATTTAGTTGTTAAATGTGCAATTATTTCCAACAATTATTCCTAAAATTTTTCAATTTGCAATTATTTTCTTTAAACTTAATATTTCTTGTTTATTTTTTTCAATTATTTTTTTTTCCACTTGTCTATTAATCTGGTCGTTTTTCGAATTTTGTTTTCAATTGACAATTATTTTCCTCATTTTTCACATATTTTCTTTCATTTTTCAATTATTCTTGTCACTATTCTCGTTACTATTTCCTTTAATTATTAATTATTGTCCGCATTTTTCAATCATTTCCTACAATTTTTTCAATTTTCAATTATTATCTTAAAATCTAACCATCTCTCGAATTTAATTTTCAATTGTCAATTATTTTCACGTTTTGTAATTTTTTTTTTCTAATTTTCAATTTTTTTGCAATTTGCAGTTTAATTTTTAAACTTTGAATTTATTCTTAAACTTTTTGTTATTTTCTTCAAATTTTTATTATTTTCTTTAATTTTCAATTTATTTCTTCAATTTTTTATTATTTACTAATATTTTCAATTATTTTCAGCTATTCCTATAATTTTCTTAATTTTTCAATTTGTTTGTTTAAATTGAATGTTTATTGTTTAAATTTTTTAGATTATTTTTTACAATTATGTACTTTTCAAGACATTTTTTGAATTTTGTTTTCAATTTTCAATTATTTACCCCATTTTTCATATATTCTTTTCCATTTTGTAATTATTCTCGTAATTTTTATTATTTGCATTTTCAAAAATTTATAGTTCTATTGACCAACAACAATGTAAAGTTTCTCATTAATGTTGCTAGTAATTAATATTTTACTACATAATTGAAATTTTAATTAATTGAAAGTAATAAGTTTGCAAAAATTAAAGTTTAAGTTAATTGACGTTTGGGATTTAAATAAATAATAATGGCTTGAAATCATTAAAGTTTAATATTGTATAGTTTTCGACTTTCTTTCTATCAAAAATTTTTAGATTGCATTTTTTTTTCTAAATTCATGTGCTTTAAGGTAGATCCGCCCCTATTATTAACTTATGGTAATAAATTCCATCTTATTGATCTATGTCAATAAAAAACAAATTATCGACCGAGGATAATAAAGTACATATTATTGACCGCGAGTAATATCGAAATATTGACTAAATCATCCTTTATTCACCTAAGACAATAAAGTGCCGATTATTTTTCTATATTAATAGAGAAAACTTTTTTTCACCTAGGTTAATAAAATTCCATTTTCTTCCTTAGGCTAATAAAGAACGTTTTTAACCTAGGGTAACAAAGTACACTTTATTTACCTAGGGTAATAAATTTTTTTTTTTCACCTAGACTAAAATATAGTCCTAGGCCAATAAAGTTTATTTTATAACTCACTTTATAATACAATCAGTGAATAATTTTTGGAAATTTATCACATTTTACAGTTCTGTTTTTTTATTATAATAAAAAATTTTTATTTATGTCAATATTGTTAATTTTTGTTTTTTTTAAACTTTGTATTCATTTTACTTTACAATTTTCTTCCTTTTTCTTGATTTTGTCGTTCTTTCTTTTAAATATAGAGAGGAGACTTTTCCTTGAGGGTTAGAAGTTGGAGCGAATGGAAGTTCAGTTACGGTTTTATCCTTGGGGACTTGTTCTATGCTGGCTCTTACTTTCGTGTGTCAGTCGATCGCATTACCTGAAAATGTCAGAGATAATCTTAGTAGTGATGCGCGACAGGCAAACGCGGATTCGATTTTTCCAGTTGGAAGGATAAGGCAAAGAATTACTTTCTCCAAAAGGAGTTCGGGCGCCAAAGAAGACTGGGGGAAAAGTGAAAGGGTCGGGATGACGAATGTTCTGTTATAATAGGCTTCCTATTTGTCATACATTTCTTCAAAAGAAGAGACTGCGTTTTTCAGACGACAAGTTGACGACAAATCCTCGTCGCAATCGCACAAGTCCTTACTGACAATTTATTTTTCTTGACTGCCATAAATATATCCTGCAGCAGAGTATAAAAGAAAAAAGAAAAAAACATGGTCAAGAGAAAAGTATATATTTACTGATAAGGGTATTTATGATTAAATTATACAAATCTGCGAAAAATTGCCCCAAGGACAATTTTTTATCTCTAAACTTCTTTTGTATAGCTTGAAAATTAATCGAAATTTTTTTTTTTTTACTTTGAAAAATGTTCTGATATATTTTATTAGATGTTTTTGTTTTCCGATGTATAAAAGAATTGAAAATATATTTTTTTTTCTCCAAGAATGAGAAAGCAGTAAAAAATTGTAAATTCTTGTTCATCAATAATTATTGGGTAAAGGATGCGGGCTCTTTTATTGGACGAGAAGTTGGACTTTAAAGTGCCAGGGAACAATCTGTAAATTCTAAAAGGGGGCGGAGTTAACCGTTTTTCTCGAAGGCTGATTTTCATGAATTTTTCCTGCGGGTGGAAAATTCTTTTCCGAATCGTGTGAAAACTCAGTCGAACAGAGGAAGAGAAAGAGGACAGACAAATAGCGGGAAAAAGAGAAGAGAATAAGAAAAAGACAGTGCAGGACGACGCATTATGGAAATTCTTCGTGATTTCTTCGCGGTTGAATCCATCGATATCGTAAGACGAATCGCGAGCCTGTGTCGAAGTGATGTAAAATTTTCACTCGCTTGCCCATGGCATTCCACGTGAATTCACTTCCGGAATTCTTACCCGCTATCACGAGATAGTTCCTCAATAGACAAAGGCAAGAGATTGAGAAAGGTGAAATATCGTTTATTCGACGGGGCTTTTTGCATTCCTTCGAAATTCTTCGCATTAATAATTCCGCCAAGATGTCCCTGTTTCTTCTATAGACTCTGATGAATATTTGAATAGTAAGATTATTTTTTTTTTATTGTTTAAATTGCAAGAGTCGAGGTATTTTAAATTTGAGTTAATGAGCAATAAAATGTTGAATTTTTAGATTTGATGAAAAAAAAACACAAATTTTTACTAAATAAAAAGTATGTTTTGTTTATTTATGATAGTAAAGAAGATTTATTTATCTAGGCTGAATTAACTAGGTAAATAAAACATACTTTCTGTTTTACTTACAATAATAAAAGACATTTTATATTCCTGGGCTAATAAAGAATACTTTATTTACCTAGTGTAATAAAGAACACTTCATTTTTCTAGTGCAATAAAGTACAATTTATTTACCTAGGATAAAAAAGAATACTTTTTTAACCAGGATAATAAAGCACTTTTTATTTCACTAAGCAAAAAAAGAACATTTTATTTGTCTAGTACAGAAAAAAACACTTTATTTACCTGATGTAGAAAAGTACATTTTATTTAACTAGGATAATAAAGAACACTTTTTTATCTAGGATAATAAAATAAAATTTATTTTACGAAGCTAAAAGAAACACTTTATTTGCCTAGTGTAAAAAGAACACTTTATTTACCTAATGTAGTAAAGTACACTTTATTTAACTAGGTGAATAATAAACAATTTTTACCTATAACAATGAACAACATTTTATTTTCCTCAGGTAATAAAGAAGTCTTTATTTACCTAGTGCAATAAAGAACAACTAATTTTTCTAGTGCAATAAAGTACATTTTATTTACCTAGAATAATAAAGAATACTTTTTTAACTAGGATAATAAAAGACATTTTATTCTACTGAGCAAGTAAAGAATACTTTATAAACCTATTGTAGTAAAGTACACTTTATTTAACTAAATGAACACTTTTTTACCTACAATAATGAAACACATTTTATTTTTCCGGGCTAATAAAGAAGACTTTATTTACCTAGGGTAATAAAGAACAGTTTATTAACTAGGATAATAAAATACATTTTATTTCACTAAGCTAAGAGGACTTTATTTACCTAGTATAATAAAGAACACTTAATTTTTCTAGTACAATAAAGTACATTTTATTTACCTAGTGTAATAAAGAACACTTTTTTAGCTAGGTTAATAAAATACATTTTATTTTACTAAATAAAAAAGAACACTTTATTTGCCTAGTGTAAAAAAGAACACTTTATTTACCTAATGTAGTAAAGTACTCTTTATTTAACTAGGTGAATAGTAAACACTTTTTTTACCTATTATAATGAAACACATTTTATTTTTCTGGGCTAATAAAGAAGACTTTATTTACCTAGTGTAATAAAGAACAATTAATTTTTTTTAGTGCAGTAAAGTACATTTTATTTACCTAGGGTAATAAAGAATACTTTTTTAACTAGGATAATAAAATACATTTTATTTTACTAAGCTAAAAAGAACATTTTATTTGCCTAGTGTAATAAAGAAGTAGTGTATTAAAATACACAATATTCACTTGGGATAATAATAATTACTTTATCACCTAGGACAATAAAGTATATTTTATAACGCTCTATATTTATAATCAGTAAATTGCATTTTATTTATTATTATATTTTATAGTTTTTTACCTTTATTTTTCATTATTATTTTTTGTAATATATATTGTTAATCTGTATTTTAATATTATTATTTGTATTTATTTATTTTGCAGTTATTACGAGATCGTTAGAGACGTTAGACCTAATAAAGGAACCATTTTGAAGTCTTCTGTAGAATATATAAAGCTTCTTAAAAACGAATTAACGAGGATGAAGCAAAGTGAACTGAGGCATAAACAGCTGGAGCATCAGAACCGGAGGTTGCTCTTACGTGTTCAGGAGCTGGAACTCCAGGTGAAGACACACGAAATTCCACAGACAGATTTTGGCTCATGGGCTTCTACATCGGAAGGCCTCTTCAACGCTTATACGAAACACAAACTCGAACATCGAAAGGTAAGCTAATTTTTACTCAATTTAGTCTCGTTTTATTTCCCAAATAAAATAGAGTTGAGTTTGAATTTCCTAAATATTTTTACAACTCAAAATTTGTGGCTTATTTTTAACGAGAAAAAGAAAGTATCTGTCAAGTGGAAAGTTTCATGAAAGGAGAAATTTTAAAAAGAGACACATTTTTAGTCAAATTGAGCCAAATAAATTCTAGATTTGTCGAAAAAATGCATTTTATTTACTTAGGCAGAAATGAGTGATTTTATTCATTAGCGTAATAAGGCACATTTTACTTTTTTGGTGTATTTAAGTATGTTTTACTTATCTAGGGTATAATATAAAAATATTAATAATAAGTAATAATAAAATTAGTAATAAGATATATTTTATTTATCTAGGTTCATAAAGCGACCTTTATTTACCATGAACAATAAAATATTCTTTTATTATTTTGAGTACCTCATAATGACTGCTTTTTTTACTTAAAGTAATAAAGTACCCTTTATATACATAGGCTAATAAATTCCCCTTTATTAACCTAGGCTAATAAATTCCCCTTTAATTACCTAGGTTAATAAAGCACCCTTTATTTACCATTAGCAATAAAATACTCTTTTATTATTTTGAATAATAATAGAGGCTATAATTATCTAGAGTAACAAAGTTCGCTTTATTTACCTAGGTTCATAAATTCCCCTTTTAACCTAAGTTAATAAATTCCCCTTTATTTACCTAAGTTAATAAATTCCCCTTTATTTACTTAGGTTAATAAATTTCCCTTTATTTACCTAGATTAATAAATTCCCTTTATTTACCTAAGTTAATAAATTCCCTTTATTTACCTAAGTTAATAAATTCCCTTTATTTACCTAAGTTAATAAATTCTCCTTTGTTTACCTAGGTTAATAAATTCCAACTAATTTACCTAGGATAATAGAGTCCCCTTTATTTTACATGGGTTAATAAATTCTCATTTATTTACCTAGGTTAATAAATTCTCCTTTATTTACCTGGTTTAACCAAGCGCCCTTCATTTACCATGAACAGAAAGTACCTAGAGTAATAAAGTCCTCTTTATTTACCTAGTTTAATAAATTCCCACTTATTTACCTAGGCTAATAAATTTCCACTTATTTACCTAGGATAATAAAGTACCCTTTATTTACCTAGGTTAATAATTTCTCTTCTACTTACCTAGATTAATTAATTCTTCTTTGTTTACCTAGGTTAATAAATTCTCCCTTGTTTACCTAGTTTAACCACTCGCCCTTTATTTACCATGAACAATAAAATACCTAGAGTAATAATGGTCGCTTTATTTACCTAAAGAAATAAAATCCCATTGATTTACCTGGAGTAATAATGTTCCCTTTATTTATCTATGCTAATAAAGTGAATTTATTGACCTTTTTATTTATTTATTTTATTTATTCCCCTTGATAAAGATTTTCAAGGTTAATAAATTTCTCTTGATTCACCTGGTATAATTAATTAATAATTGAACGCTTTATTAACCTAGGTAAATAAAGGGCGTTTTATTGACATAGGTAAATAAAGGGGAATTTATGAACCTTGGTAAATAAAAAGGACTTTATTACTTTAGGTGTATTAAGCGGTAATTATTACTTAAAATAAGAAAAGGGTATTTTATTGCTCATGGAAAATAAAGAGCGCTTTAATAACCTAGATAAATAAAGGGGAATTTTTAAGCCTAGGTTAATAAAGGGTCCTTTATTTACCATGAACAATAATATACCCTTTTATTATTTTGAGTAATAATGTCCCCTTTATTTACCTAGGCTTATAAATTTCTCTTTATTTATCTAGGTAAATTATTTCCTTTTTATTTACCTAGGGTAATAAAGCGCCTCTTATTTACCATGAGCAATAAAATACCCTTTTATTATTTTGAGTAATAATGACTTCTTAATATACCTAGAGTAATAAAGTCCCCTTTATTTACCTAGGTTCATAAATTTCCTTTTATTTACCTAAGTTAATAAATTCCCCTTTAATTACCAAGGTTAATAAAGCGGCTTTTATTTACCTAGATTAATAAAGCGCCCTTTATTTACCATGAGCAATAAAATACTTTTTTCTTTTTTTCAGTAATAATATCCCCTTAATTTACCTAGAGTTATAAAGTCCCCTTTTTTCACCTACAGTAATAAAACCTACTTTATTTTCCTGAAATAACAAAGAACATTTTATTGATTTTGAATAATGAAGATAAATAAACTAAAAAAACAAGAAAAATTTATATAATGGAAAAATTGTAATTAACATACATTCGTGAACTTGAATCAAATGAAATGCCAGATTTCGATTTTTTTTTTGTTTTTTTTCCTCTTCAATATACATTTTTAGATAGAATAATCGAGAGATTGGACCTCAATGCTTGTAACCGCCTATCGAGTATGGCTGGTTCGTTTTCTCTTTGACTCGTCAATCCATGTAAACATTTGAATTGTTTTAAGCTCGTTTCGTAATCTGCATCTGTTTTTACGAGAACCTAGTATGGCTGTTTGTTTATTCGATTGCTCATTCGCTAGGGATGCGTGTAGGCACTAACGCCCTACTGATACGAGTGTGTCTCTTGTTGTATAACCACTAGTCAATTGAATGCTCTTTAAAGGTGATAGTACCGTTTTTCTCGATTTCACGACACGTGCTGCATAATTCCAATTGATTGCAATAATTCAACTTATTGGCATTCTTCCTTCAAGATTTCATCAGACGCATATATCTTTCTGCCTAAACGCACTGCTGCCAACGAATTTCAATTTAATTTTGAGTGACTCACTTGAATCAATCTCTCATATTTGTGTACACGCAAAAAAAGGTCCTGTAGAGTTCACAAATCCAGTTTGTGGATTTCACAAATACGTGACAAACTGATTTGAAAATTCGACAAACTGATTTGTGTATTCCATAACTAAACTGTTTGTGGAAAATATAATTTCAATTTGTAGATGGTACAAAAGTTTCTGTGAATTAATCAGGGAATTTTTTCCATGTTTATGTGGCATGTTACACTACCGGCCAGAATTGTGGGACCACTCATTTTGAGTGTAATGAAAAACATCTCAAAAGGTAAAAAGTCTAAAAGATATAATTTTTTCCTTAGAGTTTTCTAAAAGGTGATAAAATTTGGAGTAAAATGAGGCTAAGCAAAAGTGATTTGGTTAGTATTTCAGTTAGAAAATCTTCAAAAAGTGTGATTTGGAATGTTTCATAAAAATTAAAATTACTTCTGAAATAATGAACATTTTTTAATGTTCTTAGGATCATTTTTAAGGTAATTTTTTACAGAATTGATATTATTTATAGTCATTACGGTGCAATTCTTATTTTTTTGTGAAAAAAATAATATTCAATTTTTCCAATTTTTATTGTTTAAATTTGGCAGCTTGCATTTTTCAAGAAACAAATTGCAACATAATGGCTATAAATAATGTAAATTTTGAAGAAAATTACCTTTAAAATGAGCCTAAGAATACAAAAAAATAGTCATTATTTCAGAAGTAATTTTAATTTTTATGAAACATTCCAAACCACACTTTTTCAAGATTTTCTAACTGGAATACGAACCAAATCACTTCTGCTTAGCCTCATTTTATTCAAAATTTTGTCTCCTTTTAGAAAACTCTAAGGAAAAAATTTTATCTTTTAGACTTTTCACGTTTTGAGATGTTTTTCATTACACTCAAAAAATGTTTGGTCCCAAAATTCTGGCCGGTAGTGTATTTAAAACAAATATACTCATTCATAAAAAATTTGAAGAAAATTATCTTTACCGTGGTTGTACCAGTACCCGTCCACGTCCCAGTGCCCGTCCACTTTTTGATAATTTCGAGTGTATTTCTGCATAAACTGAGTTTTTAAATTTATTTGAATGTTTTTGACATCATTATAACATCTTTCGTTATATTTACATAAACGTATCTCTGCACAAATGCTTTAAATAAAGAATTTAAAATGGACGGTAACTGGGACATGTCGTCTGCTTAGGTGGAGGGATACTGGGACAACCACGGTATAATGAGCCTAAGAACAAAAAAAAATAGTCATTATTTCAGAAGTAGTTTTAATTTTTATGAAACATTCCAAATCACACTTTTTCAAGATTTTCTAACTGAAATACTAACCAAATCACTTTTGCTTAGCCTCATTTTACTCAAAATTTTATCACCTTTTAGAAAACTCTAAGGAAAAAATTATATCTTTTAGACTTTTCACCTTTTGAGATGGTTTCCATTACACTCAAAAAATGGGTGGTCCCAAAATTCTGGCCGGTAGTGTATTAAAAACAAATGTACCCATTCATAAAAAATTTGAAAAAAATTACCTTCAAAATGAGCCTAAGAACAGAAAAAAATAGTCATTATTTCAAAAATAATTTTAATTTTTATGAAACATTCCAAATCACACTTCAAGAATTTCTAACTGAAATACTAACCAAATCACTTTTGCTTAGCCTCATTTTACTCAAAATTTTATCACCTTTTAGAAAACTCTAAGGAAAAAATTATATCTTTTAGACTTTTTACCTTTTGAGATGTTTTTCATTAGACTCAAAAAATGTTTGGTCCCAAAATTTTGGACGGTAGTGTATTTAAAACAAATGTACCCATTCATAAAAAATTTGAATAAGATTACCTTTAAAATGAGCCTAAGAACATAGAAAAATGGTAATTATTTCACAAGTAATTTCAAGTTTCATGAAACATTTCTAATCACATTTTTTCAAGATTTTCTATCTGGAATACTAACCAAATCACTTCTGCTTAGCCTCATTTTACTCAAAATTTTGTCTCCTTTTATAAAACTCAAAGAAAAGAATTTTATCTTTTAGATTTGTTACCTTTTGAGATGTTTTTCATTAAGACTCAAAAAATGTTTGGTCCCAAAATTTTGGCTGGTAGTGTATTTAAAACAAATGTACCCATTCATAAAAAATTTGAATAAGATTCCCTTTAAAATGAGCCTAAGAACATAGAAAAATGGTAACTATTTTACAAGTAATTTCAAGTTTCATGAAACATTCCAAATCACACTTTTTAAGATTTTCTAACTGAAATACTAGCCAAACCACTTTTGCTTAGCCTCATTTTACTCAAAATTTTATCACCTTTTAGAAAACTCTAAGGAAAAAATTATATCTTTTAGACTTTTTACCTTTTGAGATGTTTTCATTAGACTCAAAAAATGTTTGGTCCCAAAATTTTGGCCGGTAATGTATTTAAAACAAATGTACCCATTCATAAAAAATTTGAAAAAAATTACCTTCAAAATGAGCCTAAGAACAGAAAAAAATAGTCATTATTTCAAAAATAATTTTAATTTTTATGAAACATTCCAAATCACACTTCAAGAATTTCTAACTGAAATACTAACCAAATCACTTTTGCTTAGCCTCATTTTACTCAAAATTTTATCACCTTTTAGAAAACTCTAAGGAAAAAATTATATCTTTTAGACTTTTTACCTTTTGAGATGTTTTTCATTAGACTCAAAAAATGTTTGGTCCCAAAATTTTGGACGGTAGTGTATTTAAAACAAATGTACCCATTCATAAAAAATTTGAATAAGATTACCTTTAAAATGAGCCTAAGAACATAGAAAAATGGTAATTATTTCACAAGTAATTTCAAGTTTCATGAAACATTTCTAATCACATTTTTTCAAGATTTTCTATCTGGAATACTAACCAAATCACTTCTGCTTAGCCTCATTTTACTCAAAATTTTGTCTCCTTTTATAAAACTCAAAGAAAAGAATTTTATCTTTTAGATTTGTTACCTTTTGAGATGTTTTTCATTACACTCAAAAAATGTCTGGTCCCAAAATTCTGGCCGGTAGTGTATTTAAAACAAATGTACCCATTCTGTAAATAAATAAAGTTTGCAACATTTTAAACAGAAATTATATTCTGTAATGTAAAGATAAATAACAAGCTATTAAATTATATTCCGTCAACTCAAACACGTTAATTTGTTGAAAGGACGCTGGTACAAATGTTGTGTCATCAGAATGATAATATCTCGGCGGAAGGAGGCTTATGCGTTTTGTTCTATTTTTCTTTCATTCTCGCTGACACGAGATGGGCCACATGTAATATCAGCGAAAAATCTGCGGAAATATCGACGTTTTGCTGTCGCATTACGCGAGCAAATTGAACGTGCGGTCAAAAGCAATTAAGATCCTAATCGCGTAATTGCTTCATCGAAAGTCCGGCAAAGCAGCGTGAGAAAAAAGTGCATCACGAATTGTAACTGTCTTTTTGTGTCAGGCAAATACATTTTCACTGGTCCATGGAAAGTCCTCACTCCAGTCGCCAAAGCGGTGAAAGTTTTTCTCCCATTTTCCTGCTTCGATGCGAACGAGGTAAGAAGTTTGGATGTCTCTCAATCCTGAACAAATGCGGTTAAACTTTTTAAACCTCAGATCTTCGATTACCTCCCAAGGACACAACAGTTGGGCAGAAAAACTTTTTTTCTTTTTTTTTTTTTATCGAATAACGACAATACAATATAAGCATTTTAATTTAAATTTTAAATTAAATCTGCGTATCAGAAATTTCGCATTCAAAAGTACGGATATTCGCAGTTTTATGAAAATTTAATATTCGCTGTGTTGCATTTCATTTTAGCGTAAAATTCCAAATTGAGGTAAAATAGAATATATAGGGGAAAATATAAAATAGGTGTGTTTAATCTCTCGTGTTTGAGGCTATTCTTATCAATGTTTACGTTCCCAATCGAGTCGAGATTTAACGGTTAGTTTCAAGAGATGTGAAAACTTATCTTGAACTGTAATTTAGAACTATTATCTTGTAGAGACACAGAATTCACACTTGATAACAGCAGCGATGATTATTCTTTCATGGAAAAAAAAAATTTGACTCAATAAAAATCAAACTCTTTGATAGAACGTCACAAAAGTTATACTTTCTGAAGAATGTTATCTAATCTCGGTGCAACCGATTGTAAAGCTCGATTCTCCGACAGAATTTTATCTCCTGCAATAATTTATCACTCACACCCCAGTCAACCATCATCTTTCTCAAACAATTCTCAGATTCACAAGACAAAATCACTGTTTCCTGAAAGTGAAGCGCAGGAAGTGCACGAGAATGCATTCATGAATTCACTTCACCTCATTCGAGCTATTAAGGATTCCTGCTAGTCTGATAATGAATGGTGTTGCTTTGCATCGAGAACAGAAGTGCAACGAGACAAACAACTTTAAACTAACAATCGCTTATAATATTAGCGAAAATCTGTCACGTAATATTATACTGATTGGCTGGCTAACAACATTAGTCTTCTTTTGGTTAAAAGCTACACATAATCAATCATTTCCAAAATTAGAAAAACATATTTTCAATATGTTAAAAACTACAATAAATACAGTCTATACTTACATTAGTATAAAATACAGGGGTGTTAAGGGTGCAATTGTTAGTTTCACTCTTTTGGTTGAAGGCTACACTTAATCATTTACCCTTTAACCATTTAAAAAATTAAAGAAACCTATTTTCTATCTGATACCAACTACCAAATTAGCGCGAAATTTGATTATCATGGTAAAAACCATAAAAAACACATAAAATCATGGTTTTATGTAGTTAACTTTTAAAATACGCAAAATTTGAAAAAATATTCTAAACAAAAGTCGTTAGTCTAATTAAAATACACATTTTATGTTGTTTACTTTTTTTAAAAAAAAATGAATAGTTTTTGAGAAAAATGCAAAAAACTGTCGACCACCATAAACACAGTCTATACTTACATTAATACGAAATACAGGGGGTTGTTGGTTTTACTCCTAACCAATTTTTTTGAAACTTGGTATCCCTACGTATTTTGATCCGCCTATTACGAAAATGATAATGAAAATTGGCGCCAATTTGATTATCATGGTAAAAACCATAAAAAACACATAAAATCATGGTTTTATGCAGTTAACTTTTAAAATACGCAAAATTTGAAAAAATATTCTAAACAAAAGTCATTAGTCTAATTAAAATACACATTTTATGTTGTTTACTTTTTAAAAAAAAATGAATAGTTTTTGAGAAAAATGCAAAAAACTGTCGACCACCATAAACACAGTCTATACAATTACATTAATACGTAATACAGGGGGTTGTTGGTTTTACTCCTAACCAATTTTTTTGAAACTTGGTATCCCTACGTATTTTGATCCGCCTATTACGAAAATGATAATGAAAATTGGCGCCAATTTGATTATCATGGTAAAAACCATAAAAAACAAAATAAAATCATGATATTTGTGGTTAACTCTTAAAATACGCAAAATTTGAAAAAATATTATTAACAAAAGTTGTTGGTCTAATTAAAATACACATTTTATGTTGTTTACTTTATTCTAAAAAATTAATAGGTATCGAGGAAAATGCAAAAAAGTGTCATCTACCATAAACCCAATCTATACTTATATTAATACGAAATACAGGGGGGTTGGGGTAACATTTTTAGGTTGACTCCAAACAAATATTTTTGAAACTCGGTATCCCTACATATTTTGATGCGCTGATTACGAAAATGATAATATAAATTAGCGTAAATTTGATTATTATGGTAAAAACCATAAAAAACAAAATAAAATCATGATTTTTTGCATTTCACTCTTTAAATACGCAAAATTTGAAAAAATATTATTATAGGTCAGCCAATCAATTTTTTAACATCAACGAAAACGAGATATTCGATACATTTCGTTACATCACTTTTTTTTAAATAGGATAGAATATTTAGATCATTAATATTTTACAGTCAGTTCTTATGCAAAATTTGCCACTGAAGCTGAATATGAAGTTAAATAGTAAGAAAGTAGAACAGTTTTTGATATATAGCTAATTTTTAATTTTTAAATTTAAAAAAATATGTTAGGCATATTTCAGATACCTTTAACTTTTCAATAAAAAATAAAGACTGGGATTTTGTTTTAAACACACTTCAAAATTTACCCAACTAAAGTTTAAATTCCAAACTTCTAAATTTTATTCATGGACAGATAAAAATTTTTATCTCTAACTAGTTAATTAAAGGCATAATAAACAAAAAAAAGTATCATGAAACCTGTGATGGTATGTTAGCTTGTAAAACAAATTTCTTTTCCCTAGCGACTGAACATTTGCTGTTCTTATCATACAAATTCTCCTGTAAATCAAGAATATTGAAATATTATTTAGAAATTACATAAATTCATGAATCCCACGTTAGATGCTTAGATTTAGATTACAATTAACATAAAAGTTTACAACATTAAAAAAAAACTGCTAATCTCTAGCTTTATTTTATAGAAAGTTGAAAAATCAACAATAATTTGTTGCAATAATTGTTATGAAAAATTCTATGTTTTGTGTTTAGACTTGGTTAACTCATATAACGAAAGTTCTATAAAAGTCGAATTTCTCAAAAAATAACATAAACTCAATATTAATTACTATATTAAGAAAGTGATTCTCCGTGTATTTCATATAAATAAATAAAACCATGAGCAAAATGTTATACTTATGTTTGCAATATACATTTAAAATTTCTGATAAGATAAAACGAAGATATTGTATCCCTTTTATGGAAATTGGAAACATTTCAATTTTACGCACTATATAACTTTTATTTCAAATTTTCTATTTCGCACTGCAGACAAAAACAGTAGTTTCTTCGACAATTGACAAATTTGAACTGATCACAGGTACAAAAAACGAGAGCTAATCTCAATTACGTTCATACCCGGATCCCTATTTCTTGGTAGTTATACATTTGCAGATGCTGATTGGTCATGAGAAAAAACCTAATTTTTAACAGCAAATGCATAAGTTGGTTATTACCAGTTAAAAATCATTCAGTTTAATGTTTTGAAAAATAAAAAATCTGTCCTGGAATTTAAAATCCTATTTCCAGAAGACACTCTGAATTTGCAAAGGAATAATCAATTCTAATTTAATTGTTGTAATACGTTTTTTTAAGGAGAGATAAAAATTGTGTTTCAGATGCCAGATGTGATAACGAATGGAGCAGCAGCCCTAAGTATGTCACAATTGGAGGATCTAATGGAAGATGACACGAATGGACCAGTTCATAGTGGTGATCCTATGTTGTCGTCGCCTCACCTTCCACCTTTAAGTCCACCTGCACCCGCGTGTCACCATCCTCTACCCGATGAGGAAACTCTCGGTAGTTTGGCACCAACGTCCTCGAATCCCTCTGACATGGATATCGTTGCGTAGCCAAGAGCCCCCATCTTCCATATCACAGGGTTCACGAGCACCTGCGACCTTCACACTGTTGCCAAAGTTGGAACGAAATCTTTAGCCAATTTTAACTTTATTTTCATCCTACAGCTCCATTAAGAGGATTATTGGTTTTCTATCTAATGATTAACATCCTCAAGTGAGCAATTAATGTTCTGCATAATGATACTTGGTCAATTGTTCATCTGATGACCTTTGTTTAATGGACTCTATTTAGTGGTGTTCAAATGGATATATACCCTGTTAGCAGCGGATATCCGGAAAATATCTGGGAGAGCGGAAATTTCAATATCCATTGGATATCGTATGGATATCCCAGGAGATGTTTAGGATATCTTGTTATAGTATCCAGAAGTAACATGCGCTGGATATGATGAGGATATCTTAGGAATATCTTAAAGATATTTTTGGGACATCTTTAGGAGATTCATAATATATCTTTGTGATGGTGTTGTGATGGATATGTTTGGGATATCTACCAGATATCCTCTGGATATGTTTAGGCTGTTAATTTCGAATTTCAAATATCCGCGGAAATTTCAACAACCATGGGATATCCTTTTGTTATGAGGGACAGATATATGTTGTCAAATTTATTATTTAATGTTTGTCAAATGGATAGTGTTCATCTAATGTTTGTCAAATGGATAGTGTCCAACTAATGTTTGTCAAATGGATAGTGTCCATTTAATGTTTGTCAAATGGATAGTGTCCGTCTAATGTTTGTCAAATGGATAGTGTCCATCTAATGATTATCAAATAGATAATGTCTACCTAACGCTTATCAAATGGCAAATGTCCATCAAATAGGAGATATAGTGTTCACCTAATGCTTGTCAAACGGATAATGTCCATCTACTATTGATCAAGTGGATAGTGTTCATCTAATGTTTATCGAATGGTTAATGTCCATCTAATGATGTTTTTCAAATGGATAAATTGTCCATGTTCTGTAATAAATGGACAATTGTTCATCTACTGCTGTTTATAAAATGGATATATTCATCTAATGTTCTCCATTAATTGAGCAATTGTTCATCCAATGATATTCATGAAATGAATGCACAAAATTGTTTTAATAGTTTCTTAGTCTTCAACTAACACATCCAACTTGTTGTTCATGTAGCAAAGTTTTCATCATCTTAACAATTTGCGATTGTTGTACTAACAAAACAATTTTAGGTGTTGTTACTTTTATTATTTTATGTATCACAACAGTCCTAAATTATTAAAACGAAGAAAAATAGCTACAACAACAAATCGGATTTGTTAATACTATATAAACAGTCTGATTTCTTAATCCAACCATATAACCATCCAACTATCCAAACATCATACCATACAGCCATCATTAAATTGACAACAACCACCTATTGATCTTCATAAAACAATCTTTAAACTTTATTAAATGGACAATATCCACCTGGCAATGATATCAAATGGATAATATCCATCTAATGATTTTGATCAACTAAATAATCAAAGTTCATCAAACGAATAATATCCATCTAATGTTTCTCACCAAATGAACAATGCTCATCTATCGACAATGTCCACCTAATGACGTCCATTAAATCAAGTCTCCGCGCTGATCCAAAGTCATTTCTCCATTTGTCTTTTTTGATCGATCTCCATTTCCTCACATTCATGAAATTCTTGGAGAAAAGATTGAACAGCAATAAGCAAGGATGTAGAAATTTCAGTTTCGAAAAGTTCGCCTTATACTTTTTCAGCTGGTGGAACTTTTTTCGCCATGATCGATTACGCGTTCGAGCGGAAGAGAAGTTTGTTTCGTTGAAGAAATTGAAAAACGGGAGAGTGCACATCGACTCAATTATCTTCATGTTCCTAGGATGAACAACTCTGAAGGAAACAATTCGAAACTTAAAGTAAAGATAGCGAAAGAAAATTTCTGCCATTTTCCATACAATTTTTTACAATCCTTGAAAAATGCCAAGACTCTCGTGAGTGGAAAACAAAAGAGAGAGAGAGAGAGAGAGCTAATTTTAAAAGGGAAATTTTTAATTCAAAAAAGACATACCCGGTTATATTGGAGGAGAGCTCTTGGACCTCATTTTCAAGTTTCCAGTTCGAACTAATTTCTAAGAGGGATAAACCGACATCGTAACTCCTCAGAGCTCAATGCCGACCACTATATCAATCTCGTGAGGCTGCTGAAATTTCACGGACATTATTCGATTTGTTACAAAGTTTGCTAATAGTTATTGTCTGTGAGAAACGTTCGATCTCAGCTAATGCCGAGAAAGCGATATTGAATAACGGTGTGCCGACTATTACGTCTTTGATGCACAGTGACTGTCGATAGAATAGAGCCTCTGTGTTCAGCGACCTGTGTATAGCCCAAAATTCAAACTTGGTCCTTAGAAGTCTTGCAACTTGAACGAGACACTTTTGCTCAGACTTTTGACACAACTTTGGCAACCGAGAAAGTTTCAGTTACGATTATAAGTTATTTTAATAGTCAATTTTACATGTATTTTCGTATCTTTTTCACGCTAGACAAGTCACTTGTCGGAATTGAAAAAAAAACAAACAAACTCACAGGTGATAATTAAGGGGAAAGGTTCGATTTATGCTGGTTTATAAAATGTTCCTCCGAGGTCTGAATGAAAAGTGCGAATGATGATCCGATATTCGGATCAATTTTACCGTTAATTGTTCAAACTTAATACTATTAATATTATTTAGCAATAATATAATATTATCAGGGATCATAGACTGTTGTCTTTTCAATCTTTCTCACCTTAAAACAGGTGAATAAGTATAGGAATAAATAGGGTGACATTTTTAAGAAAATATTTCGAAAAATAATTCACTTTCTCACCGGCTTTAAGAAAATATAGCTACTGTTATCCCAGTATTATATTATTACTATTACGCAATTAATATTATATATTATATTACTATCGTCTAATTTTGTATTACGTTAATTTTTAATTCGATAAAGTTCACCACTTCAGGATAGTGTAAAACCAAGCGCTGCCATAATATTGGAATTTTCGCCTGGTGGTGAAAATTGGAACTACCTCAATCCACGCTGATTGGTAGAAGTCATCTGATCGCTCTGGTTCCAAAAATTCTCACTAGAGAGAATTACCGAGATTCCAATAACAGATATCCTCTTTACTAGGAGGTTTTTTTTTTGAGAAAAAAAAAAAAATAATGTACTCGTGCAGGTCGCGTGAAGGCAGCTGGGTATTTGGAATTATAAATTCATCTCGAAAAGAGCCATTATTATCTTGTAATTGTACGTTAAGTGCCTTGCCTTGCGAATAGTTGAAGAACTCGTCCAAATCGATACCAGTATCGAGGGTCTTTAATTCTTTTATATTATAGATTATGAGAGACAAGAGAGGAAAATAATTTGATTGCATCCCGCAATAAATATCAGCGGTTCAGGGATCAAGCGATTTGTTGTTTTTTGCTGTGGTGCTCGTTATAGAATTGTTTTTTCTGACAACGAAAAAACGATGAATAAGAAGCGAGGGATTACAAACATTATGGAAGAGAGAAGCTTTAGCTCGTTCTAGTTTAGTCGACACAAGGGAGAAATCTTTATACGAAGGGGTCGCCTGACATTTTCGCTGTAATCAACATTCAGGGATTCCTGTACCAGGATTTATTATCCTCTCTTTTTGGCACACTTAATACTGCGAATATCAGACTTTAGGCACACTTTTTTAATTATTTTGCTTTCATTTTATTATATTTCGTAATATCTTCTTTAACGTGAGAAAAGGATTTTGTAAAGAGAGAATTTTATTTTTTTATTTTTACAGCTTAGGGAATTTTTTCTCGAATTGTTGAATTGTATTTTCCAAGTTCCTTGAATTATTGTTCGGCAGAATTTTTTTTAAATACTGTTAAAAAACCCTAAACTCCATTTAAGTGAATTCCTTTTTAGAATTATCATTTTTCATAAAATCCCCTTGTATATAATTTTCTCTATGAGTTTCCCATCTATGTTTGGTAGGTAAAGAAGACCTAGATGGCGCAACTAGAAACAGAGCTACATTAAAATTTTCCTTTGGTACTTTATCGCAATGTTAAACAGCCTCGTTGTGAATAAACTTAATTTTAGCGTTTATAAAAGACAAATTGCTTTTACAGTATTGAAATAGTCATTAAAAATATGTAATAATTTAAAAAAATATATATTGTAGAGAATTTTTAAGGGAAATTTAAATTTAGCGCGCAATTCCAGGTGAGTCATAAGGATCTACTTTATCCACCGAATATAGATGGGAAACTCACAGAGGCGTAAATTAACATTATGCAATTTATAGTTAATAATAATAAGAATTTATAGTTTCTGTAAAGTATTTAAAATTACGTTTTTTTAATTTTTAAAATAAATAAGAAGAAATAAATAAATTATAAGTAAGAAGGTTCTCTTTATTGACATAACCTTAAACTAAAAAATCTCTGTTTCCAACAAATAAACCTGTTATTAAAATTAATTTCACCAATTTTTAAAAAATCCTATTATAGATTTTCCAGAAAAAATAGGTTTAGCTAAAATTTTTTGTCAAATAATAATTATTTGACATTTTACATTTTTTCTTAAAATACAATAAACAACTGCAATTTTCATACAATTTTATTTGTTGGATTTTGTTAGATAACATTTTGTTTAAAAGTTATTAAACAAATAAAACTTGTTCTTTACGTATTTTATTAACAGAGTATTATTTAACAAAATCTAACAAAAAAAAAATTATAGAGTATGTTTCAACGAGAAAAATAAGCTATTATTTGTCAGAATTTGATTAAAATTGCAGTTGTTTATTAAATTTAAAGAAAAAACGTAAAATGTTAAATAATTATTAAATAACAACGAATTTTAGCTCAAGCCATTGTTTTCTGCAAAATGTACAACTGGATCTTTCAAAATTTAGTAAAATCAATTCGAATATTATTTTTATTTGAGGTGAAAAACGACTTTCTATTTTGAGGTTATGTAAATGAAAAGAACTTTCTTAAGGAAAATTTAATTTTAGCGCGCAATTAAAGATGCGCCATCTGTATCTATTTGATCTATCGAACATTGATGAGGAACTCACTGAGAAAATTACCGACAGAGAAAAATATAAAATTTAGGTTATAAAAAGTATCATAAAATGCTTTTAAACAATAATTCGAGTAGATAACATTATACAATTTATAATTAATGACAATAATAGTAATAAAAATAATAATAATAATATATAAATTCTGTACAGTTTTTAAATGTTCTAGTGTTTCTTTTAAAAGAAAATTTAAATTTATCGAGCAATTACAGACGCGACATCTGGATTTATTTTACGCATCGAACATAGACGGGAAAGTCACAGTCGAGATTACCTAAATCTAAAGTTTTAAAATTTTGGTTATAAAAAACATTAAAAAATGATTTTAAACAATAACTTAAATAAATTAACATTTTACAATTTATAATTAATAACAATAATTTATAATTTTTGTAAAATATTTAAGAACTTTGTTTTAATAATTTTGTTAACAAATCAATTAATATTTTAGTGATTTTTAAAAGGAAAATTTAAATTTAGCGCGCATTTATGGATGCGATATAAGGATCTACTTTACCTATCGAACATAGATGAGGAACTCACAGAGGAAATTATAAAAAGAGAAATTTATAAAATTTTAGTTATAGAAAGTATCAAAAAATGATATCAAACAATAATTCGAGTAAATTAATATTGTAGAATTTATAATTAATAATAATAATTTTTGCAAAGTATTTAAAAACTTGTTTTCACAATTTTTTTTCTAAGTAAATAAATATTCTAGTTTTTTTTAAAGGAAAAATTTTAATTTAGCGCGCAATAAGATGGGAAACTCACAGAGAAGATGACCGACAGATAAAGTAGTAAAATTTCGGTTATAAAAAGCATAAAAAAATAATTTCAAACAAGAATTTGTGTATATTAACATTGTAAAAATTAATAATAATAATTTAATATTGTTGTAAAATATTTAGAAACCTGGTTTTAATAATTTTGTTAACAAATAAATAAATATTCCTGCGATTCTTTAAAGGAAAATTTAAATTTAGCGCTCATTTAAATATGCGATATATAATAGTAAAAATAGATCCCTAATTTAACCAACGAACGTAGATGAGGAAGTCACAGAGGAGATAACCGACATAGACAATTTTAAAGTTTCGTTTATAAAGAGTATCAAGAAATGATTTTAAACAATAATTATTAACAATTCATAAAGAAAGAGGCTCTTATGATTTTTAGAGTTGAGCCCTCTTCAAAATTCCGGATTTAATTAATAATAAAAATAATAATTTATAAATTCTGTATAGTTTTAAAAACATGTTTTATTTAATATTTTTTTAACGGAAACTTTAAATTTAGCGCGTAATTATAGATGCGCCATCTACATTTATTTTACGCATTGAACATAGATTAGAAACTCACGGAGGAGATTATCGAAGATCAAGTTGTAAAATTTCGGTTATAAAAAGCATCAAAAAATGATTTCAAACAATAATTCGAGTAGATTAATATTATTCAATTTATAATTTATAATAATAATAATAATAAATAAATTTTGTACAGTTTTCAAAACCTGGTTTTAATAATTTTTTAAGCCAATAAATACATGTTCGAGTGATTCTTTTTAAGGAAAGTTTAAATTTTCGCGCAACTACAGATGCGACATCTGGATTTATTTTATGCATCGGACATAGATGGAAACTCACAGAAGAGATTACTTAGAAATAAAGTTGTAAAATTTCGGTTATAAAAAGCATTAAAAATGATTTCAAACAATAATTTAAATAAATTAACATTATACAATTTATAATTAATAATAATAATTATTTTTGTAAAGTATTTAAAAATCAGGTTTTAGTAATTTTGTTAACAAATAAATAAATATTCCAGTGAGTTTTTAAAAGAAAATTTAAATTTACCACGCATTTGTAGATGCGATATACTGATCTATTTTACCCATCGAAAATAGATGGGAAACTCACCGAGAAGATTACCGACAGGGAAAATGATTAAATTTCGGTTTTAAAAAGTATCTAAAAATAACAATAATTCAAGTAAATTAACTTTATAAAATTTATAATTAATAATATAATAATTTATAATTTCTGCAAAGTATTTAAAAACCTGTTTTTAATAATTTTTTTAATAAATAAATATTCCCATAAGTTTTTAAAGGAAAATTTAAATTTGGCGCGCATTTATAGATGAGATGTCTGGATCTATTTTACCAATCGAACATAGATGGGAAACTCACAGAGGAGATTACCGTTAGAGAGAATTATTAAATTTCAATTATATTAAATATCAAAAATTGATTTTAAGCGTATGTTTAAAATAGTACTTAAGATGTTATTTTAACATTATACAATTAAACAATTCGAGAAAAGTTACCAATGTTAGAAATAATTAAAAAAAAGTAAATTTTTATGAAAAATTATCTATAATTTCGAGAAATTGATTTTGAATTTTGTCGAAAAAGTGTTATGTGTTAATGACGTTGGAAAACGCGCGACGTGTAATTGAATTTCGTGACTTTCGAAGGCGTTAAGGGTTGGAATGTCAGTAAAAATAGGATAGTGCTGGGGTAAATCTTGTGTACGAAGTGAAGTAAAAGCTTGCAAGAGTTTTCTGCTTGTACATCGCGACGTGTACTACGCTCGTAATAAATTTAACGTATTTCGAAACCAGTAAATGTTACATCTGGTAAGGTTTACACTCCCTGAGAGTTTCCCTGTAAAAAGCCGAACATTAAAGTCGTGGCAGGTACTCGGAAAATTCAAGGCACGCAACTTGCCGATCCATAAGGAAACCAAGAAACTCGAGAAAATTCGCAGGCTTCAAATTGCCTCGACCATAATCGATGATTCGTTTCGAATCACCCTTTGAGTATCGAAAAAAAATTTTAGTTCTCTCTATTTTACCAATTTTCGAGAATAGTGGGGGATTTAAAAAAAAAAATTTTAAATTTGATTATTTTAATAACAAAATCTTGTAATTTAAATGCAATTCAAATCTAAAATTGAATTAAAAAGTGAAATTACATTTCGAGTTGAAATTAAAATTGAAAGTAGTATCCGAGTCGAAAATAAAAAAATTGAAATCTGATTCGAAAGTGAAATCCAATCGGTAATGAATCGTAATACATGTTTTGAATGAAAGAAGGCCCGGGAGAAAAATAAAAATAATTTCCTCCTGTTTGGACAATTGGCGATGATTAAATGGATTTATTAGTCACAATTTTGATGCGTAAGCGAAGTTTCTCTCTTTAATAAAACATGTCGTGAAAGGGTGAGGGGAGCTAACTGCCCGTATGCGTATCAAATTAATAATTTACTCGCGCTTCGTTAATCATGAGCTTCTTAAACGTGAGCACTACATTCACGAATTTTTCATATTCTTCTCACGTTTCTTTCACTTAGTAAACACTCCGTCATGACCTAAATTTAGAGACCTAGGCCTAAATTAGGGTTTGTCGGAAAAACTCGAGATCTAGCACACTTGAATGTTTGGGACGAAGTGAAGTAACTTATTGAATAAAAATCAACCAAATCGATCGAAATTTTGAATTTATATATATTTTATGTTATGGGGACATTAATTTTGTCCAAAAATAATATTTTTAGGAATTTAAATTTTAAAACGTTTTACGATTATTAATAATATTGACAATTAATTTCGTTCTTGAGAAATTAATTTCCAATTTGAAATGTTCATTTCGCATTTGGAAAATTAATTTACTATTTGGAATATTACTTTCGTTTTTGGGATATAATTTTTCTAGGTTGCAAAATTAATTGTGAATATGAGAAATCAATTTCGTATTCGAAAAATTAATTTTGCACATTGGAAAATAAATTTTGCATATAGAAAATTAATTTCTATGTTAAAAAATTAATTTTGGATATAGAATAGCAAATTCGTATTTGGAAAATATATTTCCCGTTTAGAATATTAATTTCGTATTTGAAACAGAATTTCCCATTTGAAATATTAATTTCGTATTTGAAAAATTAATTTCGTATCTGACAAAATTAATTTTCCATTTTGAGTATCAATTTCGTATTCGGAAAATTAGTCTTGAACTTTAAAAAGTTAATTTTGCATGTGAAAAATCCTGTATGTATTGAAAAATTAATTTCCCATTTAAAATATTAATTTCGTATTTGAAACTCAATTTTGCATTTGGAAAATATATTTGCCGTTTGTAACACTAATTTCGTATTTGAAAACAAATTTTTCATTTGGAACATTAATTGTACATTTAAAATATTAATTTTGTACGTTGGGAAATTGATGTAGTATTTGAAAAATTAATTTCGTATTCTGACAAAATTAATTTTCCACTTTGAATATATTAATTTCGTATTCGGAAAATTCTTTTCCTATTTTAAAATTAATTTTCCTATTTGAATAATTAGTTTTTCACTTTGGAGAATTAATGTTGCATTAAGAAAATTAATTTCGTATCTAAAAGTCAATTCCATTTTTGCAATATTCAATTATTATTGAATTAATAATTTTTTTCAAATATACTGAATTTGAGTTTTGAACTATTTTTATCACTTTCTAATTATTTTCTGCAATTATAATTCTTTTAATTATCTTTTAATTTTTTCCAAAAAATCTTAAATTTACCTTCCTCAAAGTTCAATAATTTTCTTTTGCTTAAAAATAAATTTTGCCATTTTTCTATTATTTTCCTCAATTTCTAATTATTTTTATTATTTTGGCATAACTTTCAAAAATTTCAATTATTTATCTGAAATTTTAATTGTTTTTATCAATTTTCTAATATTTCTGCGATTGTTTCATACTTCTCTTTAATTAAAAGTTTTTAAGTAATTTTATGATTTTGTAAATATTTTATTTCTTTAAGTATATATTTTATGATTTTTTCAATTATTTCCCTCTTATTTCAATTTTTTTCTCAATCTTAATTCATTTGCAGCATATTTCAATTATGTTTTTCAATTTTGAATTATTTTCCTGTATTGTTAATTATTATTATCATTTTCTAAAATTTATTATTTTCTAAGATTTTTAAGTATTTTTATAAAATTTCAATTATTTTCATCAACTTTTGATTATTTCTGCGATTTTTTTAATAATTCTCTTTAATTAAAAATTTTTGAGTAATTTTGTAAATTTTTTCTTTAACTTATATACTATATTGTACGATTTTTTCAACTATTTCCCTCAAATTGGAAACTTGATTTAGTATTTGAAAAATTAATTCCATATTCTGACAAAATTAATTTTCCACTTTGAATATATTAATTTCGTATTCGGAAAATGAGTTTCGAACTTCTGAAGATTAATTCTTCACATGGAAAATTTTTTTCCTATTTTAAAATTAATTTTCCCATTTGAAAAATTATTTTTTCATTTTGGAGAATTAATACTGCATATAGAAAATTAATTTCGTATCTGAAAGTTAATTCCCTTTTTGCAAAACTAATTTTGTACATGAAGAATTAATCTCGTATTTCTGATATTAATTTCGATTCCAGAAAAACTAATGTTCCAATTACAAAATAATATGGGAAATTAAACAATAATTTCTCTTTTACAAAATCAGGTTTTATAATCCTTTTATTAAAAATCATTTCACACACTCGTTAACAAAATCATAAAAAAGTACCAATTTAATTAAATTTAAAAACACGATTATTAAAAAAACAGGTTAATAAAGTCAAAATTAATTAATTTACCCCATAACTGAATATTTCGATTATAAATATTTACGAGAAAAGACATAAAAAGTACGAAATGCTGATTTTTTGAATTCAGAATAATTGCTTTATTTTAGTTAGCGTACAATATGATTGAGAGGTTTTTATTGTTAATAATTGAGACGAGAATTTTTTTACATTGTAAGGTTTTTTTTGGAAGGGGTGAAACTCATGTGGACATTAACGAAGTATGGATAAAATTATTAGGTAGAAATAAAAATTTAGATTTGTGTACTTTTTAGGAGAGATATATTGTACGATTTATACACACATATATGAGGACAATATACATATATTTTTTCAAGTATTTTACGCTGGCGTAGACGTGTGTCATGAATGATAAAAAAAAAAAAAAATAAGTGTGCATGTGTTGTGTGCCGTGGTGTGCAATACTTAGCGCATAAAAATTCACGATCGCAGGATGATGCGTGCACTCGTGCTATGAAAATGCGATAAATTGCGATTGCAGGTGTGCATGTCAAAGAGAGAACAAGGGAGAATCCACAATGAAATGAGTGAATCGTGTCACAAGTACGCGATTCATGATAAAAGGGCACAGGTCAGAAACTGTCGGGAAACAATACTCGAAACTCAATATCTACACGCTTTTATTAACTTTTTCTTTTTTTTTTTGTGTAATTGTATACTATTAGCTTAAATCACCATCAGTATTCTGCCCAATGAAAATTTTTACGTTTATCTGTGTCCTTTTATTTATTGATTCAATTTGCATTCTTGAGAGCATGCAATTTTTGAGAAAAAATGTTTTTAATTAGAACTACTGGTTTAAATGTATTTAGGCGCTTGAAAAAGAGTTTTTTTATAGTTTAAAAAAATTGAATATTGTCAAAGAAAATTACCACCGCGGGCAGTGAGGCGCCACCTGTTCAAAACAAATATGGCCGCTGACAGAGAGTTTGTTCAAAGACAGTGGAATTTGGTTTTACAATAAGTTTGTTTCGGAAGTGTTGGTTACGATTAAAAGTGTGTTAGCTTCAGGCTTAAACAATTTATTTTCATTCACTAAATACTCCGCCGTCTAGAAATATGATAAAGGGTCAAAATGTTGTCAATTCTAGTATGCGGAGCTGGCAATAAAACTAGGGAAAAAATCGAGAATTCCATTGTATATTCACAAGATAAATAATTCTCTTATAAAATTATAATTCACTTTCACAAATTTTTTGTTTTTAAAATAAATATCGAATTTTTATGTATACTAAATACGTTAATTTTCTCTCTGTCGGCGGCCATATTGGATAGTTCCTAAAGTAACCGATAGGGGCGTTTTGTAAATTTAAACTACCAATGATGAATGAATTATGTAACTAGGTTTTGTTATCTTTTGCGATATATGTATGGTGAATTCTCCAGAAGCTGAAAATTGATAAAAGAATGCATTGTTATTATAATGTTATCATCGTGGAGATATTTTATCTTTGTTATCATCAGTGTTTCCACTGTTTTTTTAGTGTTTGAGAAGAAAAAAACTTGTATATATACAAAAGTAGGCTTTAGTGTGTAACGTATATATGTATTTAAGATAGAATCATAGTCATTGTTGTAAACTCTTGTCACGACAATAGAGGTGTGTATTGTGTCGATTAATCAGATATCGAAGAAAGTGATTCGAGTAAATTTTAATCTTAACTATATTAATTTAGAACGTAGAATAATTCCGTAGTTAGTTGACTAATAAATTATCAATTGATTGCCAGAATGCACAACTCTATTGTTTATAAGAGAAAGAAAAATAGGCTTATGTCATTGTTACCTGCTGTTGTTACCATTTTCGCTATTATGTTCGTAAGCGATTCGTTACTTCCAGAGAAAGAACAATGTCTAAAACAGCGTTACAGAATTTCAATGAGTTTTTATTTATTTCTACACCTTCCAGGATTATAGAATGTCGCCTTTTGGACTTTTTATAATCCTTTTTTTTTTCTTTATATGGCCGTCAATTTTTTTTCTGGCACAATTTTTCATTTAGAATTATAGCAAGGTATCAGTTCCAATTATGGGACATTTTACAAATTTTCACCTATTATGAGACAGAGTTGAAATAAGTTATATTATAATGTGTTTGCTACTTATATTAATTTATAAAAATATAATTATTGCTGAGTTGTAAATTAATTGAAATTTTAAAAAAATATATTTATTGCACTGACTGAGAAGGATGTAAAATGTTGTTCGAGATTATGTGTGATCAAACAATCAATTTTTTAGTCTAGATTTTAGTTAAAAAATTATAGTTTGTAAATTCATTAAATTATTTTAAATAAATGTGTGTCTTATAATAGGTTTATAAATTTTTAAGTGTCCTAATTTATGGGTCAGAGAATTGCTTCGTCCCATAATAAAGTTCACTTTTCAAAACTGGCACCAATTTACGAGACACTTCCTTTATGGGTTATTAATATAATATTAATTTAAAAATACATACAAATCATTATTGTGTAGGATTTATATTTACTAATTTAAATCAAGAAACATTTAGGCAAGTCATAAAAACTAGTAAAAATTGAAAATAAGCAGCATAATCTAACATAACCTAATAATTGTATACTCACATATTCTGACTACATATTTTATGTTAATGTATAAAAATTAGCAACATTTATTATTTTTAAGCTCTTTGTTTATAGACTAAATCAAATAGAATCTTAAATTTACTTAAAAGTTAAAAATAAATTAATCTAGTCTGACATAACCTAAAAATCTTAAATCAAGGGTTACTTTAATACTGACTTACGTCTGCTGATTCTTGCTAGGAATAAGTATTTTTTAAATTCGTTTTAATTTGTTAAATTACATGTATTAAAATTATAAATTCTATACATAAACATAAAAAGTAAAATCTAAAAATTTTTAAAGCAGCTTTAAATAGTTTTAAACTAGTTTCAACCTGATAGAACAAATTCTAAACAATTCTTAAAGAGTCTTTAAAAATTTTAAATAGTTTTTAAACTGTGTATTACAAAATTTTAAGTAATTCTGAATAATTGTAAAAAAGTTTTAAATAGTTTTAAATAGTTGTAAATCGTCCTAAACAAGTTTAAGTAATTATGAACAGTTATAAACAAGTTCTTAACTGTTTTAAATTAGTTTTAAACCATTATCAAATGTTATCAATGTATTTAATAATTATGAGCATATTATAAACATACAGTTTTAAATCAGTTCTAAATACAATCGAACCTAGATAAATGGAACCTGAAATCAAAAACTCAAAAAGCAAAATAAATTTATGAATAATATAATGTTACAAGACGAGCGTTAGAAGTTGCGGCAAGGCATTGCGACCAATTTAAATTCTTACGCTTCATGCTTAATACCTCAAGAAGTAATTAATGAAAAAATTTTTTAATTTTTTCAAATGAAAGAGCGACTAAAAAGCTACCTTTTAGCATAAAAAAATTAAAATTGATTTTTTTCACGATAGGTTTTTTTTTGCGTTAGAAGTTGCGGCAATACATTGCGACCAATGTAAACTCTTACGCTTAATAGTCAATAACTCAAAAAGTAATTAATAGAAACAATTTCTGATTTTTTTAAATGAAAGATCGACTACAAAGCTACCTTTTAGCATAAAAAAATGAAAATTGATTTTTTTTAGATAGGTCCCTTTTCTCGCGCGGCGTCACATATAGCGCTGTACTAACCAAAGTAATTACTTATTTTCAAAAAAAAAAATTATTGCACCTTTTGTGGTGTTTTAGCGAACATTAAACCTTTTGAAAAAAATTCTTTTTTTTATCTAGTAAATACAAAAAAAATTTCAAAAAATGATGTTTTTGAGAAAATTGAGTTTTTTGATTTAAAAAAAGCCGCCATTTTGTTAATTTTCAAAATTGCTAAGAAAGAGCAACTAAAACGTTAGTAAAAACAGAAAACAAAATAGAAAAATATCAATTTTTAAAAACAATACAGAGATTTTAAAAAAAACTTGTTAGCGTTTACGTTCAAAAACCACTCTTTGTCCTAAAACTTTCAAATATTTGTAACTCTGCGAAATATTTTTTACAAAACACAAAAATACGTGTTCTTTTATTTGTCCCAAAAAATAATAAAAAGCATGTTAAAAATGATTTTGAATTTTGAAAATATTCGGCCTGTATGATTTGAAATGGAAACAGACCATTGTTTTTTATATTATAATATAAAATAAGTTTTTAGTTACTGTTCTTAGAACTAGAAATATACTTTCTTCTAATAAAAACAAATTTAGGTACTATTTTCTTCAAATAATTGTTTAAATGAGACAAATATTAAAAAGTATCTAAATAACCGTCTCATAATTGGGACACTTACCTTATATTATCAAAAAGTACAAAAACAATTTTTTGACAATTTTAATTTTTTGAAAAAAATAAAATCTTGGGAAATCCATACTCTTGATTGTGGCGTGATTGATTTCTTAGGTATGCCAATTTTCACCCCGGCGCAGTGGCGTAATTTAGGAGGTCAAGGGCCCTGGGGCAAAAAGGAAAACAGGGCCCCAATTATATATAATTTTTTAAATAGACGTTTTTTTCATTTAAAATTTTAAATCATATTTCACATCTTTAAAATGTTCTCAAATTTTAAATTTATAGCAATTTTAATTTATTCAAATTTCAGTTAATGTGAACTTGCATTGATTAAAAGTTCAATTGAACCACGTTTCAAATATATAGGTACTAAATTTGGATTTTTTATTATTTTCTACAATTATAATTCTTTTAATTATCTCTACATTATTTCCAAAAATCTTAAATTTAGCTTCCTCAAATTTTAATAATGTTTAGTTTTTTCATACACTTTTTCAATTTTAATTATTTTTCCCTTGACATTAAATCAATTTAATTATTTATTCCTAAATTTTATATTATTCATTGCAAATTGAAAGTAATTTTTCTACTTAACTATTATTTTTGTCAGTTTGCAATTATTACATTCAATTTTAAGTTGTTTCCATAATTTCTGAATTAATTTCCTGAACTTTCAAATATTTTAAATAATTATTTTGTTCAATTTTCATTTCTTTTTATTATTTTGCAATGATTTTCTCCAACTTTTAATATTTTCATTATTTTTCAATTAATTTTTTTAATTTGCAGTTATTTTTGCAGATTTACATTATTGTCATTAATTTTTCAAATTTAAAACGATTTTTCAATTATTTTCTTCTGCTTAAAAATAAATTTTGCAATTTTTCTATTATTTTCTTCAATTTCTAATTATTTTTATTATTTTGGCAAAACTTTAAAAAATTTCAATTATTTATCTGAAATTTAAATTATTTTTATCAATTTTCCATTATATCTGCGATTTTTTTAATACTTCTATTTAATTTAAAATTTTTTCTGTAATTTTGTAGTTATTTTATTTCTTTAAATATATATTTTATGATTTGTCCAATTATTCCCCTCAAATTTTATTTAATGTTGTAAGTTTTTCATATTTAAATTATTTTTATCATAGTTCAATTTTTTTCCCAATCATAATTTATTTCCAGCTTATTTCAATTATTTTTTTAAATCTGAATTATTTTCCTGGATTGTTAATTATTATTATTATCATTTTCTAAAATTTATTATTTTTTAAGATTGTTAAGTATTTTTATAAAATTTCAATTATTTTCATCAACTTTAAATTATTTCTGCAGTTTTTTAATAATTCTCTTTAAATAAAAATTTGTAAGTAATTTTGTAATTATTTTTTTTAACTTTAAACATATATTCTACGATATTTTCAACTATTTCCCTTAAATTTTATTTACTGTTTTAAATTTTTCATATTTAAATTATTTTTACCACATTTCAAGTTTTTTTCTCAATCTTAAATTCTTTCCATCATATTTTAATGATTTTCTCCAATTTTGAATTAATTATATCTTTTTTCAATTGTTTTTCTCGATTGTTAATTATTATTCTCATTTTCTAAAATTATTTACTAAGATTTATAAGTGTTTTTTTTTTTTTAAATTTAATTATTTTCTCCAATTTCCAATTATTTTTATTGTTTTGGCATAACTTTCAAAATTTCAAACTATTTATCTGAAATTTTAATTATTTTCATCAATTTTCCATTATTTCTGCGATTTTTTCAATAATTATCTTTAATTAAAAAATTTTAAATAATTTTGTAATTATTTTATTTCTTTAAATATATATTTTATCATTTTTTCAATTATTTCCCTCAAATTTTACATACTGTTATCAATTTTTTATATTTGAATTATTTTCATCATACTTCAATTTTTTTTCTCTATCTTAAGGAGGTTCTCTTCATTTACATAACCTCAAACTAGAAAGTTGTTTTTTACCCAAAATAAAACTATTATTAAAATTAATTTCAGCAAATTTCGAAAGATCCAGTTCTATTTTTTCTTCACGTATTTTTTAAACAAAATACTATTTAACAAAATCTAACAAACAAAACTGTAGAGAATGTTTAAACAAAAAAAGTGAGCTACTATTTGTCAAAATTGGATGAAAATTGATATTGTTTATTGAATTTAAAGAAAAAACATAAAAATTTTAAATAATTATTATTTGACAACAAATTTTAGCTCAAGCAAATTTTTTTTTAAAAATGTATAACTGGATCTTTCAAAAGTTGATGAATTAATTTTAATAATATTTTTGTTTGCGGTGAAGAACGACTTTTTAGTTTGAGGTTCTGTAAATGGAGAGAACCTCCTTAAGTTATTTTCAGCATATTTCAATTATTTTTTTCAATTTTGAATTATTTTCCTGAATTGTTAATTATTATTATCATTTTCTAAAATTTATTATTTTCTAAGATTTTAAGTGTTTTTATAAAATTTCAATTATTTTCATCCCCTTTCCATTATTTCCGCGATTTTTTAATAATTCTCTTCAATAAATTTTTTTTAATTATTTTCTGTAACTTTAAACATATATTCTACGATTTTTCAACTATTTTCTTGAAATTTTATTTACTGTTTTTAATTTTTCATATTCAAACTGTTTTTATCAGATTTCAATTTTTTTTCTCAATCTTAAAATCATATTTTAAATATTTTTTTTCAATTTTTAATTAATCATATCATTTTTCAATTATTTTTCTCGATTGTTAATTATTATTCTCATTTTCTAAAATTATTTTCTAAGATTTATAAGTATTTTTCTAAAAATTCAATTATTTTCTTCAAATTCTAATTATTTTTATTATTTTGGCAAAACTTTTAAAATTTTAAACTAATTATCTGAAATTTCAATTATTTTCATCAATTTTCCATTATTTCTGCGATTTTTTTAATACTTCTCTTTAAGGGCATGTGATGGATTATGACGTCAC
Organism: Ganaspis brasiliensis; assembly: GCA_037103525.1. NCBI lineage: Eukaryota > Metazoa > Arthropoda > Insecta > Hymenoptera > Figitidae > Ganaspis > Ganaspis brasiliensis. Next base: position 6,365,287 of record JAZKLR010000185.1, read on the forward strand.
TGGTATAGGCAAAATTTGTCAGTAACTTTTCTCTTAAAATATTGAACATTTTTTCATGAAACTTGGTAGAATTACTTAAAAAGTCATTATGAAGGTCTCTCAGACCCGAATTTGTTTAAATTTTGGCCCAAAGCTAATTTTTGGAAATTTTTGAAAAATTCCAAACTTTTTTAAAAATTAATTTTGAGACAAAATTCAAACAAACTCGGGTCTGAGAGACCTTCTTAATAACATTTTAAGTAATTCTACCAAGTTTCATAAAAAAATATTTCATATTTTAAGAGCAAAGTTGCGGACAATTTTTGCCTATACCAGTGACGTAATAATCCATCACATGCCCTTAATTAAAATTTTTTAAGTAATTTTATACTTATTTTATTTCTTTAAATATATATTTTTATGATTTTTTCAATTATTTCCCTCAAATTTTATTTACTGTTATCAATTTTTCATATTCAAATTATTTTCCTCATATTTCAATTTTATTTCTCAATCTTAAGTTATTTTCAGCCTATTTAAAATATTTTTTTCAATTTTGTTTTATTTTCCTGGATTGTTAATTATTATCATTTTCTAAAATTTATTATTTTCAAGATTTTTAAGTGTTTTTATAAAATTTAAATTATTTTCATCAATTTTCGATGTTTTCTGCGATTTTTTATCTAATTTTTATTAATTTTTAATTTTTTAATTAATTTTTAAGATCTTCATATATTTTTCTCAAATTTCAATTATTATTTTTATTGAAAAAAATTTTCGTAATTTTTTTAATTATTTCTTCCGAATGTCATTTATTTTTTACAACTTATCATTGTTTTTATCATATTTCAAATATTTTCCAAAATTTATACCTTTTAATTTTCAATTTTTTTCATTTGCTTTATAATTTCTAAAATTTTACACCATTTATCTGACATTTTAATTTTTCCATTCAATATTAAATTATTTATAAATTTTTTAATATTATTTTCTTCAATTTTCAATTACTTTCGTTCTTTTTCATAATTTCCAAAAAGTTTTTAATTATATATTTTTAATTAAAATTTTGTTCTCTTCTATTTTAAATAACAATTACCTTCTTTTCATTTATTCTGAGTTTTATTTCTTTTCTTTTTTTTTCAAGGAACTTTTGAAAGTTTTAAGTATTTTTCTGAAATTTTCTTTAACTTTCCTTTATTTAAAATATATGATGTAATTTTTCCAATTACTTTCTCAAATTTTAATTTTTTTCAATTTTCAATTAATTATTTTTTTAATTTAAAATTATTTTCTCTAATTTTTCATTATTCAATTTTCCAATTTATATTTAAAACATTTCTATGATTTTTTAAATTCCTTTTCCCAATTTTTAATGGATTTTATTTTTTTTTTCAATGAATTTGCAAAATTTTGAATTTTTTTGTTTAATTTCAATTATTTTCGACAATTTTGTCAAGTTCTAAAATTGTATAAATTTTGTCCTGAATAATTATTTATTTTATTTATTTTAATCCTTTTACGTCCGAGAATATTATAGATTTAATAAAACGATACTTACGGACTGAAATTTGGTTGTTTATGTACAAGAAATTTTACTAAACATTCATAAAAATACAGTCAATATTCAGAGACAAAATTAGAAATTACAATAAAACAGAATATAAATAAAAAATTCAATTTTACAATTTTTTTGATATAATTAGTTAATGGAAGAGAACTCTTACCTAATGTTAATATAATCAATTATTTATTAGTAATCCTGACACATAACTTAACTTTAACTTGAAAAATATCAAGAATGTCAAAAAAATTTAAATTAACAGTTGTTGCATGATTAAAATTCTTAGTGACTGAAAACTATAAACTGTTCAGTTCACTTGTCAAATTTAAAACTAAGAAATTTGTTAATGATAATTTTACCTACACTGAAAAAAAGGTTTGTTTGGCTGAACAAAAATTTTGTTGGCTCAACCAAATTCTTTTGTTGATATACACTCAACAAAATTATTTTGTTGTGCCAACAAAATTCTTTTGTTAATTATTTAGGGTAATTTCAACAAAAAAATTAGGTAGTCCCAACAAAACTTTTTAGAGCTTAACAAATATTTTGATGGCTATTATAATAAAGAAAAAAAAGTTAAACACAGATTGTGCAAATGGAAATTCCAATATTGTTTTGATTTGTTAAATAAATGAATGTTTTTAAATAAAAAATATTTAATATTTTTTGTATCTTACTGTGAAATAATGTGTAGTTATAATAATACACGTAAATATTTCTAGGCATGAAATTTATTTAAAAACATGTGTTTATTTTTAATTTTTAAAACAATAATTGAAAGTAGTTTCATACTATTAAAAATGGAATTATTCCTTAATTATTTCTTATGTTAAATAAAGTATTTTCCACAAAAAAAAAACAGAATATAAAGTAGATAGTTTTATAGGTTAGGTTTAGATTCTTGAAAACAACATATTGTGCTTAAACGTTTATTAACCTGCCACGTAAGAATCGAAATATAAATTTACTCTTTTAAAAAACCATAATATTTATTCACTTATATGACTAATTATCGACTTATGTATCATTCAGAATTACATTCTGTCAATTTTGTCACTAAACATAAAATCATAAATAAGTCCCTTTTTATTATCTTTATAAAGTATATTTTAAAGTTATATTTTTTTAATTTCAAAAGTTAACTTTGTAGACATTTGATTTAGTTATCACCCATTATATAATATTCTTTTTTTTTGTTTTAAAAAACAAAAAATTCCAATTTATATCGATGTCTTTATGAAAACCAGACGAGAACATGCGTCAAACAGGATCGTATAGAATGCGCATGCGCCATCACATATTTGGTAATGCCAACAAAAGATTTTAATAAACTCAAACAAAATTTTTATTAAATACTACAAAATTATTTTATAATTTAAACTGTTTTTTGGTAATTCTAACTCTGAAATTTGACAAAGCCAACAAAAAAACATTAACAAAACTATTTTGTTATGATTACATTGCTATTTTTTCAGTGTATCAAGTTTAGAGACCAATCATTAGTAATTGTAAATGTTAAGGTTTTGAATAAATATATTATTATAAATAAATATTCTTGAAATTTTATTAAGTATATAAAATTAAACCTTTCAATTAATATTATTTTCCTTAAGATAATTAAAATTAATCTAACCTCATAAGAAACAGATTGCGCAGTGGCCCGAATTCTCCCTAATATTGAATAAATAGATCTTGATGATCAGCTTCTCATTATTATTATATAAACCCCTATTCATTTTAATAATTTTATTTTTATGCTTTAGACAATTCAAAAATGCATCAATTGGTCTATTTAATATTTTTTTGCGAGCTATTAATTAAAACTTAGTGATATTTGTAGTAATCTCTACAAGGAAGCAATATTTTCAAAAAATGAATACTAACAATTACTCTCACCAAATAGCTAATAAATACTTGAGATACAACTTGGCAGCAGTTTTTATTTATTTTTTGTTTATATAAATTTATTTTTAAATATCATATTTAAAATATTTATAATTATAAATAACACAAGGTGTAGAAACTAATCGCGGACAAGCGCGCGTTGTTTATTTTAGTCAAACTTTAAATTACTACAATTAATAAAGTTTTTGTAATTTTCTTTTTTTTATGATCTATTAGGGTTGATCCAGGACCCCGGTGTACTGCCCCAGCGTAATTTGGTCCTAGAATAAATTACCCTACATTATCAAAAATTAAAAAAAAAATTTTTACCCCTTAATATATATTTAGCTGCTAAATTACACTAGAAAAAAATTGCCAGCCCTGAGAAACGTAAATTTCGATAAGTTGAAAATTGGGTTACTCTATACTTGTATTTAAGAAATTTTAGTGACCCCTTGCAATAAAATATAATTTCAAAATATAAACAAGTGAGAAACTAAATTCAAGATTGTCAAGTGTCAAAAATCAGATTTCCAGAAGAGTATTACGAGGAGGATTTAAAAAATGAAAATTGAAGCAGTGATAAGTACGAGTGGTTGAAATATCCGAGTGGCAACGAGCCTTAATCGACAGAACGGGTTTAATTATCGCGGCAAAACGTGAAGCCATTTACACTGGAGACAGACGATGGCCTGAGGGCTCGACCGGAGAACCACCCTGCTCTAATAGCTGTACCAATTAATAATGCATACGGAGAGAACCGGAGACCGTGACTATGAATTTCTGCGTCGGAAATGTTTCGAAACCACTAGGGAGATGTATAAAAACGACCATGGTGATTGTCTCATGAAAGAAATTACTTTCTGAGTACCATACACAGTTGAAATAATAACTCCCCTGTTCACTTAATGAGCGGAATAAATGATTTATGAATGCCGATTTTACGTCTGATAAAATTCATTATCTTAACGGTACTATTTGTCAAAACAGATATTGCTCTTTTATTAATTTTTTATTTCCTTACTATATAAACGTGGTGGATTATTTATTTCAAGGCAGATATTTTGGGGATGAAGTAGTTAATTCTATTATTATTACTAGAACTTCCAAAACGCTCTATAGCGCACCAAATTATAATATACTTTGAAGGGATTCGATATATACGACGAAAATATTTTAATTTGAATTTTAAATAATATGACAAATCTCTTCATTGCCTGGGCGCCAAGAAGTGTTAAGGGCGTGGGGACTGACGAGGGGAGGGAGTAATTTCCCATTTAATAAAATTTCTTCTGCACCCATCGTCCTCACAACCGTTTCCCGGCATTCAAAATATTCAAATGAATCCGAAATCGTCACAACTTTGTGTGTCGCCGGCAACACGAAGGTTTTTATTTTATTTTAATTGTTTATTTCTTTTGTGTTGGTTTTTTACTAGTGTACTTGTGCATTTTTATTAATTATTTATTTTTAATATTTTAAAGTGTGGCGATTTTAATTGACGATTTTGGAATAAAAGAGGACGATGGGGGTGGATTTCAATACCTGGAAAGCAAGGTTTCATTAAGGAGGATAAACCTCAATCAAGAGCCAAATGAATAAAGTGGTCCATGACAAAGGAAGGAAAAAAGTGCTCATTAAAACAAATAATCTTTCGTTGGTCACCACGCTGCCGAATAATCGCCCCAGTCTTAAAAGAAAACGAGAAAAATGATGCCGGAACGATAAGTTTTTATATTTGTTTAATTGTCCTTTTTATTTTGTATTATTGTTTTGTCTCAGAATTCTGTGCAAATTTTGTATTAACTTTTATATGTAAAATTATTAATAATCGCTGTATGGAATATTTATGTGTGTGTCGGGTTATTTTATCTTGATTTTATTTATTGACATCGAATTTTTATTTGTTAATTTTAATTTTTGACTAAATATAATTTTATATAATTGACGATAGATTCCGACTTTTATTTTATTTCATGACATTAGCGTATTCTAGACATATATTTATTATATTTCATAACTTTATTTATAATCTTTTTATAATTTTATATTTAAATTTAAATGTGCGATTTTAAAGATAGTCATAATAGCTTTTAATCGTTACAACTTCTAATTTACTTATTTTTCAATCTCCAAATTTTATACTTTACCAATTCTCCAATTTATCAACTTCTTTAATTTGCCAATTTCCCAATAATCAAATTTCAAATTTACCAGTTTCAAAAATTTTCAAATTTGACGATTTTCCAATTTACCAATTGTGTTACTTTGTCAATTTTTCATTAACTAAATTTCCGATTTCTCAATTTACCGGTTTAAACAGCTTTCTAATTTGCCAATTTTTCAGTTTACCAATTTTCAATTTCTCCAGCTTTACAATAACTTTTTTTCCAATTTTTCCAATTTGTGTCGAAATATTAAAAAAATTGTAATGTTAGAGAATAAAAATGTTTCTACTAAACGAAAACATTTTTTTACCAACTGTTTTGACGAATTATTAAGAACTATTTAAAACGGTTTATATCTTGATTAACACTATTTAGCATATGTTTAAAACAAACTTTTAGAAACAGTTCAAAAAATTTCAGAACTAGTTCAAACTCCTTTAGAACTGTTTGTTACTAGTTCAAAATTGTTTAGAACTATTTATAACAAGTTTAAAATTGTTTAGAACTGTTTATAACTAGTAAAAGTATGTTTATAAATTGTTTATAAGTGTTCAGAGCGAGGTAAACTTATTTTAAATTGGTTCAAAACTTTAAAAAACTTGTTAGAAACTCTTTAGGATAAGTTGAATACTGTTAAAAACTAGCTTTGATTGAACTATTTTATAAACTATCTAAAACCATTTTGAACTATTTGTATACTGTTTTAAACTATTTGGAACTACTCAAAACTGTTTATAACTGGTTTTAAATCTTTTATAATTATTTTCAATTTGTTTCTAATTAGTTCTAATCTGTTCAAAATACAACAATCGGAAAAGTTCTGTAGAATCTTTATAGAATGATTCTATAGAATTTCTACAGGAATTTTGTAGAATTTTTTGTAGAACATTCTATGAAAAAAAAATTTTTTGACGTATGAAAATATACATGAAATTTGTAATATTAGCTTTTATCATCTGTTTTTAACTTATTTACAAACTTTACATTTTCATTTGACATATAAAAATTTTTTTTTATAGAATTTTCTACAGAACATTCTAGAGAATCACATGTAAAAATTCTATAGAAGTATTGTATAGAAATTCCACAGCATCATTTTAGAAAATATTTCTTTAGAACTTTTCCAACTGAGACTCTGATAACGATTTTAATACTACATTTTTGAAATTCCAAATTTTTGTAATCTTTTCTTATGATTTTGATTTTTTCTTTTAGAATCGATGGTTTTCAATATAAAAATGTCAGAAAAGACATTTTTATTTATTTTCTTTTCGAGGTACTACAAAGAAACGAAGTATGCACAAAATTGATAATCTATTAGTTTCTTTTCGTATTGAATTGACCAAGAGAGCTTAATAATAATAATGTCTGAAATAGTATTATTAAAAAATAGCAATAAAATTCATCTAATGAATATTATTTTTGAACAAAAGTGCAATTAAAGTTGAAAATACTTTGACAAGTCTTTGATGAAAACTTTTCAGACAAGTTGCTGTGTTTATAAGCTAGTTTCTACCTTAAAATTAAAGTTGCAACCTGTAAACATGAAGAGGTATTAGTTTGATAAAATCTACCTTTTACGTTAAAATTGCACTCCACGTCAGGCCAAAACGTGTCGTTACCACTTGGGAAACTGTTCAATTTCATGCTGAAAAGGGAACTTTTTATTCAGATTTGGCAGATGGCTTTCCAATAAAAGGTATCTTTTTTTTCAACAGACATTCCTCTAATCTAACTCACGTAGACATCAATAGAAATATTGCACCTTTGATGAAAAATAGAAAAGGGCGTAACAAAAGCTGAATTGTAAAATTGCTCTTTTCTTCACTGATGTAACAAATTGCTTTCATTTAGTTTGGTGTTAGTAATGTAAATTTGGAATTTGGGTCATTTTTTGTTTTATCAAAGTATAAACTTAAAACATTTGCTTATAACTTTTTCAAAAATACATCAATTTTAATTTTAATCAATTTTAATTTTTCTACTTTTAGGCTTATTTAAATCTCTTAACTAATTAAAATTATAAGTTTTCTTAATTCACATCAAAAGTTTAGTTAATTAGGATTCATATGACCTCAAATTAAATAAAATTTGATTAAAATTGTTCAAGCTATTCCACTTTTAAATTTGCAGTCAAATTTGACTTGAAAAACATTTTTTCATTTTTTTCTTTTTCGGATTGCTCATTTTGGCTGTTTTTCAATTTTTATATATTTTTGCAATGCTAAGAGACAATTTCTAGAACTACTAGGTCCGATAAAAAAGTTTTTTTAATTATCACACAGTGTAAATTGTACAATTTTTAACCAATAAAACTGATAATTTACTTACTTTGGAGTATTTATTTATATCTTTATTATAAACCATCTTTATATTGATTTCAGTTATTTTAGTTAATTCCAGTTTTGACTAGTTGAAGCTAAAAGTAGAAAAAAAGTAGTAAGTCAATTCTAGTTTTGACTGAACCGCATTAGTTAATTTTAGTTTTGACTACATACTCTTTAAAAAATTAATGTTATTCAGTTAATAAAAATTAAAAATGTAATATTTCAATTTATTATAATGAAAAATATAATCATTTAATAATGGAATTTTTTAAGGAAATTAAAATTATTTTTAATAATGACATAAAAATTCTAAAAATATTTTTTTGATTTCACAAATCAATATTCTTTACAAATTATTTAAATTTTAAAAGATTTAATATAATTTTAGATAAATAATTTAATTATTATTAAATAAATAAATTATTTATTTAAATAATTGGAATTAAATGTAGGGAAATGATTAAGAATTCTCGGATATTAATTTTAGTATAAATATAAATATTTTTATTAATAAATCCATGTTGGGTTGAACAATATAAAACTATAGAATATAAAACTTTTAAAAATCTTAAAAATATTAAAGGAATAATTATAATTATTCTTCAAGATCTAATTCTATTGATTATAAAAATTTCTGCAAATAAAATAGAAGGGGAAGTAGCTATATTAAAAATACAAAAAAAAAATTATAATAGAGATAAAGATAATATTTTTATTAATCCTTTATTAAGAATAATTTTACGAGATTTTAAACTTTCATAATTAATATTAACTAAACAAAACATATCCGTTGAATGTCTGATTATTATTATTAAACTTTCTAAAATTCTTAATTGAGAGTAAATAATTAATCTTGATAATATTATTCTTATATATAGAATTGATAAATATTCAAGAAGTATTTTTATATCAATTTGTTTTATACAAACTAAACTAATTAAAATTGTACCATATTCTAAATGTAGTAATAATTAAATTAAATTTTATATTTAATTTTTATATATCTAAATATTAAAGACCGTTTTCATATAATTTATAAAGTAAATTAGTTACTTAATTTTTAGAAATGAAAAAATATCAGAATTTAAAAGATTAGTGTAATTTGAATAAGAAATAATTTAAGATTAATGAAAATTTAATTAAAACTAGAAATATTAGTATTATTAGAAATTATTTTTTTATTTAATGTTTTAGTAATTATTGTTAAAATAATTTTTTATTACAATCTTAAATCTTTACGTAAAATAATTTAATAATAAAAATAAATGATAATAAGAAAACGAAAATTTAATGGTTTAGTAAAAATAATATTTTTGCCTACACCTGTAAATATTAATTTGATTTGATATTTTGGATCATTATTATGAATTTGTTTAATAATTTAAATTATTAGTGGTTTATTTTTATCAATACATTATATTGCAAAGTTAGAAGTAGCTTTTAAAAAAGTTGTAAATATTATTCATGATTTTAATTATGGAAAACTGCGTGGAAAGGTATCTCCACGCAGTTATGTTTTCTGGTAATCATCTTACCATTTTTATTTTAAAAATAAGTAACTATGAAAAAATTAAATAATTTTAATCAATTAATGTCAGGCTGTCAGCAAATATGTAATTCATTTTATTTCCTTTATTTTATCCTTCTTTAGATCTTACATTTTTTGGGGTTTTCATTAAAATTCATAATAGAGAAAACATCATACTTAACTGAATCTTGACAATTAGTTTTAAAATTTTTGAAATCAGAAACACTCTGCAAAGATGTTAACGGTATGAAATTCACGACACAGTGGTCAGAAACTAAAATTTACTGTTCACGGCCACTTACAGGTCGTAATTCTTTATCGATTTTAATAATTTTATTTAAAAATACTCAGTACTAAATTTTCAACAAACGTAAGGAAACCGATTTTTTAATTTAACGTTCAATTAGTAAATATTTAAACAAACATAGTTGCAAAATTGAGTATTTTTGAAATAATAGTAATTATTTTTCTATAAATTAGTGTAATCTATCTTTTACTAATCATAATCACTAAGAAAAAGTGTAGGGAATGTAAATATGATTAATAAAAATTTTATTTATTGCTATAAACAATTAAATTTAACAAATTTTGAAATTAATGGTTTTTTTTAAAGAAACTGTTTTTTGTTTTATAATAACGATATCTTTTAATTAAAAATGTTTATTAAGAACAATAAATTACTAAACTAATTACTATAAAACACTTTTAAACAATTAATTTAAAAAATTATAAAAATAATTAATTTCGACTGCCAGTTTTGACTTAGGCATTAATGTATAGGAAGTTAGTTATTTTTATAATTTTTTAAATTAATTGTTTAAAAGTGTTTTATAGTAATTATAGTTTAGTAATTTATTGTTCTTAATAAACATTTTTATTTAAAAGATATCGTTATTATAAAACAAAAAACAGTTTCTTTAAGAAAATCATTAATTTCAAAATTTGTTAAATTTATTTGTTTATAACAATAAATAAAATTTTTATTAATCATATACTTAGACTCCTTACATTGAAAATTTGTTTTTCATAAAATTGCATTACTAGTTCAGAAACTACTGGTGAAATAGGGCTACCCATAGGAAGTCCAAATTTTTTTGTCTATAAATTTGATCTTGAAATTTAAAAAAGCATTATCAAGGCAGAGTTTTAATCCTTTAATAAATTCGGAACAAGGTAAATTAGTATGTTTTTTAAAATTTGACCAATTAGAAATAATTATATCACAAACCAAGTCACAATTTATATTTGTAAACATAGATATAGCATCAAGAGAGATTATAGTGTAATCGTCTGGAATTTTAATATTTTTAACTTTATCAACAAATTGCCAACTATCTTTTAAAGTTGATTCTGAATTTGACACTTCTTTTTTTATAATATTTTTAATAAAAGATGAGAAATTATAAAGTGGTGAATTTATAAATGAAATAACTGGTCTTAATGGTACACCATCCTTATGTATCTTAGGTAAACCATAAAATAAAGGTGGTATTCCATTATGACATTCTAAAGAATTAGCAACAGAATCTGGAAATAAATTTCTTAAAACCCATTCATTGATTAATGAATTAAGGTTATTTTGTAATTTTATAATAGGATTTCTAATTTTTTCATATACATTTTGATTATTAAGCATATTGTTGACTTTTGTTAAATAATCATTTTTTTGTTGTATAGCTATAATTTTACCTTTATCAACTCTAGTGACTATTAGGTTAGGATTATTATTTAAAAAACTTTTTGTCACACGGGGAAAACGTTTGAGGTAATCTTTCCCATATTATATGCAGGACCTCGGATCAAAGTTACAATTGAGATATTGTGTTCAAAATTCTGATAGTTATTTTCAAAAAATAAGAAAAATTTTCCCATATACGTGGTACTTGAGAGTCAAAAGTAGACTGAAAAAGACTACTCGCTTAAAGCTGTAAAATGTGCATTAAAGTTGAAAAGAGTTTGCCGAGAAATGTGCAGAAGTTTACCATGCTACGGGTAATCGGAGTTCGGGCTCAGCGTCAAGTCCAATGACTCTCCAGCATGGTAAACTCTCCTCAAAACTCGGAATTTAGGGGAGAGTGGCCATCAATGTACCAGTTTTTTCAATGAACCATTCCAATTTTCTCAGAAACAATTAAATAAAAATTCTCCTAATTTTAAATATAAATGAAGTTTGCGTAATCACACTACGTCCATAAATTTGAGACGTGTGGATTTATTCTTTACAGAGAAAACTGAAAAAAACTGTTTTTGATGCACTGAAGAAAAAATTTACCTAAAATACAAACAAGTTTTTTGATTAAAATAAGGCAATTTAAAAATAAATGTACTTACGATTTATTTTGTTTTGGGCCTTAACTACAATATTCTAATGAGATAAAGATTTTGAAATATTGGATTAAGTTATAAAAAACCATTTTTGTTGCAAATGTCATGTTGATTCAATGTACCGGGGAACAATGAACCACCTGGAATTTCAGTGTATTTTCGATTTCTAGAGTGGTATGCCTGATTATAAAACTAGGCATGCGTACACCATGTTACAGCGATTGTTATCAGTACTTTTCTCAACATAGCAAAACTAAAATGTCATTTTAGCTAGTTAACTTAAATTTGAGGTATATTTATGTTATACATTATCAATTAAAAAGTGTTAAGTAATATTTTTTTATAGTATTTGATAGAAAATAAGTTTTTTTACAAAGTGAAAATTGCAATATTATTATTGTTGAACATTTTTAGTGTTTTTATAGAGGTGGTTCATTGTGTACCCAGGTTGTTGAAAATGAAAATAGCTTGTTAGTTTAGAAAGATCCTAAATTTTATTATTTAATCGAAATAAATCGTGTATAATATGTGTGCATTACCTAGAGAAGTGTTGTAGTTATATATTGATGCAAAGAAGTGCTTGAAATTGGTGAAATTGAATAAGTACTATGACCTTGAAAAAAACCAGGTACATTGATGGCCACTCTCCCCTATTCCTATCGCATGATAAATCAAACTTTCTCCCTCTTTTTCCATTTTTAATTTGCAGATGCGATCACATATTATTTGTCTGTTAATTCCACAAGAACTCTTTCTATTAAAAGGAAAAAGAATGATCTTTAAATTATTAATTTTAATACTTATATTAGAGGCTAGCCTAGCTTACGTTGAATTATATAACATGCAACTATGACAAACAAATTTTAAACGAAAACTTGTTAGATATTTCATATTTTACTGACTACTCTTTCAATTAGTTTATTTTTTAAATTCTTATAATATTTTGATTCTTTAATTGTGTATTTCTGTAAATAGTTTAATTCTTAATATTTATTTACATTTAATACTAAAATAATAAATTTTATAATAAATTAAACAATATTTGTATTTTACATTAATTAAAAAGAAAATTACCTAAAATATTTCAGATATGATGCTTTTCTTGGTTTTTTTATCATTGTAAAATTAAACTATCAAACATATATTTTACAACTTCTAAACTTCTATGTTTGTAAATTTTTTTAAATAAAAATTTCTTGTAATTTAAAGGCAGATTTTTTATATTTTAAAGTTTCTTTCTTGCTTTGAAAATTTTCAATTATGGTAATTTTTACTCTTTACTATTTTTAAATAGCTAAATGTCATTTTTTAAAATTATTATTTTTCTTACTTTTCATTTATTATACCTTTATAAGATCTACTTAATTCATTACTTTCAATTTTTAGTTGTAATAACTTTTATTTATTCAAATTCTTATTCAAAATAATATTTATTTTCGTAAATAACGTTTAACAAATTCTCTAAATCTGAGTTAGTTAAAAATAACTAGCTTGAAATCAAAAAGTTAGCTATTAATTCAAATAGCTATATTTCTACTAATCATTTAGTAAAAAATAAATAATTATTAGTTTAGTTTATTTTTAAGTTATATCAAAATAGATAATATTTTAGTAAAATTCTGATTATTATTAATAATTAATTATTTTTAACTAATTCAGATTAAAAGAACAGATAGGATTTTCTAGGTTATTAAACTTTTAATGCAGAAAATACAAATTTGTTTCTATAAAAATTATTATATTAAATAACATTTATATTAATATTTTTATATATAATACATATAATATATTTTTAATAAATGAATATTTGGTTTTTTAAACATTGTAAGAATTAAAATTTTAATAAATAAGAATTTTCTGTCTAATTATTAAATTACTTTATTTAAAAATTATATAATACAGGAGTCTCGGAAATCGAAATTAACACAAGTGAAATTGATCTAAAGTGAATAAAAGATAAAGTCAAAGATTTTGTTAATTACACCTATTTTTAATATTTAGATAATTGTTAAATTTGTACACATTATAAAAAATATTTTTTAAAATATCTACAAGTTATTTTTATAACAAGACCTTTAAGTTTTATTTAATTAATGAACTGCATAATTATAACTTTATACATTAAATAAAACTTTTTTTAAAATTAAAAAACTATTTGACATTAATATAATATTTTGGTCGTACTTTTTAGAATTTAAAATACAAAATAAGTTCTAAATTAACATGTTGAATTTGATTCGCAGATTATTGCAAGACAAAAAAGAAAGATTTAATAGAAATTACCAAAATTTTGAAACTTGATTTATATAAAAAATTGATCAAGGAAGGAAGCAATAATTAACACATAATTGTTTTAAATTAAAATTATTCAGTCTAAAGATATAAGAATTAAAACCGTTTCTCATAAAGGGATACAATTCTACTCAGTTAGTATATAAGGAAAGTTTGAATCTCTAATTCCAAATGTATTCGAGCGTGTTCGGTGTGCGTGAATGTGTATTTAGATATTTGTATATTGCGGCGTAAGTTTAGTTTAGGTAAATCGCGTCTTGTATATAGTTGAAAAGAATATTAAATTAATCTTAAGGTTAAAACTATGATCGTGATTGTATCGTTAAATGTAATTATAATTAGCGAAATAAGTAATCTCTATAGGAAATAAATCTGTAATTAATATGAAGGAAATCTTTTTATTTTTTGGTTGAATAGAAAAGATCATCTAGTTGGTAAAACTTTACCATGCTGGTGAGCAGGAGCCTTGACAAGAACATTGTCAAGAATTCGAGCTCAGCGCCTTGTCATCCAGCATGGTAAAGTTTTCCCACGTGCTGTGTATAATACTACTCAACTTTCTGGCAATCGAGGAATCGCCCTCCGACCATCAAATTACCATGCTGGAGAGTGATGTGTATCCATATTTTTGTATAAAACATTTCTAATTCTTGAATAATTTCTATTATAAATTGAATGGTAAAGTTTTCTAAAAATCACTTTGATCCGAGGTGTATCATGTTAACATGGTAAACTTTATCTGAAACATTTTCTCCGTGCACTTTTACTTTTAATTCTAAGGAACGAAGATTTGGATTCTATTCATTTTTTGAATTTAGCAAATTTTTAAAATTAAATACAAAATCCATTCTTAGCAAATTCATATCTACATCAGAAAGTTTTAAAAATTTTAATTCAATACCAGTAATAAATTCTACTTTTGGGAATAGAAGATTTTTTGAAAGGAAGTGCAAATTTACCACCTAAACTTAATATTTGTTTTACATTTTTAGGAATGTATGTATAGCTTCTACTAACAATGTAAATTTGACGCAACCGTTAAATTAAAATGATAATTCCGATTTGAATTCCTGATTTTCTGAATTAGTAATTAATGAGTAATTTACCTGGTTCGAAAAAGGTATAAAATCAAGTGCGATAATTATAAAGGTAAAACGCGAGAGCATTTTGCCGGCGACAGGTGAGGAGCAGCGGGTGTTGAGAAACGGCGGCACGACTAGCGGCTACCCTATTTTCACCTCGTCGTGTTCCCCGCTCACCTCGACCCCGTTCTCGACAACCCGACACCAGCGTATAATGGATAGCTTCAATTTACTCTTCGACCCTCCGGCTGACACCCGCTGTGCCCTTCGCCAGGAAAATCGAAAAATTGTATATAAGAAAAAAGGTAAAATAGAGTGTGTACAATATAGAGACGAAGAGAGAGAGAGAGAGATAGATATGGAAAAATAGGGGTAAAAGAGAGAGAGAGAAAGGGAGAGGAGAGAAAAAGAGCATAGTGCATGAGGCAGGTCTGGTACACGAAGAATGGGCAAACTGTCTAAGATTTCATTATAATGGAGCTGCTTCGGCTGCAAGGCTCGAATGCTTGCAAAATTAGCCACTTTGTACTTGCACCCACTTGGAGGAAACTTGCAATTTCGAATTCTCCCTGCGAACACACTCGAAGAAACTTTCAAAGCCATTCCTTCAGATCTTCAAGATCTTGTCCACTGACAAAGTTTTCCACTGAGGCAAAACGAATCTGAACTACTGATAGGAAAACGATTGTTTGAGTCACTCTAGAATGATTACAACTTTTACCTTTGTCTTGGTAACTGAATGTTGCAGCTTTTGTAATGATTAATTTCAAATCAATTATGATTATTAATGATTGACCTACTTTAATTGCACTATTATTTCTAGTGATGCACCATGAGACGAGAATCTCAGTAATCTCGATCATTTTGGTTATATGAGAAGTGTGATCGAAAATGAGAATCTCAATTTTTCATTTGTTTTGATCATCTCATCTCGTCTCATTCTCGTGTGAATTCTCATTTTCTGATCTGTCAAGTCAAAAAAAAAAACTAAAACAACATGACAAGAAAGTAAATAGTATAAACAGTGTGTTATACTTTTTAATAAATATATATAAATCTGCTATATTATATTTCAAATAGCGTTACAACAAATTTTTAAGAAAGAAAAGAACTAAGTATATATGTTTATTCAATAAATATTGTATAAATAAAGCGAAATATTAAATTTGTATCAACTAAACCCTAAAATTTTTTGTTTGATGAAGCTGCAATTATTTTTTTAGAAATATTTGAATGAAAATTTTTTTAACTGTAGTGTAAATTCAAGTTTTAAAAAATTATTTTAATACTGATTGTAGTCTTATTTAATAGTTAATTAAATTTAGAAATTCTACTTGTAGGTTAAAATATTCAAGAAATATGGAATTCTTCCTAAGAATTTAAACAACAACTTAGTATTAAATTTCTTTACTTCTGTTTTAAAATATTGTTATCCAGAAGATGTTTTGTGGTTATAGAAATCAAGACAGAAAAGAAATAACCTGTTTTTGACACTTTGGAAAGTAAGAAGAATTATTTAAAATAATTAATGATTGAATTTAACAAATTTTTAAATAATTATTGTTATTTTAATCAGGCTTGTGTCCGTAAATAGTCTGATTCACTATAAAAGTAAATTCTATAGTGAAGTAGACTATTTACGGACCCAAGCCTGATTTTAATATTAAACTTTTTAAATTCATATGTATTTAATATAAGTTTTTATTATAAATGACTCATTATGTATTTTATGATTGTGATATTGTAATAAATGTAATTTTACATATTTACAGATTTTCTTCTATTCTTAAACATTCAAATTAAATTTTCGTTTATAACAAGTATACTTTCAATTACAATATCATTTTCATTTACAACTTTTACAATGTAAGATTTAATGAAAATTTTCATTTTCTAAAATAAAAACTAACGTCAATTTTCAAAAACAACCAAATTTATTATCTAAAAAGGCTTTTCTTTATATTGTACAATCGCTGTTATTAGATTTATACATTTTTTAACATGTTATATTTCATTCATCAGAATTTATTTTTCATTTACATTAATAATATTTAATTATATATATATATTCCATATTTCTTGCTTACTCAAACATTGTTCCATAACCTAGTAAGAATGAAAATTTTTTAAAAATTATCCTTGTTTGGATAATCAGAAAAGAGTTTTTTTATCTTTGCTCTACCAGTTTAACCTACACTGAGAAAATAAGTTGACTAAATACAACCAATTTTTGATTAAATTTAGCAGAGAGAGGTTGTTGATATAGCACCTGCAAAGCACTTAATTGATTTTAGCAGAGCATATGCTCCAGTATCCTAGAAATTTGATTGTCATCGCCGGTGTTTTGTTTGTTTTGTCCCGAGGAACCCTAACCTAGAAATAAAGCTGCTTGGCTAGATGCTTATTTTCTCAGTGTACAAGTAGAATTTTTTTTTTAAATAATTATTGACATTTAATAATAATAAAATTAAAACTACCTATTAAAATAAAGTATCCAAAAATCGAAAAAAATCGTTTTTACAAATTAATAAGGAAGCGAAAAAAATGTTTCTTATTAAAATAATTATATATCATTCAAATTTAAATAAACTGCTTTAGTGTTTGTTTTATTACTTTAATAAAATATTTTCAGCTGCATTGTACAAAAAGATGTAAGGGTTAGGTTTAACATAAGTTTGATATTTCAAATAACTGATGTATAGGAGGTTTATAATGAGTGAAAATCTATACTTACGATTTTATTTACTTAAAATTACTTCTATAAAATTTTTCTACAACACAATTATGCATATAATTACAAGATTTATACGATATAATAAACAATAATACACTGTTAACTTCATTTTATTTATTTTTATTTGTCAGTTGGTTTTAGTTTCTTTGATATTTTGCTGATTTATCGCAACACAATCGCTTGATGTGTTGGTGTTACATATGATAGTTGTTGCTCGAATAAAAACGATATTTTGAGAATCTCGATTGACTGAGACGAGATGAGATGAGATTTGAAACAAAAGAATGGGAATTTTTCTCATTCCCGCTCATTTCTCAGATTTCTCGCTCAAGTGTATCACTAATTATTTCTTGTTTGAAATTGTATGTAATTTAGGCAGGCAGGGGCGTAACTGTTAAGGGGCAAAGTGGGGTCATTGATCAACCCTAATAGACCTTTAAAAAAAAAAATTCCAAAAATTTGACTAATTGTAGTAATTTAACGTTTGAGTAAATTAAACAATGCGCGCTTGTCCGCGATTAGTTTCTATACCTTGTGTTGTCAACAATTATAAAAATTTTTAATATGATATTTAAAAAGAAAATTATATAAATAAATAAATAAAAACCGCTGCCAAGTTGTATCTCAAGTATTTATTTGCTATTTGGTGAGAGTAATTTTTGGTATTTATTTTTTGAAAACATTGCTTCCTTGTAGAGATTACTATAAATATTACTAAGCTTTAATTAATGGCTCGCAAAAAAATATTAAATTGACCAATTGATGCATTTTTGAATTGCCTAAAAAACTAGCAAAAATTATTCTTTACAAAATTTATAAACAAAGCAGAAAAACATAAAAAAATTAATTTTTATAAAAATTTTCAATTTTTGAAACCTTTATAACTCGGAACAGGATTACAGTAGAAGATTCGCAAATAGCTCATTGATGCGTTTTGAAAAAATAAAACGAATAAAATACTTCCATTTTAACTTTTTTTAAAAAAAAATATATAATTTTGCAAAAAAACGATTTTTTCAACATTCTTAAATGCGAAAAAAATAGTTAGAATTGATCGATCGGGTTCAAACATATGTCATAACTTGTCCACCTGAAGGATCTATAATTTCGTAAAAAAAACATATTTCTAAGTATTAGAGTTTTCTAGATATTGGGCCAAATGTAATGTGAACATACACACACGCACACACACACACTGACATTTTTTAAAAACTTCATTTTTGACATCTTGAGGTCGAAATATGTCGAGATTTGTCAAAACACCCAAATCGATAATTTAAGGGTAAAACAATACATTCTCTTCGAGGAAGCAATAAATAATTATTCAGGACAAAATTTATAAAATTTTAGAACTAAAATAAATTGCAAAAAAATAATTGAAATTAAACAAAATAATTCAGAATTTTGGAAATTAATTGAAAAAAAATCATGAAATAAATTAAAAATTGGGAAAATTAATTTTAAAAATCATAGAAATGTTTTAAAAATAAATTGGAAAAATTGTATAATGAAAAATTGGAGAAAATAATTTAAATAAAAAAATAAATGATTGAAAATTAAAACAAAATTAAAATTTGAGAAAATAATTGAAAAAATTACATGATATAAATTAAAAATTGAAGAAAATAATATAAAAAATATAATAAATAATGAAAAATTGAATGCAATTATTGCAAAGTCAGATAAATAGTTTAAAATTTTGAAAATTACGAAACAAATGAAAAAAATTGAAAATTAAAAGAGATAAATTTTGGAAAATAATTGAAAAATGATTTTAAAATTTGGAACTTGCAGAAAATATTTGAAATATGATCAAAACAATGATAAGTTTTAAAAAATAAATGACATTTGAAAGAAATAATTGAAAAAATTACGAAAATTTTTTTAAATAAAAAAAAATTGAAATTTGAGAAAAATACATAAAGATCTTAAAAATCAATTGAAAAAAAGAGAATTATTAATAATTGGATAAAAGATTTGAAGGAAATAAAAATAAATTTAAATTTACGATAATTAATGAAAAAAAAATTAGAAATTATAAAACAAATAAAAATAATTCAAAAATTGAAGAATATAATTGAATTTTTAGAAAAATACTTATAAATCTTAGAAAATAATTTTAGAAAATGAGAATAATAATTTTACGAATTTTTGATCAATTATAAAAGTTATATAGGTCATCGTTTTGTTTTGAGATATGGAATATAATTTTTTTATTCATTAAGTTGTATTTTTAGCATGGAAAAAATTTTTGTCAAAAAACGATTTTTGTCGATGAAAAAAGGTGCTCAAAAAAATTTGATTGGGTATTTTCAAAAATCCCTGTGTCCAAATTTAGATATTCATGAGCCTAATAAGTCATCCAAATTTTATTGAAATCCATTCAAGCGTTCTCGAAATATCCTGGCGACAAAAAACGCTATACACACACACTCACTCACACACATACATGCATACATACATACATACATACATATGGACATATCCTTAAAAATGAAAATTTACGCTTTTTAGATGAAAATGAGTAGATTTAGACAATTTTTGGAAAATCGAAAATCTTCACGATCACAAAGCTTCCTCTATGAGGAAGCAATATTATAAAAATAATTTAAATATGAGAAATTAAAAACAGTAAATAAAATTTGGGGAAAATAGTTGAAAAAATCGTAGAATATATGTTTAAAGTTAAAAAAAATAATTACAAAAATTACTTATAAATTTTTAATTAAAGAGAATTATTAAAAAATATCAGAAATAATCGAAAATTGATGAAAATAATTGAAAGTTCAGATAAGTAATTGAAATTTTTGCCAAAATAATAAAAATAATTATTAATTGAAGAAAATAATAGAAAAATTGCAAAAATATGTTTTTAGCAAAAGAAAATAATTCAAAAATTATTTATAATATGGAAAATTGATGATAATTATCTAAATTTGTGAAAATAACTGCAAATTTAGAAAATTAATTGAAAAATAATGAAAATATAAATAGACGGAGAAAATCATTGCAAAATAATAGAAAGAAATGAAAATTGAACAAAATTATTATTTGAAATATTTGAAAGTTCAGGAAATTAATTCAGAAATGATGAAAACGATTAAAAATTGAAGGTAATAATTGCAAAATGACAAAAATGATAGTAAATTAAAAAAATAAATTTAAATTTGTGATGAATAATATAAAATTTAGAAATAAATAATTAAATTGATCTAATGTCAAGAGAAAAATAGCTAAAATTAAAAAAGTGTATGAGAAAACTAAATAAAATTATTAAAATGTGAGGAAGGTAAGTTTAAGATTTAGGGAAACAATTTAAAGATAAATAAAAGAATTAAAAAATGCAGGAAATAATTAAAAAATAATAAAAATATTTTAAAATTCAAATTTAGTATATATTTGAAACCTGTTTTAATTGAACATTTAATCAATGCAAGTTCACAGTAACTGAAATTTAAAGAAATTAAAATTGCTATAATTTTAAAATTTGAGAACATTTTAAAAATGTGAAATATGATTTATAATTTTAAAAAAAGATCTATTTAAAAAATCATATATATATATATTCATATTAATTTCAATGTCCAAATTAATAGCAACAAAATGAATTTCCTTTTAGAACTCGAGTACAACACTATTTTTACACTTTAGAATCACTTCATTAATTGCAACAGTTACTTTTTCAACAGTTTGCTTTTTAGAAGAACTTTTAAGTTTATAAAACTTAAATTAAAGGGAAAAAGACAATGATTATGCGTGCGAAGTTTTAATTTTTTCCTGCAACTTTTCTAGCTTAAAAAAAGTGTTGCATTTGAAATTGGAAATATTCAAAAATTGAAAACTTACTTAATATTTCTCTTGTGACAAATAAGAGAAGTTAGTAATTTTTTTTTAATGTCAAATTTAGGTGCATGCAAAAAAAACGTTATTAAACTTCACAAAACTTGTTATTTGTAAGATTCGAAGCTTGTTTAATTTAAATATGAACCTCAGTATAGTTTAAAAAATCATAAAAGCCTCTTTATATAAAACGGAATGAATTTTTGAAAAATATGATATTTTCACCAATCTCGGTACTCTGATGTTTTTTAGGTGGTAGAATCTAAATGTATTCAAATTAAAATATTCAATATTTCAAATTAAAAATTTTCTGTTTTCTATTTGAAACTTTACTGTTTTTTAACTGATAGAATCTAAATGTAATATACAAATCTAAAAACTCAAAATACAGAATCCAATACGTTGGACTTATTTTTCGAAAAAAAAGATTGTTACTAAACTTGGTGATGTAAATACCCTATTTGAAAACTTTTAAAAAATTAACTTCGATCTTGTTATTTTGATAATTCTAATAATTAATAATATACAAAAAAACCACTTTTTCATCCTAAAAAGCTTTTGTCAAAGCTTTTAGCGTTAAATCAACATTTGCAAACGAAAAACTTTTAATGGCCTAGGCTTACAGAATAATCGAGTTTAGAATCTAAAAAAACCAATTTTCTAGTTATTTCTAAAAATATCTTATAACTTATGCTTTCTACCAGCATAAAATGTGAATATCAATTTTGTAATGTTGCTTTTATTTCTACTTTCCTAGTTTCATATTCCAATACTTTTTAAAACTTTGAATCTTGAAAATACGTCGGAGAATTGTAAATGGCAGCAAATAACATTAGATAAATGGGTACGCATGAGAGAAGTTTTTTATTTGTGACGTGATATTCAAAAAGCTTCTATATGAGAAACAAGTAACTAGATTTTTTTTCACAAATAAGTCAGTACTAGATTATACAACTACCATTAAACATAAATAACATAATTGTCTCACGTAAAATAAATTAAATAAAATTCTATTTTTGGATAAAGGTCGTAAAATGGAATTGGGGAAAAATGTCGAGAGCAAAAGTATAGAGGATTTTAAATTCAACAAAAGAAACTTACAATTGCTTTTAATAACAACCATTTTTATGAAAGAAATTTTTGCTAAAAATGCCTTTCAAAGATTTGATGCATTTGTTACAGAAAAACAGTTTTGAAAGATACATTGTATTTTTACAGAAATAAATAAAGAAAATAGATTTCAAACATAAATATAATATTTTATTTAATTGCTCAAATTGAATTTTTTCAAATTTCACCGATGAATTCTCCTTTCCAAAAGTTTTTCTCGGAGTAAATTCTTAGGTTTCAGTAGTAAAACCTTGATTTGGTCAGATTTGTGGAATAATTGCGTTTCCGTTAGACCGAATAAAGTCTAACTTTTTAGCGCCAAATTTGATATAATAAAAACTCTTTTCCACAATTCTGAATCGGAATATTTTTTCCAATACCAAAGATTTAAGAGAACAGCACTTAATTTAATAATGTTTCAAGAGGAGTAATTCCAGAAAAATCGGGTCACATTTTTCAATTTAACATATTTTGCAAAATTGAAAAAATTGTTGAAAACTTTTTGACAATCAGTTTGCACATTCCACTTCAGGACAAAAAGTGCTGGTTCAAAGAGTTTCTTTTAAAATGAAATGACCTTGCTAGTAAATTCCTGTGAATCAGTGAAAAAGATCCCTTTTAGTCGGACCAGTAGAACAGCTACGTTTTAGTCAGACAAAATAAAATCTTGCATTGTTTCATTTTCAGATCAAATATCAATGTTTTAGTCTCAAATTTTAAATTTTTTACGGGTATTTTTATTCAATTTGAGATTATTTTTAATTCAATTCTTAACTCTAATATAGTGAATAGAATTCTCGACTCTTGTGATTTAAAACGAAAAAATTTACCTATCAAGCGCTTGTCTTGAAAAATTGTTGCCAAGTTATAAGTTTATTTTTTTTTTTTTTTGCACGCGAAAGAAAATCAGTCTTATTTATATCAAGTTATTTGAAATTCATAAAGTCAAGATGAAAAGGTAAAATGCCTCTTATGAAAAAGCTACTAGCAACGAAATATATAGAGAGAAGGAAATTTCTCTGTTCAACGTTGTCAATCCAGTTATTGGAGCGAAAACAAAAGACATGACTCCATCCATTCGATAGCTTTCAATAGCTTTTAGATCCTGTTATTTTTATACTGTCTAGAATGAGTAAAAGACTACAGTTCAAAAGGTTCGTAGGTCAAACATCTTGCCTTTCCTGAATTTTATTTTCGCAATAAAACCAGACTTCTTTACGTCTCAGGAAGCTAAGAAATGTCACATTCAAAAAGTTTTATTAAAAATTTTATTTTTACTGATATCTTGAGAGAAGGGACAAATTTATGCATAAATAATAAGCCTTTCTCTCTGTTCAAAAATGAAAGTTCAGGATGTTGCAAAGAATTAGTAATGAGAAGTAAATAAATTATAGAGTATAAAATAAAGTGAATAAAATGAAGTGCATAAAATAGAGTATATAAAGTGGGATACATAAAATTGAGTAGATCAGAAAGCACATAAAATAGAGTAAGTAAAATGGAGTGAATGAAATAAAGTAAAATAATAAGACGTGAATAAAATAAAGTAATACAGTTAATCAAATAAGTTATAATATAGATAATATGTAATTCTGGATTTACTAATTGAATAAATAATAATTGATAATAACGGTAATTCGGTAATTTTTAATAATTTTAAGTATTAAATGAGATGACTTTAAACATAATTTTTTCTGTAACAAAAGTTTAATTTAAACGAATTTTTTCTGTTCATTGAATAAATGAATAATATTTGTTAAAATTAGTTTTAATCGTATTTTTCTTGCTGTGTGTAAACCACTTTTTACCTAATGTTTAATTTAGAAAGTTAAACTTCCCTAATTAAGTAATTAATCCTAGGGAAAGTAACTTTGAATGCTTGATATTTATGTCAAGTTTCGACCCTCGGTGAGAATAAATTTGTGGGATTAGGAATACATCGGGATTGTTTGTGCGTGCCAAATGATATAGAAGGGGTGACGGAAACTAGAATTTCCGTTTGGGAATGATATTTCGCTACAACATCGAAATACCGGAACAATTGAATCAATTAGTGGCTAATTAATTGCTCTCAACATTTTTCAACTAGATTTTCCATTTTCAGATAATTAATTATTTCATTTCCCGGTTACATTTAACATTCTAATTCTTACAAATTTATCATCGGAAACCTTTTAATTAATTTATTTTGCCCTTACAAACTATTATTTGAAATACGTGGAATGTAAATTGAATGCTTTAAAATGATAATAGCAATATTAAAAATACATCATTTATTTGTATTCATTTTTGGAACACATTGCTTTCTCGTAGAGATTACTTAATTTGTGTATTTATATCATTAAAATTAAAAAATAAAAAAATAAAAATCTCTGAAAAAAATAACAAAAAAAAAAACTAAAAATTAAGGGAGACCGCCCAACAATTTTTGATTCTTTAAACATCACTTAGTTCTAATTGATAGGTCACAAAGAAATCTTTTGCCAATTGATGAATTTTTGAATTTTCTACAAAATAGATAGAAAGTATTTTTTATTAAAGTTTACATAAGATGACAAAAGACTAAAAAAATATTTTTTTCAAAATTTTCAATTTTGAAACCTTGATAGCTTTAAGCAGAAGTACGCTAGAAGGTTCGTAAGTAGAAAAATTAAAGAAAATAATTTAAATTTCAGAAAAATACTTGAAAATCTTAAAAATAAAAAAAAAAAGTTGTCCGAAAAAATTTGTGTCAAAATGATACGGGCCCAAATTTCGTTTTGAAAATTCATTTTAATAATCAAAAGGTAAGGTTCAATACTAATCAGGGCTGATAAAAATCAAGGTTTTTTTTTAAAATATGATCAATATATAAAATCTTTTTTTGCAAGCAGTTTATTAAAGAAATAAAGAAAATTTTAAAAAACAACACAAGAATGAAACAGTGACATAATTATATATTAAAAAAGTAATATATAAAGTTATATATAAAAAAATTAAACTATTTACGGACATTTTATTACATTAAAATAATAAATAAGAAGATAATTAAAAAAACGTTAAAATATATTACTACAGAGAACAGAATTTTAAAATTAGAAATATTAGAGAATTATTTTACAAATTGAATAAAAAAAGAATGAATAAAATTTTGTAAAATTTAAAAAAAATTTAAAAGAAAAGAAATTCTATGAAATACAAGAATGTGATGTTCAAATGAGAATATTTAGTACAAGATTAAATTCACATAATATATAAAATAAAAGAATAAAAGCTTTAAAAAAAGTAGAAAATTGGGAAATTTAAAAAATATAGATAAAAGCACCAAATAAATGTTTTCAGAAATTCGTAGTTATAAGATAAAAACTAAACAATTAAAGAGAAAGAAAATGTTTTTTAGAAATGGAAAAATGATGACAAAAATAAATTAAAGAATAAATTAAAACGCAATGAATAACTAAAAAAATAGTGAAACATCAAAAAAATTAAATAAATAGGAAGAAAATAAAGAAATCTTCTTTTCCTTTATCTAACATAGTAAAAAAATGTAAAAAGTACAAAAAATAAAATTAAAAAATATACATATCAAGATAAATAAAAAAAGTCCACAAAGAAACTTAAAAATCCTTTAAAAATACAAAAAGTTTTAGCAAATTAAGCCAAACACATTTTTTTATTATTACACTTAAAATAAGTCCAACAATAAATTTAGAAAAATAAAGAAAATCTAAAAAACTTTATGGAAGAACAAGTATGTTTGCAAAAAATCTCGTAAAAAATAGAAAAAATGTGAAAAAACTTAAATAAACTTACAAAAAAATGAGAGTATTTATTTTTAAAACTATGAAAATAATTATAAAAATTAACGAAATAAAAAGTTTAGTAAATGTTGTAATAACGCAATGGGCTAAAATTATATTAAATAATTTGCATAAAATGAGGAAAATTAAATTTTGTAAACTTTTTTTCAATTCTCAATTATTTTATTGAAATTTCAATACAATTCTTCAATTTTCATTTATTTTCTACAATTTTATTTATAATTTTCATCAGTTTTTAATTTTCAATTTATTTTTCTTCTCCAATTTTATGATTATTTATTAATTAAAAAAAAAAAAACATTTTCTTGATTTTTTCATTTAATTCTTTAGTTTTCAATTTATTTCTTCAATTTTGTATTGACTTTTATCAATTATCAAATATTTTCTTTAATGTTCAATTATTTTTATCGATTTTCCATTAATTCCTCAATATTCAATATTATTATTATAGCCTACTTTCTATTATTATTTTGATTATCATTAAAATTCTTTAATTTCAAAGCTAATTGTTCAATTATTTTCTTTAATTGTTAATTCCATTCTTCAATTTTTAAGTATATTCCACAAATTTAATTTCGATTCTTCAATTTTTAATTATTTTTTTCGATTTTTCATCCAGTTGTTAAATGTGAAATTATTTCCAACAATTATTCCTTCAATTTGCAATTATTTTCTTTAAATTTAATATTTCTTGTTTAACTTTTTCAATTATTTTTTTCAGTTGTCTATTACTCTAGTCATTTTTCGAAATTAGTTTTCAATTGACAGTTATTTTCGTTATTTTTTACACATTTTTATGAATCTTTTAATTATTCTCGTCATTTTTCAACTATTTCTATCGATTATTAATTATTTTCCGCAATTTTCAATTATTTTCTACAATTTTTTCAATGTTCAATTATTATCTTAAAATTTTAAAATTATTCTTTGATTATTCAAATTATTTTGTTCGGTTGTATATTATTCGAGACATTTTTTTAATTTTGTTTTCAATTGTAGAATATTTTCGTCATTTTGTAATTTTTGTTTCAGTTATCAATTATTTTTTTCAAATTTTAATTTAATTCTTAAATTTTCAATTTATTTTCTCGACTTTTTTTTTAATTTTAATTATTTTTTTCGGTTTCCAATGCAGTTGTTCAATTTGCAATTATTCGAACAGTTATTCCTATCATTTTTCAACTATTTTGTTTAAATTTAATATTCATTTTTTAATTTTTAAACTATTCATTTCAATTGTGTAATTATGTAGTCATTTTTCGAATTTCTTTTTAGCTGTCAATTATTTTCGTCATTTTTAAGATATATTCTTCAATTTCGTAATTTCCATTATTTTTGTATTTGCAAAAATTTATAGTTTTAAATTACCAACAACAACAATGGAAAGTTGTAATTTAAAAAATTTTATGACAGCCATATTGGATCCGTTTTTTTTTTTTTTTTTTTAAATCTGACTTCAAATTTGGATTCTGCGACCTCAAAAACACTAGAAACCATGCCCAGCAGTTAAAATTTCTCTTCTTTTTCAGAATTAATATTTCTTGGCAACAATAATCCATTTTGGATTTCCAAAACTAAAGCAAAACAATTTTCTCGAAAACACCACATACAACTCATTTTTCTCAAGATTTAATATTTCTGGTATATTATCTTTTTCAAGTTTATTATCATTTCCTTGTAATTTACCTAAAAAAAAACAAGTGCACAAAATTAATAAACTCTAAATACAATACTTTGCTCACCAAAAAATAAAAAAATGTTAAAACGTTAATGTTGCTAGTATTCGAATATTATACAAGAATAATAGCTTTTTATCGAATTTTGACGAAAATTGTTAAAAAAAATAAGAAATAGAGAAAAATATCAGGAAAAACTTTTTTTTTATTTTTTGAAGAGAAACAACTATTATTCAGGAAATTTTTGGATATCTAGTGTATTTAAAAAAAAAAAATGAAAATTTTCCCTTACAATAATTAAAATAATTATCTTTCTCTTCTAACAAAATCGGGAACAAGTTCAATTCTTATGAAAAATAGTCTTTACTTTAATGACAATTTCCAGAAAAAATTTCAACCAAAAAAACAGTGGGTTTGTTGAGTAATTGATGCAATTCAACATTTTTTAGTAAAACGACCGCCATTTTGTTATTTTAGAACATTTTGAAAAGTGTTTAATGGATTTTTAAAGAAGACTAACAGCTCTTTCAGGCCGTAAAAAAGAATAAGATATCCCAGTTATTTAAAAATTTATTATACTTATAAGGTATTTTTTCTTTAATTTCAAATAAACGAGAGTTCCGACTTTAAAAATTAAAATCTTTATAACTGCATAGAAAATTATTTTTCAGCTAAACAAAAAAATACGTGTCGTCTAAAATTCTTTGAAAAACAACTGTTTGTTTTTTAAACATGATATAACATTTATAACATAAGTATTAAGAAATAAATGACATTTGAGTAAAATAATTGTAAAAATTACATAATTTTTTTAAAATAAAGAAAAATAATTGAAATTTAAGAAAAATACATAAACATCTTAGAAATTAATGGAAAAAAATTAGAATAACCAAAAACTTGAGAAAATTATTGAATTAAGTTAAAAGTAACCGACTAATAATTAATAAAGGATTTTGGATCTTATACAAAAAATTAATATAAATAATTAAAAATTAAAAAAAATAATTGAAATTTTAGAAAAATACTTTAAAATCTTAGAGAATAACTTTAAAAAATTAGAAAATGATAAGAATAATTAACAATCTGGGAAAATAATTCAAAATAAAAAAAATAATTGAAATATGTTGAAAATAATTGGAGATTAAGAAAACTAATTGAAATATAAGGAAAATAATTTAAATATGATAAAGTAAAAACAAAAAATAAAATTTGAGAGAAATAATTGAAAAAATCATAGAATATATATTTAAAAAAATCAAATTATTTTGGAAAAAGATATGATAAAGTAAATACACAAAATAAAATTTGAGAGAAATAATTGAAAAAATCATAGAATATATATTTAAAAAAATCAAATTATTTTGGAAAATAATGGAAAAATGATTTTAAAATTTGAAACTTGCAAAAAATATTTGAAATGTGGTAAAAAAAATGAGGAGTTGTAAAGAATAAATGTAAATTTGTGAGAAATAATTGAAAAAAATACAAAAAATTAAAAAAAAAATAATTGAAATTTGAGAAAAATACATGAAGATCTTAAAAATTAATTTTGAAAAAATTAGAATTATTAATAATTGATTAAAAGAATTAAAGAAAACTAAATATAATTGAAATTTACGATAATTAATAAAAAAAAATGTAGAAATAAGGAAAACAAATAAAAATAATTAAAAATTGAAGAAAATAATTTTAGAAAATGAGAATAATAATTAACAATGGAGAAAAATAATTGAAAAATGATAAAATTAAATCAAAATTGAAAGAATTAATTGGAATATTCTGGAAGTAATTTAAGAATGAGAAAAAAATTGATATATGATAAAAATAATTTAAATATGAAAAATTTTAGGGAAATAATTAAAAAAATCGTAGAATATATGTTTAAAATTTAAGTAAATAATTACAAAATTACTTAAAAAATTTTAATTAAAGAGAATTATTAAAAAATTTTAGAAATAATCGAAAGTTGATGAAAATTATTAAAATTTTAGAAAAATACTGAAAAATCCTAGAAAATAATAAATTTTAGAAAATTATGATAATTTTTAACAATCCAGGAAAATAATTCAAAATTGAAAAAAAAAACAAATGAAAAATGCTGAAAATAATTTAAGATTGAGAAAACTAATTGAAATATGATAAAAATAATTTATAAATGTGATAGATTGAAAACAGTAAATAAAATTGGAAAGAAATAATTCAAGAAATCATAGAATATATGTGTAAAAAAATAAAATTATTGTATAATTACTTAAAAACTATCAATTAAAGAGAATAATTAAAAAGACTTAGAAATAATCGAAAATTGATGGAAATAATTGTAATTCTTAAAAATTGAACTATAGTAAGGAAAATAATTAGGAATTGAAGAAAAAAATAGAAAAATTGCAGAAATTATTTTTAAGCAAAAGAATATAATTGATAAATCGTTTCAAACCTGGAAAATTGTTGACAATAATCTTAATTTGTGATATTAACTAAAAATTAAAGAAATTGATTGAAAAATAATGAAAATAATAAAAGGTGGAGAAAATATAAGCAAAATATTAAAAAGAAAAACAAAATAATTGAAAATTGAGATATGATATAATTGAAAGTTCAGGAAATTGATTCAGAAATTATGAAAATGATTAAAAATTGAAAATAATATTTGAAAAATGACAAAAATAATGGTAAATTAAAAAAAAAAATTTATATTTCTGATGAATAATATAAAATTTAGGAATAAATCCCTTAAATTTATTTATTTATTTATTTATTTAGAACATAATTCCCATAATTAAAATTGATTTAATGTCAAGGAAAAAATAATTAAAATTGAAAAAGTGATTGATAAAGTGATGAAGTGATATCTTAAATTTTAAATTATTTTTAACGAATTTTCCAAATATCCAATTCTTTATCTTAAATTTTAATTAATTCTTTAAATATTAACTACTTTCTTTAATTTCAAATTATTTATCTTAAATTTAATTATTAAATTTAAATTAAAATATTTAATTATGAAATTTAATTAAATTTAATTGTTTTCATTATTTTACAATTATTTTCTCCAAATTTTAAAGATTTTAATTGGTTTTCAATTAATTTTTTAAATTTGCTAAATGTTTTTCTCGAATTTCATTAAATTCTTTAAATATCAATTACTTTCTTCAATGTTTATTTGTTTTTACCATTTTTCAATTATTTTCTTTAATTTTATTAAATTTTGTGATTTTTCTTTCTCATGTAGGAAGTATTATCACTTATTTTTCTTAAATTTCTTAAATAATTTTCTAATTTTAGGAAATTTAAAATTTTAATTTCTTTTATTTTTAAATATTATTTTAATTTTTTAAATTTTTAAGTATTATTTTATTCAATTTTAAAATATTTTTATTATTTTGCAATTGTTTTCTTTAATTGTTAATTTTTTTTATTACTTTTCTAGATTTTCTAAATATTTATCTCTAATTTTAATATTTTACTTCAATTTTCAATTGCCTTTATCATTTTTCAATTATGTTTCTTAATTTTAAGTATATTTTATACTTTCATCATTTATTTTTAAACTTTTACGCTAAAATTGTATTTTATATCTTTTTCTTTTTTCAATTGTTATCTAATTTTATACTTGTTGTTAAGTACTTATGTACGAAAGGGCTTTAAGCCCGTAAATCTGTATAAATAAATAAATAAAAAAATAAATTTTTTCTTATAGTGTAATTATTTTCTTTAGTTTTTCATTATTATTTTAATTTTTAATTAATTTCTCCAATTTTTATTTTTTAATTAATTTTATAGCTTTTGCTTCCTCCTAGGGGAAGCTTAAGATTTTTTATTTTCAAAAAATAGTCTAAATTGACTCATTTTATCTGATATGCAAAAATTTTTATTACTTAATCGAATGTCCAGAAATGTATGTATGAGGTGACGTTTTTTTGACGCCAGGTTATTTCGAGAAACCTTAAACGAATTTCAATAAAATATTTTTAATAATAATTAAATATTAATTTATTTACAATTTTAAGATAAAAATCCTTCTTTATAGTTATAATTTCTCATAACACGGAAAATCATATTATTTTTTTAAAAAAAGTTCACGTGGACATTTAGAGCTCTCTAAATTTGAATTAGTTAAAAATAACTAATAATTAGTAAAATCGTGCCTGATTTTTTATTTCAGCAATTAGTTAAAAATAACTAATTATTAGTAAAAAAAATGACTAATTGTTAGTAAAAACATAACTAAAAGATAGTTAAAATTTGACTAATTGAATTAGTAAACAGAATTATACTAAAATATTAGTTATTTTGACATAACCTAAAAATGAATTTGACTAATAATTAGTTATTTTTCACTAAATGATTAGTAGAAATATAACTATTTGAATTAGTGACTGAGATTTTGCTTTCAAATTAGTTATTTTTAACTAGTTCAGATTTAGAGAGAGGGTGGCAGGCGGGGGATAAAAAAGTGATTAAAAATTGTCCACATGGTATATGAACGACCCCTCATTAAAATTGACTGAAAAACAAAATAATGAAGAATTAATGTTGAAAGTAAAAATTTGTTCCAAAAGCGTGGGCATTTTATTATAATAATTTTATATGGCAGGAATTATGAGTCATGACGGAATTGAGTTTTGTAATTGCTTTGTGTTGGGACTAATTAGTGTCGGGAAGGTAATTTAAAAGCTGAGTTGTATTTAGCTGAAAAATGCTTGAATGGCATACTGCAACTGAATTTGGATTAATCGGGTTGTCTCGTAAAAGGAAGTGATATGATGGAAGTACACTGGGTGAAATTACGTGCTAAACCCCTGTATAATGTCATTGGGCGAGCTCACTGACATAATTCACACTATCATGCTCGCCTATCGCATGCATGATTTGTGATGATGTCATTGGGGTGCACGAACTGGACAAATTTTCGTTCTCAAGTGGTTTCATGTTTAGCTGATGAGTACGATAGCAACGTCAATCAGCTTTTTAGAGCATGATAAATTAGGAGAGGCTCACATCCTGTAAACTAAAGCTCTTCTGCTAAACTGATTTGGCCAAGTTAGAAAAGACCCTTTTTTTTTCATCTATAATGCACGGAAATTGAATGATTATTATTATTTTTGTTTTTTTAGTAATTTTCCAATTAAGGCAAAAATTAGTTTCTCTATAAAAAAAAAAGCATTTGTTCCGCAGGCTTTTTTTTTTGGCGGGGTGTAAAATACACTGCCTTTGTATTCGGGAGATAAAAGTAAACTTTACTGCCCTCATTTTCATTTGCAGGAAAGTGGATATCAGTAAAAATGGGATTTCTGCTAAACATGCAAGGATATCCTCCCGAGGATTCTGGAGCAAAATGAAGCCATGAAAACTTAGTGGAGTAGTGTGGGTCGAGAGATGTACTCTTCGACTATTCCTCATTAATCATTCCAGCCTCTTAGCTTTCCTGCTTGCGTGCAAAAAGAGCTTTTACCAGAGCGTGCCGTCTTTTTGCGATTGGAGGGAAGAATCCTTAAGAGATCTCCGAGATGCTTAAAACGTGTAAGAATAAGGATGTGAAATAAGAAAGACTGGAGAGAGGGCCAGTTGAGTGAGGATCAAGAGACTCTCAAATTCACCCTGCAGCAGTTCCAGCCAAAGTGACTCCGAAAAATTAAGTTTGCCCAATTTACTCAAAAGAAGATTGGAAAAATCTTAATAATTGTTAAAATTGAAAAAAAAAACGTACTTCTTCAGGGCGTAGATTATGTAACGTATTTTGGATTAAGGGCATGTGATGGAGTATGACGTCACTTGTAAAGGCAAAATTTGTCCGTAACTTTTCTCTTAAAATATAGAATATTTTGTCATGAAACTTGGTAGAATTACTTAAAATGTCATTAGGAAGGTATCTCAGACCCAAGTTTGTTTCAATTTTAGCTCAAAATTGATTCTTTAAAAAATATTGCAATTTTTCGAAAAGTTCCCAAAATTAATTTTAGGCCAAAATTCAAACAAACTCGGGTCTGAGAGACCTTTCTAATGTCATTTTAAGTAATTCTACCAAGTTTCATCACAAAATATTTAATATTTTAAGAGAAAAGTTAACGACAAATTTTGTCTATACCAGTGACGTCATACTCAATCACATGCCCTTAAGGAACTTAAAGACGTAGCTTAACAACGTAACGGACGTAACGACTCAACTGAATTAATTACCAGACTACTTAATAAGGGGTCGTTCATATACCACGTGGACAATTTTTAATGACTTTTGAATCCCCCCTTTGCCCCTCGTGGACAATCGTGGACTTTTGACAAACCCCCCCCCCCCTGTCTCCCTCCAAATGTCCACTTGGACTTTTTTTGAAAAAATAATATGATTTTCTATGTTATGAGAAGTTATAATTATAAAGAAGGATTTTTATCTTAAAATTGTAAATAATTTAATATTTAATAGTTATTAGAAATATTTGATTGAAGTTCGTTTAAGGTTTCTCGAAATAACCTGGCTTAAAAAAAAAAACGTCACCTCATACATACAATTTTGGACGTTGGATTAAGAATGAAAGTTTTTGCATATCAGATAAAATGAGTCAATTTAGACTTTTTTGGAAAATCGAAAATCTTAACGATCACAAAGCTTTCTCTAGGAGGAAGCAAAATCTATAAAATTAATTGAAAAATAAAAATTGGAGAAAATGATTAAAAATAATAATAATAATGCAAAACTAAAGAAAATAATTACACTATAAGAAAAATAAGTATTAAAAGTATAAAACATATTTAAAATTAAAAAACATATTTGAAAAATAATGAAGGCAATAGAAAATTAAAGTAAATAATTAAAATTTGAGATAAATTTTTAGAAAATTTAAAAAATTAATAAAAAAAAAAAAAATATTGAAGAAAACAATTGCAAAATAATAAAAAAAATTTAGGATTAAATAAAATTATATTTAATTAAGAAATTAAAATTAAAAATCTAAAAACTTTCTAAAATTAGAAATTAATTTAAGGAATTTAAGCAAAATAAGTGATAATACTTCCTATATGAGAAAGAAAAATCACAAAATTTAATTAAAATTAAAGAAAATAATTGAAAAATGGTAAAAAAAAAATAAGCATTGAAGAAAGTAATTGATATTTAAAGAATTTATTAAAATTTGAGATAAACATTTAAAAAATTAAGAAAATTAATTAAAAACAGTTAAAATCATTAAAATTTGAAGAAAATTATAATTGTAAAAAAATGAAAATAATTCATTTAAAAATTAAATTTCATAATTAAATAATTTAATTTAAATTTAATAATTACATTTAAGGTAATAATTTGAAATTGAAGAAAGTAATTATAATTATGAAAAAAAAAGTAATAATACTTCCCATATGAGAAAGCAAAATCAAAAAGTTTAATCGAAATTAAAGAAAATAATTGGAAAATAGTAAAAATAATGAAATATATAAAGAAAGTAATTGATATTAAAAGAATTATTAAAATAAGTGATTAACAATTGGAAATTTGGAAAATTAATAACAAAATATTGAGAGAACAATTGGAAAATAACAAAAATATTTGAAAATTCAATAAAATAATTGAGATTTTAGGTAATTAATTAAAATTTGAAGAAAGTAGTTAAAATTTAAGTAAAATAAGAGATTATACTTTCTACATGAGAAAGCAAAATCAAAAAATTTATATTAAAAATGGAAGAGAATAATTGAAAATATTTATAAGTTAAATTTAAGGCAAATAATTAAAAATTGAAGACAATAATTGAAATTATCAAAAAAAGTGATAAAATTATAAAATTAATTTTAAATTAATGAAAGTAATGGAAATGTGAGAGAAATAATTGAAAATTTAGGAAATTATTAAAAAATTGAAAAAGTATACTAGAAATTGCAATAAAATTAGTTAAAAAATTATAAAAGCAATTAAACATTGTAGAAAATATTTGCAATTTAAATAATTATTTAAAATTTAAGATACTTCCTCTATGAGGAAGCAAAAATAATTGAAAAACAGTAAAAACAATTAGGCATAGAAGAAAGTAATTAATATTTAAACAAATTATTGCAATTTGAGATAATAATTGGAATTAGAAAAAAATAATTGAAATTTACGGAAAATAAGTGATAATACTTCTTATATTAGAAAGCAAAATCAAAAAGGTTAATGGAAACTAAAGAACATAATTGGAAAATGGTAAAAGCAATGAAAAATAAAAATAAAGTAATTGATATTTAAAAAAATAATTCAAATTAGTGATTAACAATTAGAAATGTACAAAATTAATAAAAAAATAACTTAAAATTTGAGAAAAAAATTGAGGCAGTTGGAGCAGAAACCGCACAAGTCCATAAATCGTAATTGTTCAGGAATCAATAAAAACTGATTTTCTTGTAAATGTGAGAATTTTTTTTTAATTCTGCATTTTGTATTATTTTCTACTAACCTATAAGTTTTTAAAATTCAATATGATTGATTTATATTTTAATTAATATAGGGTATAAAAAAAATAAATTAACTTTTGGACTTGTGCGGTTTCTGCACAAAATGAAATGGAAAACACAAAAAATGTACTGAATCAAGTAAAGTATCACATTTTTAGTAAATTTTTAGTAAAATTTATTAAAAAATTTTAATTTGGATAATTTTTATTAGCATTTTATAAATAATAAACATTTTTTAAAAATCAATTTCCAACATTTTCTTAACAATTATCACTATTAATATTATAATTCACTATTATTGTTTTCTGCCTCGCTTTCAGTGCATTTTATTTATAATATAAACTGTTTAATATAAATTATTTATGAACGTCTAAAACACTTGAAAAATATCACAAATAAAAATTATTTTATCTATTGCGCATCTTTGTGCGCAGCTTGGAATCATGGACTTGTGCTGTTTCTGCACGAAACGAAAATTTGTTTATTTATTTTAAAGGGTTTAAAGTTTAGTAACAAGTGTAATATTTTACCAGATCTTAAAGCTTCATTTAAAGATAAATTTTCCATAAAAAAGTGATTTTCGAAAAAAATGGACTTGTGCGGTTTCTGCACCAACTGCCTCAATTGCAAAATAATAAGATATTTTAAAATTAAATAAAATAATTGAGATTTCAGGTAAATAATTAAAATTTCAAGAAAATAATTAAAATTTATGTAATATAAGTGTTAATACTTTCTATATGAGAAAGGAAAATAAAAATTTTAATTAAAATTAAAGGAAATAATTGAAAAATGTTAAAAAAAATTAAGCACTGAAGAAAGTAATTAATATATATTTAAAGAAATAATTGAAATTTGAGATAAAGAATTGGAAATTTGGAAAATTCATTGAAAAATAATTTAAAATTTAAGAAAACAATTGCAAAATACTGAATATTTTTAGAAATCAAAAGAAATAATTAAAATCTAAAGTAAATAATTGCAAATTAAAGAAAATAATTAAAATTTTTAAAAAAAGTGATAGAAGTACAAAATGAAATTATAAAAAATTGAAAAAATATAATAGAAATTGTAAAAAAAAGTATGGAAAAATGATAATGACAATTAAGAAATGTAGAAAATATTTGCAATTTGAAGAAAATAATTAAAAAATAATAATGAAAAATTAAGCATTAATAAAAATTCTTGAAATATGAGATAAATAATTGTAAATTAAGCTAATTGACTAAAAAATATTGAAAATTCATGCTAATCGGAGAAAAGAATTGCAAATTGATGAAAATAATTTAAAGTAAAAAAATATAATTGAAATTTGTGATAAATAATGGAAAATTCAAGAAATTTATTGAAAAATAATTTTAAAAATTGAGCATTAATAAAAATTATTGAAATTTGAGATTAATAATTGAAAAATTTAGGAAATTAAAAAAAAATACTGAATATAATTTAAATTTAAAGAAAATAATTGCAAAATAGTGAAATATTTAAAAATGAAAAAAAAAATAGTTAAAATTTGAGGTAAATAATTGAAAATTAAAGAAAATAATTAAAATTTTGAAAAAAAAGTGTTAAAACTACAAAATGAATTGAAAATTGAAGTAAATACGTTAAATTTGAGAGAAATTTTGGAAATTTCTAGAAGAATTGTAGAGAAATGATAATGACAATAGAAAAATGTAGAAAATATTTGTCATTTAAAGAATTAATTAAAAATTGAGATTAATAATCCATCTGAGAGGCATTTTCTGAGCAAAAAGCCACCCTAAAAAAAAAGTTGCCTAATGTTTTGGTCAATGATATTTAGTCAAAAAACAAAAATTTTAAGTAGGTTCTTAGGTCTGTGTAATGCGTGGTTGCCATGTTATCAGGGGTCCAATTTTATTGCAGCGTAATTTTCAACTGCCAATAACTCTTAACCGGATAAATGGTTTTAAAAATCTTATGGGTGTTTTTTGTGCAGAATTTTCTAAACTTTCAAATAAAATTACTCATTATTTTTATAATTTTATTTTTGACAAGAAAAATGCAAAAAAATATTTGCTTTTTAATTTTTGACCAACACTTCCCCCTAGGAACTTTTTCACAGGTACCTAGAAATGATCTTTATTTTATAAGCTTTTCAACCCCCAAATGCCATTTTGGGAGAGCAAGATCCGTAGAAGCTATAGGTGAATGTGTGTTACAGTACACCTTACAAATTTGCATCCAGTTTTCTTTTATATAGTCTTAAATGATTTTAATGTTACCAACTTTCTATACTTGAACAAAAAAGTGAAAAAATAGTATATATTGTTTTTTCTACAACAAAAAGAACGATTTGTAAGGTGTAATGTAGCACACATTTACCTATAGCTTCTACGAATCTTGCTCTCCTAAAATGGCATTTAGGGGGTTGAAAAGCTTATAA
This sequence comes from Ganaspis brasiliensis, assembly GCA_037103525.1. Taxonomy (NCBI): domain Eukaryota; kingdom Metazoa; phylum Arthropoda; class Insecta; order Hymenoptera; family Figitidae; genus Ganaspis; species Ganaspis brasiliensis. The sequence goes on from JAZKLR010000185.1 coordinate 6,404,418, forward strand.
AATAAAGATCATTTCTAGGTAGCTATGAAAAAGTTCCTAGGGGGGAGTGTTGGTCAAAAATTAAAAAGCAAACATTTTTTTGCATTTTTATTGTCAAAAATAAAATTATAAAAATAAGACTGAAAAAAAAACAATGGAATATTTGCTTGAGTTGTCAAGTAAAATTTACTTTATAACTCAAGCAGTGCAAAAAAAAGTAAAACTTACTTTGTTTTTTAAGGAAAACAAAATGTCACTTTTAAAACAAATTTGACATATTGTACTTTAAAACAATGTTTGAGTTAATTAAAAGAAATAAACAATAAATTAATATGCAATTAACGTTTTTACTCACTTTTACTTATTCTTCCACTATTAAATCTTCTGGAATGTATTGAAAATTTAATTTTAACAGTTTGGCACATAAACGTCAAATTGTGCTTCAAAAGTGTCAATTGTTTTTTTTTTCTTTATAAACAAAGTAAAATTTGCCTGGTTTCACAGCAATTTTTGACTTTTTTTCATTGCTTGAGTAAAAAAGTAAAAATTACATTTAACTCAAGTAAACCTTAAATAGTTTTTTTTTCAGTGTAATGAGTAATTTTATTTGAAAGTTTAGGAAATTCTGCACAAAAAACACCCATAAGATTTTTAAATCCATTTATCCGGTTAAAAGTTATTGGCAGTTGAAAATTACGCTGCAATAAAATTGGGCCCCTGATAACATGGCAACCACGCATTACACAGACCTAAGAACCTACTTAAAATTTTTGTTTTTTGACTACATATCATTGACCAAAACATTAGGCAACTTTTTTTTAGGGTGGCTTTTTGCTCAGAGAATGCCTCCTAAATGTTATGGAAATCCGTTGAGGCGTTCTTGAGATATCCTGTCGAAAAAACAGTGTGGCGAAATTTGAAAATTAGTTAGTCGACATTTTAAGGTATAAAATTAAATTTTTACTTGGTCCACGTGGATATTTGTTTTAACCCCACTGTCCCTAAAACTTTTCAAGTAGTATGTGAACGACCCTTAACTTAAAAGAGTTTACAATCTGACTGATAAATAAACTTTAGAATCTCTCGAACATCATTAAACTTAATTCCTAGAAGTGGGTTTTTGGAGAACGAAATTTAAATAAACCAATAATCAATTTTAAATTATACACTAACAAATCTGTATTTCAACAATTTTTAGCTAATTTTCCAAATTAACAAGAATCAGGTTTCATATCGAATTTAGCCGACATAATGAAGTTTCTCAGTATAAAAAAAGATAACTACAACAAGCTCTACGTTATGACAGAATTTGCATTTACTAACATTTTTATGGATCGAGTAGAAGGTAATAATAAAATTTTACTAAGTATACTGATCTTCTTACTATTTCAAATTTTCTGGAAACCACTTTACATAAAACGATTATTTTTAAAGAAAATAAAATTTAACAATTTCAATAAAAATTTTGACACAAGCTCATAACAATTCTTAAATTCGGCAAGATTGTTACGGAGTACTCACAAACACAGAGAGTTTGACAGGCATCTCTGAAATAATTCTTAAGGAAGTCTACTGAAATTTATCTTGAACGTGATTCATTAAATTTCTTTCATTTTTATAAAATCTCATCAAACTAAATTAAACAATTTTCGAAGTCCGTATCATTTTGACAAAAAGTTTCTCGTAGCATATGTTATATTGTTCAATCAAAGAAAATGTTATTTTGTACTTCAACTAAAATCAAAGAGTTTTAAGTCTTATTTATTAAATAATAGATTTTAATACATTAAATTAATATTAAAATACTTAATTAGTCCAATAAATTCAATTATCCAATAGTTAAAACTTAAAAATCTTTCATTTTTATAAAAGTACAAAATAACATGATCTCAGTTTGAACAATTAAACAATTGTCACGAAAAATTTTGAGTCAATATCATACGGGACCAATTTTCTGATACTTGTCAAAATGTATAAACAAATTGCTGAAATTTACCCGACTTAATCCGTAATAGACACACACATTCTCAGTCAACATAAAAAAAATCTAGACACAATTTTCGGCGACAGGATAAGTGAAGGATTCTTTTTACATTCGGTTAAGTTGACCAAGGAATGATTTATAAAATTACTCGTGACGGCGTCTTGGTGATCCATGCGGTCGATGCTGTTCTGATTGGACGCTGCAGAACTCAGGAGACGTTCCTTATTGGCTGTGTTTTCGTCTACCCAATTCGGCGCTCTAACTCTTCAAATTTAAACTGAAGATCTTCATCATTTTACTACCAGCATCATTAAATTGACTCTCTCAGATTGACTGATATCGTAGCCATTTTGATAATTAAACCAAATTCAAATTAAAAAATTTTGAGATTAAATATGAACGTACCCTCAAATGTTTTTTAAATATCGAAAGTTTTCAAAAATAAAGAAACATTATTTAAAAATTTTATTACAATTTATTAAAGTGTGAAGCAGAAGCGTTTATGTAAAATTGGATTCTTTGTAATGTTTTCAGAGGATTTGGACACTATTGTTGACTGGTATGTATATTTACACTTTTTGCAATGTATTTACAAATATTACATTAAATATATTTATTCCAATATTGCTTTTTTATATTAATTGTTAAATTTTTTCCTAAAGATGCCACGTCCGTGACGTGATTGACGACACCATTGACGAGGAATCTGTCTCTTCTCATTACTCTAAGCAAATGTGCAGGGAGCATGTTGCAAAGATTTTCTGCAATTGCACAAACTGAAATTTACTTTCTTTTTGTAATTTTACGATTTTTATAAAACCTTGTCAATTTTAAAAATAAAAATTTTTCTAATTAATTTCTGTCGTTTCTTTATATTATAACAGGCCCGGATTGGCCATTCAGGATACCGGGAAAAATCCCGGTGGGCCGACGCCAGGCGGGCCGGTATTTTTGTAGGTCTAATTAATAATTTAATTTATGTAATTAAATTTCATTTAACTTTCAATTACTCTTTTCTATTTTCAATTAATTTTACAACATTCAATCATTTTCGGCTTCTTTCTATGTTCTTTTCAATCACAGAAATTGTAGAATTTCAATTAAATTGTTCAATTCTACAACTATTTTTTACAATTCTTATTTATTATTATCTTTAACTTTCAATTCCATTCTTCAATTTTCAATTCCATTCTTCAATTTTCAATTATTATTTATTTCTATATTCAAGAATTCTAGACTTTTTCAATTACTTCTTTCAATTTTTAATTACATTTTTTAAATTTCCATTACATTCCTCAATTTTCAATTACCTCCTTCAATTTTTTCAATCCTCAATAATTCTCAAAAAATTTTATAACTAATCTTTAACTTTTTAAATTATTTTGTTCTCTTGACCATTATTTCTTAGTGCTTTACGATATCAAGACGATATCATATTTGAGCAATATTGATATTGATCTCAAAATCTCTTGACCATCCAAAAATGTTCTCGAGTTGATAATATCGACCTAAAATAACTAAAAAATGACGAAAATAATTGACAAATGAAAAAAATTGGAATAATGACAAGATTAATAAATCGACAATTGACAAAAATAATTTAAAAAATTAAAGAACAAATATAATATTTTAAAAAAACAATTGGAAATTAAAAAAGGAAAAAAATTACAGAAATAATAATAATTGAAAAAAATTTTAATTTTAAAAAATTGACCTGGATTGAAATTTGAAGAAATAATCACAAATTGATGAGAAGAAAATAATATTAAAAATTGGCAAAATAATTAAAAAATGAAGAAAATAATTGTGAATTAGACAGAAAAATTGAGGAATTAAGGAGTTAAATTGAGATTTCAAAAAAATTATTGATAATAAATAATTTACAAATTACTATATCAATAAATAAATAAATAGTATAAAAGAGTGAAAAAGCCCAGGATTGGTGAATATTTAAGAAAATAATTGACAATTAAAAACTGAAGAAAACTGTAGGAATAATTATAACAAATAATTGAAAATTGAATGAGATTTCAAAAAGTTAAAGTTGGTTGAAAATCGAAGAAAATAATTTGAAATTAGAAGAAATAGTTGAAAATTGAAAAAAAAATTCAAAATTAAAGAAAATAATAATTGTGAATTTAAGAGGATAGTTGAAAAATTGAATTGAAAGTTCAAGAAAAATATTGTTAATTGAAAAAATCATCGAAAAAAGCCGAGAATTATTAAATATTGAAGAAAATAATTGCCAATTGGAAAAAATTCTAAACATGGCAAGATTATTAAATTAAAAACTGACAGAAATAATTTTAAACAGAAAAAGATAAACATGAAATTAAAAAAAAAACTAAAAAAGAAAGAAAATGATAGGAATAGTTCTAGAAACAATTGAAAGTTTAATTGCTTTTTGAAAAATTAAACTTTATTAAAATTTGAAGAAAATACTTCCAAATTGAGAGAATAATTGAAAATGAAAAAAAGTATCAATAAAAGACAAGAATTGTGATTGGATACAAATAATTAAAGAATTAAAGAACTGAATTGAAATTTCAAGAAAATGATTAATAATTGAATAATATGAAAGAAAATAATTGAAAAAAGACGAAAATAAAGGACAATTGCAAAAAATTCGAAAAATTGCAACATTAAAAAGTTTACATTTCAACAGAATTATCTTAAAAGTTAAGAATGTAAATTAAAATTTAGAACAGAAATAACTATGAATAAAAATTGAAAGAAAATTACTGTAGTAATTGTAGAAAATAATTGTAAATTTAATTGGATTATAAAAAATTGAACTGGATTGAAATTCTTGGATAATAATTGCCTATTCAAGGAAACAAGTGAAAATTGAAAAAATAATTGAAAAAAAATCGAGAATTATTGAATATTGACTGAAATAATTAAAAATTCAAGTAAATAATTGAAAACTGAAAAATAATTGAAAAAATGAGAATATTTGAAAACTGAAAAAGTAATTGAAAACTGAAAAAAATAATTGAAAAACCGACAATATTTGAAAATCGAAGAAAATAATTGAAAACTGAAAAAATAATTGAAAAAACGAGAATATTTGAAAACTGAAAAGAATAATTGAAAAAAACCGAAAATATTTGAAAATTGAAGAAAATAGTTGAAAACTGGAAAAACAATTGAAAAAATGAGAATTATTGAATATTGAAGAAAACAATTGAAAATTGATAAAAATATTGAAAGAAGCCGAAAATTATTGAATATTAAAGAGAATATTTGAAAATTGAAAAACATGATTAAAAATTAATTAAAATAATTGTGAATAGAAGAAAATAATTGAGATTTGAAGAAAATAATTGTAAATTAAAGAAAGTAATTGGGTATTCAAATATTGAAAAAATGATTTTCAGGTGAATGAAAGCCGACTTTTTTTATGCTAAAGGGGGCAAAGTAGATAGAAATTCATTCTGAGCAATTATTAAAGCCGGGGAATTCGCTAAAAAACTTTTTATTATATTTATTTAATAAAAATTGTCCATTTCCTAATTGAAGATTAGGGAATGATTTTAAAGGGTTGTTTTTGATGCTGAAGGGGTTAAGGTACACTGAAAAAATTTTGGTACAGTATCTGTCCCATGGAAATATTTCATTATTCTGTTAATTTCAGATTAAATATTTTGCATTGATTTTCAACGTAGTGAAGTTAACTGAATAACGTAATTTTTCATTTGGGACGGATACTGTACTTTAAAGTACAGATGCTGCACCAAAATTTTTTTAGTGTAGATAGGAATACATTCAGAGCAATTTTTAAAGCCAGGAAATTCTCTCAAAATTTTTTTATTATATTTGTTTAATAGAAGTTGTCCATTTTTTGTCCTTTAAAATTGGTTAAAACCAGATTGATGTGTTCATTAAACTAAGAAATTACTGCTGCTTTCGTACAAATGGCAGTAGAGAATGCTACTGTTCAAGAAATTCCAAATAATTAAATTATTGATAAGTTTAAATAAAATAATTTAATAATTTAATATTTTTATATTTTAGTTTTAAATGTTAATAAAAATTTTCAATTATATAGAAAGGGGCCGCTTTGAATATCTTTCCCGGGCCGCTTTTAATTCCCAAGCCGGCCCTGTATTATAATTATCAACTTTGTCCGTAATGAATGTTTTCTACATTATAGAAAAAAAAATCACGATATTTTTAATGTATTTCTCGATTGACTTTTTTTTCATATTTCAAAAATAGAGCATTTTCAAATCTAAAAAAATTTACTTTTAGAAATGAAATGAAAAACGGCTAACGCTATCTTAAAGATAAACTTTTCATCTTTCCAAAACCCTTATATAAAATGTTTTTAGTTTTTTTTTTTTAACAGAAAAAGCACCTTTTGAAAAAAAAAAAATTTTATGAAAGTTTTTGGAATTCTGTTAGTTTTTTGTGATTTACATCTGGAATTTGAATAGGGAATATAGAACCCTGGATAAAACATAAGGAATATGGAATCTAGAATATAAAATACGGAATATGAAAATCATGTTGCAGAATTTTGGTTTTGGAATCTGGGTTCTGAATTCCGGAATGAAAATTCTGGTTTGGGAAATGTGAAATTCGGGATGCGACATACAGGATATGGAATCCCAGATATCAAACAAGAGATATGGTGTCTGATATACATAATGCGGAATCTGGAATCCGGAATATAAAATTCGGAATTTTTTCTTCAAACAAAAAATGTCTTATTTAAACAAGATGTTTTAATAATTTTTTTTTTTTAAATATAAATCACTTTTCAAAATCCTCTTGAAATGAACTGATATATTTGAAAGACGTAAAATTGAAAAGCCACTGAATGTAATTGTCCAGAAAGTGACCAACTACGAGAGTACAAATCTTGGTGAACGAGGCCGGAATTGTAAAAGTTAGGAACATAAAAATAATTCCTTGGAACTTGGTGTGAAATGTGAGGAATGAAATTCGAGTCGAGTCACGTGAATAGAGTCTGAGAGTGTGCTTATAAATTCGCAGTCGTGTTTTGTTTTGCACATCGCCACTTGTTGAGTCAAAATTCCTTTCTTCATCACAAAAAGAGGTAAATCAAAACAAAGGATCTTAACCCGAAAAGATATTAATTAACGTAAATTTATCTCTCGCTCTTATTTTCTTCATGAAAGAGAGAAATTTATCAGTTTCGTAAAGTCAGAAAGGTGAAGGGAAACTTTGAGGATAGCAAAGTTGGAAAGACTCTTTTACAGTTAATAATCACATGTAGACTAACTACAAGGCTGCATTATTAAAAAATATTATTCTAAATATTCGAATTAAATTTGAGCTAATTTTTTTGATATAATATTTCCAACTATTTTGTTTTAATTTAATATTTATTGTTCAATTCTTTAAACAATTTTTTTCAATTGTATGTAATTATTATGTAATATTCGAATTATGTTTTCAACTGTCAATTATTTTCGTAATATATTATTGTCCAAAATTTAGATTTTAACATTTTCTGATAATAAAACATTTGAAGCTTTAATAATAATTAATAAGATTATAAGAATGTGTACATTTTGAATCTAAGTATAAAGTTTTATTTTAAAAATATAAACGCGAATTTCGCAAAATTGAACTTTGTCAATATTTGGCGCGGCGGCGCCATTTTGTATCGAAATGCGATATATCGACTCCTCGCGATTATTGACTTTATGTGACGCGAAGATAACTTCATACCTTACTTGTTAATCTGAGAATCCAGCGCTCGGATCTGACGGCCTTTTATATTCGTTGTACAAGATTTAATATTAAGAGAATAATAATAATAAAAAGTGAAAAGAGTTAAGAGAAGTTTAGAGACTGTGCGAATCAATAAACTGTGTGAGTTAAACTAGATAAACCTGTGTTCTCTTGAGTATTCAAACCCTACAGAAATTTTATTTTATTAATTAATTTTTGTAATTGTATCGAATTTTCGATTAATGAAAGAAATCTGCAGTGCATTTTATGTGTAAATCGCAGACAAAAATATATAGGTTATTCAAGCAAGTGGACAAGCGGTTACGATTCGAATTTATTTATTACATACGCTCGGTAAATTTCTGACGATATTCCTAGTTACAGGAACCAACTTCCGGTCGACTGGAATCTCTGCTTCACGATCGCTTAGGATATATCGAGCGTCTATCGAAATAACCCACATGAAGATTCACCTGCATGTACACAGTTTTATCAGTGTGTGCGTAGGTGTCCATAGGTGTCTCCGTTAAATCGAAATTGCACGCCCCCGACAAATCGTTGGAATAAATCCTTTCATTTATTATGGCCCCACTCCAATAGTCTTGCTACTTTGCTTCTACTACGACCGTAATTATTTTCTGGATTTCCCTTTTTCGTAACGGAACAAAAGAGAGGGACACACAAACTTTTGCACCTAGAAACTCGTTGGCTATCTATTGCCAAACCCTGATTCGTGCTCCATTTGTCTCGCCATCAATTACAATCAAATTGCTCTGTTGTTCTCGAAGCATTTTACTTTTCCCTTGCTTTTTTCCTCTTTTACTTTTTCACTTCTTTACTGTTTCCACTTTGCGCTCAAATTTTAACTGTTCTAATTCACGTAATTGCAGTTTGTAACCTTTCGGCAGAAGCGGAAAATTGCATTTAAGAAAAAGGCCATTACTGCTCTTTCTTTGTCAAGTGTTGTTTATTAAAAAATGTATTTCTCAATAAAAGTGATATATTTGTATTACTAACCCCGCCAAATGGTCGTTTTGTTTCTAAAATTTGTTTTTCTAAATTAAAGTGCCGCTCAATAAATTTTACCCATTCTACAGCAAACAAGGCTATTACCAAAAGTTTTGTATCGTAATTTCTAGTAACGATAAAACCTTAATTAAATATTCATTTTGAAGCTTGTTTCTTTGACTTAAACAAAACCTGAAAAAGAAATTAAAAAATATTCATTGTTTAATTGCTTAAAATAAAAATACAAATTTTCTATTTTTGTTCCAGCTTCAATCAAATTCAATATATTTATATATATATATATGTGTGTGTAAAAAATAACTACACGGTTTTAAATTGAAATATTTTTGATTTGGTAGAAGTTTGACCTTAAGCGGTCAGCTCAGAGCTTTTATTCCGTGATCTTCAATTATTATACTTGAATCGAATTTTTCCTCTAATTTTCAGTTTTAATGTATTATAATTACAATTTTTGACGAATATAATGTTATATGAACAATTTAATTAATAAATGTGCAGTGACTTTCTAAAACGTGCCAGAAATTATAAAAGTTAAGACGAGATTTTAAAATAAACGTTTAATATTTTTAAAGAGGTGACTGTGAATTCATTTAACCTTCATTGCAAATAAAATATAACTAACCTAAGTGTAAACAATTTTTTTGGGTAAATTTCAAAATGATACAGGTTTTTAAGAAGCCATCACATTTTAATTTTGTAAATGGCATTTAAAAGATTATTTCAGCACCTTTAAAAAAATTGAATAATAAAAAATTAGAGAAAATAATCGAAAAATGAAAAAAAATTATTGAAAATTGTGATAAATAATTCAAAATTGAAAAAATAATTACAGTTTAAGGAAATAATTGAAAAAATTAAATATATTTTTAGTAAAAGAAAGTAAAAGAAAATTTCAGAAAAATACTTACAACTTTCAGAAGATCATTGAAAAAAAAAGAAAATAGTTAAAAATTAAAAAGAATTAATAAAAAAAGATAAACATAATTTAAAATTTATGAAAATAATTTTTAATTAAAGAGAAATAATTCAAAACTTTTGGAAATTAGGGAAAAGAACGAAAGTAATTGAAATTGAAGAAAATAATATAACAAATAATATAAATAATTGAAAATTGAATGAAATAATTAAAATGTCAGATAAATAATTTAAAATTTTGAAAATTACGAAACAAATGAAAAAATTGAAATTTTGAGGAAATATATTTTGGAAAATAATTGAAAAAATATTTGACAATTTGTAACTTGAAGAAAATCATTGAAATATAATGCAAACAATGATAAGTTGTAAAAAATAAATTACATTTGAGTGAAATAATTGAAAAAACTACAGAATTTTTTTTAAACAAAAAAATAATTGTAATTTGAGAAAAATACATAATTCTTCTTATTCACTTTTCAAGAATCATCTACGCAACTCTTTCTTGAGTTCTTTACAATCAAATTTTGCTGCCACTGTGTTAAATTTCTTATCTTATTTACTTAGTACTTTAAGTTCTTTTTTAAATGAATTAATGTAATAAAGGGTTTCTTACCCGTTAATTTTGAATAAATAAATAAATAAATAATAATCTTACTAATCAATTGAAAAAAACGAGATTAATTAAAAAATGGACAAATGAATTAAAGAGAGCTAAAAATAATAAAAATTTGCGATAATTAATGAAAAATTTTGGAAATTATGGAAAACACAGGCACACAAAAAAAATAAAGTTCTCTGAGCTGGGTATGAGACCAATATTTTCCTATGTATTTGGATGCGCTGAATCCGAATTCGTCAACAGAATTGACCCATCACGTCACGTTTTGACCCTAACCTCAAAATCAATAAAATGACAGTTTTTGTTCATTAGAATCCAGGGATGCGCCCGAGCCCATCGTGTTGTGTTGTGTTGTGTCAGCGTCACAACACTTTGGCTGGTAGTGAATCGTATCGTAGCCAGCCACAACACGCTAGCTCAAGCTGGATCGTATTGTGGCAAGCCTTGAACACGATAGACTAAGCTGAAATGTATCGTGTCCGGGCACAACACGATAGACTTTGCTCAGTCGTATCGTGGCAGGCTTCAACACAATACGATCAGAAAAATCGCATCGTGGCAATCCACAACAGTCAATCCACATATTCAATAGTATCGTGACAGACCACGACAAAATATGTATCAAAGAATCGTAACGTGTCAAACACGTTAGAAATTAGTCAAATTTTTAGATCGAGATGAAAGCAAGCGTCGCGTCGCCTTGACGTTTCGCCCCACCACAACAAATTCTAAGTCGTCCGACGACAAAGGCTCTCCGCGCCTTTCTTCTTCTTGTTTTCGCAGTAATGTTTGTAAGCAACCTTGAATGGGGAAATTGAAAATATGCCTCCTAATTAATAATGCCTAAATGGTTCCAAGTGTTTTATTGAATAAATACTTGCGACCTAGTGTTCTAATTAATAAATAGATATCCACAATTGTTTTATTTAACAAATAGATGCGCACTACTTTTTTAGTGCACATATAGATGCGCACTAATTTTTTAATGCACATAAAGATGCGCACAACTTTTTTAGTGCACTTATAAATGCGCACTACTTTTTTAGTGCACATATAGATGCGCACTACTTTTTAGTGCAAAAATAGATGCGCACTACTTTTTTAGTGCACATATGGATGCGCACTACTTTTTTAGTGCACATATAGATGCGCACTACTTTTTTAATGCACATAAAGATGCGCACTACTTTTTTAGTGCACAAATAGATGCGCACTACTTTTTTAGTGCACATATAGATGCGCACTACTTTTTTAATGCACATAAAGATGCGCACAACTTTTTTAGTGCACTTATAAATGCGCAGTACTTTTTTAGTGCACGTATAGATGCGCACTACTTTTTTAGTGCAAAAATAGATGCGCACTACTTTTTTAATGCACATAAAGATGCGCACAACTTTTTTAGTGCACATATAAATGCGCACTACTTTTTTAGTGCACATATAGATGCGCACTACTTTTTTAGTGCACAAATACGTGTGCAACACTTTTCTAGCGCACAAATAGATGCACACTACTTTTTTAGCGCATAAATAGATACGCACTACTTTTTTAGCTTAAAAATACATGCGCACTAATGTTTTATTGAACAAATATATGCGCACTAGTTTTTTAACAGCAGTAGTTACCAAGCTTTTTATATTTTTACTAATAAATAATTAAGTGACATAAATAATTTGGGGAAATGCGGATTTCCAAAAAACCAATACTGGAAGTAATCAGAAGATGATTTTAGACATTAAAAATTGTTTAAAGAATAATTGGTTTAAACGAATTGTTATAAACAAATAAAAAAAAATTGTTAAAAATAAATAGTGTTTTTTCATTGCACGTGAAAAATTAATAAAGGAACATGGGAGACATTTAAAACTTTTTCACTCCATTTGTTATAAATAATCAATAAACAACAATAATGACCTTGAATTCATCTCAACCCATTTTTAGGGAAATATGGATAGCAGAGAAAGCTGTACAGAAAACAGGATTGTGAATTAAATGATGATTTTTTACATTAAAAACTGTTAAAAGAAACAATTTTTTTAAACAAATAGAAACAAAATTAAAAAATATAAAAACCAATGTCATTAATCGATTGTACGAGAAAAATTATTCAAGAAGGCATGTGTAACGTTTTCAATCTTTTTACCTTATGTGTTCTTAATACTAAATAAACAATATTTTCGCGTACAATCGAATGAAACTATATATTTTTAATAATTTTTAGTTTTCTTCTAATATTTGTTTATAACAATGTTTTTAAACAATTTATTTTTAAACATTTCTTAATGTCAAAAATCATCATTTCAAGCACGGTCCAGTTTCCCGTAATGACTTTTTTTGATATCCATTTTTCCCTAAGCATGGATGTTAATGGATTCATTATTTTTTACATTTCCATAGAGAAAGCTTTGTGATAGTTAAGATTTTCGATTTTCCACAAATATAGTCTAAATCAACTCAATTTCATCTAATAAGCGTAAATTTCCATTTTTAAGCAAATGTCTAAATGTCTGTGAGTGTTTTGTGCATGTATGATATGTATGTATAGCCTTTTTTGTCGCCAGGATATCTCGAGAACGCTTCAACGGATTTCAACAGAATTTGGATGAGTTATTAAGCTCATGAATTTCTAAATTTGGACACCAGGATTTTTTAAAATACCTAATCAAATTTTTTTGAGCACCTTTCTTCATCGAAAGAAATCGTTTTTTTCCATGCTAAAAATACAACTTCATAAATACAAAAATCATATTCCGTGTCTCAAAACGAATTAATTGACTTATATAAAGTTTATAATTGATCAAAAATTCGAAAATAATTCATGTTTCTTCATTTTTTGCATTTAAAATTCTTTTTTTTAATAACTTCTCCAATTAATTTTTACGTCATTAATTTATTGCTTCTTCTATGAGCAAGCAAATTGTTTTGCTTATACGTGGAAACGAAATGTGCAAGAATAGACATAATTTACACCTAATTTTAAGTATCTCGACATATTTGTCTACATAAAAAAAATGTAGATATAGAATAAATCGAATAAATGGTTTTAAAAATTCGTAATTATAAGATAAAAACTAAATAGTTTAAAAGAAGAAAAAATATTTCTAAGAAATAGAAAAAATAAGACAAAAATTAAAGAATTAATTAAAATTCAAAGAAACACTAAAAAAATTGTGAAACAGCAAGAAGATTAAATAAATATAGAAAGAAAATGGAAAAATGTTTTTTTTCTTAATCTAACAAACCGCAGAAAAATGTAAAAAATACAAAAATTAAAAAAATTTGATAAGAATATACTGAAAAATTAGAATTAATAAAAAATAAATAAAAAAATGTATATGTACACTGTAAAAACAGATCTTATTTTAAGACATAAGACATTTACAGTTAGAAAAAAATTTCAGTTAAATTAAACAAACCATTTAGTTAACTTATTTTATTTGATACAACAAAAAAGTTTTATTAGATTAAATAAGCATTTGGTTCCTTGTAACAAATCCTTTGGTTCCAGAAACAAAATTTTTATTTAAATGTATTTGTTTCATTCGACCAAACTCTTTCTTTGGACTAAAATAAGTACCTATTCTTCAAATTTTTTAATTTTTACTTAATTTTTAATTAGTTTTGTCATCTTTCAATTATTTGGCTCAAATTTTTGTTACTTTTGCTTCCTCATAGAGGAAGCGTTGTGATCGTTAAGATTTTCGATTTTCCAAAAATAGTGTAAATCGACTCAGTTTCATCTGAAAAGTTCAAATTTTCATTCCTGAGAAAATGTCCGGATGTGTGTGTGTGTGTGTGTATGTGTGTGTGTATGTGGTAAATTTTTTGTCGCCAGGATATCTCGAGAACGCTTTAACGGATTTTAATAAAATTTGGATGACATATGAAGTTCACAAATATCTAAATTTGGACACAGGGATTTTTGGAAATACCCAATCAAATTTTTTTGAGCACCTTTTTTCATCGAAAATATCGTTATTCGGCAAAAAATTTTTTCATGCTAAAAATTCAGACAAATGAATGAAAAAATCATATTCCTTGTTTCAAAACGAATCGATTGACCTATATAAAGTATATAATTGACAAAAAACCCACGTAATAATTCATGATTTTTAATTTTTTTCAATAATAATTAATTTAAAATTAAATTATTATTTTTTATATTATAACTAAATTTCTTGCTTCCTCTATGAGGAAGCAAATTATCTTGCTTCCTTGGAAGCGAAGTGTCCATGAAATAGACAGAATTCACACCTAGTTTCACTTATTACCTTAAAATTAAAATTTTTTGTGATTTCTCAATTATTTCTTCAAATTTCTGTTATTTTGGTTATTTCTGGACTATTTTTCCTATTTTAAATTATTTTTATCATTTTTTACAAATTTCAAATTAATTTTATCAATATTTTTGATATTGATAAAATATTTTTGATATTTTTGATATCATTTTTCTGAGTGTTTAAACAAGCGTCGCGTCATGTCAATCGTGTCGTCGCGTATAAAGTGCATTATTTGTTTTATCATAACTTGTGTTTTATAAATTTAGTGAGTGTTGTTTCCTCATTTGAGAAATTGGATTACGCGGAAAGTTCCTACAAAATTTGTGACCTATTGTGTGTTTCAGGTTATTTTAGGTTATAAGTGTCAAATAGATTTTGATTACCTACAGGTTATGTTTAATTGTGCTTGTAAATATATGAGTTACTTGTGACTTTTAATTCTTTCATAAATTTTGAAGTAAAAGATTCTTTTAAGGAGAAACACTCCGTAAGAAGACGACCTTGAAGAGAAGAAAATTTTGTTTCTAATAATATGCTCAACTGTTATTCGTTTTTCTGTATAATATATGGGTGATTCTCCACGAAACCGACAATTCCATGTCCCTTCTGTTTTTTAAGAAACAAATTGCACATATGGTAATGAATCTAACTTAAAAAAGTAACTCTAGTGATCACAAACGAAAGCCTGTAGCCACTTTAATTTATAAGATTGAATATTTTTTTTTAAATGCAAATTTATAGGCCAAATCGTCATGGTGAAGCCTATCCCCAGGGTCAGTTACGACACAAAAATAAATATTTCTAGTAAACTTTAATAATAAAACAAATTAATGGTTATATTTTTTTATTGCCTAAGTGTGTAGAATTCAGAAAAAAATTAGTTGTAAAAAAAATAATTATTATTTTTATTTTTTCTAGATGTTATTTCTTGTCCCCAGTTTTGTGCGTCTTGGTGAAGCCTTTTTAAAAAATTGAAATATTTCATAAAAATCAAATCAGAATTTAGTTACACTTTAGTATAAGCAACAATTGACTCCCCTCAAGAGATTCACTACGATAGAAACAAATTTTATAATTGATTTTTTGCTTTTTTTACGTTTAAAGCGCTTAATTTTTGTAGGGAATCACAGAATCGTCATGGTGAAACCTTTGCATATTTCGCAATAAATTAAAAAAAAAAATTTTTTTCAATAAATGATGTATAGTAGTATTATTTCCGTGAATATAGATGACAGGAATGCGAAACCGATTGAAAATTGCTTACTCTCTAAAACTGAATCAGTGAAATTTTCACTGATTTGGAATCAGTGAACAACTTCTCTTTGCTGAATCAGTGAAAATGACTAATCTTCAGTGAATTTCACTGATTCAGCAACGAAAAGTTGTTCACTGATTTCAAATCAGTGAAAATTTCACTGATTCAGTTTTAGAGAGTATAATTTGTTTAAAAAAACAGTATTCATTAAGCGTCATGGTGAAGCCTCAGCGTCATGGTGAAGCCTTTTGCATCATGGTGAAGGTTTTTGGCTGTCTTTCATTGAATTTGTGGTTTAAACAAGTGTACAATTTAAAATTTTTTGTGATTGTGTTAAATAAAATTAAACAAATAGAAATTACCTAAACTGTCATAATTTTAATATAACTTTAACATTAAATACTTTATAAATTTTCATAAATAACCGTATAAATTTCTATGAATTGCTGGCAACTGATTTGCAAATTTTAAATTATTTGTTAATAAATTAGAATAAATGTTTTTAAAATAATTTATAAAATTACAACATATATTTCTATAAATTTTAATATAATTTCCATAAATTACTACATAAATTTCCATAAATTATCGTATAAATTTCCATAAATTTCAAAAATTAGTTTTTTTAATTTACTTTTATTAACTATAAATTGCATCGAAATTTTCATAAATTACCGTATATATTATCATAAATTACCATAAATTGCGAAATAAATTTCCTGCATTAGTTTTTTGAATCATGAATTTTATTTTGTATTAATATTATGAATTTCCTCAAAATTTTTATAAATTACCGCATAAATTACCATAAATTTCCATAAATTACTACATAAATGTCCTACATCAGTTTTTTAAATCCTGAATTTCGTTTGTATTTTTATTATAAATTACCTCAATATTTTTATAAATTACCGCATAAATTACCACCATAGATTTATTTATTTGTTTAAAGCGATTTTATCAACAAATTATGACTTAAAATAAAATATGATCATAACAAAATCTTTCTAATTTTTCTTGTAGAATCGATTGTGATCCATAATTTTAATTAAATGTGACTTTTTTTATTATTTGTTTAAACAAATATTGTTTAACAAATAGAAAATATAAAAGTTAGAATGCGAATGATTTTTATTTAACTTTTCTATAAATTCAACTATCAATTCTGTTATACTGCAACCGATTATGGTACATGGATGCGGTAACAGCTAATTTGTTTAAAAAATACAAAAATTATAAACAATTTGTCCGGCCCATCACAGATATTTCATTTTTTACTATCATACTTCAAAGTTATATCACAATTTTTATTTTAATCAGAAATTTTTTTTTCTAAAATCACAGTAACCAAATTGTTGGTTTCGTGGAGAATCACCCATATCTGAATTTCTTAATATTTTATTTGCATATTTATCAGTTAATTTCCAATTTATTATAGTGATTATTATTATTATTACTTTAAAATTGTAAATTAAAAATTGGAAATTAATTAATAATATACAAATAAAATATTTAATTAAGAAATTCAAGCATTAAAGAAAAATAAGTATGACATTTGATTGTGTAAACCAAAATATTTATTTGAACGAACCAAATAAATTCAATAAAATTAATTTGTTTGAATAAAACAAATTTTTTGTTTGTATGAAATAAACTTTTTGGTTGGATTAACCAAAACACTTAGTCAACTGTAATAAACCATTTGGTTGATTCAAACAAATGTGTATAATCAAATTATTTGGTTATACAAACCGAACATTTGTTTAACTGTACATCAATGCATTTTTAAAAATAAAATAAATAATATAAAAGGGTTTAAAAAAAATAAACCAAAATAATTTTATAAATATTCTTCTTATAGACTTAAAGAGGTCCAAAAATAAATTTAGAATATATATTTTTAAAAATATAGAAATAATTAATAAAATCAACGAATTAAAAGGTTTAGTGAATGTTATAACCGAATTATGTAAAATAATATTACATAATTTGGATAAAAAGAAGAAAATTACAGACAATTCTAAAATAAAAGAACTAAAACAAAAAAATATCAAAAGTAAAAGAAAAAATTGTTTTAAAATTATGTAAGAATAAGAAATTATAACATAAAAATTTAAAACAGTTTTAAAAAAGTGTTAAAAACTCTTAGAAATCTTGTAAGAATTAAAAAGAGGATTATTGTCAATATGGAAAATAATTATTATTTAATTATTATGCATTAATTTATATATATTTAAATTTGAATTAGTTGAAGTTTTAAAGTTTGAATAAACTAGAACACAAAATCTAGTAGATTTCCGATTTTTGGAAAGCATAAAAAATTTGTATTGCAGTATAGAATATAAAATGTGAAGATTCTTGATTGTTGAAAAAAACTAAAAAATGAAATTAAGTTTGTATTATTTATATCATTATTATAGTTAAATATATTTGTAATAATTAATAATTTATTTTCCTATTTATGCAGTACCAGAATACCGTGGTCAATACCGTTGTATTTCTATGGGCATCCTTTCTTGTATATTTTTCTTCATTCTTTGCACTTTTCAATTATTCTTTGACACAACAAATTTATTTATCTTTTGGGTCATTCCAAAAATAATCGACTGCACTAACTCATTTGGCAAGGCCAAAATAAATCAACAACAATTGATTGTTGAAATTGGCATTAAAATCATGACATAATTAAAAAAACTTTACAATTCTCTAGATGTAAAATACTGCATGCAAAACATCACAAGACCATATAAACAAAACACACAAATTTGTGGATAAATCTTAAAAATTACGATTTCAATATTTTAATCTTTATCAAATTGAAAAAATTGTGCTAATACAGATTATCAAAATACCTACGATTTACAAATTTTTGGTATGAAGATAGCAAAAAATAGTATTAGAATTTTATATCTTTAAGTCATTATAATTTAAATAAATTCCAAACGTCAATTAACAATTAACTATCATATTCCAATTTGTTCCAACTTTTAACTTTCAATTAATTCAAATTTCAAATGCATATTATTAATGCAAAATCATTACGTAATATTAATTATATTTCATATTCACAATAATCCTTTTTTTAATTCTTATAATATTTCTATGAGATTTTTGGGAGATTTTTTTGCAAACTTACTTATTCTTCCATAAAATTTTGAGATTTTCTTTATTTCTTTAAATTTATTGTTGGACTTGTTTTAAATGTTACATGTAATATTATAAAAATTTGTTTGGTTTAATTTGCATAAACTTTTCTGTTTTTAAGTGATTTTTAAATTTCTTTTGTGGACTTTTTATTCATCTTGATATGGCACATGCTTTTATTTTATTTTTATTAATTCTAATCTTTTAGTAGATTCTAAACAAATTTTATTATTCTTTGTACTTTACATTTATTTACAGTTTGTTAGGTTCAGGAAAAAAACTTTTCTCCATTTTCTTGATGTTTCACTATTTTTTTAGTCTTAGCGTTCTAATTAATTCTTAAATTTTTGTCATAGTTTTTCCATTTCTTAGAAATATTTTTACTTCTTTTTAATTGTTTAGTTTTTATCTTATAATTACGAATTTTTGAAAACATTTATTTGATGTCTTTATCTACGTTTTTTAAAGGTATTAATTTTCTACTTTTTTGAAAGCTTTGATTCTTTTATTTTATATTATGTAAATTTAATCTTGTACTCAATATTAAAGATTTTGAATGGATTCAAAAATATACTTGCACCATATGTTATAAAATGACTTTTAAAACGTACTTTTAATTTTTTAAATATATTATGTAAATAATTGTGACGCGTTACGAAGGATCTAAGAAGAACCAAATTTTATGTTGAGTTTGTGGTTCTTGGAATCAAAATACACACAGAGGATCAACTCTGAATACAACTCATTAATGTTTAAGTCTTCATTACATCAAAAATATTTAATGAAAATCGATGTTTAGTTTACATGAATAAATGTTTCTTGAATAAAACACTTGTGCGCATATATTTCTGCGCTAGAAAAGTAGTGCGCATCTATTTGTGCACTAAAAAAGTAGTGCGCATCTATATGTGCACTAAAAAAGTAGTGCGCATCTATTTGTGCACTAAAAAAGTAGTGCGCATCTATATGTGCACTAAAAAAGTAGTGCGCATTTATAAGTGCACTAAAAAAGTTGTGCGCATCTTTATGTGCATTAAAAAAGTAGTGCGCATCTATATGTGCACTAAAAAAGTAGTGCGCATCTATTTGTTAAATAAAACAATTGTGTATATCTATTTATTAATTAGAACACTAGGTCGCAAGTATTTATTCAATAAAACACTTGGAACCATTTAGGCATTATTAATTAGGAGGCATATTTTCAATTTCCCCATTCAAGGTTGCTTACAAACATTACTGCGAAAACAAGAAGAAGAAAGGCGCGGAGAGCCTTTGTCGTCGGACGACTTAGAATTTGTTGTGGTGGGGCGAAACGTCAAGGCGACGCGACGCTTGCTTTCATCTCGATCTAAAAATTTGACTAATTTCTAACGTGTTTGACACGTTACGATTCTTTGATACATATTTTGTCGTGGTCTGTCACGATACTATTGAATATGTGGATTGACTGTTGTGGATTGCCACGATGCGATTTTTCTGATCGTATTGTGTTGAAGCCTGCCACGATACGACTGAGCAAAGTCTATCGTGTTGTGCCCGGACACGATACAAATCAGGTTAGTCTATCGTGTTCGAGGCTAGCCACGATACGATAAGATACAATTCTGTCGTTTCGCATCGTGGGCGTGTGCGTCCCTGTTAGAATCTGAACCTGACTTAACTTTAATGCATGCCTAGGGCCAATAGAAAGCTTGATTTATGACCTTTAAAATGCTTTTTTAAAAATTGTTCTACGATGATTTTTAACGGAGATATGATGTTTTACGTAACATATGATTTTTATAAAATGTTTAAAACTCGTGAATAGTGAATTATGAAAAAAAATTATTTTATGAAAAACATACCATATCTCCGTTAAAAATTATCGTAGAACAATTTTTAAAAAAGCATTTTAAAGGTCATAAACCAAGCTTTCTATTGGCCCTAGGCATGCATTAAAGTTAAGTCAGGTTCAGATTCTAATGAACAAAAACTGTCATTTTATTGATTTTGAGGTTAGGGTCAAAACGTGACGTGATGGGTCAATTCTGTTGACGAATTCGGATTCAGCGCATCCAAATACATAGGAAAATATTGGTCTCATACCCAGCTCAGAGAACTTTATTTTTTTTTGTGTGCCTGTGTAATTAATAATTGTAGAAAATGATTGAAAATCTAGAAATTACTTAAAAATGTTAATTACTTAGTAATTATGGAAAATTAGAAAATGAGAATAATAATTAACAATTGAGGGAAATAATTGAAAAATGATAAAATTAATTCAAAATTGAAAAAAAATTGATATATAATGAAAATAATTTAAATAGGAAAAACCGAAAACAGTAAATAAAATTTGAGAGAAATAATTGAAAAAGTCATAGAATATACGTTTATTAAAAAAAAAATAATTACAAATTTACTTAAAATTTTATAATTAAAGAGAATGATAAAAAAATCACACAAATATTTGAGAATTATTTTTATAATATATTCTCTTCAAATTTCAATTTTTTTCATTTGTTTCATAACTTTCAAAATTTTAAACTATTTATCTAACATTTCAATTATTTCTTCAATTAAAAAAAAATTAAACTATTTATCAGACATTTCAATTATTTCATTCAATTTAAATACCAAATTTTATTTACTGTTTTTAGTTTTTCATATATAAATTCTTTTCATTATATTTCAATTTTTTACTCAATCTTAAATTATTTTTTGCTAATTTCAATTTTGAATTAATTTTATTATTTTTCAATTATTTCCCTCAATTGTTAAATATTATTCTCATTTTCTAATTTTCCATTTACTAAAATTTTCAAGTATTTTTCTGGAATTGCAATTAATTTTCAATTTTATTTTCTTTAAAAAAGATTCTGTAATTTATTCAATTATTTCACTGAAATGTAATTTATTTTTTAAGACTTTATATGTTAAATAAATAAATAAACTACTCATTGTTTGTATTATATTTCAATTATTTTCATCAAGTTTCAAATTGTAAAATCATTTTTTAATTATTTTCCAATATATATTATTTTCAAATTTCAATTTTTTTCATTTGTTTCCTAATTTTTAAAATTTTAAACTACTTATCTGACATTTAAATTATTTCATTCAATTTTTAATTATTTATATTATTTGTTATATTATTTTTTCTAACACACGCACCGAAAGTACAATCTTTCTTACCTGTGAAGAGGTCAGAAAGTGAGTCTTTCCCGGCGACAAGGAGGGAATGTTATATTCTTCAATTTCAATTACTTTCGTTCTTTTTTATAATTTCAAATTTTTTTTAATTATTTGTCTTTAATTACAAATTATTCTCTTAAATTTTAAATTATGTTTATCTTTTTTCATTAATTTTCATTTAATTTTCAATTATTTTCTTTTTTATTCCATGATCTTCTGAAAGTTTTAAGTATTTTTCTGAAATCTTTCTTTTACTTTTTTATATTAAAAAAATATTGTGTATCTTCTTCAATTACTTCCTCAAATTATAATTATTTTTTTCAATTTAAAATTATTTATTGCAAAATCCAATTATTTTGAGTTTCCTTCAATTATTTTGTCTAATTTTTAATTAATCTCGTTTTTTTTCAATTGATTTCTAAGATTTTTAGTTATTTTTCTCAAATTTCAGTTATTTTATTATTTTCAAAAAAATTCTGTAATTTTTTCAATTATTTCATTCAAATTTAATTTATTTTTTACAACTTATCATTGTTTGTATTATATTTCAATTATTCTCTTCAAGTTTTAAATTTTAAAATCATTTTTCAATTATTTTCTAAAATATATTCCTTTTAAATTTTCATTTTTTTTTCTGTTGAATAATTTTCAAAACTTTAAACTATTTTTTGACGTTGCTATTATTTTATTCAATTTTCAATTTTTTTATATTATTTGTTATATTTTTTTTCAATTTCAATCACTTTCGTTCTTTTTTATAATTTCCAAAATTTTTACATTTTTAAAATTTTATTTTTTATTTTTTAATTAATAATTAAATAATTATTAATTATTTGTCTTTAATTAAAAATTATTCTCTTAAATTTGTGAATTAAATATTATCGAGTGATAGAAGCAAATTAATATATACCAGGTTTATATATTAATAATTATTTATCTTTTTTCAATAATTTTCTTTTAATTCTCAATTATTTTCTTTTTTTTTTCAATGAACTTCTGAAAGTTGTAAGTATTTTTCGAAAATTTTCTTTAACTTTCTTTTATTAAAAGTATATTGTTCAATGTTTTCAATTACTTCCTTAAATTACAATTTTTTTTCATTTTTAAATTATTATTTATCACAATTTTCAATAACTTTTTTCATTTTTTAATTATTTTCTTAAATTTTTCATTATTTAAATTTTTTCAATTTATTTTTAAAATTTTCAAGTACCTAATTTTTTCAAATTATATTATTTTCTTTATTTTCAAAACATTTCTATGATTTTTATTTACTTTTCCCAATTTTTAATTGATTTCATTATTTTTGTTCCATTAATTGACCCCACTTTAGATAGTAGAAAATTTGAGAAATTCGCCTTTTTCACCATATTTATTTTCAATCTATGGAAGAAAATAAAATTATAAGAAATTCCAATTGGAAAAAATAAATTTGCAAAAAATTGTTCCTATATTAATACACAATTTTTTTGCCTCCAATAACCCCAATTTTTGCAGCAAGAGATGCGACATTTTATCGTGGTTGGCAGAATGGCCTGAGAAGTTTCAAATCTGCGAGACATGTGTCATTTTAACGGCAACTTTTATTGGGTGCATATAATGAATTCACGGAAACTGGTCCAATGTAAACAGCCTTAAAGTCAACCAAATTTGACTCTAATGTAGGGAAATAGGCAAATAAGGGAAACGATAAAACGAGGAGAGAATGAATATACGTACAAGAATAAACAGAAAAAAAATAGAACGAAAAAAGTCGCATGAGAAGATTCGTGTTTCTGGCGTATGTCGTCGTCAATGACGCGAAGCCTCGTGACCACAGCTCTTATGAATATTATATCAGATGCTTCCTTACGTATTTATTTATCGTTTTCTCATTCTCCAGAACATATGTTCCACCGAATCTTGAGAAAAGCGTCCAGAAAACTGAATTTATATTTACCGCAAAATCTTTCATTTCAATATTTAAACTGCTTCGTATGATATTTGATTTTGGAGGCAAAATAATGAAATAAATTAATAAATAAATATTAATAATAATGGTAAGTAATGTTAATTATTATTATTAATAATAGTAATTTTTTCTACAATATTTAAAAAAAAACTGTTTTTAACTAGTTTAAATCTGTTTAGGATCAGAAACGAACATTTATTGCTTGTAAACGACGGATGGACGGACGGATGGACATCAAGGTTTGAAAACTCTCGTTATAGGAGTTTCGGACTTTAGCCATTAAATTTTAAATAATTAAATTATTTTTTAGAATAACCCCTTCTGTATATATATTTTTTTTTTTTTTGAAAAACCAATCCGGAAATACAAATATTTTGAAAGACCTCTCCTTTATTAGTTTTTTTTTCTATCTTTAACCTTGATTATAATAACAATCGTCACAATAATAATACTAATAATAACACAACTGTATTATAAAAATTCTAATCATAATTAATACAATATTTGTTCATTGAGGTAATATTTTACTAACCCTTTAGATCTTTTCTATTTAACCTGTTGGATTCTTTCTTTGTCATACTTGAGCTATCTTTGCATTCTGTTTCAATTTTTTAAAAAGGTTTTTTATCCTCGATAAAATTTCCAACACTCTTGACCTATTTCAACCTTTATGTCGTTTCCACTTGGATAAAATGTTAGACTTTCCCCTTCTTTTGGTATTTCACTACTTTATTTAAATTTGTATCTTTAAACGGCATTATGAGATAATTCAATTGACTGATAGAACACCCTGAAAATAACCCCTCGAAAAAATCATAAAAAAAGGCGATAATTTTTTAATAATAAAGAAAATAATTAAAAATTGAAAAACAGAATTTAAATTTGAAGAAAATAGTTCTAGGTTTGATTAATTTAATTGGAGATTTAAAACAATTTTTTGAGTGATAATAATTAAAAAAATTCGAGAATTATTGAATATTGAGAAATTAATTGGAAATTGATAAAAATACTTGAAAAGTAAAGAAAATATTTATATAATAATAAATTGCACTAGAGAGTTCGCTAATAGCTCAATCGATGCGTTTTCAAAAAATAAAACGAAAAAATTACTTACATTTTAACTTTTTTTAAGAAAAATATCTAATTTTGCAAAAAAAAAACAATGCTTTCAAAATTTTTAAATGCGAAAAAAATAGTAAGAATTGATCGATTGGGTTCAAAAGTATGTCAGAATTTGTCCCCCTGAGGGACCTATAATTTCGTAAAAAACATAGTTCTAAGTATTATAGTTTTCGAGATAGAAAATAGTAGAGAGGAGAATTATTTAATTGAAGAGACTAAATAAAAAAAATTGAATGAAGAAAACACTCACTTTTTAAACAATATTGTATATTTTGATATTTATAAATTAATGAATTTTACAAAAATCGATTTAATTTTTAATATATTTTTGAGGTTAGGTAACTAGATAAATCCTGAATAAATTTAAGAATCCGAATCAACAATGATTGTCAATTAAATATAAAATTTTGTCGAAATTAAGTTTTAGGTTCGAAATCTAAATACAATTATAATCTAAGAAAAATTAAGACTTGATTTATATTCAAATAAATCAAGGAACTTTTCTTTTTAATTTTTAAATTTACAAGACTTTGTAAAGATAATAAATTAATTCACTTGAATACAGAAATAAATTTTAAGGTTATGAAGGAAAAACTAGATATTTAAATTGACAAGTTATGAAAATTTCTTTAAGAAATTCATAATGAATTAAATAATTATTTAAATCAAAATAAATTGTGACAAATGTTGTATTTTCAGAAAAAAGGAACGAGTTTCAAACTTATAGGGAAAATAAATAAAGAATCTGGATAACAAATAGAATTCTTTGAATAAATTTGATTAATTAACCTAAACCTAAAGAATCAAATTAATTAAATTAAATTTTCTTCCAAAATAAATAATGAAATCTTACTAACATTTAATCCCAAAAGTTATTGTTCAAAATTCTATTGAATAATTTCCACGTCCTGGACTTCCAAAAATAGATTAGGTCTCTCAAAATTATTAAATTATTTGTATTTTCGGGTTGTTTAAGCCTTTTGTTAAGAAAATTTGTAGATTCCACGTCTTTCCTCGGGAACTCACCAAAAAGATGAGATGGCGTCGCTTGTTTTTTTTTTATTCATGGTTACCAACGCAACCATAGATACAAAAGTATATTAAAACTCATTTATTTTTAAAACAAAAAAAATAACTCTATATTAAGATTACTAACTAAATTTTACAATTAAGAAACGAATCAAAACAATAATCTTTAATGATGCTTTATTCTTATTGGCTGGAACTGAAGTTGGCAAAATTCAAAACTTCTTAAATGAATCTTCATCACATATTTATAATAAAGGAATTCTTCTGAATTAATTCAAAATCAGAAACGTTGAATTAATTTGCTCAAAATGATTGTAAATCTTTACACAACTTTTTCAGTAAGATAAATCTTGATTGGTTAGCAACTGAAATCCGTGAACTCCAAAGAACTTGATTCAAATAAGACATCAACTATTCTTGAATTCACAAAAGATATAGCTCAAACTTTTCAATCATCAAAATATGGGCCAATGGCATACCCACCGGTAAATAAAAGATCCATTGACAAATAGATAAGTGAAGAAACCTTCCGAGGGTAAATTATTCCAAATATCACTCCAGGTGACTAAGTCGAAATCTCAACACAGGGCAAAACGGCAACAAGGATAAGTTCGGCATTTTAAAATTAATTAAGTTTCTCAGGTACGACCAGAAGAGATTCCAATGACGAAATCCGAATCAATACATTTGATAATTTTCAACTTTTAGGTGAATGATACGGCGGGAAATTCATATTAGCCAGGAATATAATATTTTTAAAACAATTCGTAGGATCCTCTAAAATTCTTCGTAATTTAAAATGGAAATTTTTCTTAATTTAACAGGAACACAGGAATCAATAAATTTCATATTTTCCTTGGATAATAATATTCAGCGGGATTCATTAATATTTTCTTCTTAAGCAGGATAAGTTGACTCGAAGCAATTAAATATAATAAAAATTAAAGATAAAAAATAATAAATTTAATCACATGGAATTCTTGAATTTTTAGGTTATAGATAAACATTTTTAGTTTTAAGTCTATTTTTAACCATCGAAATTTTAAATAAAAGGAAATAAGAATTTTTGTGAACTGGGAAATCAGACATTAAATTTAACAATATCACACAAGTTAAAATTATGATATCCCAAGAATTTTGGTATACACCGATTTAAGTTTGCCATTGGCTTACAACTCAGAAGTCAATATTTCTTGGTTCTTCTGTCATTATACTTAAACTAATGTTACCCCTTAATAAGACTCTCAATTATCGTAAATTAACAAAATAAATGTTTAGACGAAAAACTTGTGATTGAAAGTTGGATGGGAGTTTTTCAAGAAAGTGCAAAGAGGCTGATTCTTGAGTTTACTTGGGTTACTTTGACGGTCGAATAGTATAGAGGGAGTCTTCAGTTAGAGAATCTCCGGTTGAATTTGTAACGTGGCCAAAAGGGAAAAATATGTGCAAGGATTGGGGTTGACAAGGGGTGACAAGGGGTAAAGGGGTTGAGAGCTGAGAATGAAGGAAGAAGGAAGATGCAGTTCGGTTGGATAGAGCGGAAAGAAGGAATGGGCTTGCGAAGTTAGTGCTGACATTAAAACCACGGAATGGACTTAACGACTCGTGGCGTGTTGGTGGTTGTGGCTATACCAATCTCTATACTCACATCTTCCCAGCCACGCCATCTCCTTTTCTCTCAGAACCTCTTAGCATCACCAAGAATAAGGAGTTCAAAGTCTCCTACTTGGAAATTTCGAACCAATGTGAGATTTTCTAAACGAAAAGTTTACTTCAGCTCTAAATTAGCCGCTAAATCTTCCTTAAACATTCCTTTCAAAACTGATTTCTTCTCTCTCTTTTCTTTTCCATTCGACAAAACTTTTACAAGTTCGACAACTTTACTTTTTTCACTGAGATTTCGTTCTTTTCTCCGGTGCATTTTTCTCAATTGACTGTTTAATCCTTGTAATGCAAGCAATTTTGAAAAATTTTTAATTTAAATTATACAGACGTGCCAAAGACGAAGTACTGTTACGCAAGGACAAGGGAAAGAAGAATTTAATCATCAAATTCATTCATGGAACTCCGAAAATTGTGACCAAACTATCCATCCAGCAAGTGTCCTAAATTCTACGTCATTTCCACCTGGGCCTAATCATTCCAAGGATATTTTCTTCTTTCATCAAAACATCAAAGGCCTTATCATAAAGTTTTGTCAAGCAAGAAACTTTTAATGACTTTAGTTTTTATGGTATGTTTATACTAACTAAATCATGACTAAATTCCGAAAATAACGATCTTGTTACTTTAAATTTTTTCCAACAAATACCTTTTAATTTATTGCGATGAGAGACCGACAATGTCGAAGAAAATCATTGTTTTCTACATTTTAATATTCTCTGATATCCGCTATAAAATGTTTTCATAATTTTTTTTTTAATTTCCTACTTTATTATGATTTTGTATTACCTAGTTTATTTTGCATTTTTTTATTTTTATTTTGTATTTTATATTGCGCTTAAATCGTACAATTAAAAGCTAAATTTTTCTTGATCAAATAAAAAAAATCCACCCATTTTTAGATTAATTTAAAAATTTGTAGGCAAATGAAGTCGAATTATAAGTTCTTTAAATTTGGGACACAGACAATTGAAGTAGTTGATGAATTTGTATATCTTGGAATCCCTTTATCTAATAATCTATCATTTGATTTAGCTTCACGAAATTGTATTAGTTCAGAAAACACGGCAATAGGTACAATCTTAAAAATAATTTATACGAGTAAGGCGGACTCCTGGAACACCTATAATAGACTCTTTAAGAGTCTTTGTTTGAGTGTCTTTTTTTTATCAAGTACAGCTGTGGGGCATTTCTTACACTGACTCAATTGAGAGGGTGCAACTAGGCTTTTATAAAAAACTTCTGAATTTACCAAATAACACCCCTAACTACGCAGTCAGACTAGAGGTCGGAAATCTGCCACTAGCTTATCAGGTTTTTCGTTTTGTTTTAACGTTGTTGAGTAAAATTATTAATATGGATGACTTTCGTTATCCCAAACTCTGTTTACTTAAACTAAAAGAATAAGCAGTATCAAAGCCTGATAATTATAGTTTTAATTGGTATTTGCAGATTCAACACTTTTTTAAAAATATTGACAGTATTCATACCTGGAGCGCCCTCTCTCTAGAGTCCGGTGAGAGGGACATAAACATACAGCTACGAAAATATAAGCAATTTTTATTTCAACGTGATCTCTAATGCAGTAATATCTCTAAAAGTTTATTAATTCACCCTAGTTTATCACCAGCCGAAAACTTTCAGTCTCATTTATATCTGCGTAACCCTCTTTATATTAAACGCGTACTCTCACAAATTAGGTTGCTAAACAAACATGTTATGCACATTTATATCAAAAAGAAAAAATTTAAATTTCAAAATTGCTGTGCTTTATGTGAATTTTGTAAACTCGGCTTGGATGACTTTTACCATACATTGGTTGTCTGTCCAATGTTCAATTGGTCCCGCTTTAAATATTGTACTATACCGTCTGAGACGGATCCCACATCCTTCTGGCTTTCTGTTATGTCCTCAAATGATACAAATGTTATTAAAAAATTTGTTTTTATGATTAGCGAAATATTGAATCTTCGAGAATATTATTTTTATCAACCGTATGGGTCATGAGTGTATCTTTGCTTTATATGTATGGAATTCACCTTGTATAGACTATTATAAGTCTCCTAACAAGTGTATTGTTCGTTTTAATAAACGATATTTATTTATTTATTTTTTTTATTTAAAAATTTGTACTATTAACAGGGAAATTCGGGAGAAACTGGAAAAGCCCTGGGAATTTTTGTCATAGGCTCTTTTTTCTAATAGTTAAGTCGCTTATGTCAGAATTCAGTACCATTATAACAAACGAGTCGGAACCAGAAGGGACATTTGTTACAAATACTTTGCTTTTTACTAAGGCATTTTTTCTATCTGTAATTTTGTCAAAAATACGCTTTTTTACTGAGAAAATAAAGGACGATAAAAAGTAGTAGAAATTGTGAAATTGATGTAATATTATTTTTTTTAAAAAATGTTAATATTTTAATACTTTAAACAAATACAAAAAAATTCAATTCATTAAACAGTTAAAAAAACGTTAGATTGTTCAAAATATAGAAAATAAACGTGAGAAAGAAAAAAAATCGTAGTACTTTCGAAAAAAGGCCTAGGAGGTGAAAAAATTATCATTTTCTTTTTTTTTTAAGAGTTAGGTTATAAATAAAAAATATTTTTAAGTTATTTATAAAAAAATGTTATTACAATTTTATATTATGAGGATAATATTAGTACTAAGAAAATGCTAAAATTGTTACTAGGAATATTGACAATAATGAATAGTTTTTATAAAATTAATATTAAACAAAATTTCTAATAGACTATTATTTTTTTCTAAACAGTTTGATACTTATAAATTTATAAGCATTACAAAAAGAAAAAAATGTTTACATGCTATATGGAAGTAAGAATAACTTTAATTTTTAAATATATTGTACTAATAATTTTATAAATTTAATAAATACCTATTAAATTACAAAAATGTTTAAATAAAAATTATTTTTTATAACTGCACGCTAAGAAAAGTAAAATATTTTTTAAATTTATTGTTTAGATAAAACTAGAGGGAAAATGTATATTTCAGATAATTAAAAACTTAAATTGTTAAGAAGTTAAAAAAAATTTGTTTGCGTTTTTTAATTTTAAACCCGCCAATTTCATTTTATCAGTTTCACAACAACAGTCACATAAATAGATATATTTCTAGATTTTATCTCTGAGCCAATTGAAAAATACGAGCTGCCAGTAAATAATATTTAAATCCTGTTCAATTACTTATCTTAACAAGGAATCAAGTCCATCATATCAGGTCCTGCCTTTCACGAAATTTAAATCCCGCTCTTTTGAATTTATTTCGAAATAAATTCTAAAAAGGGGTAAAAATTCAAATTAAATTCTTTATGGAATAAATTCAGACGTGAAATCTGATAAAAAATGGTAGGGGGGGTGGAGCAGTTTCAATAATTACTTTTTTCACTGTGGCAATTGAAACATTGACGTCGAAAAGTTGTCTTTTGCGTTAGCAATTAATTACAATGCTTGCACGGCTAATTAGATAGGATGTTTTATCACGTTTAGCTCGGTCCGAGCACTCCGAGCTGGAATAGCACCTAAAGGGGATGTTCTCAAATGTTATGTGGAATATCAGAAGGTAGCTGGCAGTCGACTATTTCGTCGCGGCTTTCTGAATGAAGTTACCGGTGTGCTCCTTTCGCGAAAGCGATGTAGGTACAATTCGAGCTGCAATTAAACTACAGCTTTAATTGCTCGACAATCCAAGTCTTACTATGAATTTCTAATGCGAATTACGAACGGAAATCTCTTTATTAATTTCGACCGAGGCGAACAGAATCAAGGTAATATTAAGGCGTGGAGAGAATATTCTACATATTTTACCCGGCTAATGTCCACTCTAATCTGTCACCAAAATTTTAACTCTCTGCAAACAGTACTTTTTATAATTGAAATTAATTTTACAATTTGTATCTTTAATTATTGTTGGACAATTTTTACAAGGTCTTTTTTTGAATATAAGGATGTTATAATACACAGAAAAAATTTTCTTTTAATATTAAATTCATTTATTCATTTGACAACATGTTTTGACATAAAATTGTCCTATTTATGTTTTTGAATTATAAACAACATTTTAAATTTTAAACAACAATGTAAACAAATATTAATTGACAGGAGAAAGTGTGAAGAAAATTGTATCTACACTGAGAAAATAAGTTGACTAAATACAACCAATTTTTGATTAAATTTAGCAGAGAGAGGTTGTTGATATAGCACCTGCAAAGCACTTAATTGATTTTAGCAGAGCATATGCTCCGGTATCCTAGAAGTTTGATTGTCATCGCCGGTGTTTTGTTTGTTTTTTCCCGAGGAACCCTAACCTAGAAATAAAGCTGCTTGGCTAGAGGCTTATTTTCTCAGTGTAAAGACAGATAAGTAAGATTGTATATGTTACAAATGTGTGATGGTATTTAACAAAATTCCACATCACTTTTTTCTAGTTTCCGAAGGATAGTTTATTGTTATTCCAAATTTTGAATACGTCACATTTGTTTACCCGTTAGAAACACAAATTGAAGAACCAGTTAAGAAACCGTCAGAAAAAAAAACAAGAGAATGAGCTCGATGTGGACTGTATAGAGGCCAAAACAGAACTGAACTGTAAAAAGGCCAAGACGGAACTGAACCGCACGATGACCAACGATTCGAGCTCCATCTTGTAGAGAGAGAAAGAGAGCAGGTATCTTGTAAGAAATTTTCCTTATAACTTTAAACATTTTAAACAATATATATATTCATATAAATTATGACTCGTTTTTGCTGGCTTATGTTTAATGTTTTTAATTCAAAATTTACGCTAATCAAAAAAGAATAAACAAACAAATAAATAAAACTCTAGCGGCAAGTAATTTTATCGAGAAATGACTAAACAAAATAACAAAAACAATAAATTAATTAAATTAATCAAATTGCTCTATTTATTAAAATAAAATCAAAACTAACAAGGTACGACTAACACCAGTATTTCCGAAGAGTGGGGGATAAGGAGCAGCAACAAACCACGATTTTAATTTGGACCTCAATATAACATACTTATTATACTTAAACACTTTCAAAAGGTTTACAAGATATTAAATAACCGGCCGCATACAATGAATACGCGCACATTGAACACTGACTCCAAATTTAATGTTTATTTTTAGAGATCGACTTTAACAAATAAACACAAAAGTCAATTATTGATTCTCACCTAGGAGGGCACAATGGCCACGAATAGAGCCCCGCCAGTAATAGTTAGTTACATTTTTATTAAGTTTTTAATACTTTTAATAAACGAACACGACCAAAAGATCGAACACACCAGTTCAGAATGAGGATAGCGAGAACGAATCACATTTCAAAGTTCGTGCAGTAGTAAGTCAGGCACAGTGGTGGCGGCGCTTACGTCCAGCGTCAAAATCAAAATGGCTGCCACTAGTGTTTTTGTGCGTGTAAAAAGAAAGAGTGCGAAACGTTGAATATTTATCGCCAGGCCCGGATTGGCCATTCAGGATACCGGGAAAAATCCCGGTGGGCCGCCGCTAGGCGGTCCGGTATTTTTGTAGGTCTAATTAATAATTTAATTTATGTAATTAAATTTCATTTAACTTTCAATTACTCTTTTCTATTTTCAATTAATTTTACAACATTCAATCATTTTCGGCTTCTTTCTATGTTCTTTTCAATCACAGAAATTGTAGAATTTCAATTAAATTGTTCAATTCTACAACTATTTTTTACAATTCTTATTTATTATTATCTTCAACTTTCAATTCCATTCTTCAATTTTCAATTTCATTCTTCAGTTTTCAATTATTATTTTTTTCTATATTCAAGAATTCTAGACTTTTTCAATTACTTCTTTCTATTTTTAATTACATTTTTTAAATTTCCATTACATTCCTCAATTTTCAATTATCTCCTTCAATTTTTTCAATCCTCAATAATTCTCAAAAAATTTTATAACTAATCTTTAACTTTTTAAATTATTTTGTTCTCTTGACCATTATTTCTTAGTGCTTTACGATATCAAGACGATATCATATTTGAGCAATATTGATATTGATCTCAAAATCTCTTGACCATCCAAAAATGTTCTCGAGTTGATAATATCGACCTAAAATAACTAAAAAATGACGAAAATAATTGACAAATGAAAAAAATTGGAATAATGACAAGATTAATAAATCGACAATTGACAAAAATAATTTAAAAAATTAAAGAACAAATATAATATTTTAAAAAAACAATTGGAAATTAAAAAAGGAAAAAAATTACAGAAATAATAATAATTGAAAAAAATTTTAATTTTAAATAATTGACCGGGATTGAATTTTGAAGAAATAATCACAAATTGATAAGTGAAAATAATATTAAAAATTGCCAAAATAATTAAAAAATGAAGAAAATAATTGTGAATTAGATAGAAAAATTGAGGAATTAAGGAGTTAAATTGAGATTTCAAAAAAATTATTGATAATAAATAATTTACAAATTACTATATCAATAAATAAATAAATAGTATAAAAGAGTGAAAAAGCCCAGGATTGGTGAATATTTAAGAAAATAATTGACAATTAAAAACTGAAGAAAACTGTAGGAATAATTATAACAAATAATTGGAAATTGAATGGGATTTCAAAAAGTTAAAGTTGGTTGAAAATCGAAGAAAATAATTTCAAATTAGAAGAAATAGTTGAAAAATGAAGAAAAAAATTCAAAATTAAAGAAAATAATAATTGTGAATTTAAGAGGATAGTTGAAAAATTGAATTGAAAGTTCAAGAAAAATATTGTTAATTGAAAAAATCATCGAAAAAAGCCGAGAATTATTAAATATTGAATAAAATAATTGCCTATTGGAAAAAATTCTAAACATGGCAAGATTATTAAATTAAAAACTGACAGAAATAATTTTAAACAGAAAAAGATAAACATGAAATTAAAAAAAACTAAAAAAGAAAGAAAATGATAGGAATAGTTCTAGAAACAATTGAAAGTTTAATTGCTTTTTGAAAAATTAAACTTTATTAAAATTTGAAGAAAATACTTTCAAATTGAGAGAATAATTGAAAATGAAAAAAAGTATCAATAAAAGACAAGAATTGTGATTGGATACAAATAATTAAAGAATTAAAGAACTGAATTGAAATTTCAAGAAAATGATTAATAATTGAATAATATGAAAGAAAATAATTGAAAAAAGACGAAAATAAAGGACAATTGCAAAAAATTCGAAAAATTGCAACATTAAAAAGTTTACATTTCAACAGAATTATCTTAAAAGTTAAGAATGTAAATTAAAATTTAGAACAGAAATAACTAAGAATAAAAATTGAAAGAAAATTACTGTAGTAATTGTAGAAAATAATTGTAAATTTAATTGGATTATAAAAAATTGAACTGGATTGAAGTTCTTGGAAAATAATTGCCTATTGAAGGAAACAAGTGAAAATTGAAAAAATAATTGAAAAAAAATCGAGAATTATTGAATATTGACTGAAATAATTAAAAATTCAAGTAAATAATTGAAAACTGAAAAATAATTGAAAAAATGAGAATATTTGAAAACTGAAAAAGTAATTGAAAACTGAAAAAAAAAATTGAAAAACCGACAATATTTGAAAATCGAAGAAAATAATTGAAAACTGAAAAAATAATTGAAAAAACGAGAATATTTGAAAACTGAAAAGAATAATTGAAAAAAACCGAAAATATGCTAAAGGGGGCAAAGTAGATAGAAATTCATTCTGAGCGATTTTTAAAGCCGGGGAATTCGCTAAAAAACTTTTTTTTATATTTATTTAATAAAAATTGTCCATTTCTTGATTGAAGATCAGGGAATGATTTTAAAGGGTTGTTTTTGATGCTGAAGGGGTTAAGGTAGATAGGAATACATTCAGAGCAATTTTTAAAGCCAGGAAATTCTCTCAAAATTTTTTTATTATATTTGTTTAATAGAAGTTGTCCATTTTTTGTCCTTTAAAATTGGTTAAAACCAGATTGAGGTGTTCATTAAACTAAGAAATTACTGCTGCTTTCGTACAAATGGCAGTAGAGAATGCTACTGTTCAAGAAATTCCAAATAATTAAATTATTGATAAGTTTAAATAAAATAATTTAATAATTTAATATTTTTATATTTTAGTTTTAAATGTTAATAAAAATTTCCAATTATATAGAAAGGGGCCGCTTTGAATATCTTTCCCGGGCCGCTTTTAATTCCCAATCCGGCCCTGTTTATCGCACAAAAAAGAATTAAGGAACATGGAGACACAAAAAAGAAGAATCTGTGGTTTATAAAAATCAGTCTTATCATAGACATACCTTCGATTGGGATAATGCAAAAATAGTGGATTTTGAATCTAATTATAAAAAAGGAACAATGTCAGAAATGCTATTTATAAAATCCAACAAAAATGCTATTAATGTTAGGTATTTCTTATTTTTGTCGTCGATTGGTATTTACTTAAGAGTTCTTTGCTCTCGATAAGAGTCTGGTTTTGTTTTGTACTTTACACAAAATGTCAAACGAATTTCCTTAGTAGTCTCGAAACTGTTGGAGAACCGTGCAAATCTCCTCAGGAGATTTTATATATTTATTTGAATTATATTCTGTAATTATAATTTTATAATTTTAAGAAAAAACTGACGGATTTTTTTAAAAATCAAGTTTTTCAAATATTGACAATACTATACATGTAGGTAATTTTCAAAAATGAATTGTTAAAATTTTTGTTATTATTAATTTTAATGGGTGCAATGTGTGTATTAATTTTAAACTAAAATATTAATTTTTTGTGGTGTTTCAATAAACAGTGCCTGATGAGGTTGACGAATCTAGTCAACAAAACGTCGCGCCAATGGAAAAAATAACTTTATAGCTTATTTTTTATTTCTGAATGCTTCCGAAAATCGAAAAAAATTTCTCTGCACAAATACAAAAATGGAAGGGATAAATAATTGTACAGATTCAAATTAGCTAAATATAATATTAAAATCAAAATAATTTATAATTAACAAAATCTTAAATTTGACTAAATAAAACAAACATAAATCAAAGTAAGTTTCAAAGTTAAATAATTATTAGAATTGGACCCTTTTAGGTGAAAAATTCACAAAATTACAAGTTTTCAAAGTTAGATGTGTCAGAACTCTAGTTTTGGGAAAAACGAGTTTAAAGTTCAAGATTACCATTAGCACCCATGCATTTTAAAAATGAAAAATAAGATTAATTTGTAGTTTTAATGACGATAAAATTATGATAAACGCGTGATTAGACGTGGGACATTACTTAGTTTATTTTTCATGAATAAAAAAATCGAAAATCTAAACCTCCTTTAGAAGGCTTTAAATTTATTGTGCATAATTTTTAATTTAAAACTCTTTACAACAATAGAGTTGCATTTAAATAAATTTTATATATATTGCCCATCACAAAATATTGGACTGACGAAGAAATTCAGATGTAGATATTCAACAGGGGCTAATTAACTGTTGCATTTCGCATTTAAAAAACGAAAAAAATTTACAACAAAAATGTTGCTGTAAATAGTAAATATTTTTCTTCCTTAATTGCATTTGAACAAATTTTCATACGTGATGTTATGTTCGCATAACTTTAATAATGCTTTTCAGGTTTAAAATTAATTAAAAAGTAACTAAAATTTGGGAAATTTAGGATATTAATTGAGAACTAATTAAAAATTCTAAGAAATAATTTTAAAACGATAGAAATAATTTAAAGCTTGAGTAAACAATTGAAATTTAAGAAAAAATAAGTGGTAAAATTACAAACTATAATTAAAATTAAACAAATTATTGAAAAATTCAAGAAAATAATTCAAATTTGAGATAAATATTTGAAAATACATATATAAGATATTAAGTAAAAAATAATAAATAAACTTTGCAAGAAATTTAAAAATGATAAGTTATTGAAACTTAAAGAAAAGAATTTTAAGTTGCAACAAAATTGAAAAATAATCAACATCATTGTAAAGGAAATACAATAATTTAAAAATGATAATTAAATTAGATTTCAATTATTTACAACAATTTTAAACTATGTCTATCGTTTTTAAATGATTGTGTTTTCTTTTTAATAATGTTAATTATTTTTTCAATTTTGTTAAAACTTTAAATATTTTGCAATTTTTTCTCAAGTTTATTTATTATTTTTCAATTAATTTTCTATATTTTCAAATGTTTATCTCTAATTTTAATTATTTTCTTCAATTTTTAAATAATAATTTCATCACTTATTTTTTTAAATTTTAATTATTTCCTTCAGTACAGAATTATTTTCATCGAGTTGCAATTATATCTTAAAATTTTTAATTATATTTATTATTTTTCAATTATTTTCCTAAATCTCCAATTCTTTATCTCAAGTTTTAATTTTTGTTCAAATTTAAAATCACTTTTATCATTTTTCAATTACTTTACTTTTTTTTAATTGTTCTCACTATTTTTTAATTAATTTTAAAAAGTTTTAATTATTTCTATGATTATATAATTTCTTTCTTAAAATTTCAATCACTTGTATTTCTTTTATAAATTACTTTCCCCAAATTTTACATAGTTAATTTATAATTAATTTAAAATCTGAAATATGAAATATATTTGACTTAACTTTTCAATATCGATTTTAAAATTTACAGAAGAAGAAATATCTTTTTGGATATAGTACATAAATTACCTCAACGTGTTTTCGTTATTATTGTCGTAATTTAAAATCTTAACTTTAGGCAAATGAAAATCAAATGCTTATATTATTCAGTTTATATTTTTATAACTTTATTTTGATAATTACTGTCTCTATTTTTTTTTTATAAATTTAAGTGGTGGGGCTAAAATACACTTATTTGTTTATAACAATTTAATAAACAAAAGTACAGCTGGGACGAAAGAAAGATTAATATCAAATTTTCATAATTATTTTCATAAAATCGAGAAGCACAAAAAGTTTATTAAAACTTAACATTTAATTAATTTGTTTAAACAATAATTTATTAAACATTTGAAAATTGTAAACAAAAAATCCCGGTAATTTTTTTTTATTTGACTATTAATCCAATGTTTAATTTAATCCTAGTACAGTTAGTTTTGTCACTTGGTATTTAATGTGTTAAGAAAAATGAATATTAAAAAAAATAATTTAAAAAAAATATAGGAACTTATTTTCATTCAGGATTTGTCATTTTCAAAAATTTGTAATTTTTAAATTTTTATTGTTTTACTTATTTTCTGTTACTTTTTGTTTTATAATTCTTTTACAAGTGAGAGCTGAAATACAATACATGAATGTATTAAAGGTAGTCTACTTTCAAGGGGAACTCTAGACTTCCTTTCTATAGTCTTGAAACTAATTTTTTTTAACTTGATTGTCGTTCTTTATTTTATTAAGGGGAGGGTAGACCCAAATTATCATCTCTATCAAACAATTCCAAATAGTTAGAAACAATTTTTTTATAATAATTTTTGGCAAGAAATTCAGTGGTCACAAAATCAGAAAGGTCAAAAAGTTTTCTATCACAACAATTTTTATTTTCAGTGACAAATTAAATATTTTAAAACCCGTTTGTAATTTTCTAGAAAATATATTTTTTTATTCAGAAACAATTATCGATAGAAAATATTAATGAATATTTTTGTACCAATGCAATTTCAACCCGTTGTTTATTAATCTCAATTTTTTAAAATCATTTAATATCTAACATTAACCTACATTGTCAAAAATTAAAAAAAATTTCACCATTTAAAAACTAATTCTTTTTATAAATTACAATTTTTCGAAATCTATCCCATAGCTTGCGACAAATTGCAAATGGAAAATAGTAAAAATTGTGGAACTAGGTCAATTTTCAGAAAAAAAAATTTTTGTCGAATATAAATTTTAAGAGGGTCAAAGTTTTAGTTTTTTTTTTAATATTCTAACCAAACCCTCCCCTCAAATATTTTAAAATTAGATTAAACAAAAAAATATAAACAAAGTGTCTAGAAAAAGATTATATTAAAATGTTATGATAATATAGCACCCTATTTCGCTTGTTGTTGAACTTTGACTAATTATTTAGTTATTAATTGTTGAGAAATTAATTTTCTCAGTGAAAGTCAAACTTTGGTCAGCAATTAATAGACTTTATTAATGGGAAATTTGACGATCGTTGAGTCCTGTAACTTGTATTTTGATGATGTTTGAACAAGCTACATATGCAGTCAATGTAGTTCGCCACGACCAAAATTTTGACAATGCATTCCCAATAAATATTCTCGGATGCAATATACATAGAGATACGTCGATATAATAGATCGCCCCAACATTATCCACGCCCCATGAAGCAAAGGTTTGCTGGTATTCGTGCGGAAAAGATTCAAATCTATTGCTTCGTTTGAAAAAATATTAAAAAGCGTCACTTTCACGACTAAACCTTTTGCAAATTATGAAAAATTCTTTTTAAAAAAAGCATTAGTCGCTTTTCACTTATAGATGATTGATCAAACGGTGAAAAAGATTTTAACTGTAATCAAATTATTATTATTGTTATTACTCGGTAATATTTTGTTATTACTATTATAATTAGTATCATTAGTATAAATTAAAAATTTTGAATTTAAAAATGAGAAAGAAAATGAGAAAGAGTCGTTCTTTTTAGAGAGTATTTTATTATTATTTTGTTTGCTACTGTATCTCATTTGAAATAATTTTCTTTTACGAGAATTATTTGCTGAGCTATTTTTATTTGCGGATTATTTTCCTAATGAAGCATTTTTATTTATATTCTAGTTTCATTCAGTCATTTTTCTCGTTCATTGTGATTTTGCATTCGTTAATTTTATTCAATTATTTTTCGAAATGTCAAAGGTTGATACGTAGCAACGTAACTCTCTAAATTTAAATTAATGAACAGCGAAGCTTTAATTAAAATTAGTACAGTAAAGGAAATTTCCATTTCATTTAATTATAAAAGTGTCAAACAGAATGATATAAACTAATCCCCTAATAATACAAGTATTTTCAATTCAGAGAAATAATTCTGTCGTTAAAATTCATTTATTTGAAAAAAAGTTAATATTTTCAGTTTAAATACGTTTCAATGTAATTAGTGTATTTAAATATGTTTTAATATAAGTTTCGTATACAAATCTATTTTGTAAAAAAAATAATTATAACAGGTTGTCTACAATTAGCTTAAAAATAATTCTTTGATATTTCTGGCTTTTAAAAATTTTCTTCAGGATTAAAAAAATATATTGATTAATACACCAGAATTAGTGATGCATGTCGAGCAAACGATCTGATCGACTTCACATCTGATCGTCTACTGTTTGCTCGATTATGATTGAATTGAACAAATTACTTTTTATTAATCTTTTAATAATTAGCATAATTTTTGAAAATATCTTTAAGTAAGAATCATTTCTTTTTGTTGACATTTTTTATCTGTCACGTGGGTAATTTCATTGACTTTCGTCTAAGGGATGTTGCTGCCATAAGTGTTTCAAAAATAAATTTGTTTTATAAGTCATTATTAAACTCCATAGAATTCATTTCTAATAAAGATTTTGATAATATTTTCTTTCTCACCCAAACAGCAATGGATGTTGCTGAAACATCTGGTGCTGTTCGGGCATTTATAAAATGTTAATTAAAGACGTGAAAGTATAGCGTTTTGAGTTTATATTTCAAACTTTTTTAAATTACTAAATATAGGTTTAAATAAAATTCCGCTAAAAAAGAATGTCAATATATATTTTAAAGATTTGTGTGTGGTAATTTATTTTTTATATAAAGCATAATTATAATAAGAAAAATGGATTTAAGATTGATCTATAAAGACTGTCAATTTTTGTGATATTTAGAAGCATATTTTTTATAAAATTATTTAATAACAAATTTGGATACTTACGAGGTTTGAAATTAATACATTAACTTTTCTTATTTAGAACAATAATTTAAAAAAAAAATTTGTTTCTTATAAAATTAAATTTCAAATTCATGAAAAATGACATCTTTCAACACATCGTATATTTCTTCTTTAAGCTTTTAAAAGATTCAAACTTAACACATATTTAAGTTTGTACAAAAAATGTAAAAAATTGTAAAAAATTGTAAAATAAATTCTATATTCAAATTTTACGAGGTTATTTTGCTTAATTTGTAAAATTTTTAAGTTTGCAATTAATCATAAAAGAGGTTACTTTTTTAAAATTTCGGTATGTCAGTATATATCAACAAACAGAAAGGATTCTTATTTAACGATATTCTCAAAAGTTATGCTAATTATTAAAAGGTAAATAAAAAGTAATTTGTTCAATTCAATCATAATCGAGCAAACAGCAGACAATCAGATGTGAAGTCGATCAGATCGTTTGCTCGACATGCATCACTAACCAGAATATATTAAAAGAATCTATTAGTAGGTTAGAAAAAGTGTAGTAAATAATTGAAATTTTCATTTAAAGTAAAAAGTAATATTCTGTTTGAATTTTATATAAAAAGGGAGTTGTAGATTTTTAAAATGTTCACCTGTTTAAAATTTTATCAAGTTTTAAATTTATAGAAATTTTAATTTTTTCAAAGTTTAATTAACTTTTACCTAGATTGATTACAAATTAAATTATTTAACTCTTCCAATATACTAAATTTGAAACTATTAAAAAACTATTCAAATTTTTAATAATTCTTTTCTATTATGAAGTCAATTACTTACTGCAACTTTCAACAATTTTTAGCATTTTTCAATAATTCTCTTCAATTTTTAATTATTTTTCAATTTTGTTTCTAAAATTTTAAATTTACTTTCGGCAAATTTTATTTATTTATTTTTTTTCTTCAATTTTTTCAATTGTCTTTTAAGTTTTAAATATTTTCTTCAACATAAAATAAATTTCATTATTTATTAATAATTGTAATTATTTTTAATTTCATTTATCACTTTTCAATTATTTTTACAATTTATAATTGTTTTCTTCAAATTAAAATTAATCTCTTCAGCATAGATTTATTATTACCTATAAATTTATTTATCCGTTTCAATAAATGTTAATTATTGTTTTCTATATCCATTTTTCATATATTTTTCAATTCTAAAAATACTATTTTATTGTTTCAATTTTTATAAACATTTTTTTGTCTTAAAATTTTAACTATATCTGTTAATTATTTGAACGATGTTCTTTGATTTTCTCAATCATTTTCTTTTATTTTTAATATATTCTATAATTTTTCAAATTAATTATCACAAATTTTTATTGTATTCTTTAATTTTCAATTATTTTTATCATTTTTTAATTACTTTCTACAGTTTTTAATTATTTTTCTTCTCTTTCATAATTTAAAAAAATCTTCAAATTATTTTCTTTTACTCTAAATCCATTTTGTTATTTTTTTAATTATTTCTTCCAAATTTTAATTATTTTCTTTAATTATTAGTAAGTTTTATCATAAGAAAATATTTTCTCCAATTTTTAATTATATTCATTATTCTTCTACTGCTTTTCTAAATTTTCATTTATTTATTCTAAATTTCAATTATTTTTTTTTCAATTTACCATAGTTTTTATAATTTTTCAATGATTCTCCCAAATTAATATTTATTTTTATTATTTTTTAATTACTATTTTAAATTATTAATCGTTTATCTCTAATTTCAACTATGTTTTTCAATTTAAGCTTTTTAAAATCCTTTTTCAATTAATTTTCCTAATTATTATCAATTATTATCTTTAATTTTCAATCATTTTTCTGATTTTTAATTATCCTCATTTTCTTTAATTAATTTCCAAAGTATTTATTTATTTTCATTAATTTAAAATTAGTTTCCAAAATTTCTAATTATTTTATCTTAAATTTAATTTTTTTTA
Source organism: Ganaspis brasiliensis (assembly GCA_037103525.1). NCBI lineage: Eukaryota > Metazoa > Arthropoda > Insecta > Hymenoptera > Figitidae > Ganaspis > Ganaspis brasiliensis. Next base: position 6,448,127 of record JAZKLR010000185.1, read on the forward strand.
TTATTTTTCAATTATTTTTCCTAATTCTTAATTATTCGCGTTTTTTAAAATTTATTTCAAGTTTTACATGTATTTTTCTCACATTTCAATTGTTTTATTCCATTAAAAATAATTTTTATTATTTTATAACTATTTTTTAGAACTTTAATATTTAATTTCAATTTTAAATAAATTTTAAATTATTTTTATAATTTTGCAATCTTTTTCTTTAATTCTCGATTAGTTTTATCATTTTTCAATTATTTTTTCTAATTTTTAATTATTCTTTTTTTTCAATTAATTTTTAAGATTTTCAAGTATTTTTCTCAAATTTCCAGTTATTTTTTTAATTTAAAAATAATTCTATGATTTTTTAATTGTTTTTCTCAATGTTTATTTATGTCCATTATTTTTCAATTAAGGAGGAATATGCAACAAGTGAAAGTCAGGCGGACTTTTACAAAATAATATTTTAATACATTATTATAAAATCAATTTACAATTTTCTGGTTATGTTTACGTTACTACGAATCAATGATACAAACAATTTAAACAAAAAGTTATATAATTATTGAGATATTAACAAAAATAAATTAAGATTTTTTCATGTAAGTACACATTGATGAAAACAACAATAAATAAGTTATATGTTACTGGAAATTCAATATTAAATCTTTTTTCCTAATAGAAAAATTGGGTTAAGTTTTGAAAAAACGTTTATCAATATACATTTTTATTTGTTTAGATTTTTTTGCAAATTTAATAAAAAAATGACTTGGATCATTTTAGTCTTACAATGCAATTTTAGATATCTTAAAATAATTACTTTTCTCAATATTTTCCTCCTTTTACTTAATGTTTTTGTTTATCATAGATATTCACTTCTTTGTATAAACCTTTGTTTATAAAAAAGAATTGTCAGTCGTCACTCTAAACTTATCCTAACGAGAACTATTTTCAAAGATAAAAATTTAAATGTTAATTAATCATGACATAAAGGAAAACTTTTCTTTTATACATTTTTTTATTATGAAATGACGTATTTCTGACTCAGATTTGTTTTGTGATTCAAAACAAATTGACAAAGACCCTGTTAAAATTAAAGAATCCTGGATGGTTACCCGGTATATTAACTCAGAACATACAAAGTATTAATATTTAAAAAATATAACAAGAACTTATTGCCAAGACAAGACAGTGAGAATTAATAAAAAATTTTTTTTATATGTTGAATGTTTATATAGTATTTTCCTTCAATGAAAAATATTTAGAACAAATATTTTTCGGGCAGTACTTCACCTTTTGAATAGTATCAGAAGAAGAGAGAAACCCCTCTCGTAAAATCGACTGTTTATATATTTTTAACCAATATTTTATACCAATAATGATTCTCCCCTCCAAAACAAAACCGGAAGGTGAACAATTTTAAAAGCTTTTTAAACTTTCTAGAACATTCTGTAATGAATTTGTACTTATTTGTTTAATTTCTCAAAGAATAGGTATATAATTTTTAAATTTTTGATTTCAAATTATTTTTCTATGTTTTATTTGCCATTACTTGACAATTTCATATTTTTTTATTTTATTAAAAACCACTTTTGCTTTAACTTATTATTAATTTTTTAATAATTTATAATAATTTTTTATTTTTATATTTATATTTCATTATTAATTTATTATCAAATTCTAAATTTTCATTAATTTTATTCAATAATTTTTATTTATTTTGCCGGTAATAGTAATTGAAATTTTTCGAACAATTGAATACCATTTTAATTAAATATTTAAAATATTTATAACTGTTGATCAAACAAGCTTCAGAAGTTAATTGCGCGGATTTTAAAGTCTAGTTTAAAATAATTCTTTTAAGAAACAAAGATTCTATTTTGAAAGATATTATTTTTAGGATTAATAGATTATTCCTGTGAGTGTAGTCGCGAGAAGCAAAGTCACGTGGTCGCCGCTGCGTGCTCAACGCATAGAGCTCGCGCCAATGGAAATCGAGGCGACGCGGCGCCCCACCACAATCTGATTGGCTCGTGGTTCCCACGCGGGAAGCTATATAAGCGGAGCATTCGGGAGCCACGGATCAGTTTCATTCGAGACCCAAGAATGTTCGGATCTCCTCTAGGAAAGTTTCTGCCGTTAATTTAAAGATTCATAAAAGAGAATAATTTTAATATTTAATCATTCTTATTCACTATAAGTAAAAATTATACCCCAAAAAATGTATAAACTGCGAAATTATTAATTAAAGGATTTTCAGAGTAGAAAGAAAGGTTTGTTTATTAAATAGGTGAAATCGAAGGTCAGATTGTTCGATTCGAATCGGGTTTAAAGCTATCGCTGCAAATAGAGGCTTGTGCTCGAGAGGGAATACGTGGGGCCGAAGCCTCTATACAATGCGGAGATATTAATATTGGCAGTTGATACATCGCCGCGGTTTCAAGCGTCGGCTACGTGCCATCGAAATACCGGGTGACATTTTAATATTCCATTGGCGTTCATACATGAACGGGAGCGTATCCGAGAAGACTTACAAATTTTGCTGTGACTGCAGGGAAATGAGGGCTGAGAGCACCACACCTCCTGGAAATCTCCCATTATCGAACTGAATAAAGTACGAGAAGGAGCTGTAAAAATCGGAGAAGGAAGTCAAAAATAAAACGAATCCACCCTTCTCAGGCAATATTCACTTAATAAGATAAAGGAATAAAGTATTGTATCTTTTTACCCACCTTCTTTTCCACGTGAAATGTTACGAAAATCATGAATATTCACAAATTTCTTTTTCCCACTAAGATAAAAATATTGTTAAAAATAGATTGAATCGCAAATATGCTCTTGTGGTACATGCAAATAACAAAAAAATAATAACATTACATGGTGAAACTTCGAAGCATATAATTTCAAACCAAATTCGTCTATCTTTGTAGAGAACATTGAAATAAACTTTTTTATAATTGAGGTTTTAAACTTCGAGTTTATTTAATAAAATTTCTTATAATGTTAGCAATCTAAAATAACAAAAAATTTTATTAAAATAATTAATACATAGAAATTAACATTGACCTTGACTTCCCTATACGAGAACCCTTTCGACCAACTTCAGAGGTGTAACGCGTTTTATCAGGCTTCTGATTGGCTAGCAGATTTTCGATATTTTTTGTCAACAATAACATCACAGTTTAGACGTTTATTTGTACTATTTTTCAATTTATTTAAAATCTTCGTTTATTGAATAATTGCATTTTATGAAATAATAATAAATTGAAAATAAATTAAATTGTAATAATTAAGGAGTGATAGTTTAAGAAGTAACAGTGATTTTAGTGAAGTTGTTAAGGTTATAGTGTTTTGAGAGAAATAATGTTTTGTTTACATTGGCATTCGTTTCTGACAAGTGAGTAATGATAATAATATTAATAATCTTTTATTTATTTTTATTATATTTGTAACTTATTTATCTGTTTTTTAGTTCTATTATTTAAATGTTAGTTTTTTGCTTAAAGTATCATAATTATTTATGTCATTGATATTTTCGATATTTTTTTTTATTGGAATGCACGTGGTGATTGTCATCGAATTTCTTTTCGGCCAAGTGGAAATGGTGAAACTGGTAAGTAATAATAATTTTTAGTTCTTTATTTTGTTTTATTGTATATTTATAATTCATTAAACTTTTAAGTTTAAATTTAAAACTTGATAAATATAAAATACTTTATATTTTATTTATATAAAATTTATATTATATTTTATTCATACTTTATAAATATTACTTTTAAATTTAAAACTTTTAAGTTTTAAAACAAATTAAAAAATTCTTCTTTTCTCTAACGCAGAACTAAATTCTAAAGAGATCTGTGCGAGTCGGGTTTTTTAATTATTGTTTTATAAATTTTTAATGTTAATGCAAAAAGTATAAAAAAATGATTTTTTACAATTTTTGATTTCTTTTCTAAATACATTTTTTTGCATACTTAATAATGTATGCATTTGATGTAGAGGGGTTGTGTTAATAGTAAAAAAAAGTTTCTGCGCTTAAAAATTGTTATAAATAATTTATATAAATAATTACACTTTATGAATTTTCTTAAACAGTTTACATTATAAACATTCATTAAGAAAAGACAGTTATCATATGGATTCAAATAGATCATTTTTTTGTTTACGGAAAGCTTTTATAATTAATAGCGCGAGATAATCAAGAAATTAGTTTTCTATTTCCGAGAAATTAAACTTATCGTCAAAGGAAATTGAAGTTATTTAAATAACAGTTTTCATTTAATGCTTCTGACGTACCTCTTATATCTAATTAACTTTGCTTTCCCGTTTTCCTATTAATATTTTAACCAATTATTTTTTATTCTTCTACGAATTCCACCTTGCGAGTCAATTAAATCAGATATTGTACCTGGGAAATCATTAAATGCTCTTTTCGATACTCCCGTTTCCAGTAGCAAGTTAAAAATCTCGTCGGAACTCAATTTCTTTATATCAAGTGATTGATCACTTTGATTTTCTTTTCATCTTGTTTTCTTTCATTTTTTCTTATTTACTTGCTCGATAATCGAATAAAAATGGGAAATTTATTTCCTACTATTTACTCGATAACAAAACTTGTTATTTTAATAATAATAATTATATAAAGTATTTTGTTAATGTGTTAATGAAAAATTTGACGTTACCTTAAAATGACTATTGTTTACCAAATCTACTTCAATACATAATCTACTTTAATAAGTAAGATTTTTAAAAATAAATAATTTAATTATTAATATAGCAAATCTTACAAATTCAAAATGGCGATTTCAATATATCGGATAATAGAATTAAAAATTGTTCGGCTTATTAATTAATTTTTAAATTAACTTCTTACTTGAACTGGAGATTTTTTTCTTGTTTACTGAAAAAAATTGCCGTATCTTAAAAAATTTTGTTTTCTAACAAGAAATAAGAGAGTTCATTAACCAGAAGAGTGTTTTGTTTTCATCAGAGAGGAATTTAAAAAATTGCCATTAGAGATTGCAGAGAATCCTGAGGAAATCTGCAAGAAAAGTGGGATACGCCGTGTAACCAGGGTAACGAGATTCGGGAAAATTTAATAATACCTTGGCACGGCTTTTCGAGGTGATTTATATATTATGATACAACCCGATGTGTGTCCTCGATATAAATCAGGATCTTCTTACCTTGGGTGAGAGAAGGGGTGGGTCTTAAAAGGGAATGAGATGCGGGCATTTGTTGCGAACGTATTATATCATCAGGTTTTCATAATCTTTTTACAACTTTCAATAATAAATTTTAATTTTATCTCTTCTCCAATTTCAAAATTCGTCATTTTTTAAATCAACTGGATTTGAGGCAAAAAATCTCTTATCTCAACAAATTTAGACGACCTGACAATTGTGACTTCGGATTCGGATTCAGAAGAGAAAAATACGTAAAAATACAATTGATATCAACTCAAAATTTTTGATAATACGGAAATTTTAACTTTGGATTCAAATTCATCGGGAAAAATTCGTAGGAAAATTTTAGCATTGAGCTCCGACGAAAAAAAATTATATTTTTATTTTTTTGTGATTTTGAGAATTTTTTTTAATATTATCACAGAACTTTTAGCAAATATTAAATTTAAGTAAACGAAACGATAAAAATGTTGTCTGTAAGCTAGGTATTTTAATAAACCAACACACCTCGCACGATCAATGTTTATTCATAAATTATTGTGCAAGTAATTAAGGTCCGACGTCTTGAACTATAAATCAAGATTACCAAAGCAAAACCTTCATAATCTTTGTTTTTGACGAATTAATCACAATTGGCTGGACTTTCTGCGTCACGTTGATGGATAGATCTCATCGAATAAACGAGAAATAAATTAAAGATTAAATCCATCATAATAAATTTTTCCAATTTTACTTAGAGATTTTATGCGAAGGAGAAATACGTTCACAGCTTTTTATGACAGTATAAACGGATCCTCACGAATTGATATTAATAGAATGAAAAATGCTTATTCTTTTAAGAATATATATATATATATATATATACCCTTTTTTACCCCGACATTTATGGCTTTTATATTTATGGCACTTGCATTGTTTTTTCGCATGAATTTATGAAAAATGGCACTGTGTGGAAATTATTCGCAAGTTGTTGAAAAGTTTTTCAATTGAATTTCACTTTTCAAAGGATGCACCATTTTCGAAATACTGCGCTTAAATGTCAATTCTTGAAAGGATTTCTCCTTTTTTTTTTTTTCTCTTTCGTTCTTTTTGTTGCAATGCTCCATAGACGCAGATTACGCTTCTACTTCGTATTAATCTTCTTCAACTCAGCTTCATAAAAGTTTACATTCAACGATAGAATTATTGGACCGCTGAATCGATGGCAAGGGAAATTCACGATTAAAATTCTTCCGACTTCCCGACGGGTTAATCGAATATTCTGGAGCGTGTTAAGAAAACTTTGCTAAGTTAAGTTCCAGCACGTGCGTACTCTGTCTCTTCAGAATGCATCCGGATTGGTCATTTAAAGGAAAGATGATTGCAACTTTCAGAAATTCTTCCCATTTTATTACATTCTTCATCCTACTTGAGCAATTGACAAATGAATTTTATTTCTAAATGAGCAGAGGAGACAAACTGCTATTGATCGTTTTAAATAATAACTTTTCTCTGAGATTATAATTCTTTTCTCTTTATAAAAAATTTTTCCTTATAGATTTTTGAATTATTGTTAATAATTTTAATAAAAAAAAAAAAACTTTTTTTTTTATTATTTTAATAATTTTTTTCGGAGTTTAGGGTTCTGTACCGTAAAACGGAAAACACTATATATGTCCGTTTTCACACCCCCTCTAAGTTCTAAACTATATGAGCTGGGAATTTCAAATTTATTTTGAATTTAAATATTAATATTCGTTGTTAAATTTTTACACCATGTGTTATCAACAATTATAAATATTTTAAATATGATATTTAAAAATAAATTTATATAAACAAATAAAATAAATATTCAGGACAAAATTTATAAAATTTAAGAACTAAAAAAAAATTGCAAAAATAATTGAAATTAAACAAAATAATTCAAAATTTTGCAAATTAATTGAAAAAAATATTGAAATCAAATAAAAATTGGGGAAATTAATTTAAAAAAATCCTAGACATGTTTTAAAAATAAATTGATAAAATTTAATAATAAAAATTAGAAAAAAAACCAAAAAAATAATGGAAACTTACAGAAAATAAATGAAAAAGGATAAACGTAATTTAAAATTGAAGAGAACAATTTTTAATTAAAAATATATGTAATTAAAAACTTTTTGGAAATTATGAAAAAGAACGAAAGTATAATTAAAAATTGAAGAAAATAATTGAATTTGTAATAAAATACTTATAAATCTTAAAAAACAATTGTAGAAAATGAGAATAATAATTAACAATCGAGAAAAATAATTGAAGAATGGTAAAATTAATTCAAAATTAAAAAAAATAAATGAATTATACTGGAAGTAGTTTAAGATTCAGAAAAAAATGAAAATATGATGAAAATAATTGAAATATGAAAAATTGATAACAGTAAATAAAATTTGAGGGAAATAGTTGAAAAAAATCCTCGAATATATGTTTAAAAAAAGAAAATAATTACAAAATTAATGAAAAAATTTTAATTCAAGAGAATAATTATAAAATTGCAGAAATAATCGAAAATGGATGAAAATAATTGAAATTTTAGAAAAAGACTTAAAAATCTTAGAAAATAATAATAATAATTAACGATCCCGGAAATAATTCGATATTAAAAAAAAATTGTTATATGCTGAAAATAACTTAAGATTAAGAAAAAAATTGAAATATGAGGAAAAAAAATGAAGAATTGATAACTCAGTAAGTAAAATTTGAGGGAAAAAATTAAAAAACTCATAAAATGTATATTTAAAGAAATACAATAATTACAAAAATACTTCAATTTTTTTAATTAAAGAGAATTATTATAAAATTGCAGTAATAATCGAAAATTGACGAACAAAATTAAAATTTTATAAAATTACTTAAAAACCTTAAAAAATAATCGAAAATGGGTGAAAATAATTGAAATTTTAGAAAAAGACTTAAAAATCATAGAAAATAATAAATTTTAGAAAATGATAATAATAATAAACAATCAATAAAAATAATTCAAAATTCAAAAAAAAAAAATTTAAAATATGCTAAAAATAACTTAAGATTGCGGAAAAAAAAATTGAAATATGTTGAAAATAATATAAATATGAGCAATTTAATAATAGTAAGTAAAATTTGAGGGAAGTAAATGAAAAAATTATAAAATATATATTATTAAAGAAATAAAATAATTACAAAATTCCTAAACAAATTTTAATTAAAGAGAAAAATTATAAAATTTCAGTAATAATCGAAAATGGATGGAAATAATCAGAATTTTATAAAAATACTTAAAAATCTTAGAAAACAATCGAAAATGGATGAAAATAATTGAAATTTTAGAAAAAGACTTAAAACTCTTAAAAAATAATAAATTTTAGAAAATGATAATAAACAATTAAGAAAAATAAATCAAAATTGAAAAAAATAATTCAAATATGCTGAAAATAACTTAAGATTAAGAAAAAAATTGAAACTTGAGGAAACTAAATAAAGAATTGATAACAGTGCGTAAAATTTGAGGGAATAAATTAAAAAATTCATAAATTTATATTTAACGAAATAAAATAATTAGAAAACTACTTCAAATTTTTTAATTAAAGATAATTATTAAAAAAATCGCAGAAATAGTCGAAAATTGATGTAATTAATTGACATTTTAGAAAAACACTTAATAACCTTAGTAAATAATCAAAAATTGATGAAAATAATTGAAATTTTAGAAAATGATAATAATAATAAACAATCAAGAAAAATAATTCAAAATTGAAAGAAATAATTACAATATGCGGAAAATAACTGATGATTGAGAAAAAAATTGAAATATGAGAAAAATAAATGAATAATTGATAACAGTAAGTAAAATTTGAGGGGAAAAATTAAAAGTCATAAAATGTATATTTAAAGAAATAAAATAATTAGAAAATTACTTTAAATTTTTTAATTAAAGATAATTACTGAAAAAATTGCAGAAATAATCTAAAATTGATGAAAATAATTGACATTTTAGAAAAATACTTAATAACCTTAGAAAATAATCGGAAATTGATGAAAGTATATGAAATTTTAGAAAATGATAATAATAATAAACAATCAAGAAAAATAATTCAAAATTGAAAAAAATAATTAAAATATGCTGAAAATAAATTAAGATTAAGAAAAAAATTGAAATATGAGGAAAATAAATGAAGAATTGATAACAGTGCGTAAAATTTGAGGGAAAAAATTAAAAAAGTCATAAATTTATATTTAACGAAATAAAATAATTAGAAAACTACTTCAAATTTTTTAATTAAAGATAATTATTGAAAAAATCGCAGAAATAGTCGAAAATTGATGTAAATAATTGACATTTTAGAAAAGCACTTAATAACCTTAGTAAATAATCAAAAATTGATGAAAATAATTGAAATTTTAGAAAATGATAATAATAATAAACAATCAAGAAAAATAATTCAAAATTGAAAGAAATAATTGAAATATGCGGAAAATAACTGATGATTGTGAAAAAAATTGAAATATGATGAAAATAATTTAAATATGAGAAATTGATAATAGTAATAAGTAAAAATTGAGGGAAATAATTAAAAAAATCATAAAATATATATATATGTAAGGAAGTAAAATAAGTACAAAATTACTTTAAAAATTTTAATAAAATAGGAGTATTAAAAAAATCCCAGAAATAATACAAAATTATTGAAAATAATTGAAATCATAGAAAAAGACTTAAAAATCTTAGAAAATAAAAATTTTTAGAAATTGATGATAATAAACAATTAAGAAAAATAATTCAAAATTGAGAAAAATAATTAAAATTTGCGGAAAATAACTGATGATTGAGAAAAAAATTGAAATATGATGAAAATAATTTAAATATGAGAAATTGATATTAGTAATAAGTAAAAATTGAGGGATATAATTAAAAAAATGATAAAATATATATATATTTAAAGAAGTAAAATAAGTACAAAATTACTTAAAAAATTTTAATTAAATGGAAGTATTAAAAAAATCACAGAAATAATAGAAAATTGTTGAAAATAATGGGAATTTGAGAATAATAATAAAAATTTTGTAACAATAAACTAAATTTGTGAGAAAAACTGCAAATTTAGGAAATTAATTAAAAAATAATAAATATATTCAAAGATGGAGAAATAAGTGCAAAATAATAAAAAGAAATGAAAATTGAACAAAATAATTCCTTAAAATATTTGAAAGTTCAGGAAATTAATTCAGAAATTATGAAAACGATTAAAAATTGAATGTAATAATCGTAAAATGACAAAAATAATGTTAAATTAAAAAAATTAATTTAAATTTGCGATGAATAATATAAAATTTAGAAATTATACCGTTGCAATAAAATAATTACCGTTGCAGAAAATAATTAAAATATCACAAAAGTAGTTAAAAATACAAATTTAGTATATTTGAAATGCGGTTTAATTGAACTTTTAATCAATGCAGGTTCACATTAACTGAAACTTAAAGAAATTAAAATTGCTATAATTTTAAAATTTGAGAACATTTTAAAAACGTGAAACATGATTTAAAATTTTAAAAGAAAAAAACATCTGTTTAAAAAATCATATATAATTGGGGCCCTATTTTTTTTGCCCCAGGGCTTTTGCACTCCTAGTTACGCCACTGAACAGATAATTTTCGTTAATTGCAATTTTTAATATTTTTACTTCTAAAATGTTGTTAATGTTGTAAATGTTGTTTTAATTTTCCGATTTGTGCGTTTGTTGTTATACCTTGTAACTTAATTATATAAGTTATTTTCAAAGTTCAAATGAACCCCTAACCTCGACCCTCATAAAGACACAGAAACAACTATGAAACCCACTGACACTTGTTTACGACTTCACTACGCGAAATGACCACCCAAAGAGTTAAATTACGTATTTCCTATTTTCCTTGTGCTTAGTGCGCTTGAAATGAAGTTTTTATGTCATTATTTCTGTTTTCATATAAAGTTAGCAGTAACCGGAAAGTAGGTCTGTTGGTTTAATTTGTTTATAAAATAGTAAAATTTCATAATTCAACGAAACAAACTTTATACTTACGGCGTTTTGACTCAATTTAATTTATAATTTATAGCATGCAATTTACATTATTATTCTTTAAATTTTATCGTCAACTCTGGATTGTTTTTAGTTATTAAATAACTCCGAATTTTATTCATTTGTTGAAACTTTTCTTTAAATTGCAATTAAAGAAAATATTTAAAAAATAGAATAAATAAACAAAAATTGAGGAAAGTAATAAGAATTTGACAAAATACTTGAAAATATTGAAAGTTAATTTTTAAAATTGAGAAAAATAATTGAAAAATGATAAAATAATTTAGGTTTAATTTAAGAAAATAATTAAATTTTGAGAAAAATAATTAAAAAGTGATTTTAAAAAATGTTTAATTGAAAAAGATAAGTTAAAGATCATAGACAAAAAATGAAATCTAATTAAATAATTATAGTTTGAGATACATAATTAAAAATATTGGAAATTATGAAAAAGGATGAAAATAATCAGAACATCAAGAAAAGAATTTTTTAAAAATATATAAATAATTTAAAATTGAAGAAAATAATTAAACTTTAAGAAAAATATGTCTTTACAATTTTTTAAATTTATTGAAAAAAATGAAATTAATATTCGGGGCAGTAACTGAAAAATTATAAAAATAAGCGTAAATTAAAGAAAATGATTTACATTTTAAAATATAAGTTAAATAAAAGACAATATTATATTTGAAATATAGAAAAATGATTGAAAAATAATTTTAATAATTGAAGAGTAGAGAGAATAATTAAGATATGATATTCTTTTCATGCGGCGAAAAATTTTGATCCTTTTATTTAGTTTCGCGCAAGTGAGAGGTGGGGATTGTAGCTCGAGTAGTGGAACTAGCGCAGCGCGCTTGAATTGGCTCCGCCCACCACAATTTGATTGGCGCGAGGTCCCCACGCGGTCAAGGATAAATAGAGGCGCTTCGCGAGCCAAACGTCAGACCGAGCGGAGCAGTTGTAAAGCTCACATCTCTTCTCCTCATTACTAAAAAAAGTTTTTTAATGGAAATTTCCACAAATACAGAAAACAATTCCTTTTTTTTGTATTGTAAAATTTTACCATTTTTTCTGAATTTGAGAATAATATTTTTTGTACTGTAAACATTCACAAATCTCTTAATCTGTTTTCATGGCTTAAAATTACTGCGCCTAGACAAATTTTGTCTTGTAAAATTAAATTGTAAATCCTTTTAAATCATTTATTGCTATAAGCTGCTAAAACGCCTTTCTTTGAATCACGAACTGAAATATACAGCACTTTTACAATTTTTATCTTCGCCTCCAACTTTGTACCTGAGTAAAACCATTTTTAAATCTTTCTAATGGAGTTCACCGATAATGTACCTCCATTTTTGCCTTTACAAACACAACTAGTTTTTCACGATACTAATATTAACATTTATATCGTATTTTTGCTTGCAAGGGCTTACACCGTCTCTTAAGAAGTTAGATACAAAATTTCCTTCGAATGAACAACATCTCTTTTTTCGAACCACTGTCGGTTACTCAGTGTACCTGCCAAATCGATGCTTAAACACTTATTAAATAGATGTTTACTTTATTATTATTTATGCACAAGACGAGTTTTATTTTAAATTATCCTGTCCGTGTAACGTTTAAAATGTTTAATGGACTGGACAACGTGATTTAAAAACAACACGGTCGGTAGTTCTTTGTAAGAAAAAAAAGTTTTTTGGATTCGTAAATAAGAAAGTGTGAATAGTTATTTGTCAGCACATCATGTAGAAATGTAGTGGAAATTTGATTTGTAAAATTTACGTGCGCTTGTTCCTTCGTGAAACGAGCAGCTGTTGCAAATCAAACAAGAACCTGAAAACTTTCTCACCCTCGGCAAAATTTTCCTCCTCTTGCAAATACATGTGTCTTTCTCTCTCGTTTTCTCTTCCCGTTAACTTTTCTTGCTTCTCTTTGCTTTCAAACTCTATCACAGTCCGTTTTGCAATTAAAATCTTCTGACACAAGAGAAATGCATTTTCAGATTAACGACAAAATTCAACGATTGCCAATTTATGTTTTCAGAAAATCAAATATTCATTGCCCAATTTACATGTTATTAAATAATTGTCACAGTTTTCAAATACTGAGTAGGGAGTTTCTATCAAGAACCTTGCAGTGTTTAAATTCCGAAAAATAGAAAACAATATTTTTTTACTTTAATCAATGTTTAATTGTACCAAAAAGCCCATCAAATTTTTCATACATTGTTCACGAGAAAAGTCACTATTTTATAGATTTGCTATTAACTTGTTAAAATTAAATACTTTTCACTTTTTCTCTTTGAAAATGATAAAATAATAAAACCATCGTGTGATTAAATATTAAATAAAAAATGCCCTCGATTTTTCGTAGATTTGCAAAGCGTGGTAATAAATATAAAATTTACAAATGGTTGCATTAAATAAAATCGTCACTATTTTAAAGCAAAAAAAAAAGAATACACTGATTGAAAGTTTTACAATTTACTAATTATAATTTACTTTAAAATTATTTTGAAATCCATGTATCGACGGGATATTTTTGAAATGTTAACAGGAAAAAGTTAAACTAAGATTTTCACAAGTACGGAACAATTATAAAATTTGTTCCTCTTTCGTTCTTTGCTGATTTTTTCTTATTAAGTATTTTTTCCTTGCGGCAATTACTTTCGAAAGCTGAAGACGTGCTTGACTTTTTAATATACTTTTATTGTGGAAAATTTAAATTTCAAGTAATTGAATTGCCGATGGCGATTAATTTTCTTATGCTTGTTTTCCGGAAAGCAAATAAAAATTTTTCTCGGATTTTATGGAGGAAGAAGAGAAACACTTCTCGTGTTGTTAAGTACAGCTGTGCCGTTTAATTAAATAATTATTCAGTCAGCTCGAACCCTTCGACTTTTCACCCTCACTTGTTCGGTTTTCAATAACTTCTGAAACGAATTCAGATTCCGAACTAGAATATTGCGTAATGAATTCTAATTAAGGTAACCGAGCGCGACACAGAATATTATTAGGTAATGGCTGTAGCCATAGAATTAATTTCTCTTTAATCTTCACATTTCTTCATTGCTTTCTTTTTCGATTAGAAAAATTACTGAATAAAATGTATCTCCTGCAGTATTAAATATTTTTTTGGTTAGAAATGATATAATGGATACATTCAGCAACTAAGGACTAAAGTACGTCATTTTACACTACGTGTTTAAGTTCGAGAGTTTTCGGCTTCACTCGGAATAATTCAAAAATATTTTTTAAAATATTTTTTCAAATATTCTAAGAATATTTCCGTAATCTTTCGTGCTCTTATCAATAATGGGAAAGTCTTTTAAAACCTTCTTATTGCTACTCTTTTTTAAAACAAGACATTAAAATTAACGTAGAATTTGCAGAATAAAGAAGACTTGAGTTGAAGCTGAGAATTAATTAGGTAATGACCTGAATTTCCCTGGTGGATATAAATTAATTAATTTATTAATTGAGTACTTCCCTGCTTCAAAGACTTTTGATTTTATTTTTGGCGAACCGTAAAGAAAGAAATATTCAATTAATATAGTGTTCTCAGTTGATGACATTAAAGTATCTCGAGTAAGAACATCGACCCTTTTATCAAGAGGGTCAAAGTTAAAAGGAAGTTTTACATCATCTTAAAATATAAAGTTTTACAGAAAAAATAGAAAACTTGAACTGTTTTCTATTAGAAAATTTGAAACTTTTTAGCACAAAAACGATTTTAATTTATTATAAAACATCATAAGACTAGTCACAATAAAAAATAAAATCTATAAAATAAGAAGAAGCTTATTTTACTTTTTCGTGAAATATATCAAGCTTCTTTAGTATACTTTAGCTTTAAATTAGCTTTATGACTTTACTTTAAAAACAACAGGTTTTTAAAATATTAACATATTTTTTTAAATTTTAAAAAAAGAACTAACAGTTTTTCCATGTCAGCAAAAAGATTTATTTCCTCATGAAGGAAGCAATAAGTTAATTTTTAAAAAATTAAAAATTCCAAATTTATCTGGGCTGGGTTAATTTTTTTTTCAAAAAATCAAAATTAAATAAATTTTTTTTTTTCGTTTTTTCGACCCCCTCTTCTCCCTTGTCACAACTTTTCACATATTTATCAACCCCCTTTTAAAATTACGTCACATTTTCTTGACCCCCTCCCCTTTATTATATTTGGCGTTAAAACATTATTATTGAAATTTTTTTATTCTATACTTTAAAGTTTAGAAATTTTTGCAGTTTGAACTCGTAAAAATGTCAAACCTTTTTTAAAAAACATAAAAAAAAAATTTGTGAAATAAGATCTAAATATTTTAATATATTACAAAATTGAAAGAATTAAGAATCTTTTAAGCAAGAGTAAACTTTATTTAATCAATAATCTTTTTGACATTCCAATTATTTGATATTGTCATTTTAATTAATTTAGGTACAATATTTTTTAAATGTTTAAAATATTATAAAATTATTTTAATTATTTTTCAATTTTTTACATACAAAATTCTCAATAATGAATTAGAATTGTCATTTTATTTTATTAAAAGTATTCTAATTTATTTTCAGTTTCTTTTTTTATTTATCAATTATTTTCATAAATTGAAAAGTAATTTCTTCAAATTACAATTATATTCTTCCATTTATTTTATTAACGTAATCGAAAGTTAATAATTAATAGGATTTTTTAATTATTTTTATTATTACTCTATATTAATTGCCTCATTTTAAAATTATTTTAAAAACAATTTCATGAGTTGTTCACTACTTTTTTGGGTTTTAAATTATTTTTTTAATTTTCTACTTACCTTTCATCAACCTTTCTAGTTTTGATACTGGGTTTTTTTTAAATTTTCGTCCGCGAGTTGGTCGTAAATTGTTTCTTCAATTGTTTTTATCCTCTTTTTAAATTAATTTTTTCAATTTCAAATTATTTTCATTATTTTTCAATTAAGGTCACAAACGTCCAATAATTTATGTCAAATTTTAATTATTTTCTTTAATTTTCATTTTTTAAAAACATCTTTCAACTATTTATCTTCATTTTTAATTTTGTTTAAAACTTTTTCATTAAAATCATCAAGTAATAATTATTTTTATTATTATTCAATTTGTTTCCAATTTCAATTATTTTAATCATTTTTCAATATATTCTCCAATTTTAAATGATTTTCATTATTCTTTAACTATTTTCTTAAATTTACAATTATTTAAGTAAAATGTCAATTACTTACTTTAATTTTTAATTTTTAACATAATTTTTCAATTATTTACTCCAATTTTTAATTTTTTTATTATATAAACATTGTTTTTCAATTTCATGAATTGTTAATCATTTTTATCACTTTTTAATTGTTTTCTTCAATTCTCAATGATTTTAATTAACTTTTCAGTTAATAGCCCCATTTTTAAATTTCTTAATTAATTTCTTCAGTTTTAAATGGTTTTTATAATTATTAAATCAATTTCTCCTCCAATTCCATATTACATATTTTTATTTATTTTTAATTAATGTAATATACTTCCAATAATAATTTACGTCGATTTTGAATTAGTTTCCTTAATTTTCATATGGAAAAATCATTTTTCAATTATTTGCCTATAATTTAAACTTTGTTTATAATTCTTTTAATTCATTTTATCAATTCTTAATTATTTTTATAATTTTTAAATTATTTTCCCAATTTTCAATTGTTTTTAACCTTTTTTTAAATTGATTTTTCCAATTTCAAATTATTTTCATTATTTTTTAATTAATGTCATAAACTTCCAATAATTTATGTTAAATTTCTATTATTTTCTTAAATTTTAATTTTTTAAAATCATCTTTCAATTATTTGTCTTCATTTTTTATTTTGTTCAAAACTTTTTCATTAAAATAATTAATTATTAAAATTTTTTATAATTATTCAAGATTTTCTCTAATTTCAATTATTTTAATCATTTTTCAATATAATCTCCAATTTTAAATGATTTTCATTATCCTTTAATTAATTTCTTAAACTTTTTTTTTGTTTTTTTTTGCGTAGGATGTGAAAACCTGCCTTCAGGTACCCTGTAGCCCGTACTACAGGGTTATGCGGGGGTGGCGATGTTCAACCGACCCGCTAAAAACACACCCTTATTTGGGGACCTTAGGACCACTCCCGGCTAGCACTTTTCGCGCGTATCGCCATCGGGAGTAGTCTTATATCCCCTCCTCTGTCGCCAAAACAACTTTCTCCCTTATTCTACGGGACCTCCATTCTTTGGCGACCATCGAGGTCTTTGACCCTCATAACGTAATGTATGAAGGTCTCGATGGTTTGCCAATCCTCGGGAGAGCGAGTCATAAGCGAGATCATGTTCTCCGGTGTAACCTTGCGATTAACACCGGTAAACATAACCTGCCTCTCCGCGTAAACGGTAAAAAGTCTAACGACTTTTTTAAATCGCTCCAGATAGGAGCCGAAACACCCATGCCCTGTGAGAGTCCATCGGCCTGTCTCCTCCCCACTCCATCGTTCTTGCCATCTGTCGACGAGTCTGCTTCTCGCATCTCGACGAATTTGGTCCTTGCTGGGTCTATTATCTTCCGTATATGCGGAAGAATTTCTCTTCTTGAAAAGGAGGAAAACTTCCTCCCTTTCTTCTGCCAAAAGATCTGCCGGCGGGACGCTGGCAAGGACCTGAGCAGCACACGTCGGTACTGTCCAATAGGCCGAAATAATACGTTTCGTAATAGTTCTCTGCGCGGACAGCACCCTTCTACAGATGGTCTTGCTTCTGTCATTTCGCAGGGTCGGAGCCCATACAGGTGCTGCGTATAGCAGCTTTGAAAGGGCAACACTCGCCACCAGTCTCCTCTTTGCTTCAGAAGGCCCACCAATGTTCGGCATTAGACGAGCTAAACTTGTCGAACACTGTTCGGCCTTCTGACATGCTACGGTTATATGGTGTTTCAAATTCAAAAATTTGTCGAGTTCGACACCTAAATATTTAATATGATTCCTCCATTGGACCTCGAATCCGTCTATCTGAATACCAGGGGCTGTATAACCACGTCTGTCTGTGACTAGCAGCGCTTCGGTCTTTTCCAGAGCCATTTGGAGGCCTCTGGCCTCCAGCCAGCGCTTTGCCCGTCTCAGACATTCGTTCACCAATACGCCCAGAGCTTCTACTGTTTCGGCAGTGCATACGATCAGCGCGTCGTCCGCGAAGCCGATGATCACCGCGCCTTCAGGTAGACCCATTCGCAAGAAGTCGTCATAC
This sequence comes from Ganaspis brasiliensis, assembly GCA_037103525.1. Taxonomy (NCBI): domain Eukaryota; kingdom Metazoa; phylum Arthropoda; class Insecta; order Hymenoptera; family Figitidae; genus Ganaspis; species Ganaspis brasiliensis. Next base: position 6,466,607 of record JAZKLR010000185.1, read on the forward strand.
GAGACATTCCATACGAATGGTCCTATCCTCGAGCCTTGGGGGGCACCTTTCTGCATCTCCTCTTTCAGAGTGCAGGTGTCACCCTCGTATATTACCCACCTGTCGCTAAGATAATTATCCATTATCCGCAACAGGTAGGGCGGTATTCCTTTGTTTCTCATCGACTTGATGAGATCTTCCCATCGCGCGGTATTAAACGCGTTGCGTATATCAATGGCTACCAACGCGCAGAAGCCCTTTTTCTTCCCTGGTCCCAATTTGTTTTTTCCTTCTCTGGCTAGGTCCACCGCCTTCTGAATGGCGTCTACTGTGGACAGGCCTTTGCGGAATCCAAATTGGTTGTCAGACAGACTATTCTCTCCGGTCAAGTGAGATTGCATTCTCTGCAGAACAATGTCCTCTAGAAGCTTACCCATCGTATCTAACAGGCATATAGGCCTGTAGGATGAGACTTTATCTAGAGGTTTGTCTCCTTTCCTTAGGAGGACCAGCCTCTGTCTTTTCCAGTCGCGGAGAAACTCTCCTCCCTTCAGGCAGTTGTTATAGCAGTCTAGGAGAATCTGGGGTGACGCAACGATCACTTCTTTAAGGATCTCGTTGCTTATCCCATCTAATCCCGGCGCTTTGCCTGGCTTTAACCTACTGCCTGCTTTCTGTAATTCTGTAAGAGTGAAGAGTTCTTCCTCACCGACATGACAGTTACTCCAGTCCATCCTAGGCCATGGTTCTGCTGGAGGAAACAAAGCCTTTATGATTTGCCGGACCCAATCGGGATTGTCTAGTCCGGGGGTCTTTTGCCTCGATAACAATTTCTTGTTAACGATTTTATAAGCCAGACCCCATGGGTCATTTTCGACGTCACCGATTAGGTTCTTCCAGCTCTTTCTTTTTGCAGCGCGTATCTCCTTCCTGAGGATTCTCTTGGCCTCTGTATATGCCTCTTTCAGCAGAGAATTTCCGTTTGAACGGGCATATCTCCTTCTTGCTTTGAGGCATGCCTTTCGCAAAGAGGCCAATTCCTCTGACCACCAGTATACATTTCTTCTTCTTGGGGTTGTGCTTCTACAACGCTGCATAGACGCGTCGCATGCGGTGACAATCAAATTTTTCACCGTCCGCACCTCCCCTTCAAGGTTATTCGGCCTCTTCACCCATCCGAGATCCTCTATGAGGCGGGATTCTTCCAGGGACCGGCCAAACTTCTCCTTGTCGATTTTCTTAATGTTCCACTTTGGGCCATTCTCACGGAGAACTTCGTGGTTCCTGGCCCGCAGCGTGTCTCCCCTTGAAACTGAAAACTCGATATACTAGTGGTCACTGTGGGTATAATCCTCCAGGACGCGCCAATCTTTAATACGTTTATTTAGGAGGGCCGTTGTGATCGACAAGTCAATTATCGATCCCTGACCATTTCTCCTAAAAGTCCAAGACCTCCCACGGTTCGCAACCATCAGGTTGTTCCTGGAGATCATTTCTCCGACCAAGATTCCTCGATTGTCGAGCCTTTTCTCGCCCCATTCTGGTGACTTAGCATTAAAGTCACCTGTAATGAGGGTATCCAACTTGGATTCTCTAAGGCTCATTTCCAAGTCATAAATCTGATCTTCGAAGACTGACAGTTTATCGTTGGGCGAGAAATAACAGCTATACATACGTATGCCTGACATTTCCACCCACACGAATCCACTGTTCGTCTCCAGGAACTTATCTGCCCGCAACTCGGAATTGCAGATCTGAATGGCTGCTCTTCCCGATTTATCCTGATACCAGGGAGTGAGATCGTTCTTTCTGTTCTGTTTTGTGCAGAACAAGACATCGATCCTCTTCTCCCCGGCTGTTTGCATTAGGAGGTCTTGGGCCTCCACGCACTTATGCGGATTGATCTGCAGAAACTTTAGGCATTTGCCGTTTTAAGTTTCTGCAGGTCCGCTTTATAGACCGGGCAGGAAGTGCCTCCGGCCCAGTGCTTCCTGTCCTCTTTGCCCATATCTTCGCAAGTGATGCACTTGGGCTCCTGGACTGTACAGCTTATGGCTTGGTGACCCGCGCTGCCGCATCTCCGACAGTTTTTAATTCTGTCAGGGCCCTTGCAGGTGCGGGTCGGGTGGCCAAATGCCATACATCTTTGGCATCTTCTGACCTCCGCGGAACCTCGAAACAATGCTGATCTCCCTTTCCGGGTTGGTAGAGCCAAACTTTTCCGTTAGGGTCTCAGCAACGTCCTTCTTGGTGGTTGCTTCGTCGAGGTCCCTAATCTCCAATGTCCGCTTGTTCACGAAAGCCGTGACCGTGGCCTTCTCTTGAAGAGCCTTAGTCAACGCTCCCGCAAACTGGGACGTGTTTCCTCCTTTTTTGAGGACAAGGAGAAAGTCGTTATTTAACGTTCTCCGTGTCCTCAAAACCTCTGTTCCTAAATCCTCAGGCTTCATGGCTTTCTTCAGGTCCTTCAGAATTTCAGCGTAGGAATTAGGATCCTTCGCCGAAATTCTGACGGCTTCAGTTTGCCTCAACCTCTGGGGAGGCGCTTTTTCTTTCGGGGCCGTCTCGGCTAGTTTCTTTTTATTGGCTTTATAAGGCCGACGAGCCTCTTTTTTTTTGTCTATGATCAGCTCAAAGACTTCTTCATCTTTGCCCGCCAGAAGCTGTGGGGGCCTAATAACAGAAGGGCCAGCATTTCTTTCTCCACCCGAAAGAACCTGCGCACAGGTCTTCCGAGGCAAGAACTGCGGTACCTGGGGCTTCTTTGCAGGTGGGAGTCTGCGCGGTAGCTTTCTTTCCCATGCTAACGGACGACTAGCCTCAGGGCTGTCCCCCTCAGTATGGCGATGTTTCTTCGCATCTTCGGGTTTATCCTCTTGGGCACTCCTTGGGGTCGCTTTTGCCGACGTCTGGGTCGGCGTTTCGATAAATCGCAGGTTCCTGTTTATTACATCGAAAACGTCCGCAAGGTCTTGAATGCCCTTTTGGACCTCCTTCTTGATGGTTTTCTGCTTGCCAATGCCTTTTTTAATTTCTTCAAAAATCTTTGGAACCCCGGCCAATTCCTGGGCGATGATTTCCAAAAATCTTTGGTTCGTTTCCATCCTGGAGCCAGCGTTGGCCACCGGGGCTTTCACCCGATCGGAACCAACGGCAGAGGATAGAGCCTTTACTTGGCCATTATTGAACTCCATCACTTCATCTGACGTTTCCATTTGGGTCTCCATACTAAAATTTTCACCAGCGCATCGTGCGTAAAGTGGCGGGCCGCCTTGATTGGGAGCGGGTACACCCTCGGATACTGCGATCCTACCCCAGATCCCTGAGGCCCAATCAGCTGCTTCGCCGTTCCCGGAATACACGGACGGAACGGACTCGCCAGTAACAATGCAGGTTCCGATCCCTTACATCCATTACGCACTCGCCGATCAATCCCGAAGGGGCTGGCTCCTGACACCCTACCGCAGGTCCACCTCGGCAGAGCTACGCTCACATCAGACTCGTACATGTCACGATTGGAAACGCCGTGACAGGACTTATCACTCCCAGTGTACTGCCTGTAGGGTGCCGATCGGTCCATCGGGCGCCAACCCTGGATCGAGGCTACTCTACACCAACTTAGAAAAACCAAGAAGGCAGGAGTGTCCTATTCCTCCCAGAACCCATGTCGTTCACAGCTGACGAGGATGGTTAGCCCCCATTTGGAATCCGAATTAACATCATCCGCACAGGATAGTTAGTGCACAGATTCACAAAACGGCGACTACCCGAATTAAGGGGGTCCTGTTCATTCCCCTGTGCCCAAACTCGCCAGACATCGGGAGTCGATGAGTCCTGGGAAGAGCAGAACAGCTCGTTCAGTGATGGCGTCCGAAGGACAAGCGCCTGGCCGGTCCTCAATTATTTACTTCAATTTTTAATTTTTAACATAATTTTTCAATTAATTACTCCAATTTTTAATTTTTTCATTATTTTTCCATTAATTTCATGAATTGTTAATTATTTTTATCATTTTCAAATATTTGTCGCAATTTTTTCATTATTTAAACATTTTTTTCAACTTCATGAATTCCTAATTTTTTTTATCATTTTTCAATTGTTTTCTCCAATTCTCAATTATTTTATTAATTTTTCAGTTAATTGTCCCATTTTTAAATTTTCTAATTAATTTCTTTCATTTTCAATTGTTTTTATAATTTTTAAATCAATTTCTTCTCCAATTTCATATTATATATTTTTCTTATTTTTAATTAATGTAATATACTTCCAATAATAATTTACGTCGATTTTGAATTAGTTTCCTTAATTTTCATATTCTAAAATCTCAATTATTTGCCTTCATTTTTTTTAATTTAGCTAATAATTTTTTTTAATAATTTCATCAACTGTTAATTATTTTCATCATTTCTAAATTTTTTTTTTTCCAATTTGTAATTTTTTAATTATTTTTTAATTAATTATATGAATTGTTAATTGTTTTCATCATTTTTAAATTGATTTCTCCAATTTTTAACTATTTTTAATTATTTTTTAACTATTTTCCACAATTTTCAATTCTTTTTATCAGCTTTCAATTATTTTCTGAATTTTTTTCCTATTGTTTTAAGCATTTTTCAATTATTGTCACGAATTTTTAATTCTTTTAATTCTTTTTTCATTAATTTTATGAAATGTTAATGATTTTTATCATTTTTCAATTCTAAAAAAATTGATAATAATTTATATTTCGTTTCCAAAATTGACCTCGATCAAGTTTTTAGAAATTTATTAAATTTTAATTTAAAAAAAAAAATTTGAATTTGGTCTTAAATTAAAGGCTCTAGATATTTTTGAACAGTAAATTCCAGATTTATTCCACTGATATTGTGGCGATGTCAACGGTCTATGGACGGTGTAACAAAAAAATTTAATATCTACACATATTATAGAAAATTAAATTTTTTTTTCAGGATTATAAAGGTAAGGGTACACTGTTAAATATCCCATAAAATAAATTATAACTTTTCTTCTAGAACCTATAAATATTTCAAATTGTTTATAAAATTGTTATAAAAAAATATTGTATTTTTAAAAATTTAATTTCATAATTATATACATTTAAGAGAATAAATTTTTTTGGCTACAAAATAAATCAGCATTAATTTATAGCCAACGAATTTTGAGTTATTATTTTTTTTCTGAAAACGTTGCAAAAATTTGTTAGTACAAAAAAAATATAAATAATTAAAAAATTAAAAAACTGTTAATAGTTGTTTTTGGCTGATTCCAGAAAAAAGTCGAAAATGGCTTTACCGAGTTAATCAATTTTTTTTAACTCATTTTTGAATTTTTCTTTCTCAAGTCTTTAGCTTATGTCTTATTTGATTAATATATTATAATGGTCCCTAACTTTTTTGAGTTTGAATTTTTCAATGGAATATAAAGATAAAATTTAGTGAGGGAATGATAATGAGAAAATGTCGAATCGAAACAAAATGATTATAACCTCAGAAACATAACCTTACTTCCTTACGCACTGTGAACAATGCGATATAAATACTGGAAGCATATGCAAATACACTGTGGTTATTAAATAAAAAAGTGCTTACCTATTTATAAATCAACATGAGGAAATGACAGGAAAGAATGTGTTTTTTTAAAATTTCATTGATAAATTAGTTTTAACAAAATATCCTTTCTACAAGCGTTCGCTGCAGTATAGGTTGTCAATAACAATGTTGCCAACTTTCAAAAAAATAAAGGCGGACCTTGGTAGCAATTCAAATTTTGCACCAATCACACGGTTTCAAAGCGGTGAGGGAATGATAAGTTTTTCAAGGACAAATTTTGAAGTATATTTAAAAATATGTCCATTAGTTGTGTGCGATTTATTAATTCCACTTCAAGAAATTTTACTTTATTGAAATTGGTTTCGTTAAATAAATTAAGAACTTGTTTGATTTATACAAATTTTATTTGTTTACTCGTTCAAAGACAAACTACTACTGAGCGTCAATACAAAGGTTCATAAAGATAAGGGCAATTATTCTCAAAGGGACACGCAGGTATCAAATGACCGTGACCGTAAGTTAGGACATTTTTGTAATTAGGCTCTCTTCATTTCAAGAGTGTATACGAAAAACAAGGCGGGCTCGAAAGCTAGTCTTATATAAATAAAAAATAAAATAACAAGCAATTAGTAAGGAATTTTACGTTTTGAGTTAATGATTCTCTTCGAATTCAGCAGTTGGGACATAGTGAGGGAATGATTTTCAGGGTACTCTCTTGGACATATCTTGTTTGTTTATCATATAAGAAATAAATTTGTTTTATAAATTCGTACATCTAGTATAGTAGTATTATTAAACAGAATAGCTTTTCATAATCGACGATTCTGATTTACAAAAATCATCAATTTAGATTTTTTTCTGGAATCAGCCTTTTATATTTCCAAAAATCTACGTAAATTTTCAGTCACAGTTGAATTATTGATTTGTTGGTGGAAAAGTTACGAACTGACAAGCAATTTATTATTAAAAGGAGAAAAGTACAATATGAATTGAAAGGAAAAGGTTAAAGGAGAAGAATGTGAAATTAGAAGTGTGCGCGCGGTTTGATCTAGAATTTAATGAGCGTATCGTAGCGACTCGTTGTTCCATAAATACACTGACGCTGCGCCGGAAGTTTTAAGCCGGGAATTACCTTTTACGCCTTAATTAATAATTAAAAATGCACCGGGAACAGTTCGCTTGCTCGTCGCAAAGTTTATGTCGCTTGCCGTAGCTGGACGCTTTTATGAAGGGATGACAAGGTGAGTAGTGGCGAGGCAGGAAGAAATGAAGCAGGGGTGGCAAATGGAACTGAGAATAAGGAAAAAGATGAGAAAAGTAAAGCAGAAACTGCACCAGTCGACCGATTCCGTCACCGTCTTGCTCTCAAATTCAGAAGCAGCCACGATACTCGTGGCTTTCAACGCCATTGGATTTTATGCCAACGTCAACGACACTCTGTCGGCCTCGTTCAAAACTTTCCTTTCAAGGCGCTTCCTGCGTCACGTCCGGATATTTTCAAGGGAAACTCTGGACACCTGTTATACCAATACTGAAAGCCAATGTCGACCTGAATCAGTCTTATGAATCCTCTGATAAGAAAGCGAGATCCAAGATCGCTTCGCTCTTTTAATTGGATCCGATTGATTCGATTAAATTCCTTTTCAAAGAGGTATTTAAATTCTCCGCTCGTCTGTTGGGTTCTCTTGTGATTATCCCTCCTTGTCGAGCAAGTCATTTGAATTAACGAGATAAGAATACCACCAGGATCTATTACTAATTAATTCCTTTATTTTCTATAAATGTTCCATCAAGCTGTTTCCTTTGTTGGGAATGAAATTTTTATCCAGTTTCACAAAAACCAAGATATTTTTTTTTCCCCTATTTGAGATGTAGAAATGTTGACTATTCGTGTGACAGAGAGCAGTGGCGTAAGTGTTCGAGCTTTACTCAAATTTAATATTTATATATAAATATACAAAATGACTACGTGACCATTTTCAAGGTTTTAAATTGAAATATTTTTAATTTGGTAAAAGTTTGATTTTAAGCGGTTAGTCAGCTCAGAGCTCTTATTCCGTGAGCATCAATTATTATTATACTCGAAACGAAATTTTTCTCTAATTTTCAGTTTTAATGTATTATAATTATAATTTTGACGAATATAATGTTATATGAACAATTCAAATAATAAATGTGGAGTGACTTTGTAAAACGTGACAGAAATTATAAAAGTTAAGACGAGATTTTAAATAAACGTTTAATCCTATATAAGAAACGAGTACTGCAGGTAAGCGTTAAAAGTTAACGGAAAAGCGTTAACAGTTAACGAAAAAAGATACTTTTATACCTTGTTCCTTGGTTAGAGAGAAAAGGTATTTAGATTTAGGTAAGCGTTAAAAGTTAACGGAAAAGCGTTAACAGTTAACGAAAAAGGATACTTTTATACCTGGTTCCTTGGTTGAAGAGAGAAGGTATTTGTTAAAAGTTTACGGAAAATGAAACTTTTAGCTCATTATACAAATTACCTTGAAATTTAAATTTTATTTCTTAATACAAACAATAGACTACCTGCAGGGTGTCATTATCCTTTGATCAAACCCTTGTATAATGAGGGTTAATGGCTTTAGGAAAAGAGAAAAAATTTTCGAGTTTTAATGAAAAGAGAGAAATTAAATTAAATTCTGAAATTTTACCTCATTCAAATATTCTTCAAATTTAAATTTTTCTTTCTAAATACAAACAATAGACCAAATAAGCCCATTGTTTTTCGATCCAACCCTTGCATAATGAGTGTTATAATTGGTTTTGGAAAAGAGAAACAATTTTTGAGCTTCAACGAAAAGAGAGATAAATACATTAGTGCGTGGTATAGAAGTGCATAGTAGTGAAAGTTATTAATAAATAGAACTTGAGTGTGTATAATGTGGAAATGAATAATGCTAATTATTGTGTATTTTTTATTAAGGGGTTACACCACTGTAGAATTTTCAAAAAATCAATTTTAGTTTTATTAGCTTAAAAGATGCTTTAAACCTTCTAGAATACAGGGAAAAAAGTTTGGTGCCTGTTTTTCATCAGATTAAATTTTTCAACAGCTTTGCTTGGTGCTACGAAGCATCTCATGCAAAACATGCTTCGGGAGAACGTCTCTAATGACGCCATTTTGAAACATTTTTCAGTCAAAAATATTTTTTTTGTTCACTGTAAGACAGACCTAAATACATCCTAAAATATTATTATTTTCTTACTTTTCCTTCTACAAAAAAAAATTCGCAAAAAAGAGCTTAATTTTAGTCGTCAACAGTGGTGTGACGCCAACGCGTTTTTCTCGAAACACATTTTTGCAAATCTGCAAGCAGTATAACTCAAACAATTTTTATTAATTTAACTCTCAATTTTTATCATTTATTTAAAACAACATTCCGCACAGAAATACGTAGCCGATTTTTAATATTTTAAAATTTCGATTTTTTAGACACAATTAAGTACTCATTTTTTTGGTCAAAAATTTGACTTTTACTTTGAATTCTCGCCAATTTAACAAAAATGAATATTTTTAAAATCCCCTACGTATTTCTGTAGCTATTCTAATGTAGATTAAGCAAATGTTTTTTATTTTGTTACAGAATAATTTTTACGCCCTGTGTACTGCTTGCAGTAGAGCCATTTTTAAAAACACAGTCTAACATAAGTTGCTCTAACGCCACCATTTTGTATTTTTTTTAATAAAATTTTTTTTTTCTAAACTTTAAAAGATGTCTAACAATATCCTTAAAAAGAATTATTCTTCTTCTGTTCCTTCTACCAAAAAAAAAAATCGCAAAAAAACACTTTTTTTTTGCCGTCTACAGTGGTGTAACCCCTTAAATGTTCATAATAGAAATGTGTTTAAAGTATAAAAGTGTATAGTATTAATATGCTTATTGTTTATTAAGAGTTAGTGTTGAATAGTTCTTAATACGATGAACAAAAAGTGTTTATTAAAGAAATGAACTGTAAGTGATAAATAATAAATAATAAAGTGACTCTAATAGTAAACATACAGTAAAAATTAAATGTGAAAAGTGACAGTGATTAAAATGAAAGTGTGCAGAATGTGTTGACTAAAGTAACAATATTTAGAAAGTGTTTAAATTTTTTATTTCCTTCTTATTGTCGATAAAGTTAGTGTTATGAAATGCTAAAAGTGTCCATAAAATGCGATTGAAGATTTATTGAACAAGTGATTGATAACTGTTTAATAAATAAATTAATTGTGAATTTTTAATAAATAATAAAGTGATTATAATGTTTCTAAAGAGTCGTTACAGTGTAAAAGAAGTGTTAATAATATAATTATATAAATGAGGTAAGATAAAGATATGAGACAATAACATGAGAAAATAACATGAGACAATGATATGAAATAAACAGATGAGACAATGAGAGAAATGAGGTGAAAATATGAGATAATTAATCATTAATTTTCTTTTTTTATTATATTATGTATTTCTTTTATTTCACATAATTATACATAAATGAAACATTATTTTAAAAATTGAAGAAAATAATATAAAAAATATTATAAATAATGGAAAATGGAATTACTAAACTTTTTTTAATTAAAAAAACAATCAAAATTTGAGAAAAATAGATGAAGATTTTAAAATTTAGTTGAAAAAAATGCGAACTATCAATAATTGAATAAAAGCATTGAAGATAACTAAAAATAATTGAAATTTAAGATAATTAATGAAAGAACTATTAAATTAAGAAAACAAATAAAAATAAGTAAAAATTGAAGAAAATAATTTAATTTTTAGAAAAATACTTATAAATCTTAGAAAATAAGTTTAAAAAATGAAAATAATAATTGAAAAATGATAAAATTAGAGAAAATAATTGTAAATTAAAAAATAAATGATAGAAAATTAAAAAAAAATTAAAATTTGAGAAAATAATTGAAAAAAGATAAACGTAATTTAAAATTAAAGAAAATAATATAAAAAATATTATAAATAATGGAAAATTGAATGAAAATAGTTTAAAATTTTTTAAATCATAAAACAAATGAAAAAAATTGAAAATTAAAAGAGATACATGGTTGAAAATAATTGAAAAATGGTTTTAAATTTTGAAACTTAAAAAAAAGAATTGAAATATAATACAAACATTGATAACTTGTAAAAAATAAATGACATTTGATAGAAATAATTAAAAACTTTTTGAAAATTATGTAAAATAACGAAAGTAATGAAAATTGAAGAAAATAATATTAAAAATATTATAAATAATGGAAAACTGAATGAAATAAGTGAAATGTTAAATAAATGGTTTAACAGTTTTGAAATTATAAAAGAGATGAAAAAAACTGAAAATTGAAAGAAATTACTTTTAGAAAATAATTAAAAAATGATTTTAAAATTTGGAACTTACAGAAAATATTTGAAATATGATAAAAGCAATGATAAGTTGTGAAAAATAAATGACAATTTAGGGAAATAACTGAAAAAATTACGAAAATTTTTTTTAATAAAAAAAATAATTGGAATTTTAAGAAAAATATATGAAAATTTTTAAAATCAATTAAAAAAACTAAGATTAATTAAACTAGGTGTGAATTCTGTCCATTTCATGGACACTTTGCTTCCAAGGAAGCAAAACAATTTGCTTCCTCATAGAGGAAGCAATAATTTAATAATATTTTAAATATTTTAAGTTAATAAAAACAAAAATTAAAAAAACATTAATTATTTTGATTAAAAAGATACTAAAACAAATTGATTAGTTAATTTCAAAAATCCCTAAGTTCAAATTTAGATATTTATGATTTTAATAACCAATTTAAATTTTATGGAAAATCCTCTACAAAAAACTTTATGCACGCATGCACATTTACCCACACAGATGTACGTATACATAAATACACATACACATAAATAAATAAATTGGCAAGCAATAATCGAAATATGTTACTTATTGGTGCAAATTTTTTTTCTGGGATTATTTTGGATGTAAAAGAATGCCATATTATCAAGATTAAAAAAAAAAAATTAAAAAAAATTTTTTTTTGTTGAAAAAATTAAAAAATGTTAAAACCCATACGATATTTTGTTTGAAATCTTAAAAAAGGCATATAAAAAAATTGGCATTAAAAAAATATGAAAAATTGTAGGAGAAGATAGATTTTTACAAAAAAAAAAAAAAAAATTCAACAAAAAGAAATTTTTTTTTTCAAAATTTTTTTTGTTTTTAATTTTGATAATATAGCATTCTTTTACATCCAAAATAGTCCCAGAAAAAAAATTGGCACCGATAAATAACATATATTTCGGTGGGTTGAAATTTATCAGGTGACTCCACTTAATGAACCAAATTTGATGATTTTCATTTCTCCCAAAAAATATGTTTTTTTCAGCCAATCAAAAAATGGCTTAAACAGACTTAAGGTACATGTTTAAAGCTTCAAAAATCCACTTAGAAATTTTATTTATGTCTATTTTTGGTGTTACTATAGCTATTTGAAAAAACCGACTTTTTAAAAAAGTATCTTTACATTTCTTGAAATATTTAAAAAAATATTAAAGACACATTAATTTAAGCTAGATATTCTTTTTCTACAGGTTCTGGCAATAAGTTTTAAAAAAAAGACGTCCCGATATGTTCATTAGGCTCTGAGCAATCAGCGTTTGAAAATCGCTCGGGTCCCGTAGACCCAATCTAGCAGTTACGTTAAATCCCGATAGTTTAGCAGTTGAGGGTTAATATTATTAGTAATATTATTATTATTATTATTATCATTATTTTACTAGTGAAAATTATGTCCATTTCGTGGATATTTCGTTTCAAAGTTAGCAAACAAATTTGCTTTCTTATAGAAAAAGCAATATATTCATAATATAAAATTTAATTCGAGAAATTCTTTAAAAAAAGGAATTTTAAGTGCAAAAAAATGAAAAAACATCAATTAATTTACGAATTTTTGATCAATTATAAAAGTTATATAGGTCAATCGATTAGTTTTGAGATAAGGAATATGATTTTTTTATTCATTAAGTTGTATTTTCAGCTTGGAAAAAAATTTTGGCAAAAAACGATTTTTTTCGATGAAAAAAGGTGCTCAACAAAATTTGATTGGGTATTTTCAAAAATCCCTGTGTCCAAATTTAGATATTCACGAGCTTAAAAAGTCATCCAAATTTTATTGAAATCCGTTGAAGCGTTCTCGAGATATCTTGTACACAAAAAACGCTATACACTCACACACACATACATACATCTGGACATTTGCTTAAGAATGCAAATTTACACTTTTTAGATGAAAATAAGTCGATTTAGAATATTTTTGGAAAATCGAAAATCTTAACGATCACAAAGCTTCCTCTATGAGGAAGCAAAATAATTGAAATTTAAAAAAAATACTTGAAAATCTTAGAAAATAATAAATTTTAGAAAATAATAATAAACAATCATGAAAAATAATTAAAAATTAAAATAAAAATAATTGAAATATGCAGAAAATAACTTAAGTTTTGGAAAAAAAATTGAAATGTAATAAAAGAAATTTAAATATAAAAAATTAATAACAGTAAATAAAATTTAAAGGAAATAATTGATAAATTCATAAAATATAAATTTAAAAAAATAAAATAATAAAAATTTAATTTAAAAATTTTAAGTTAATAGAAGTATGAAAAAAATCTCAGAAATAATCGAAAATTGATGAAAAAAATTGAAATTTCAGGTAAATAATTAAAATTTTTGAAAGTTTTGTCAAAATAATAAAAATAATAGAAAATTTGCAAAATTTATTTTTAAGCAAAAGAAAATAATTGAAAAACCGTTTAAAATATGGAAAATTGATGACATTAATCTAAATTTGTAAAAATAACTGCAATTTTTGGAAATTAAGTAAAAAGTAATGAAAATATAAAAAGATGGAAAAAATCATTGCAAAATAATAGAAAGAAATGAAAATTCAACAAAATAATTATTTCAAATATTCAAAAGTTTAGAAATTAATTCCGAAATTATGAAAATGATTAAAAGTTAAAGTTAATAATTGCAAAATAACAAAAATAATCGTTATTAAAAAAGATTAATTTTAATTTGTGGCGAATGATATAAAATTTCGGAATAAATAATTAAATTGATTTGATGTCAAGGGAAAAATGAGTAAAATTGAAAAAGTGTATGAAAAAATTGAACAAAATTATTAAAATTTGAGGAAGGTAAATTTAAGATTTTTGGAAACAATTTAAAGTTAATTAAAAGAATTAAAAATTGCAGAAAATAATTTAAAAAAAGATAAAAATAGTTTAAAATTCAAGTTTAGTATATTTGTTCTAAACTGTGACTAAGAGATTTTAAAACATTATTTGTTTATTAAAAAATAAATAGGGCTATATATCAAAATCGAAAAAAAATTAATTTGTGTCAGTTATAATTTTAAATTCGTTATCAACGAACCCAAAAACCCTTATAATCCAAGTTTTTTAAAAACCGAAATAAAATGTTATATGTCCGCCATATTGGATCCGCTATTTTTAATTTTGAAATTTTGACTTGAGTTTCGTGATCAGTGACGCCAAAACCTCTTATGAACCAAGTTTTATAAAAAACGACAAAAATTTTTAATTTATGTCTACCACATTGGATCCGCCATTTTGATTTTTTAAAATTTGGCTTCAGTTTCGTGATCAGTGACCCAAAAAACCTTTAAAATATTCACTTTAGTGCTTCTTAAATGAAGTTTAAGTTTTTGGCCAGGATTTCGAAATTCTATCCCACTGGGAACTGTAAAATTACTAGTTATGTCAGAAGTAACTAGAAAATGAGGAAACAAATTAAATAGGAAACAAATTAAATAGGAAATAAATTACTATAAAATAAGTGAATTTTGTAGAATATAAGGTAAAATTGGTAAAAAAATTAGAAAATGACTAGAAATTAAAAAAAAAAAATTATGAAGAAGAGTACGAGAATAACTACAAATTTAGAAAGTAGCTATAAAATGCAATAAAAAAATAACTGGAAAGTTACAAAATCAACTTGAATATTTTAATAAATTACTAAATATCTTAGGAATAACTAAGAAGTGAAAAAACAGATTGACAAGTAAAAATATAAGTAGAAGATTAAAGGAGAAAATTTTATGAATTTGGAAAAAATTTATTTAAAATTACTTAAAATTGGCGAAATAACCAGATATTTAATCTGTTATAAAAAAATGTTTGAACAATAACTAAAAATATGAAAACTAATAAGAAAATAAAGAAAAATCTGAAAAGGGAATAAATAACAAAAATATTAATGAATTCAGTAGAAAATCGTGTAGAATTACTTTCAAATGACAAAATAAATATAAATCTAATAAATCTGTTAAAAGGTATAAAAGAAACAGTTTAAATTCAGCAAATAATTAAAAAATAATGAAAAATCTAACATTAATATATCTACTACAAAATATTGCCAGCTCCAAAGTTCAAGGAATTTTTAATAAGTTCTCATCATCATTATTTTTTTTTTATTTAATATTTATTGGTTTTTATATTTGTCCGAACATCAATCATTTTATGTACTCCTTTCGAGAGATATTATATTTCGAATAAAAAAAATTAACGACAGTTTCCACTGTGCGCTGAAATTATTAGGAAAAATATTTTCCAAATGTATTACAAATTCCCTCTAAAGATTGTTTATACTGTCTACATTAAATTATTTTATCATTTGTGAAGGAATTGAAACTCTCGCGTTCAAATATTTTTACAAAGCTGGTTTTCGATTTCGAATGAAACGGGAGCTGCAAGAGAAACAACTGCTTAATGGCTTGTCTGACTATACCGGGTTTCTACTACTTGCGCTGCATGGAATCAATTTTCATTAAGAAGATTTAACTCATTGAATTAAATTTGTGGTAAAACGTGGTTTATAAATTTTTTTCTTTTTAGTTAATTAACGTTTAAGAATTTTCAAATTAATTACAAAAAATTCGTCTATAGAAATTTTCTAAAACTTGTTTCTCAATTTTTCTCCAGTTATAGTTTCATAAAATTTCAAAACTTTGCAAGAAATTTATTACAATTCTGTAACATTTTTGTAAATTTACTTTTTTTAAAGTTTTTTTTTGTGTAAATAATCCAACTTGTGTGATGTATTTAAAATTTAACTCTGGTTAATCCATCTATAGGATCAAGTGTTGGAAAAAATTAAACAATTGAACAACTGGATTAAAAATTGAAAAAAATAATTAAAATTAAAGAAAATAATAAAAAAAAATTAATGATAGAAATTAAAAATTTAAGAATGAAATTGAAATTTAAAAAAATAATTGATTAATGAATAAAAAATTACAAAATGACGAAAATAATTGACAATTGAAAACCAAATTCTAGAAAAGATGCAACCGAAAAAAAACAATTTAAAAAATCAAAGAATAATTATAAAATTGTAAGACATTAATTAAAAATTGTAAAAATTGTAGGAAATAATTGAAAATTGCGGAAAATAATTAATAATTAAATGAAATAGTTGAAAAATAGCAGAAAATATGTGTAAACTCAGGAAAATAATTGTCAATGAAAACAAAATTCGAAAAATGACTAGATTAATAGACAACTGAAAGAAATAATTGTAAAAATTAAATTAAAAAAAAAATATTTAATTTAAGTAAAATAATTGCAAATTGAAAAATTAAGAAAATAATATAAATAATTGCTGGAAATAATTGCGCATTTAACAACTGGATTAAAAAACGAAAAAAAAATAATTAAAAATTGAAGAAAGAAATAAAAAATTGAAGAATTGAGTTAAAATTTATGGAATATACTTAAAAATTGAAAAAAAGGAATTAAAAAAAGTCGAGAATTAATAAATAATAAATATACAAAAAAACAATTAAAAACTAAAGAATGGAAATAAAAATTGAAGAATCGAATTAGAAATTAAAGAAAATAATTGAACAATTGTATTTAAAATTAAAGAAATTTGATGATAATCGAAAAAATAATAGAAAATTAAAGAAAATATTTGAGAATTGAAGCAATAAATTGGAATTTATAAAATAAAATGGAAATTTCAAGAAAATAATGGATAATTAGAAGAAAAATTACAATATGATGAAAATAATTAACTATTAAAAAAAATAATTTACAATTGAAACTAAAATCAAAAAATGAAGAACATAATCGGCATTGGAACAAAAAAATTTTTTTAATTAAATAATATTCATAAAATTGAAGGAGAATAATAATAATAATATGCAAATTGAAAACCGACGAAAATTACGAAAATAACTGTCAAAAATAAGTGAAAATTAAGGAAATCAATTGGTAATTGAAGAATTGAATTAAAAGAAAATAGTTGATCATTGAGAAAATGCGAGATGTAATGAATATTAGGAAATTAATTAAAAATCGATAGAAATAATTAAAAACTAAAAAAAATATTTGAGAATTTAAGATAATAATTAATAATTACAGAAATAAGTTAGAAATGATAGAATTAATTGGAAATTTCAAGAAAATAACTAATAATTAAAACAAAAGTTACAATATGAGGAAAATAATTAAAAATTGAAAATAAATTCAAAAAATGGTAAGAATAATCGGTATTTGAAATTCTTTTTTTCTAAAGTAATGAATATTCATAAAATTGAAGGAGAATAATAAATTGTCATTTGAAAACTGATGAAAATTACGAAAAAAAGATTGTGGAAAATAAATGAAAATTGAAGAAATAAATTGGAAATCGAAGAGTTGTATTGAAATTTCAAGAAAATATTTGCCAATTGAGAAAATGCGGAAATTATTAAGTTTTGAATAAAATTATTGAAAAACGAAGAATGCAATTGAAAATGGAAAAAAAAATTTAAAATGAAACAAATAAATTGAAGATTAAAGAATTAAATTGAAGATTAATGATATAAATTTAAATTTTAAAAAAATAGTTCATAATTTCCAATTGAAAATTGATGAAAATTTAAAAATAATTATAGAAAGAAATAAAAATAAATGAAAATTAAAAACAGCAATTTATAATTGTAGAATTGTATTAAAAGAAAATAAGTGATAATAAATGGAGAAAATCCTAGAATTAATGTAAATCAAGGAAATAATTGAAAATCGATAAGAATAAAATTGAAAATTAAAGAAAATATTACAGAATTGAAGAAAATAATTAAAAATTGAAGAAATAAATTCAAAATTATAGAATCAAATGAAAATTTCAAGAAAATAATTCATAATAAAAGAAAAATTACAATATGACGAAAATAATTAACTATTAAAAAAAAATAATTAAGAATTGAAAATAAATTCGTAAATGGTAAGAATAATCAGCATTCGAACAAAATTTTTTTTTAAATAAATAAATATTCATAAAATTGAAGGAGAATAAAAAATGGTCATTTAAAGACTGATGAAAATTATGAAAAAAAATTGTAGAAAATAAATGAAAATTGAAGAAAAAATTGAAAATCAAAGAATTATATTGAAATTTCAAGAAAAGATTTGCTAATTGAGAAAATGCGTGAATTATTGAATTTTGTATAAAATAATTGAAAACGAAAAACGCAATTGAAAAATAAAGAAAATAATTAAAAATGAAAGAAATAAATTAAAGATTAGAGACTTGAATTAAAAATTTTAAAAAGTAGTTG
Organism: Ganaspis brasiliensis; assembly: GCA_037103525.1. Lineage (NCBI taxonomy): Eukaryota > Metazoa > Arthropoda > Insecta > Hymenoptera > Figitidae > Ganaspis > Ganaspis brasiliensis. Next base: position 6,484,754 of record JAZKLR010000185.1, read on the forward strand.
ATAATTGGAAGAAAAATTACAGAATGACTAAAATAATTAAATATTAAAAAAATAATCACAAATTGAAAATAAATTCGAAAAATGATAAAATTAATCGACATTCGAACAAGAGAATTTTTTAAATTAATAAATATTCATAAAATTGGAGGAGAATAATAAATTGTCATTTGAAAACTGATGAAAATTAAGGAAAAAATTGTAGAAAATAAATGAAAATAGAAGAAATCAATTGTAAATCAAAGAATTGTGTTGATATTTTAATAAAATAATTGCTAATTGAGAAAATTCGTGAATTATTGAATTTTGATAAAAAATAATAATAAAAATTAAATAAATCAATTGGAAATTGTACAATTGTATTGAAAGATAATAATTGATAATAAATGCAGAAAATACGAGAATTAATATAAATTAAGCAATTAATTGAAAATCGATAAAAATAATTGAATATTAAAGTTAATAGTTGACAATTGAAGAAAATAATTAAAAATTGAAGAAATAAATTAAAAATTATAGAATTAAATGGAAATTTCAAGAAAATAATTATTAATTAAAAGAAAAATTACAATATAACAAAAATAATTATGTAGTCGCCTCCAAATAAATAGGAGAGTTTTTTTTAAAAAAAAGAGATTTACATATACTTCGAAAAAAAGCCTCGTAAAATTTCTGAACAAATTAACAAAAGCGAAGTGTAAAAAACGTGTTAACAAAAATAATTATCAATTAAAAAAAATTAACATTGAAACATTAACATTAACATGTTAACATTAACATAATTGAAATGAATAGTTTAAAAAATTAAAAAATGAATATTAAATTTAAACAACAAGGTTGAAAAATTATAGGAATAACTGTTCGAAATAAATGCAAATTGAACAACTGGATTGGAAATCAAAAAAATTATTGAAATTAAAAAAAAATAATAAAAAGTCGAGGAAATAAATTGAAAATTTAAGAATTAAATTAAAATTTGAAAAAAATAATTGATAAGTGGAACAAAAATTACAAAATGACGAAAATAAAATTCAAAAATGTCTAGATTAATACACAACCGAACAAAATAATTTAAATAATCAAAGAATAATTATAAAATTTTAAGATAATAATTGAACATTGAAAACATTGTAGAAAATAATTGAAAATTGCGAAAAATAATTAATAATTGAAAGAAATAGTTGAAAAAGAACGAGAATAATTAAAAAATTCATGACAATGTGTGAAAATAACTGTCAATTGAAAACAAAATTCGAAAAATGACTAGATTAATAGACAACTGAAAAAAATAATTGAAAAAATTAAACAAGAAATATTAAATTTAAAAAAAATAATTGCAAATTGGAAAATTAAGAAAATTGAAGGAATGTGTTGTTGAAAATAATTGCACAATTAACAACTGGATTAAAAATCGAAAAAAATAATTAAAAATTAAAGAAAGCAATTAAAAATTGAATAACTGAAATTAAATTTGTGGAATATACTTGAAAATTGAAGAATGGAATAAACAATTAAAGAAAATAATTGAATAATTAAATTTAAAATTAAAGAATTTTAATGATAATCAAAATAATAATAGAAAATAGGCGATAATAATAATAATAATAATAATAACAATTGAATTGAAATTTTAAAACAATTTTGATGAGTGAAAAAAGTAATTGAAAAAATCCAAGAATTATTGAATATTGAGGAATTAATGGAAAATCGATAAAATTAATTAAAAATTAAAGAAAATATTTGATAATTAAAGAAAATAATTAAAAATTGAAGTAATAAATTGAAAATTAAAGAATTAAATGAAAATATCAGGAAAATAATTGATAATTAAAAAATAAAATTACAATATGACGAAAATAATTAACTATAAAAAAATAATAAACAATTGAAAAAAAACCGAAGAATGGTGAGAATAATCAGGATTAGAAAATGTTTTTTATTAAATTAATGAATAATCATAAAATTGGAGAAGAATAATAATTTGTAAATTAAAAACTGATGAAAATTATAAATAAAATTGTAGAAAATAAATGAAAATTGAAGAGTTGTATTGAAATTTCAATATATAATAATTGATAATTGAAAGAAAATTTACAAAATGACTAAAATAATTAAATATTAAAGACAATAACTTAGAAATGAGGTAAATAATTGGCAATCGAAAGAAAAAATTTAAATCTGTCGAGAATAATCGATAACAGAACAAAATATCTAAAGAAATTAAAGAATAATTATACAATTTAAACTAAAATTACAATATGACGAAAATAATTAACTATTAAAAAAAATAATAAACAATTGAAAAATTTAATGAATAATCATAAAATTGAAGGAGAATAATAGATTGTCAATTAAAAACTGATAGAAATTATGGATAAAATTGTAGAAAATAAATGAAAATTGAAGAATTGTATTGAAATTTTAATATAATAATTGATAATTGAAAGAAAATTTACAAAATGACTAAAATAATTAAATATTAAAGACAATAATTTAGAAATGAGGTAAATAATTGGCAATCGAAAGAAAAAATTTAAATCTGTCGAGAATGATCGACAACAGAACAAAATATCTAAAAAAATTAAAGAATAATTATAAAATTTAAAGAGAATAATTGTATATTGAAAACTGTTAAAAATAATAGCAACGTAAACATTGAAAAACATTGAATTGTTTCTGGTCATTTACAACTATAAATTTTTGCAAGTACAAATAAGATAAATAATTTATTGAAATTTTTAATTCAAATAAACTTAATATTCTAGATAAATATAACTTTTATTCTATGCAAATTAAAATCGCTGCCGACTCCAAGAAATAAACAAATAAGTGAAAGTAAATAAAAAATGTTTCAAAAGAGCACGAATTTTCCAATTTTATATTTAGAAAAGAAAAAATAATACGAAAAATAAATAAAAGGAGAAAATAGCGTAGATAGATACATTACAAAAAGTTGAAATATTTTTGTTGAAAGAATAGTTTTTTGTATTCAAACTTCTATAATTTATAATAACTTCAATTGTTTTAAATTTCTATTGAGGATTATTTATTTTCTTCAAAAGTTCTAACAAATCAAGTTTTAATTTTTCCAAATTTAAAATAGATCCAAACTTAAAACAGTTTCAACGAAATATTGACTTAAATTTATTTAAACTTCAATTAATTCAAATTTTCATTTGTTAAAGTCTTAAGACTTATATTTAAGTTTTTTTTAAATTCCTTTAAATTTCAATTAATAAAAATTTTAATTAATACAAATTTGAACTGTTATTTATTTTCAAAAACTAATAATGCATATTTAAATTATTTTTCACATTAACCATTATATAAAAACTTCTAATTATACAAAAAAATTTCATTGTATATTTAAAGCTTTAATCAGTCAAAATTTTGAACATAATAATTTAGACTATAATTTGAATCAATGAAAACTGGGTCTAATGAAATTTGAAATTAAGTGAAATTTACATTTACAAAAAAAACTTGAAATTGTGGAAAATTAAAATGTTTAGTTATCAATAATCAGAATAATAAAAACGCAAGGATTGATTAAAATTTAGATAATTTAAACTCTAATAACCAATAAAAATTTAGTGAATTCAAACTTCAATAAATTAAAACTTAAATATATATGTGTCGATTCAGGGTGAAAAGGACCTTAGCTGCAGAACTGAGTTTTACGCGTACGGGCGTTTGAAGTTAAGCCTCCCTATGTTACTGTTAGGTTATGCCTATGTTTCACCTCTAATAACACAAAAACTAATAGAAATAAACAAGTTTTGATTTATGTATGTTAAAAAGCAACTCAAATTCTATCGATTCATAATAACAATTAAAAATCAAATGTTTTGAATTTCACAGGACGGGAGTTTGAACTTGTGCCTGCCTAAGTTATTGTTAGGTTATGTCTATGTTTCATCGCGAATAACAGAAAAACTAATAAACATAAACAAGTTTTGATTACTGTATGTGAAAGAGCAACTCAAATTTTATCGATTCATAATAAAAATTAAAAATCGAATGTTTTGCAGCTAAGGTCCCTTTCACCTTTCACCCTGAATCGACACATATTGATTCTTAATTACAAATTTAGATTTTCATTAAAAATAATTATTCCAAAATTTAATGATCTCAATTTCCAATGATCTAAATATCAATTAATTTAATCACAAGAACATTTCAAGTTAATTTATATTGATAGAATTAAATTTTAATTTACTACCAATTTTAGTGTATTGAAATTTCAGTTTAATATTTTAGGGTAAACTATATTTTAATTGATTTATTTTCATTCAATGCAGCTAATTTAATTCTTATGAAAGTAGACTCTAATTTTAATTTAAAGATACATTTTTTCAAACGTAACTGATTTAAAACAAAAAAATATCTAAGTGACAAACTTCAGGTGCGGACAGACAGGAATGAATGAATGAATCTTGCGGATTATTATTATAGATTTTTTTTTAAAATTCGAATAGGAAATTTATTTTTAAAATTGTTTATATTTCTTATTATGATGAAATACACAAACCTAAAATTTTCCTAATTTTGTCGACAATAGTAAAGAAAATTTTAGATAATACAGTATACTACCGAATCGTCAAGATACGATATTCTAGAGAGGTAAAATAAAGTTGATACAGTTTTCGAAAATTTTTGTTAATACTCTTTACTTCAGAAGGATCGTTTTTTTTCATATTAAAAAACAAATTTTATCCACTTTTGCCAATTTTCCTCAAATTTAGACTCATTTGTTGACAGAAGGTTAAAAATAATGTATTCAGATTTAATCAGCAAGGGAAATTCTGAAAACAAATATGTTTGCGAATTACTTAGTGACATTAGATGTCGAGGCGGAAATGCATGTACACCGAGTAAACTCTGTCGTACTTTAGAACGACGGTGTCCTGTTTACTGTCCATTAAGAGTAACGTCATCCTTTAGTACCCTTTCTCCAGTTTTTGCAAATTCCCATTTCCCCACGGTATTTGTCAAATGAGAAATCAGTCTGTCCTTACATTTATAAGCTTTTCAATACAAACAATAAAAAAAAAATAATAAGTATCTCATTCCAGCAAAATTTAACGAAAGAAAGAAAAACACGTCTTTTTGTCAGAAAACTAGTAGTCTATTCAAGAAAACCCATTGGAAAAATTGTTTTTTCCATATATATAAAGAAATAGTCCAAAAATAGATTAAATAATAGTATATTTCTGTTGTAAGGGAGAAGAAGCTTATAATGTACAGTGATTCATGATTTTGGGTTTTGAGCAAGAGATGAAAACAAAATGAGCTCTTGAGAATTGAGACAGGTTGATGCGTGAAGATGAAATGTAAAAAGGAAAAATTTTTCTCATTCTCTTATCGTGTTTTCTTTCTTTCCTTCTTTCGTTTTTTAATATTCGCCTCACGTGCAACCTATGCTTCATTCACGCGCTTGGTTTCGCTCCATGGAAACATGATAAAAACGGATGCGAAACGGTTCACCTCCTTCTCTACTTCAGCACTCAGTACCGTCGTTATTTGTGAATTTATCTCACTATGTATCGTCGAAGGAAATTATATTTCTCCCCGCTGTAAAAAAGGTCTGAGAAATTTTTCTTACGGAATTGAAAATTTTTTACCGAGAAATTTCTATATTACCTCGTGAGCAAATTTTAGAAAATATTCATATCCGATTATTGGAAATTTTTCACTATCAACAAATCTCAGGGAATGTAGAAAGAAATCGAGACTGTGAAAATAAAGAGAGAGTATGAGAAAAAAAAGAAGGAAAAACTAATAAAACATAATAACTCTCTGTAATTTATTTAAAATTTATTTATACTTTAATATTTACTTAAACAATTATAATTTTTATTTATTTAAATTAATTGACTTTAAAATTGATTGAATTTATTTTTAATTAATATTATTTTCTTTATTATAATCTCAGCTCAGCTCTGCTAATTTATTTTATAAAATTGATTGTTAAGAGAATCTGTAAATAAAAAAAATTATTATAAAATTAAAAATATTAAATATAACTTATTTATTTTCTGTATGATAATAAAAATTATTAATTTCAGAATTGTCCAAAATATAAACAAATTACTGTATCTTTGTTTGTTATGACTAATGGTCGAGTCCATACCAAGTGATCACACCAATTTCAGTCATATTGAGTAATATTTACGAAATTGATATTTTGGGTTCCTTTAGGAGTAAAAAAAAATAAATTTTAATTATTTTTAAAAAATTCAAAATATTTTCGAAAATATTCAAATTCAAAATTTTGAGTACTATTTTTTTTGTTTTATCATAACTTCTGTAATTTTGAAGCAATTGAGATCATTTTTTTTTAAATTACTCGTATTTAAATACTCTTTCAAGAAAAATTATAATAATTAAGAAATTGTTTATAATTAAATTTTTATTAAAAAAATTAAATTATTTATTTAAACAAAATCTAAAGTATATCATCGATCTTTTTCAAAAAATTCATAAACATAGCCTATAATGTGCTTAAAAATTTAAGCCAAAGAAAAAGATGGTATGTATTATAGTTTTTGAGAAAAAAATTATTAAGTTATGCTAGCGCGGCGCAGACCGGTGTCACCGCTACTCAACGCGTAGTTCCGTAGTAACCGAAATGTATGTATATTATTACATAATATAAATACAGTTAATCGTCATGTTTATTTTTTTATTTTACAAATTGTGCTGTGCACAGAATTTGAAAAAATTTTTGTTTCAATTTTATTCTCAAGGGGTACGAAGGAATGAAACTTTTGTGTACCTTTAATGGTCATAGCTTGATTAAATCTTTCACTTAACAATTGTTTTTCAGCTTCATATTCTGCGTAATTACAAAATTCTACATTAATTTTCTCTAAACTGGATTTTGCCCACTCGTATAAGTCAAGAGGAGTAACAATTTGATTGTTTAATGGTCCTTGTAAACTTGCTTCTTTCAACTATTTTCAAACTATTTTTATCATTCTTTAAGGGGAGAGATAGGTGAAATTTTAACTCAACAAAATTTTTGTTGCTCAGAGGTGTCATTTTTTTTCTTACATCAATTAAGATGTAGAATTATGGTATTACATAAAAATTAAAAAACAATATTTTTTTGGTCATTTTCGAAATTTTATTTTTTAAAATCCATACGATGGATTGTAGAAAATCATTTAAAAATCCCACAAAAAAATTGTCGATGGAAAAAATGAAAATTGTGAAAGAGGTTTAATTTTTAAAATTTAAGTTTTTCTTAGAATAAATTTCTCAAACTCCGCAAATTATTTGTTTCTCTATTTTTGACATTACCCCATAATTTTAGGTCTAAAATTGCATAAGAAAAAAAATTAACACCCCTGAACATTGCGAATTTTGATAATTTTACCAGTCCATTATTTTTCTTTCTTCAGTTTTAAATTATTTTAATTATTCACTTATTTTCACTTATTTTTACCAGTTTTTAATTATATTAATTATTTTTCAATTGATTTAACAAATTTTCAATTATTATTCTTAAATTTTAATAATTTTCCCAATTTTTAGTTATTTTTATTATTTTTCTATAAATTACCAATTTTTTAATTACTTTTTTTTACTTCAATTATTTTCTCCGATTTTTTTAATTCTAAAGTTTGATGTCCATGTACTATGAAAAGATCAGTGTGACTTTCTGAAGCTTATAATTTAAATATAATACACTAACTATATTTACATTATGTAAAAATATACATACATTTCGGTTACTACGGAACTACGCGTTGAGTAGCGGTGACACCGGTCCGCGCCGCGCTAGCATAACTTAATAATTTTTTTCTCAAAAACTATAATACATACCATCTTTTTCTTTGGCTTAAATTTTTAAGCACATTATAGGCTATGTTTATGAATTTTTTGAAAAAGAACGATGATATACTTTAGATTTTGTTTAAATAAATAATTTAATTTTTTTAATAAAAATTTAATTATAAACAATTTCTTAATTATTATAATTTTTCTTGAAAGAGTATTTAAATACGAGTAATTTAAAAAAAAATGATCTCAATTGCTTCAAAATTACAGAAGTTATGATAACACAAAAAAAATAGTACATAAAATTTCGAATTTGAATATTTTCGAAAATATTTTGAATTTTTTAAAAATAATTAAAATTTATTTTTTTTACTCCTAAAGGAACCCAAAATATCAATTTCGTAAATATTACTCAATATGACTGAAATTGGTGTGATCACTTGGTATGGACTCGACCTAATATATAAAAATTAAACCTGATTTGTTATTCTTTCTTACTTATTTTTTATTCAGTTTTAAATATCTCTTTAACAAATTTAATTAATTTACTCACATTAAATTCAATAATTGATCCCAAATATAATTCGTAAAACTTATCAGTTTATTTAATTTTAATCATCTGTAGGTAAATCTATAAAAATAAATATATAAAAATAAATCCTCAATCACAATTTAATTTTTCATCTAAATATAAAAAATTTTCCTAACTTAAACTATATATTGGGTACAGAAATCCCTATAAGCTAAATAAAATAAATATAAATACACAGGGTTGTATAATAATTACTCCTAGTAAGATTCACAAATAAATTAAAATTTATTTGATTTATAACTGAAATTATGTAAATTAAAAAAAATTAAACAAATTAATTATTTAATTTTGTTCTTTCTTGATCTTATAATATTTATTAATTTACTTTTTAAATATTACCGTTTTTATTATTCTGTTCTTTTTTAGGGTTTCGTGGTTCGGGACCAAAACCCTTATAGTAAGAAATTTGTAATCCGTCCATCCGTCTGTCTGTCCGTCTGTCCATCCGCCCGTACGCCTGTCTGTCCGCCTGTCTGCATATCAGTCAGTCCATCCATCCGTCTGCGTAAGTTACCTTGTGCTACGTAAGTTACTGTGTTTTACGTAAGTTGCTGTGAGTTACGCAAGTTACCTTGAGTTACGTAAGTTACCGCGAGTTACCGCAAACTGCGTAAGTTACCTTGTGTTACGTAAGTTACTGTATTTTACGTAAGTTGCTGTGAGTTTCGCAAGTTACCTTAAGTTACGTAAGTTACCGCAAACTGAGTAAGTTACCTTGTGTTACGTAAGTTACTGTGTTTTACGTAAGTTACCTTGAGTTACGTAAGTTACCGCAAGTTACATAAGTTACCGTGAGTTACGTAAGTTACGTTAATGAGAGTGTGAGAGAGGGAGAGAGAGAGAGAAAGATAGAGTTACCGCAAACTGCGTAAGTTACCTTGTGTTATTTAAGTTACTGTGTTTTACGTAAGTTACTGCAAGTTACGTAAGTTACCGTGAATTACCGCAAGCTGCGTAAGTTACTGTGTTTTACGTAAGTTACTGCAAGTTACGTAAGTTACCGTGAATTCTGTAAGTTACCGCGAGTTACGTAAGTTACCGTGAATTACGTAAGTTGCTGTGAGTTACGCAAGTTACATAAGTTACCGTGAGTTACGTAAGTTACGTTAGTGAGAGTGTAAGAGAGAGAGAGAGAAATAGGGATTAAGATAAAATCACGAAACCCTCAATTGTAGGCGCATTGCGTCTGCTTTTTGTGCTGTTTAATTATTATTTATAAACTCGTTCGTCATTAAATATTAACAAGAGAAATTGGTACTAAAATATTGACTAAAAAACTATTGATTAAAAAAAAAAAAAATAAATAAATAAAAAACTGAGATAAAGATGAACTTGGTGTTTAACTGAAAAGTTTATGACATCGTCTTATTCAAGCCTTTATTTCGTAGCTCGTCTTATTCTTCTTTTCTTTGTTACTTTTTTCATGATAGAAGAATTGCTTACAATTTCCAAACTCACCCTTCTTTCTTGATAGTACACTAGTGCGCCTGTAAACGTGTACTCTACAGTAATATACTCCTCGTCTTCACTTAGATCCTCTTGGTTACTCGTCGTTAAGTAAGACGAGCTGGAAGGTACAGTTTGGTGTAATATTACACCGCATTTCCTCTCCTACAAGACAAGAGCACATGTTCATAATGCCCTACTATTACTGCGATAAGAAATTAGATTTGGACTTACTCGACATAGGAAACTTGTAATTTCGCCGTACAGTTGCTACTATATCTACTCAATATTCAAAACTTTCTAACCACAAATGAAATTATCTTTCAGATAATGCGTTTATTTGAATTTCTGAGAAATATTTATACTTGTGTTGGGTGGGTAATTTTTTCTTAAAAAAAAGGTGTATTAGTGTTCGTTTCGTGTACTAAAAAAAATTTGTTATAGATTATTGGATAATATTTCAAATTTCATATTTCGGACTATTCTTTTAATTTCTCAATTCAAGATTTAATGTTTCAAATTTGACATTTTACATTCCAGGTATGGCATTTAAAATTTCACGTTCCGAATTCAAGATTCCAAATTCTATATGCTGAATTCAATCATTCCAGATTTCACGTTCTAGATACAAGATTTGAATTTTTACATTCCAGGTTTCACATTTCAAATTCCACGTTCCAAATTCAACATTCTAAAGTCAGTTCTAATTCTTCGTTCCATATTCAACTTTTCAAATCCTAAATTTTAACTGGATTACACGTGCCACATTATAAATTAAAAATTTTTCATTTCACATTTCAAATTCCACGTTCCAAATTCAACATTCCAAGTTCGACATTCTCAATTTTATCATTCCAGATTACACGTTCAAGATTAAACATTTGAAATTTTGCATTCCAGTTTTCAAATTTCAAAATCCATGTTCCAAATTCAACATACCAAATTCCACATCCTAAATTTTATAATTTTCGATTACACGTTCCAGATTCAACATTTGAAACTGCATATCCCAGATTACAAATCCTAAATTTTACATGCAAAATTCCAAAATCCATATTCCGGATTCAAGATCTCACATTCCAATTTTTTTTTTTTTATTTTATTTTATTTTATTACTAGCAAAATAAAACGCGCGCAAGCGCGCGATTAGTTTTTCATGCATTTTAGAAATTTTAAAATACAATAATAAATATAACAAATTGGTAAATAATATTTATCTAATAAGAAGAAATAAATATTTTAAATAAAATATTTAAAAATCAATTAATATAAATAAAATAAATATTTATTCAGGACAAAGTTTATAATATTTTAGAATTAAAAAGAAATGCAAAAAATAATTGAAACTAAACAAATCATTTGAAAATTATGCAAATTAATTTAAAAAAAAAGGAAATCAATTAAAAATTGGATAAAGTAATTTAAACATTCATAAAAATGTTTTAAACATGAAGAAAATAATTTAAACTTAAAAAAATTCTTGAGAATCTTAAAAGTAAATTAAAACAAAATTGAATAATAAAAAAATACAGAAAATAATTGAAAATTGAAAGAACATGATTAAAAATTGAGATGAATAAATTAAAATTTAAAAAAATAATTAAAATTTGAGAAAATAATTAAACAAATTACATAAAATATTTTAAATAAAGGAAAGTTAAACAAAATTTGAGAAAAATACTTAAAACTTTCAGAAGTTCATTAAAATAAAAGAAAATAATTAAAAATTAGAGTGCCCTCGAACCGGTTAAAGGGAGAGTAAATAAAGTATATAATTAACAATTAGAGTAAATAAATGAAAAGAGAAAAACATAATTTAAAATTTAACAGAACAAGTTTTAATTAAAGAGAAATAAGTAAAAACTTTTTGGTAATTATGAAAAAGAACGAGAAAAAGAACGAAAGTAATTGAAAATTGAAGAAAATAATATAAATAATGAAATAATTGAAAAGTCAGATAAATAGTTAAAAATTTTTGAAATTATGAAACAAATGTAAAGAATTAAAAATTAAAGGGAATAAATTTTGGAAAATAATTGAAAAATGTTTTTAAATTTTAAAACTTGACGAAAATGATTAAAATATGATACAGACAATGATAAGTTGTAAAAAATAAATGACATTTAAGTGTGATAATTGAAAAAATTACAGAATTTTTTTTAAATAAATAAAAAATAATTGAAATTTGATAAAAATACATGAAGATCTTAGAAATCAATTTAAAAAAAAAATAAATAACTAAAAATTGGAGAAAAGAATTCAAGAAATAATCTAAAACAAATTAAAATAACTAAAAATTGAAGAAACCAATTAAAATTTTAGAAAAATTCTTAAAAATCTTAGAAAATAATTTTATAAAATAAGAATAACTAAAAATTGGAGAAAATACTGGAAGAATGCTAAAAATAATTAAAATTTACGATAATTAATACAATTTTTTGGAAATTATGAAAACAAATAAAAATAATTGAAAATTGAAGAAAATAATAAAAATTTGAGAAAAATATTTTAAAATTTTAGAAATTAATTTTCTAAAATGAGAAAAACTAAAAATTGGAGAAAAGTCTGGAAGAAAAATAAAAATAATCGAAATTTAGGATAATTTATTAATAAAAAAAATTTGAAATTCTGATAACAAATGATAATAATTAAAAATTGAAGAAAATATTTGAATTTTCATAAAAATACTTAAAAATTTTAGAAAATAATTTTAGAAAATGAGAACAATAATTAACAATCAAGAAAAATAATTGAAAAAAGAAAATTGAATTATGATGAAAATAATTTAAATATTAAAAATTTAAAACATTCAATAAATTTGAGAGAAATAACTGAAAAATCATAGAATATATATGTTTAAAAAAAATAATTACAAAATTACTTTAAAATGTTTAATTAAAGAGAATAATTAAAAAATCGCAGAAATAACGAAAATTGATTAAAATAATTGCAATATCGGATAAATAATTGAAATTTTTTAAAAGTAATGCCAAAATAATGAATATAAATATAAATTGATGAAAATTAAGAAGAATTGCAGAATTTATTTTTAAGCAAAAGAAAATAATTAAAAAATCGTTATATAATTTGAAAACTGATGACAATAATCTAAATTTGAGATAATAGCTGAAAATTTAGGAAATTTAGAAAATTTCATTTCAAGTTTCAAAATATTTCCTGATAAAGAGAGTCAAAATCAATAAAATAACAGGGACTAACTTCACTTCAGTTTTTAAAACGTAGACAGAAAAAGATGAATAAATATTAATATTAACTAACTTCACTTTAGACTTTAAAATGTGGACAGAAAAAGATGAATAAATATAAATACTAACTAACTTCAGGCGTTTACGGAGATTATTATTATTTAATTTTAAGTTTTAACATGTCATGTACATGTTCCCATTGCGGAATAATTAAGAATCTTAAATGTGGTATTCGAAACCTGGGATATGGAATCTGAAATTTGAAATGTGAAATCTGGAATGCGGAATATGGAATTTCAAATGTTAAATTCGGTATGTGGAATCAGAAATGTAGAATCTATTACGTGAAATCTGGTATGTGTAATCTGGAAAGTAAAATATATAGTATGGAATATTGAATTTCGAATATAAAATCTGAATGGCAAAATGTGGAATTTAAGATGTAAATTTGAAATCTAGATTATCGAATAATTTGAAACTCTAAAATGTGAAATCCAGAATCCAGAATCTCGAATCCAAAATGTCGAATGTTTCTGGAATCGCTGATTGCGAATCTAAAGACCAATGTTTAAAATGCAAAATTGTATTTAAAAATTCAAAAGGATTTGCTTGGAAGTTTTTACTCAGGGAATTTTTGAAATGTTGGTTACAACAATTTAGCAAAATTCTAAAAAAAGAGAATAGTGTACAATTTTTTAATTGTTGCAACAATTTTATCACAAGTCAATCTCAGACTATTAAAATACAATTTTAAAACACTTACATTCGATTTGGTATTAAAAAAGAGCTAACCATCTAAATTAAAATTGAAGAATTTTCAGTCTAGAACAAAGAACGGAAAACTTTTTACAACTCAATTTCTCTCAGAGTTACCACCATCCGCTATAAAAAGAAAACAATAGAGTTAAAATAGCAAAATATATATTGAGTATGTTATGTTTTCCAGAAGATATGAATATCGAAAGCTATAATATTTCACAAAGTATAGTAATAGTCTGACTATAGTAAGAATTTTCTACTTCCTTTTAATAAACTGAATTATTACATTATATTATCTAAAATAAAAATTCCTAAATTACAGAATGTAATAATAACAAAACTTGAATATAAACTAAGTTCATTATAAATTAATAAAAATACCATATCTATCAAAGCATAAAATACATTATCCAATATATGATTATAATGAAAAATTACTGCTGTAGTCTACTATAAAAACATTTATTAAAAAACTTTTATTCACTTTACAGCCCAAAAGTCGATACTTTGATGTTGCCTGTCTCTCAAGATTTTTTAAGCTGCGCTTTCAGATAAAAAGTTTTCTAATTAATCTGTTTTATAGTGCACCTGTCTGTGCAGAAGATATCAACTTTTTGTTATCAGCATTAAGGGCGTGATTTATCTTTTACTTATTGGTCGTATGTTTTGGTATTGTTATCATTGTGACTTTGTGGTCCAGGATTCGAGATCGGAGCATAGGACAAGATGCAGTAGCTTGGTAGATACCAGTAAATACCTTGGTTCGTGTGAATCTCCTATTATACGAGCATGGTTGTCTTTAAATTCCCCAAGAGCCTGAGTAATTGGTGATAAAGTTTAAATACAAAACAATTCACTGAACTGGAACTAACTTCTGCTTTGTTCATGAATTACTCAAAATAATGGTCTATATTAACATTAATAAATTATCCTGTATTTCAACATAATTACTTGCTCTATAATGCGAATGACGGAAATTCAAGGTAGTGAATTATTTCATTAGAAAAGTAACAAATTAAATAATAATAATCTCCGTAAACTCCTGAAGTTAGTTACTTTTTATATTTATTCATTTTTTCTGTCCACGTTTTAAAGTCTGAAGTGAAATTAGTTAGTATTAATATTTATTCATCTTTTTCTGTCCATGATTTAAAAACTGAAGTGAAGTTAGTCTTACTCCCTGTTATTTTATTGATTTTGACTCTCTTTATCAGGAAATATTTTGAACTTTGAATTGAAAGAATAAGGTAACCTTTTTCGTTAGTGTCGTGTTTTACTGCTTTTTAATTGTCATTTGTGTAAAAAAACCGTTTCGAAAAATGCATTAAAAATGTATTATGGTTTTTGAAGAAGTTTAAAATATACATAAACACATGCAATTAATTTCCTAAATTTTCAGTTATCTCAAATTTAGATTATTGTCATCAATTTTCCATTATACATATAACAATTTTTTAATTATTGTCTTTTGCTTAAAAATAAATTCTGCAATTTTTCTTGATTTTCATCAATTTATAATTATATTAATTATTTTGGAATTACTTTTAAAATTTTCAATTATTTATCCGATATTGCAATTATTTTCATCAATTTTCAATTATTTCTGCGATTTTTTAATTTTTCTCTTTAATTAAAAACTTTTAAGTAATTTTGTAATTATTTTTTTTAAACATATATTCTATGATTTTTCAGTTATTTCTCTCAAATTTTATTAAATTTTTTTAAGTTTCTATATTATTTAAATTATTTTCATCATAATTCAATTTTCTTTCTCAATCTTAAATTATTTTCAGCATATTTCAATTATTTTTGTCAATTTTTGATTAATTTTATCATTATTCAATTATTTTTTTCGATTTTTAATTATTATACTCATTTTCTAAAATTATTTTCCAAGATTTTTAAGTATTTTTCTGAAAATTTAAACATCTTCTTCAATTTCTAATTATTTTCATTTGTTATCAGAATTTCAACATTTTTTAATTAATTATCATAAATTTCAATTATTTTTAGATTTCTTCCAGACTTTTCTCCAATTTTTAGTTTTCCTCATTTTATAAAATAAATTTCTAAAATTTTTTAAGTATTTTTCTCAAATTTCTATTATTTTCTTCAATTTTTAATTATTTTTCTTTGTTTTCATAATTTCTAAAGAAATGTATTAATTATCGTAAATTTTAATTATTTTTAGCATTCTTCCAGTCTTTTGCTTCCTCATAGAGGAAGCTTTGTGATTGTTAAGATTTTCGATTTTCCAAAAATAGTCTAAATCGACTTATTTTCATCTAAAAAGCGTAAATTTTCATTCCTAAGCAAATGTCCAGATGTATATGTGTGTGTGTGTGTGTGTACGTGTGTGTGTATAGCGTTTTTTGTCGCCAGGATATCTCGAGAACGCTTCAACGGATTTCAATTAAATTTGGATGACTTTTTAAGCTCGTGAATATCTAAATTTGGACACAGGGATTTTTGAAAATACCCAATCAAATTTTGTTGAGCACCTTTTTTCAACGAAACAAAATCGTTTTTTGACAAAATTTTTTTCCAAGCTAAAAATACAACATAATGAATAAAAAAATCATATTCCTTATCTCAAAACGAATTGATTGATCTATATAACTTTTATAATTGATCAAAAATTCGTAAATTAATTGATGTTTTTTCATTTTTTTGCACTTAAAATTCCTTTTTTTAAAGAATTTCTCGAATTAAATTTTATATTATTAATATATTGCTTTTTCTATAAGAATGCAAATTTGTTTGCTAACTTTGAAACCTGTAGAAAGACCTGTTTTGTTTTTATTAACTTAAAATATTTAAAATATTATTAAATTATTGCTTCCTTGGAAGCGAAGTGTCCATGAAATGGACAGAATTCACACCTAGTTTTCCAATTTTTAGTTATTCTCATTTTCTAAAATTATTTTCTAAGATTTTTAAGAATTTTTCTAAAATTTCAATTGTTTTCTTTAATTTTTAATTATTCTTCTTTGTTTTCATAATTTCTAAACAAATTTATTAATTATCGTAAATTTCAATTATTTTTAGCATTCTTCCAGTCTTTTTCCAATTTTTAGTTATTCTCATTTTCTAAAATTATTTTCTAAGATTTTTAAGAATTTTTTTAAAATTTCAATTGTTTTCTTTAATTTTTAATTATTTTTCTTTGTTTTCATAATTTCAAAATTTGTTTATTAATTATCGAAAATTCCAATTACTTTTAGCTTAGTTCTTCAATTCTTTTCTCCAATTTTTAGTTATTTTCTTTTTTTTTTTCATTGAATTCTAAGATTTTCATGTATTTTTTTCAAATTTCAATTATTTTTTTTTATTTATTTAAAGAATTTAAATGAATCATATTTTAATTATTTTCGGCAAGTTATAAAATTTAAAAACATTTTTCAATTATTTTCCAACATTTATTTCCTTCAAATTTCAATTCTTTACATTTGTTTCATAATTAAAAATATTTTTATCTATTTATCTAACCTTTCAATTATTTCATTATTTATATTATTTTCTTCAATTTTCAATTACTCTCGTTCTTTTTCTCGTTCTTTTTCATAATTGCCAAAAAGTTTTCACTTATTTCTCTTTAATTAAAATTTGTTCTGTTCAATTTTAAATTATGTTTATCGGTTTTCATTTATTTTCTCTAATTTTTAATTATTTTCTTTTTTTTCAATGAACTTCTGAAAGTTTTAAGTATTTTTCTCAAATTTTGCTTAACTTTCCTTTATTTAAAATATTTTATGTAATTTGTTTAATTATTTTCCTAAATTGTAATTATTTCTTTTAGTTTCAATTTATTTATCTCAATTTTTAACCATGTTTTTTCAATTTTCAATTATTTTCTCTAATTTTTCATTATTCAATTTTGTTTTAATTTACTTTTAAAATTCTCAAATATTTTTCTCAAATTTAAATTATTTTCTTTATGTTTAAAACATTTTTATGATTGTTTTAATTACTTTCCCCAATTTTTAATTGTTTTCATTTTTTTTTCAATTAATTTGCAAAATTTGCAATTATTTTGTTTAATTTCAATTATTTTTTGCAATTTTTTTTAATTCTAAAATATTATAAATTTTTTCCTAAGTACCTAAATATTTATTTTATTTATATTAATTGATTTTTAAATATTATATTTAAAATATTTATTACTTCGTATAAGATAAATATTATTTACCGATTTGTTATATTTTTTATTGTATTTTATAATTTCTAAACGGCACGAAAAACTAATCGCGCGCTGGCGCGCGTTTTATTTTGCTAGTTATATTATATTCAAGAAAATAACAACAATTACATATTTGTTTAAATAATTGATAAAATAGCGATAGATGTAAAAGTGAAATTTGTATTAACTTTAAAATATGCAAGATTATTCTCTACTTTGATAAAAAAAAAAAAAAAACGTGTACAGAATAAAGTGTACTCTTATTCATTACCAATAAATTATTCCGAATTAATTGATAAAGCACATTTAAAAATTCCACTTCTGCTTTTCCGCTGCTTTATGGCCGATAATATATTAATCTTCTAAAAAAACGAATATCGAGGATTTTATTAATAAAAGGAATTGAATATATGAATAAAACATGCATAGAAATTGAAAGAGGAGCTTTAGGATGTGAAATGTGGTTGTCAATGAATAAAGTGACAGAAATATAAAAAATCCTCAGCAATCAATGTTCCTTTTTTACTTTTTTTTTCTTTTTTTTTTTTTTTTGGAAAAACGCGTTTACATGACAGCACGAACGACAGAGTGAATCGATATCCCTAACGAGTGATGAGGCAGACGGATTTTCCATGGCTTTGCTGGTATCGCGTGACCTGAATGAAGAACTGAAATCGGTCCTCATTCGCATTTTGTCCCCGAAATCCTTCCACCTGCTCATTTTTCAGATCCTGAATTTGCCTACATGTCCTTGCAAATCTTGCTGATAGAAGGACATAGTGAACGTCACTACTATCATTCTGCCAATTATACAGAAATTTTTTTTTTTTTAAATAAACACTGAATTGAGAATATAAGAATTATTTAGTTAATAAGAATATTGAGCTTAATTATCATAATATATTAATAACTGTTTTTCATAAACTTTTACGCTAACAACGGTTTAAGATTTTTTTAAATTCCAACTCCAACAGTGGCGTAATTGGGAGGGCAAGGGCCCTGGGACAAAAAGGAAAATGGGGCCCTAATTATATATGCTTTTTTAAATAAATGTTCTTTTCTTTTAAAATCTTAAACCATATTTCACCTTTTTAAAATGTTCTTAAATTTTAAAATTATAGCAATTTCAATTTCTTCAAATTTCAGTAAATGTGAACTTGCATTGATTATTCTCAGTGGAACTATTTTTATTATTTTTTAGTTATTTTCTTTAAATTGTTTTTCCCAAAATCTTAAATTTACCTTCCTCAAATTTAAATAGTTTTTTTTAGTTTTTTCATACTATTTTTCAATTATAATTATTTTTTCACTTGACATTAAATCAATTTAATTATTTAATCCTAAATTTTATATTATTCATCTCAAATTGAAATCAATTTTTTTAATTTAGGGGAGAGTGGCCATCAATGTACCAGTTTTTTCAATGAACCATTTCAATTTTCTCAGAAACAATTAAATAAAAATTCTCCTAATTTTAAATATAAATTAAGTTTGCGTAAACACACTACGTCCATAAATTTGAGACGTGTGGATTTATTCATTACAGAGAAAACTGGAAAAAACTGTTTTTGATGTACTGAAGAAAAAATTTACCTAAAATAAAAACACGTTTTTTAATTGAAATAAGGCCATTTAAAAATAAATGTACTTACGATTTATTTTGTTTTGGACCTTAACTACAATATTCTAATGAGATAAAGATTTTGAAATATTGGATTAAGTTATAAAAAACCATTTTTGTTGCAAATGTCATGTTGATTCAATGTACCAGGGAACAATGAACCACCTGGAATTTTAGTGTATTTTCGATTTCTAGAGTGGTATGCCTGATTATAAAACTAAGCATGCGTACAGCATGTTACAGCAATTGTTATCAGTACTTTTCTCAACATAGCAGAACTAAAATGCCATTTTAGATAGTTAACTTAAATTGGAGGTATATTTATGTTATACATTATCATATAAAGGTGTTAAGTAATAATTTTTTATAGTATTTGATAGAAAATAAGTTTTTTTACAAAGTGAAAATTGCAATATTACTATTGTTAAACATTTTTAGTATTTTTATAGAGGTGGTTCATTGTGTACCCAGGTTGTTGAAAATGAAAATAGCTTGTTACTTTAGAAAAACCCTAAATTCTATTATTTAATCAAAATAAATCGTGTAAAATATGTGTACATTACCTAGATAAGTGTTGTAGTTTTATATTGATGCAAAGAAGTGCTTGAAATTGGTGAAATTCAATAAGTACTATGACCTTGAAAAAAATCCGGTACATTGATAGCCACTCTCCCCTATCATTATTTTTGTCATTTTGCAATTATTACCTTCAATTTTTAAACATTTTCATAATTTCTGAATTAATTTCCTCTACTTTCAAATATTTCATATAATTATTTTCTTTAACTTTAAATTCATTTTATTATTTTGCAATAATTTTCTCCATCTTTTAATATTTTCATTACTTTTCAATTAATTTCCAAAATTTGTAGTTATTTTTACAAATTTAAATTATTAATGTCATCAACTCTCCATATTTTAACCGTTTTTTCAATTATTTTCGGTTGCTCAAAAATAAATTTTGTAATTTTTCTTTTATTTTCTTCAATTTTTTATTATTTTTATTATTTTAGAAAAACTTTCCAAAATTTAAATTATTTATCTGAAATTTCAATTATTTTCATAAATTTTTCATTATTTTAGCAATTTTTTTTAATACTTCTATTTAATAAAAAATTTGTAAGTAATTGTGTAATTATTTTATTTCTTTAAATTTATATTTTATGTTTTTTCCAATTATTTCACTCAAATTTTATTTACTGTTATCAATTTTTCATATTTAAATTATTTTCATCATATTTCAATTTTTTTCTCAATTTTCAGTTATTTTTAGCATATTTCAATCATTTTTATCAATTTTAAATTATTTTCCAGGATTGTTAATTATTATTATCATTTTCTAAAAATTATAATTTTCTAAAATTTTTAAGTATTTTTTGAAAATTTCGATTATTTTTGCAGTTTTATAATTATTCTCTTTATTTAAAATTTTTTAAGTAATTTTGTAATTATTTTCTTTTTTAAACATATATTCTAGGATTTCTTTAACTATTTTCCTCAAATTTTATTTACTGTTATTAATTTTTCGAATTTAAATTATTTTCATTATATTTCAATTTTCTTTCTCAATTTTAAGTCATTTTTAGCATATTTCAATTATTTTTTTACAATTTTGAATTATTTTCCTGGATTGTTAATTATTATTATCATTTTCTAAAATTATTTTCTATGATTTATAAGTATTTTTTTTAAAAATTCAATTATTTTCATCAATTTTCGATTATTTCTTCAATTTTATAATTATTCTCTCTAATTAAAATTGTTTAGGTAATTTAGTAATTATTTTCTTTCTTTAAATTTATATTTTTTGATTTTTTCAATAATTTTTTTCAAATTTTAGTTACTGTTATCAATTTTTCATTTTTAAATTATTGTCATCATACTTCAATTTTTTTTCTCAATCTTAAGTTATTTTCAGCATATTTCAATTATTTTTTTCAATATTGAATTATTTTTCTTGATTGTTTATTATTATCATAATTTTCTAAAATTTATTATTTTCTAAGATAGTTAAGTATTTTTATCAAATTTTAATTATTTTCATGAATTTTTGACTATTACTACAATTTTATAATTATTCTCTTCAATTAAAATTTTTTATGTAATTTTATAATGATTTTATTTCTTTAAACAAACATTTTATGACTTTTTCAATTTTTTCAATCAAATTTAAGTTACTGTTATCAATTCTTCATATTTAAATTAGATTCCTTATAACTAAATTTTTTTTATTCAATCTTAAGTTATTTTTAGCATATTTCAATTATTTTGTTCAATATTAATTTTTTTTTCTTGTATGTTTATTATTATTATCATTTTCTTAAATTTATTGTCTTCTAAGATTTTTAAGTCGTTTTCTAAAATTTCAATTATTTTCATTAATTTTCGATTATTTTCTTGGATTGTTAAGTATTATTATAATTTTCTAAAATTTTTAAGTATTTTTCTAAAAATTCAATTATTTCTTCAATTTTATAATTATTCTCTTGAATTAAAATTGTTTAGGTAATTTTGTAATTATTTTATTTCTTTAAATTTATATTTTTTTATTTTTTTAATAATTTTTTTCAATTTTTATTTAATGTTATCAAATTTTCATATTCAAATTATTTTCTTAATCTTAAATTACTTTTAGCATATTTCATTTATTTTTTTCCAATTTTGAATTAATTTTGTCATTTGTTTATTATTTTTCTTGATTGTTAATTAATATTCTCACTTTATAAAATTATTTTTTAAGATTTATAAGTATTTTTCGAAAAATTTAAATAGTTCCTTTAAATTTTAATTATTTTATTTGTTTTCTTAGTTTCTCAATTTTTCTTATTGATTATCGTCAATTTTAATTATTTTTAGTTCTCCACAATTCTTTTGTCCAATTATAAATAATTCTCATTT
Source organism: Ganaspis brasiliensis (assembly GCA_037103525.1). Classification (NCBI taxonomy): domain Eukaryota; kingdom Metazoa; phylum Arthropoda; class Insecta; order Hymenoptera; family Figitidae; genus Ganaspis; species Ganaspis brasiliensis. The sequence continues at coordinate 6,507,238 of JAZKLR010000185.1, forward strand.
TTTTTTAATCAATTTTTGAAATCTTCATGTGTTTTTCTCAAATATCAATAATTTTTTTATTTAAAAAAATTTTCGTAATTTTTTCAATTATTTCTGTCAAATGTCATTTATTTTTTACAACTTATCATTGTTTTTATCATATTTTAAATATTTTCTTCAAGTTTCAAATAATAAAATCATTTTTAAATTATTTTTCAAAATTTATCTCTTTTAATTTTCAATGTTTTTCATTTTTTTTATAATTTCCGAAATTTTAAACTATTTATCTGACATTTCAATTATTTCATTCCATTTTTAATTATTTATATGGTTTTTTATATTATTTTCTTCAATTTTCAATTACTTTCGTTCTTTTTCACAATTTCCAAAAAGTTTTTAATTGTATACTTTTAATTAAAAATCGTTCTCTTCAATTTTAAATTCCGTTTATCGTTTTTTTTCATTTATTTTTTCAAAGTTTTAATTATTCCCACATAACACGTAATATTCCAGGGATATTCCTGGAATATTTTTTTGTGACATTCGGAACATTCCAATGGAATATTGCAGTGACGTTACTGGAACGTTGCTATGTCCGACTCAGGGAATATTTCAGTGAAACATTCCATGAATATTAAATTGTAATGTCTCTGGAACATTACAATATAACATTGCAGGAATATTCCATTGGAATATTCATAAGTTTTTTAAAGCAAAAAAAAATTTAGTCTTTAAATTTATTAGTTCTTATTAGAATTATTTATCATTTTATTTTTACATCTTAAAACAAATTAAAAATTCTAAACGCGACGGGAGGATTCGATCCCTAAACCTAAGACCTATCTAACAATTAACGCTCGCGGCTATTTTATCGGTATGAAAATTCTACAATAAAGCTGGATGAACTTCAACTATTTTAGATATGTATTAAAACTATATCTACTTGGTTTAGATTCTTATTTTCATACCGATAATAGCTGCGAGCGTTAATCGTTAGATAGGTCTTAGGTTTAGGGATCGAATCCTCCCGTCGCGTTTAGAATTTTTAATTTGTTTTAAGACGAAAAAATAAAATGATAAATAATTCTAATAAGAATTAATAAATTTAAAAACTAAAATTTTTTAGCTTCAAAAAACTTATGAATATTCCAATGGAATATTCCTGCAATGTTATATTGTAATGTTCCAGAGATATTACAATTTAATATTCATGGAATGTTCCACTGATATATTCCCTGAGTCGGACATAGCAACGTTCCAGTAACGTCACTGCAATATTCCATTGGAATGTTCTGAATGTCACAAAAAAATATTCCAGGAATGTCCCTGGATTATTACGTGTTATGTGGGTTTTCTTTTATTTTATTGAGCTTCAGAAAGTTTTAAGTATTTTTCTGAAATTTTCTTTAACTTTCCTTTCTTAAAATATATTATGTAATTTTTTCAATTATTTTCTCAAATATTTATTTTTTATAATTTTTAATCATTTATTTCGTAATTTACAATTATTTTTTCTAATTTTTCGTCTTTCAATTTTTTTAATTTATATTTAAAACATTTCTATAATTTGTTAAATTACTTTCCCCAATTTTTAATTCATTTCATTATTTTTTTTCAATTAATTTGCAAAATTTTGAATTATTTTGTTTAATTCCAATTATTTTTTGGAACTTTTTTTAGTTAAAATTTTTTATAAATTTTGTCATAAATAATTATTTATTTTATTTATTTGTTTATATAAATTTATTTTTAAATATATTTAAAATTTTTATAATTATTGATAACACAAGGTCTAGAAACTAATCGTGGGCAAGCGTGCGTTGTTTAATTTAGTCAAACTTTAATTTAGTACAATTTGTAAAGTTTTTGGAATTTTTTTTTTTAAGTTCTATTACGGTTGATCAAAATCCCCCTAAGCTCAAGGGCCCCGGGGCACTGCCCCATTTTAAATGAATGAATTAATTTTACTTAATTCAACTATTACAATCAATGACATGAGAACGTCATGAGAATTAAATGAATGAAAATATGTCAGTTAATTGCAAAATTTATCAAAATAATGTGATTTTTATTAATAAGGTGAGTGATAGTGTTAACGAAATTGAAAATCTCGAAAATTATTTCAAAGCTTGTAAAAAGTTATAAAATTATACAATACAATAAAAATCAATAAAGCGTTAAAACTTTAAATATTCATGCATTCGCTTTATCGGTTTAACGGAATTTCCTCGGTAATTAGAAAAAAAAACAGAATCTATAAGTACTGAAAAGAAACAGATAATTTAAAATACAGTATAATAAATCCAGTTGTCTGACAATAACAGATCTATACTACTGGGTATCATAATAATCATTTGTGTTTAAATTATTTAAAGTGTCGGGAAATAAATCTCGCTGTCTGACAATAACGGATTTATACTTCCGAGCCTTATAGTAATCAAATGCGTTTAAATTATTTAAAGTCACGGAGAATAAATTCTCCGGTCAAAAAATAAAGTGTAGATATTACTCAGTTTTGTAGTATTCTTTTTAATGAAAATTGATTGATAATTAATATACTTGATTTTAAAATTGAAGTTAAATCACTGTATTAAACGAAAATTTAAAAAAAAATTATTAATGTTTAATTAATGTTATGGCAAAACAAAGTATGCCTTTTTTTAAGTGATACCGTTTTTTAATAAATCATCACATTTCAATTGTACTTATATCATTTAAATGCTAATTTTATCACCTTTTAAACTCATGTTTAAAATTTTTTGGAAGTTAAAAAAAAATTAAAAATTAACGAACTTAATTGAAATTTGAGAAGAATAATTGAAAAATGATTAAAACATTGAAAATTTGAAGAACGAAAATCATATTTTTTAAAATAATTGAAAAATGTCGAAAGAAATTGAAAGTTAATTAATAAATATGAAACTAATTTGATATTGAAGGAAATAATTAAAACTGAAAAAGTTTTGTTTGAAAAAATTTTAAAAAATACTTGAAACTTTTGGAAGTTAAATTTAAAATTTAAGGGAAAAATTAAAAAATCATAAAAATTCTTGAAAACAATTTTTATAAAAAGATAAAGATAGTTGAAATTTGTAGATATTAATTCAAATTTTAAAAAAATAATTTTAAAAAATACAGAATATTGTAAATGAAAGTACCTTATTGCAACATGATTTCAAGAATTTTAAACTTAGGAAAATAGTTAGAACATTAAAGAAATAATCGAAAATTGAAGAAAATAATGGAAATTTGTGATAATTATTTAAAAATTTTCGGAATTAATCAACAAATATTTAAAATAATATAAAATTTGTGAAAATTATAGCAAATAAAAAAAAAGTGAAAATTGTCTAACCTAATTAAAAATTTGAGAAAAACAATTGAATATTGATTAAAACATTGAAAAGTAGAGTTGAGATAACTTAGATTTGAGATAATAAACGAAAATTTAGGAAATTAATTGAAAAAAAATTAATATAGCTAATTAAAAGGTGGAGAAAATAATTTCAAACAGATAAAAGAAAATGAATTTGAAAAAATAATTGATAAATAAGATAAATAATTGAAAGTTTATAAATTTAATTGAGGAACGAATAGTGAGAATAATTAAAAATTTGAAGAAATTGATTGCAAAATGATAACAAAAATAATTGAAAATTGAAGAAAAATGATAGAAATAATCGTAAATTGAAGAAAATATTGGAAATTTGAGAGAAATAATTGAAATTTTCGGAATTAATCAACAAATAATCAAATTAATATAAAATTTTTGAAAATCTTTGCAATTTCATAAAAAAGTAATCAAAAATTGTCAAAAGTATTTTAAATATGAGAAAAATAATTAAAGAATGATTAAAACATTGAAACGTGGAAAACTTAGATTTGAGATAATAAATAAAAATTAAGGAAATTAATTAAAAAATAGTTAATATATCTAGTTAAAAAGTAGAGAAAATAATTGCAAAAAGATAAAAGTAAATGAATTTAAAAAAATAATTAATATATGAGATAAATAATTTAAAATTTAGGAATTTAATTGAGGAATAAATAGTGAGAATAATTAAAAATTGGAGATATTAATAGCAAAATGATAACAAAAATAATTGGAAGTTGTAGAAAATTATTAAAATTTGAAAAAAATATTTTAAAAACTAGTAAATTAATTGAAGATTAATGAAACTAATACAAAATTCGGAACAATATTTGTAAAGTAATAAAACTAATTAAAAATTGAAGATAATTATTAAAATTTCAGAAATATGTTTCAAAATTTAGAAAATTAATTGAAGAGTAATAAAATTAATAAAAAATTGGAGACAATATTTAAAAAGTAATAAAAATAATTAGAAATTGAAGAAAATAATTTTATTTTTTGCGAAATAATAGAAAAAATTGCAACATATATTTGTAATGAATGAAAATAATTGCAGAATGATAAAAATAATTGTACATTGAAAAAATAAGTGGAAGCTGTGATAAATTATATAAAAATTGAAAATTAAAAAAAAAACTGGGTATGACAAAAAGTAATGGAAAAATGATAGAAATAATCGTAAATTGAAGAAAATAATGGAAATTTGAGATAAATAATTGAAATTTACGGCATTACATTGAAACGTGGATATAGTAACTTAGATTTTAGATAATAAATACAAATTTAGGAAATTAATTGAAAAATCATTAATATATATGTAATTAAAACGTGGTGAAAATAATTGCAGACATATAAAGAAAAATGAAAATTTGTAAAAAATTTTTGAAAAATGAGATAAATAATTGAAAATTGAAAAAATTGATTGCAAAATGATAACAATAATATTTGAAAATTGAAGAATATTATTAAAATTTGAAAAAAATATTTTCAAATCTAAGAAATTAATTGCAGAATAATAAAAATAATAAAAAATCGGAGAAAATATTTGTTAAGTAATAAAAAAAATTTTAAAATTAGGAAAATAATTTTAGTTTGTGACAAAAAATTGAAAAAATAACTAAAATTTGAGATAAATAATAAAAAAAATTAGAAAATTAATCAAAAAATAATTGAAAAATAAATTTAATAATAAAATAATTGATAAAAATAATTGTAAATTTTAGAAAATTATAAAAATTTGTAAAAAATAATTTAAAAAATTGCAAAATATATTTGAGATAAACAAGACTATAATTACAATTATATATTATAATTCTTCGAACTTAAATTAATTTGAAATTTCATTGATGAAAAATTTAATAAATCCACTCTTTGAGAATAGGTAGTAATTTAAAATTATATTTATATATTTCCTAAATTTTTAAGAATTCTTTTCTTTGGTGATTTTAATTATTTGCCACAATTCTCAAATATTTTAACAATTTTTCAAAAATTTTCTGCAATTTTATTTTAATTATTTTTCATATTTTCCCTTTATTTCTATTTTCTTTAATCTTTGAGGATGGGAAATTTAAAATTATTTAAAAATTCCTTAAATTTTTATCAATTCTTTTCTTTTATCATTTTAATTATTTGCTATAATTTTCAATTATTTTTATCATTTTTTCAACTATTTTCTTCAATTTTTAATTATTTCTATTATTTTTCAATTTTTTCCCTAATTTTTAAATTCAATTTTCGCAAGTTTCAAATCTTTTCTTTAATTTTTTCAAATAAAACTTTGTCAGTTTTTAATTATTTTCTTCAATATCAAATTAGTTAAATTGTTTATTAATTAATTTTCAACTTCTTTCGTAACTTTTCAATTATTTTTACCACATATGATTTTTCTTTTTTAAATTTTAATCATTTTCTTAGAATTGTAAATTCCTTTATCCACATTCTTATTAAGAAATTTATTTTTTGCCTGTAATTTTGCCATATGGAATTTCACAGGGCGATTTTTTTGCTCTATGGAATTTTCCAGACGTACAATACACAAGTCGCCGCCCCTGGGAATATGAAGTGTGGAATGTATAATGTGAAGTCTAGAATCTGGAATATAGAATAAATGTGATATGTTATCTACAAAATGTCAGAGTTATCGAACAAAATTGTTTCTAACAAAAAATATAACATAGATTTGTTCAACATTTCGCCGCTAAAATTTGTAGATCTTATTACTAAAACAATCTTACATATTGATTAATATCACACTGTATTATTGCATTTTTAATCATATACACATATTGTTAATGTATTATAATTGTAGTGCCCAATAATTACCATTTTGGCTATGGGCTTTCAAACAAATAAATAAATAAATAAATAAATTTGAAAAATTAAATTTGAAATTATGGTATCTGGAATCTGAGATATAAAATATAGATTGTGAAAGATGAAATTGTTAATGCGAATTATGAAATTTGGAATGTGGGATGTGTAATCTGGAATTGTGGAATCTAGGATGTGGATTCTGGAATATGGATATTGAAGTTAAAAATGTGGAATCTAGAATATTGGTCCTGGAATAGAAAATGCGGAATCTGAAATTCGGAATTTTTAATCTGAAATACGGAATGTGGATTATGAAATTGTGGAATCTTGAATGTGGATTCTGGAATGTGGAATATGAAGTTTATAATGTAAAATTTAGAATCTTGAATGGGGAATATAGAATGCGGAATTTGACATTTTGAATCTGGAATATGGAACATGGATTGTGGAATTTGGGTTCTGGAATCTGAAATGTAAAAACTGGAATGTAGAATATGTGATTTGTGATCTAGACTTTTGATACCTGCGAATCCGAGATATAGAATGTAGAATATGGAAGATAAAATTAGACATGTAAAATGTAGAATTTGGACTGTTGCATGTAGAGTCTGAATTATAAAATACGGAATTTTGAAATATGGTAACTGAAATCTGAAATTTTGGGTGTGGAATGTATAATGCTTACTCTAAAATTTTGAATTTTAAATCTGCAATGCGGAATGTAGAATTTTAAATCTGGATTATTTCACATTGAATCTATAACATAAAATGTGGATTCCGAGATAAGTTACCTAATCCACACCCATATTGTAAAAAAGCCCAGTATTTCTGAACCCACAGAAGGATAAAAATTCAAATCCATCGCCCCTTTTTAATTTAGTTCGTAACATATCATTAAAATCGTTCAATAAAACGACATTTTCCCAAATTTTCATTCTTTTACGAGTTCAGATTTTATCACCACAACTTTCTGTTATCTCTGGATTTATCGTCGGATCGAAAAAAAAAGTTGTCTTAGTTTTTTTTTTTTAACAGTGAAGATAGAGAAGTTCATCGAGAATTTATTTGACGATCAAAAGAGTAGTTATTGGAAGTAGGGTGGCGGCTAGTAAAATCGGAAGAGACCAGTTTATGTTTTGGAGCGTTACGCGTTCCAATAATGCGCTGCAACGTGGGTGAGGATGAACCATAAGGGTGAAGCTGGTGTAGAGTATAGGCGGTCACCATAAATACAGCTGTGCTGAAACACCAGCGAAAACCAGGAGCAAGTACCTAGTCAGAGCTAGCTAACCTGACCTGAGCGCGCACCTACACACATTACACGTGCTATTCCGCCCACCACATTCTCATCCTTTGCCTTTTCACGCACGACCTTATCTAGATTTTATTCCGACAATATAAAGAAAGAACTCATTTGCCTCCTCAAGCGCTCGGCTCTTCACTTTATCCTAATTTGTTTCATAAAATTCTAAATTTGTATTTTTACTCCACTATTTACATTATTCGTATACTTTTTATTTTACGTGGGCCAGACCCAGGTAAAAACCTCTCTGGCCCACCCTAGAAAAAATGAGGATTTAAAATGTATTTGAGATAATAAGGATATGTGTAAATATTAAATGCAAGTTATTTTTTGCGCAAAATGAAATCTTGGCAACTTAACTTCTGTTAAAAAAAAGATTAATTGACTTTTTGGCATTCTTTGTATCCTATTCTAAAAAGAACAGACGTGGTTAACTTCAGACTTGTAACTCATTTTCCGAGTCTCCCATTGGAAATATTGTGACTTCAAGTTTATATTATAAAATTTCTTATAATGTTAGCAATCTAAAATAACAAAAAAATGTATTAAAATAGTTAATACATAGAAATTAGCTTTGACCTTGACTTCCCTATACGAGAACCTTTTCGACCAACTTCAGAAGTGTAATACGTTTTATCGGGCTTCTGATTAGATAGCAGATTTTCGATATTTTTTGTCAACAATAACATCACATTTTAGACGTTTATTTGTCCTTTTTTTCAATTTATTTAAAATCTTCGTTTAATAAATAATTGCATTTTATTAAATAATAATAAATTAAAAATAAATTAAATTCTTTAATTAAGGAGTGATAGTTTGAGAAGTGACTGTGATTTTAGTGAAGTTGTTAAGGTTGTAATGTTTTGAGTGAAATAATGTTTTGTTTACATTGGCATTCGTTTCTGACAGGTGAGTAATGATAATAATAATAATAATAATTTTTTACTTCTTTTTATTTTATTTGTAACTTAATTATCTGTTTTTTAGTTCTATTATTAAATGTTTTTTTTCCTAAAAGTATCATAATTATTTATGTCATTTAAGATTTTGATATTTCTTTTTATTCTAATGCACGTGGTGATTGTCATCGGATTTCTTTTCGGTCACGTGGAAATTGTGAAACTGGTAAGTTATAATAATTTTTAGTTCTTTATTTTGTTTTATTGTATGTTTATAATTAATTAACTTCTTAAGTTTCTGTAAAATAAAAATATTATACTTCCATGTTTAAGGTTATGTTTTTTGTTATCATTCTCCAGTTACGTAGTAATGGTTAGTGACAGGTAAGTAATAAAAATAATTTTCAATAATTTTATTTTATTTTATTGTAAGCTTCTAATTTATTCGTCTTTTTTCTTATTACATTAATTCAATAGTTGCATTTTCTTCATTAAAGTATCATATTGATAAATGTCATTTGCGGTTAGGATGTTTGTTTCTATTGTAATTCAATAATTACATTATGTGATAATTATCATTGAAGTTTTTGACAAGTAATTCATTTGATTAAGTTTATTTAAAACATTAGTTTATTAAATAATTATTTTAAATTTATAAAATGAGTATAGTTATAATAAAGATAATCAAAAAATAATTTTAAGTATAGTAAATAATAATAACTTTTTTAAATTTCTTTTGTTTCAAAATTTCTAATTTATTTACATTTAAAACAATTGTGTTGTTTATTATTTACATTTTTTATTTATTAACTTAAAACTAATAACAATTCATTACTTTTAATTAATATATTGAATTATTTATTATTGTATCAAAAATAATATTTTATTTATTCTTTTAAATTATCATTATATGAGTAATTTAAGGTATATTTAAATTTCGAAATCTCATCTTCTGATGTCAATAGTAACCTCCAAAACAGTGGCGTAACTTTGATTTAAGGGCCTCCCTGCAGGAAGGAAAATTGGGCTCCTCCTTTCATGGAGAATTTCAAATAAAATTTTTAACGATCCTATAGTTGAAATTCAAGGCAACAATTTTAAATTGAAGAAAATAAAAGTAAAAATTAAAAAAAATAATTGAGAAACGAAAAAATTAATTTTTAAATAACAAAAGAATTTAAATTAAAAATTGAAAAAATTTCTTAAACAATAATCGAAAAATAAAGATTATAAGTTAAAATGTACTAAAATAATAATTAACAGATAAGAAATAGACGACATTTGGAAAAATTAATTTAAAAATAAGAAAAATGATTGAACTTGAAGACAATATTTTAAATTTAAAAAAGGAACCAAAATTCCGGAAAAAATTAAAGACAAGATTATAAATTAAAAATTGTAATTGAAATTTAAAGAAAATGATTGAAATTTCAAGAATTCTAATTAAGTAATGACAAAAAAATAAAATTGAAAAAAAATTTAAAAGAGAAGAAAAAATAAAACATTGAAGAAATTCATTTGAAAATAACAAATAAAACAAATATTATTGATTACAGGTTAAATTTAAGAAAATAACAAAAAGTAAAAGAAAATTTTAAAAAAAAACTTTTTTTGGAAATTTAAAAATAAGAAAAGTAATTTAAATGGAAATATTGATTTGAATTCAAAGAAATATCATACAAATTGGAGTCATTAACTAAAAAGTGACAAAAATAAATTAGGTTTTTAGGCTGCCTAAGAAAATGGAGGATATATTTGAAAAATTAAGAAAAATATTGATGAAATTGGTAAAAAAATAAAAGAAATTTTTAATTGTTAGAAAATGTAAAATACTACCAATATAAGATTAATAAGAACTAAAAATTCAAATAAAATTCTGAAAAATTAAGAAAATCTTATAAAAAAAAATAATTGAAAATTAAAGAATTTTTTTTTTTAAATACAAGAGAATGTAATTAAAATTTTAGAATCACCTAGAAAACAATTTAAATTGTTCGAACAATATATTTTAAAATTGATAAAAAAACGTTTTAAATATGAAAAATTAAAAAATAATCTGTAATTGAATAAAATAATTGAATATTTAAGACAATACGTGAAAATTGAAGACAGAAACTGAAAGTTAAAGAAACTCGTTAAAAATGTTAAACATAATTGAAAATTGTACGTTTCAATTTAAAATTAAAGAAAGTAATTGAAAGAAGAAGAAATATACTAATAATGACAAAAGTAATTGAAATTGATTGCAACAGATTATAACTGAAAAAAGAAAAAGTGAAAATTTAAGAGATTATTGGAAAAATGAAAACATTCATTTTGATTCAAGAAATTCATTTGAAAACACAAAAATAATTGAAATTGAAGACAATATTGTCAAATTGAAAAATTCCGTTTGACAAAAAATATCAAAAATAATTAAAAATCATAGACTACAAGTAGAAAATTGAAGGAAAAACCGAGAATTAAAGGAAATTATTTGAAAATGGGAAAAACAATTTGAATTGAAGTTTATACTTAATTATTAACAAACATAATTGCAAAATTTAAATTTTAATTAAAAATTCAGAAAATAAATAATTGAAAGCAGAAGAAAATCATCGGAAAAATGAAGAAAATTAGTTTAAAAATTAAAAGTGTAATTGAAACAAAAGGTAATTTTCTTAAATTAAACAAAATAAATGAAAATCGATGAAAGAAAATAAAAAACATCACAATTAATATAAAAATTAGGAATAAATTTTTACTGGCGAGAAACATTTATAAAATGTGAAAAATAATTAAGAATTAAAGGCATTTAATAAAAATGCAGAAAATAATTGAAAGAAGAAAAAAAATCGAAAATTGAAAAGAAACAATAAAAACTAAAAAAAATAATTCCAATTGAAGACAATAATTTCGAATTGTAAGAGAAATTTTTGTTTGAAAAAATTTAGTATAAAACGATCAATATAATTAAAAAATATAAATTACGAGTTAAATTTGTAAAAAATAATTGAAGAAACTCATTTAAAATTAGAAAAAGTAATTGAAATTGTAGACAAAACAGTTTTAAAGTAAAGAAAAATATGAGAAATAAGGAAAATAATTAAAAAACGAACAAAATGCATTTGAACATACTTTTAAAAAATTGAAATTTGAAAAATGTGCTTAAAAAGTGACAAGAACAATTGAATTTAAAGAATTAAAATTATAAATTGATGATATACCTGAAAAAAATAATTGAAAATTAAAGACGATAAGATAAAAATGCGAAAATGAAAAAAATAATTGAAATTGAAGACAGCAGTTTTTTGAAGAAAGAGCCAAAATTTATAATGAAATTTAAGGCAAGAATAAAAAAATTTGACTATGACTAAAATAACTAAAAATTGAAAAAAATAATTTTAAAAAGAATGTAATTAAATAATAACAAAAAAAAAAATTAAATTGAAAACAAAATGGAAGAAAAAAATTGAAAATTTAGGAGGGAATTTACTAGAAAATGACAAATATAATTAAAGATTGTTGATTGCAAATTAAATTTGAGAAATTCTTTAAAAAATTTTGTTTAAATTAAAGATTGGGAAAAATAATGAAAATGGCAATAATATTTCAAAATTGAAGAAACTAATTAAATCAATTCGTTGAAAAATGTCAAAAATAATTGAAAATTGAAGAAGGAAAGTGGAAGTTGAAGAAATTCGTTAGAAAATGACAAAAAGTAATTAAAAATTATAATTTCCATGTTAAAATTGATGAAAATAATTCAATGAAGTAGTAAAACATTGCCCTATATTGAATGAAATTTTATATCTCAAATCGCAAAATCGTAAATTCTTAAAAATAAGAGAAATTCTATGAAATATTGAATAGCGCGACCTTTAAAAAGTTGTTTAAAAAATTAATAAAAAATATGCGCATCTTTTTTTCTATACCAAAGATCTGTATTTACCTCTAAATTACAACCAATGGATCAGGGAATCATAAAAAATTTGAAGGTTTAAATTATTTTATTTAAAAAAAATGTAGCAAATATTATTCATAGGATTAATAAATTTTAGGTTGTTTTTTATAACAATCAATATATTTCTTTAAAATATAGTTTCCCATATTAAATGAAACATTTTTAATTTTGTAAATTTGACTTTTGATTCTTAATTAGCAACCCCAGAAACCTTTAAATAACAAATTTTAAGTCAATTTAATCATTGCATCTCCTACAGAAAATTAAACAAATATATTAGGTAAAAAATTTGTTTTATTCTTAAATTTGTTCTTTTTGAGTGAATGACCCATTTATTTAATTTGAAAAATAACAATTTAGTTTAATAATTATTTAATTTAGTAAAACAAACTTTGCCAATTGTTTAAGTGAAAAGATTCAAGACATTGAAATTCTGTTTTAGTTACGAAATTAACTAGACTTGCTCATATGTAACTTTATCAAGAAGTTTGCGATATTGGTTTGATTAAGAAAACATAATTACAGCTTTATTGAATTTTAAGTAGTTTGACACTTTTGGTTTGTGATACTTCTCACTTTCTACATTTAAACGATATTTGATACCAAAAAACGATTTCTTTAAATTTACAAAATAATTTTAATTTACGTCTATAATAATTATCGTTGTTAATAATTATCTCCCTAAATCTGAATTAGTGAAAAATGGAGTAATAATTAAAATCTATATAAATAAAATCAGATTTTTGTCTATATTTTCCTAAAAATCGCAAATTTTTAACATAAATATAAATCCGTTTAAGCATCAAGGAATAAAAAATTATTATAAAAAATGTTATGCCATGTCTGTCTGTCTGTCTGTCTGTCACAAAACTTTCTAAACCCATAACATTTAAACGACTGAAGCGATTTAAACGAAACTTAGTGATGTATTAGGCACTGAGGAAGTTTGGTTTATAAATTTATAGAATTCAAAACTTTTAAATACAAGGTATATTCTAATTTTTCAAAAAATTTCCAAAATCGAAATTTTTTAAATTATTCTCTTTTGTATAGCTTGCTGTTAAACTTTTTTTTATATATCATAAAAAGCCAAATGTAAATTTTTGTCAAAACTTTAGTCTCGCTTTAGTAACAAATGTAAAAAATACTAAATCATATATTAAAATTTTACTAAAATTTAGTAGAAATCAATTTAAATTAGTAACCCAATTTTCACTAATTTATATTTAGAGAAATTATTAGTAAATGCCTACCTTTATTATATTATATTCATTATCTTACATTTATTATCTTATATTTGTTATTACAAATTATTATCTTATTATATTTATTAATATAAATTATTATTAATCATTATATGCGAAATTCCACTTATTCAGATTTTCGAGAGAAGAGTTTTTCCATCCATCGTTAGATAAAGAATATGAGATAAATGATCATAGGAAGGTCAATGGAATAAAAAATTCCCAGGTCGTAGCAACTTGACGAAAACTTGGAAATTTTTTATTCCACGGACCTTCTCATGATCATTTATCTCACATTCTCTATTTAAGTATATCATATTCATTGAATGATATTTCATCTAAAAATAATTTATATTTAAATGTAAAATTACTGTTCTTATTAAAATTGACATTTATTTATTTAATCCAGAAGAGAAAAAAAAATAGTTTTGGAAAATTTAATATTTTAAACAAATAATTTATCTGCTTTACAAATAGAGCATTTTTATTATTACTATTATTATTATTAAAATACGACTCGAATATTAAAAATTTTATCCTTTATTTAAATGAACTAATTAAAATTATCTGGTTCTGATAAAAGGAAATAATAAGAGTATATTTGTAACGTACTTTAATGATATGTGTATGTCTGACTACAGCTAGTTTTTACTACTTTACAGCAAAAATCTACTCTGAAGTACAGACTCCGAATTTATTTAATCACGTTCTTTCAGTCGCTTTTTATTAATTTTAAGACAAAAATAAAATTTCAAATTTCCTGATTTAAAATGGCGGACTCAAAAAATTGTAATTTTTGATTTATCCAAGTGAAATTTAATTTTTAAACAATATTTATAATGACTGTAGGTAGATAATATTAATGATAAAAAAAACTAATAATAAGGATTATAACATAAACAATAAAATATATATCTAAAAAAATTTCGAGACTGTCAAGACGGGACGAGATGAAAGAAAATTTTGTCTCGTCTCGTCTCGAAGCAACACTACATTTTTTTCGCCGATTAAAATTAGTGAAAAATAACTAATTCAAACTAAGAGAATAAAAGCATTCAGATCGATTATTTTAATAGGTATTTAAAGGCAATTGTAAAATTTTAATTGGTACGTAAAATTGTTTAATTGACAGGCAAGAAGTGGGAAAGGAACGGGGACTGTTAAGCTAAGTTCATTTTCATCCAAGACAGCAGACTTATTGACGATCTGAGTTCAATTCATCAACAGTGTCGAGTTGGACGATTTCGAAAGCTCTCAAGAAAGCAGACGAGAATCACCGTCACGACGTTGCAACGCTGGACGCTTACAAATGAGCTTGCAAATGTTGAAGCGCTAAGGTTAATAACCTCATCTCTAGACTTGAACGGAATTAAATTGAAGCTTTCTTGTTCCGTAAGCGTTGCGACACGTGCACCACTAAAATCTGGCAACATTGCTTCCTGCCAGAAAATCTTTTTACCAAATTGGAATCCAGTGATTTTATAAATATTCTAGAAATTTCTTTTCGTTATTCTTTAAACGTAAACAGATTCATGTTCATTTAAAGATAATTAATAATATTTAAAAATTGTATCAAGTTTGATTTTATACACACATTGATAATTATTATCGATTCTGTGAGAAAAAAATGTTTGCAATCGTGCCCTTGTTTTTATTAAAGTGATTAATTAAAAGCAGTGGCATAACTGGGAGGGCAAGGGCCCTGGGGCAAAAAGAAAAATGGGGCCCAAATTATATATGATTTTTTAAATAGATGTTCTTTTCTTCTAAAATTTTAAATCATATTTCACTTTTTTAAAATATTAAATTTAAAAGTTATAGAAATTTTAATTTTTTCAAATTTCAGTTAATGTGAACTTGCATTGATCAAAAGTTCAATTAAACCACGTTTTAAATATAGGATCTAATTTGAATTTTGAACTATATTTATCATTTTTTAATTATTTCTGCAATTAAAATTTTTTTAAAATTTTATTTTAATTATATTTAAATTGTTTCCCAAAATCTTAAATTTACCTTCCACAAATTTTAATTTGTTCCACAAAATTTTTTAATAATTTTGTTTTATTTTTTCATACATTTTTTCAATTTTAATTATTTTTCCCTTGACACTAAATCAATTTAATTATTCATTCCTAAATTTTATATTATTCATCGCAAATGAAATTTATTTTTTTTAATTTACCATTATTTTTGTCATATTGCAATTATTATTTTCAATTTTTAATCATTTTCATAATTTTTGAATTAATTTCCTGAACTGTCAAATATTTCAAATCGACGCCCCCCGTTGATAACATGTTTATTAAAAAGCCAATGAAATAAAATGTTAATTTAAAAAACAGTCGAAAATCATTTTTATTAATAATTTTGTAAGATATGATTTGTATTCAATTGTTTGTGTAATTAAATGTCTGTTGAAGTTGTGTACCATAGAATGTTAATTAGGCTGAACGTACACTATAATGTTTATTTAATCAAATATATGCAATAACATTCAATTTCAATCTTCAATACTATATTATAAAGTAAATACAAGGCTATATACGTAAAAGAGGTGTTCTTTTTTTAATCTTGTACCTAGAAAGTACAATTCCGCTCAAATTTTTTATATTGTTTTAATTATTAATATTTTTTTAGTCAAAAATATTAAAACCTGAATTAATAATTAAATATAATTTGAAATGATTAAATAAAAATATTAAAATTAAAAAGTTGAATTTATCTACTGAAATTTCTTTTTTTTTTTAAACTTTGTCATTTCATTAAAATTTAATATTATTTTTCAAAAGTTAAACATATTTTTTTTGAGAAATTTATTATTTTTCATTAAAAAATTGTATTCAAGTGAATTTTATCTAAATTGTAATATATTTTAATAAATTTGTAATAAAAAATTATTATGTGTCGTATAATAATAACAATAATAATGATGATAATAATAATAATAAAAATGTAAGTTCATACTTTTTGCTTACCTGTATATTTTAAAGTTCATGAGTTAAATATTAAAAATTATCATAATAGCTACTAATTGTACAATTAATAATATTTCTAAAATTATGTTCTAAATAAGAATTTGATAATTTTATTTTGATTTGAAAAATAACCAAACACTGATTGTATAATAAAATTTATGTGTTTTTAAATAAATAATATATTTTTTTCAGTTTATAAAGTTTTGAATCTTTGTAAGTTTTCATATCTTTGTTTCAATGATAATAATAATAATAATAAAAATGTAAGTTAATGTTATTTGCTTACCTGTATAGTTTAAAGTTCATGAGTTAAATAATAAAAATTGTCTTCAAAGCTATTAAATAGTGCAATTGAACCGCCGGCGTTCAAAATTATGTTAAAACGAAGTCTCGATCATTTTTTTTAACTGGTGTGTTTGAAATAAATATAAACATATTTTAAACTTAATTTTATTTAAATTTGTGAAGAACAATCAATAAGATTTTCAATGCTTTGATTTATTTTTTGAGATTATTTTATAGGTAAGGATTTTAACTTCTGAGTTTTAGTTTAAAACATCAAAAATCTGTAAAAAAAAAAATTAGTAACAAATACACACAAAACCTCAAGTGCTCAAAACGTTGCATAATAATTCCATTTTTTAGCTCAATTTGTAAAATAAATCGAAAAAACGGTATTATTATGCAACGTTTTGAGCTTCTTAGGTTTTGTGTGTATAAGATAAATATCTTCAAATGGTGAATTTGATATATCCAAAATACGAAGGAAAAAAAGTTCAATCACATTATTTTAATAATACATTAATTTACTTATATAGGAGTAAAAAGAGAAAATAATATTAAAAGATATGTCAAAATATTGTGGATAATATTGTAAAACAAATATTACTAAAAGGGTAGTTAATCATAGAACTTAAAACATTTCATTATCAACCAAAAATATTTCCTGCTTATTCCATGAACAATACAAGTGGTCTCAACTGCAAATTTTAAAAGTAAAGAGTTAATGTCTTAATAACCCAAGAAGCTATATTCCTAGAATTTTTGAGTAACTCACGAACTTTAAACTATACAGGTAAGCAAATAATATTAACTTATATTTTTATTATTATTATTATTATTGAAACAAAGATATGAAAACTTACAAAGATTAAAAATTGTATAAACTGTAAAAAACATTATTTATTTAAAAACACAAAAAACACATAAATTTTATCATACAATCAGTGTTTGATTATTTTTCAAATCATTATTATTGTTATTGTTATACGACACATAATAATTTTTTTTTTCAAATTTATTAAAATATATTACAATTTAGATAAAATTCACTTGAATACAATTTTTTAATGAAAAATAATAAATTTCTCAAAAAAAATATGTTTAACTTTTGAAAAATAATATTAAATTTTAATGAAATGACAAAGTTTAAAAAAAAAAGAAATTTCAGTAGATAAATTCAACTTTTTAATTTTAATATTTTTATTTAATCATTTCAAATTATATTTAATTATTAATTCAGGTTTTAATATTTTTGACTAAAAAAATATTATTAATTAAAACAATATAAAAAATTTGAGCGGAATTGTACTTTCTAGGTACAAGATTAAAAAAAGAACACCTCTTTTACGTATATAGCCTTGTATTTACTTTATAATATAGTATTGAAGATTGAAATTGAATGTTATTGCATATATTTGATCAAATAAACATTATAGTGTACGTTCAGTCCAATTAACATTCTATGGTACACAACTTCAACAGACATTTAATTACACAAACAATTGAATACAAATCTTGTCTTACAAAATTATTAATAAAAATGATTTTCGACTGTTTTTTAAATTAACATTTTATATCATTGTCTTTTTAATAAACATGTTATCAACGGGGGGCGTCGAAATAATTATTTTGTTTTATTTCCATTTCTTATTATTATTTTGCAATGATTTTCTCCATCTGTTAATATTTTCATTATTTTTCAAATATTTTCATAAATTTGCAGTAATTTTCACAAATTAAGATTATTGTCATCAATTTTCCAAATTTTAAAAGAGTTTTCAATTATTTTCTTTTGCTAAAAAATAAATTTTGCAATTTTTCTATTATTTTCATCCATTTCTAATTATTTTTATTATTTTGGCACAACTTAAAAAAATTTCCAATATTTATCTAAAATTTCCATTATTTTGATCAATTTTCCATTCTTTCTGAGATTCATTTAATCCTTATATTTTAATTAAACTTCCTTAAGTAATTTTGTAATTATTTTGTTTCTTTAAATATATATTTTATGATTTTTTAAATTATTTCCTTCAAATTTTATCAATTGTTATCAATTTTTGATATTTACATTATTTTCATCAAATTACAATTTTTTTCTCAATCTTAAATTACTTTCAGCTTATGTCAATTGTTTTTTTGTTTAATTTTGAATTAATTTCATCATTTTTTAATTATTTATCTCGATTGTTAATTATTATTCTCAATTTCTAAAATTATTTTCTAAGATTTTTAAGTATTTTTCTAAAAATTTTTAATTTTCTTTAATTTCTGATTATTTTTATTATTTTGGCATAAATTTCAAAAATTTCAATTATTTATCTGAAATTTCAATTTTTTTTATTAATTTTCCATTGTTTCTGAAAATTAGTTAATACTTCTCTTTAATTAAAAATTTTCAAGTAATTTTATAATTATTTTATTTCTTTAAATACCTATATATTTTATGATTTTTTTAATTATTTCCCTAAAATTTTACTAATTATTACTAATTTTTCATATTTAAATTATTTTTATCATATTTCAATTTTTTTTTTCAATTTTGAATTAATTTTATCATTTTTTAATTATTCTTCTCAATTGTTAATTATTAATTAAATTTATTTACTTATCTGAAATTTCAATTATTTTCATCAATTTTCTATTATTTCTGCGATTTTTTTAATACTTCTCTGTAATTCAAAATTTGAAAGTAATTTGGTAATTATTTTATTTCTTTTAAAATATTATATGATTTGTTCAATTATTTCCTTCAAAGTTTATTTAATGTTATCAATTTTTCATAATGTAAATTATTTTCCTCATATTTTAATTTTTTTTCTTAAGCCTAAGTTATTTTCAGAATATTTAAATTATTTTTTTTTTCAATTTTGAATTATTTTCCTGAATTGTTAATTATTATTATCATTTTCTAAAATTTATTATTTTCTTAGATTTTTAAGTATTTATCTAAAATTACAACAAGGTTTTCATTTTTTCATTATTTCTGCAATTTTTTTTAATAATTCTATTTAATTAAAAATGTTTAAGTAATTTTGTAATTATTTTAATTCTTTAAATTTATATTTTATGATTTTTTCAATAATTTCCCTCAATTTTTATTTACTGTTATTACTTTTTCATATTTAAATATTTTTATCATATTTCAATTATTTTCTCCATTTTAAGTTATTTTTAGCATATATTAATTATTTATTTCAATTTTAAATTATTTTCCTAAATTGTTAATTATTATTATAATTTTCTAAAATTTATTATTTTCTAAGATTTTTAAGTATAAGTATTCCTAAATGTCAAATATTTTCATTATTTTACGATTATTTTTGCAATTTTTTAATAATTCTTTTTAATTTAAAATTTTCATGTAATTTTGTAATTTTTTTATTTCTTTAAATATATATTTTATGATTTTTTCAATTATTTACCTCAAATTTTATTTACTGTTTTCAATTTTTCATATTTAAATTATTTTTATCATATTATAATTATTTTTCTCAATCTAAAATTATATTCAGCATATTTCAATTATTTTTTTAATTTATTTTAAAGTAATTTTATCATTTTTCAATTATTTTTCTCAATTGTTCATTATTATTCTGATTTTCGAAAATTATTTTCTAAGATTCATGAGTATTTTCTTAAAAATCCAATTATTTTCTTCAACTTCTAATTGTTTTTATTATTTTGGCATCATTTTATTTTATTTTATGATTTTTTAAATTATTTCTCTCAAATTTTATCAACTGTTATCAATTTTTCATATTTAAATTATTTTCATCATATTACAATTTTTTTTCTTAATCTTAAATTACTTCCAGCTTTTTCAATTGTTTATTTTTTATTTTTGAATTATTTTCATCATTTTTCAATTATTTTTCTCGATTGTTAATTATTATTCTCAATTTCTAAAATTATTTTCTAAGATTTATAAGTATTTTTCTAAAAATCTTTAACTTTCTTTTATTTCTGATAATCTTTATTATTTTGTCATAACTAAAAAATTTCAGTTATTTATCTGAAATTTCAATTATTTCAGCAATTTCCCATTATTTCTGCGATTTTTTTAAAACTTCTCTTTACTTAAAAAATTTTAAGTAATTTTCTAATTCTTGTCTTTCTTTAAATATATATTATATGATTTTTTCAATTATTTTTTTTAATTTTGAATTATTTTTCTTCATTGTTAATTATTATTATCAATTTATAAAATTTATTATTCTCTAAGATTTTTAAGTATTTTTCTAAAATTTCATTTATTTTCATCAATTTTCGATTATTCCAATTATTTTTTTCGATTGAAAAGTATTATTCCCTTCTTCTAAAATTATTTTTTAAGATTTATATGTATTTTTCTAAAAATTCAATTATTTTCTTTCACTTTTAATTATTTTAATTTGTTTCCTTAATTTCTAATTTCCTTTATTAATTATCGTAAATTTCACTTATTTTTAGTTCTCTTAATTCTTTTATCCATATTTTAATTATTCTTATT
Organism: Ganaspis brasiliensis; assembly: GCA_037103525.1. NCBI lineage: Eukaryota > Metazoa > Arthropoda > Insecta > Hymenoptera > Figitidae > Ganaspis > Ganaspis brasiliensis. The sequence goes on from JAZKLR010000185.1 coordinate 6,528,548, forward strand.
TTTTTCAATTGATTTTTAAGATCTTCATGTATTTTTCTTAAATTTCAATTCTTTTTTTTATTTAAAAAAATTTTCGCAATTTTTTAAATTATTTTTCTTAAATATCATTTATTTTTTATAACTTATCGTTGTTTTTATCATATTTCAAATATTTTCTTCAAGTTTCAAATTTTAAAATCATTTTTCAATTATTTTCCAAAAGTTAATTCTTACAATTTTCAATGTTTTTCAACTGTTTTATAACTTCAAAAATTTTAAACTATTTGTCTGACATTTCAATTATTTCATTTAATTTTCGATTATTTATAATATTTTTTTTATTATTTTCTTCAATATTCAATTACTTTCGTTCTTTTTCACAATTTCCAAAAAGTTTTTAATTATATATTTTTACTTAAAAATTGTTCTCTTGAATTTTAAATTAGGTTTATCTTTTTTCACTTATTTTCTCCAAGTTTTAATTATTTTCTTTTTTTTTTCAAGAAACTTTTGAAAGTTTTAAGTATTTTTCTGAAATTTTTTTTAACTTTACCTTTATTTAAAATTTAATAAGTTATTTTTTTTATTATTTTCTTAAATTAAAGTTTTTTTTTGAATTTTCAATCATTTAGGTATTTTTGAATTTTACAATTATTTTCTCTAATCTTTTATTATTCAATTTTTTCATTTTATTTTAAAACATTTTTATGATTTTTTAATTACTTTTTTTTAAATCACGCCAATTTCAATCGACTATTATCAATTAATGATATTTTCTTTCACAAATTTAATAATAATTATGTAAGCTTTTAATTTTGGATTAGCGGAACGATGTGATACTTTCGCGTAATGTAATTAAACCTTTCCTTTGGCCGACTATAGAGCACCGCTTCTACTTAATTTAAAAGGTGTAATCAGAAGTATCGTATATCCTTTAGAGGGAATAAATTTTACCAGGGTTGGTAAAATTTTAACCTAAAGAGAAAAGCAAGATGCAGTTTTTAAATAAAATACTTTAATATACTTTGTCGAACACAGAATGTATTGATTTTTAAGAAGAGATTTAAGATAATATTTAAAATACTACTGAATTTTTAAATTCAGTGCATCTTAAAATGTATCGTCTAAGTCGCTTTAAAAAATTCTTATCAATGCTTTATAATATTGAAAATGTAAAAAACCAATATTTTATGTTAACGTAATATTCTGATCAATTCCAGTAAGAGGCTTAATACTTGATTTTACCTTTTATGAAAACTTTACTTGGGAATCTTTTACGAAACTCAGTTATAGACTTTGGGGGAAAAAGAAAGAAAATGATAAAATTTTAATTCCAGATGAAAAATAAATAAAAATATACCAGTGATGGGAATAATTTTTTGTTTGGAAATAACTGGATTATACCACTCAAATAATAAATATTTAAAATATTACGGACATTTCTATACAGACCGAAAAAATTTGAAAAAAAATAGAATTATATGACAGAAAGCAAAAGTAAATAATTTATTTGATTACACAGACCTAAAAATAAAATTTTATTCTGCGGACTATATGATAGTGTGTATTACTACGTATTTTTTTCCGATGAATCGTAATCCGAAAATAGAATAACCAGATTAACTAAAATTTTTTAGATAATCTCACAAAATTGCAAAAAAAAAAACGGGAAAAAAACAAAAAATCAATTTTTTGCCCGGGACAATATACTACTGTATTCTTACGTATATTTCTCCGCTGAATTCGGATCAAAAGTAAGAATAACCAAAATCGATAAAATTTTGAAGATAACCTCAAAAATTGCTCAAAAACCCGAAAAAATAAAAAATCCAAATTTTTTTAATGGGGACAATATGCTAGTCTATTCCTACGTATTTTTCTTCGCTGAATCCGAATCCGGCAATAGAATAACCAGATTAACTAAAACTTTTGAGATAGTCTAAAAAAACTGCTCAAAACCCGGAAAAAACCAAAAAAAAATTTTTTTATCCAGGGAAATCTATTTTTACGTATATTTCTCCGCTGAATTCGGATCCAAAGTCAGAATAACCAAAATCGATAAAATTTTGAAGATAACCTCAAAAATTGATCAAAAACCCGAAAAAATAAAAAATCCAAATTTTTTTGACCGGGACAATATGCTACTCTATTCCTACGTATTTTTCTCTGCTGAATCCAAATTTGAAGTCCGAATAATCAGATTAGCTAAAGTTTTGTAGATAATTTAAAAAAAACTATTCAAAAACCCGAAAAAAACCCAAAGAAATTTTTTTCTGATCAAGACAATATGTTAGTCTATTCCTACGTATTTTGCTCCGCAAAATCCGAATCCAAAGTCAAAATAACCAAAATGGCTAAAATGTTGAAGATAATCTCAAAAAAAATTTCTCAAAAATAAGAAATAATCAAAAATCCAAATTTTTTTGACCTGGGCAATATGCTAGTCTATTCCTACATATTTTTTTTATGAATCTGAATCCAAAGTCCGAATAATTAGATTGGTTAAAGTTTTGTAGATAATTTTAAAAAATTACTCAAAAACCCGGAAAAATAAAAAATCCAAATTTTTTTGACTGGGACAATATGGTAGTCTATTCCTACATATTTTTCTTCTCTAAATCTGAATCCGAAGTCAGAATAATCAGATTGGCTAAAGTTTTGTAGATAATTTAAAAAAATTACTCAAAAACATCTAAAAAAATTTCTCAAAAACCCGAAAAAACCCGAAAAACCAAAAAAACATTCTTTTTGTCCGGGCAATATGCTAGTGTATTCCAACGTATTTTTCACCGCTAAATCCGAATCTAAAGTCAGAATAACCAAAATGGCTAGAATGTTGAAGATAATCTCAAAAAATTGCTCAAAAATCAGAAATAATAAACAATTCAAATTTTTTGACCTGGACAATGTTTTTTTGATGAATCTGAATCCGAAGTCAGAATAATCAGATTGGTTAAAGTTTTGTGGATAATTTAAAAAAAATTCTGAAAAACCCGGAAAATTCAAAAATCAAAAATTTTTGACCGGGACAATATGGTAGTCTATTCCTACATATTTTTATTCGCTGAATCCAAATCCGAAGTCAGAATAATCAGATTGGCTAAAGTTTTGTAAAAAATCTCAAAAAATAGCTCAAAAACCCGAAAAAATCCAAAATCCAAATTTTCTTGACCAGGACAATATGCAAGTCTATTCCTACTTATTTTTCTCTTCTGAATCCGAATCCAAAGTCAGAATAACCAGATTGGCTAAAGGTTTGTAGATAATTAAAAAAATTTCTCAAAAACCCGAAAAAACACGAAATAATCCCTTTTTTGAGATTATCTCAAAAATTTTACTTAATCTAGTCATTCCGTTTCCGAATTTTGATTAAACGGAGAAAAATACGTTGTAATACACTAGCGTAGTTTTTCGGTAAAAATAAATTTTTTTTTCCTTGTGATTTGTGTTTTTAATTTTTCTTTTGAGATTATCTAAAAAAAGCCGAATGAATCTAGCAATTCTAAAATCGGATTCTGATTCAGTGAAGAAAATAAGAAAAAATATTCTATTGTAGTGTTTCAGACAAATATTTTTTCTGTGGGACTGTGTAATTAATAATTATACAGAACATAATTGAATTGCTCGAAAAAATTATTATTTAGAAAGATACTTTTTTTTTATACAATTTGTCTTTATGATTAGATTTTTAATAATTTTCTGAATTTTACCGTAATAATTTTGTACCAGTTTCTAATATTCAGTAAAAAAAATCGATACTACGACTTAAAGGATGTGGAGGGATTTTCTTTAACTCACGTTTGTAGAAAAGCTGATAAAGGGTAAGAGCAAGGTAAGGACTTGTAAGGGGAAATAAGTGGTGAGGAAAAAAAGGAGAAAGCTCTGGTAAAAGGAGTAGAATATTTGTACTTATGGCATCAAAAGACATCAAAAAACAGTGGGAAGTGCAAAAGAAGGAAATACAATAGAACAAAGGTCTTGGTAAGCTGTGAAACAAACATTCGAAGAGGTTTTATTTCAGTAAGAATGAGGCCATTGACAATTTTTTGAATCGTCAGGAAGAAAAATGTGGCATTAAAAAAATTTCCCTTTTTCTCAAAGAACTTGACTTTCATGAAAAGAGCATGTCTTTTATATCAGTAACTTTGTAATTTTTATATACTGTGCAGCACAAACTTTTCTAACTGACCGAATTCAAATAAACACTTTTTAATAACTCTTTTTATAGGGACTTTTTTTGTTGTTGTTGTTGTCAAAGTCCATAATAAAGTAAAAATATAGCATCATTGTTTTCTAAAGAATGTAATTTAATTATAAAATTCTACACCTTGTTGACCAGTTTATCGTCCCAAGACTCTAATTTAATTAATTAATCCCTTTAAGTGAAAAATTTAATTAAAATATCCTTCGATCTTTTGTATCAGAGGATTTTATTTTCTTTTTTTTTTCACACTTTGTGGAATATTAATTAATCAAAAATAAATATCCTTCTTTGGTGGTAGGTGACTAATCGTGCATGTGTGTAAAACGTCATGCGATATCGACAGGTCAAACTATCGATCAAAAAGGGTTAAAAAGATTAATTTCTTTTTTTATTTTCCCGTTGAGGTTATGTGCTTTATATGCAACCACAACGCATTTTTAAACATAGAGAGAGAGCTGTACAATTTTAGCTGTAAAAGTAGTCAAGCATATTGAGTCTGGCGTGTACGTATATATGGATAAAAGAACCTTTATCTCAGCGGTAGCCAATAAAGTGTTCAGATTGTTTCCGGTGCTCTAAAAGCCCGCGTCGCACTTTGCGAACGTCGCTCGAAAATAATTGGATGAAAGAGCTCGACTGTTTTTCCGTCACAGGAAGCCGTATCCTTTCGAGCTGCTTCCGATATGAGGGCCGTTTTCCTCAGCATTGCAAACCGAATATTTCCCGCTCTTTATTGTTCTCAATTTGTGAATTTTCTCTCGACAAAGTCACACTGCGGAACATTTTCTAACAATTATATTCCATTTTCCTTCTGCTATTGATTTATGGGCAAATCTTTCTTTACCTTTTTTTGGAGGAGTAAAATTAAATTTACACGCTTTACTTATTTATTAGATATGATTAATTATTTGGCTAGTTTTTTTTCTCTCGTTTCGACTAGGATTTGATAACCCGGATTTTAAAACCCGAATTTAAAATCCTTAATTCCATTTCCCGAATTCTAATCCCTGGATTTCAGCACTCAAAAATCCAATCCCGGATTTGAAAATCCAGGTTCCACATATCAGGATTCTAATCTCGGAATCATTCAATCCGGATTTAAAATCCTGAATTCCAATTCCAAAATTCCCAAGACCTAAATTCGAATTCCGGATTGGAAAATGACAATTCTAATTTCGGAATTACACATTTCGGGATCAAGAATTCGGATTTTACATTCCAGAATCAAAAATGTGGATATTCGGCATTCTACGTACCGGACCCCAAAACTAAAATTTTATACCTCAGATTTAATATATCCACTTATTACAATTAATTCAATTCAACCTGGATTCAAAATCCTGAATTCCAAATCCCGAACAACAATCAGTGGATTCCATGACCCAAAATTCAAATCCTGGATTCGAAAGGCGAAATTCGACATATCTGGATTCCAATCTCAGAATCGTTAAAACCAAATTCAAAATCCAGAATTCCAAATCCTTAATTCCAATCCCTGAATTCGATAATCCAAAATTCCAATCCCAGATTCGGAAATCCGGATTCTAATCTCGGAATTACACAGTCCGGGATCAAGAATTCAGATTACACATTCCAGAATCAAGAATTCGGATTCTATATTTTGCATTCTGCGCACTGGATTCAAAAACCCACATTTTATAACTCAAGTTCAATATCCATTTAATACAATTAATTCATTTAACCCGAATTCAAAATCTTGAATTCCATATCCCGAATTCCAATCCCTGGATTATGTGACCCATAATTCCAATACCGGATTCGAAAATTTAGATTCCACATATCCGGATTCTAATCTCGAAATCATTTAACCCGGATTCAAAATCCTTAATTCCGTATCCCGAATTCCAATCACTGAGTTCAATAACCAAAAATTCTGTTTCACCGATTCGGTAATCCCGATTCTAATTTCAGAATTATACATTCCTCGATCAAAAATTCGGATTACACATTCGGGAATCAAGAATTTGGATATTCCGCATTCTACGTACCGAACTCAAAAAATCACATTTCTTATCTCAAATTCAATATCCATTTATTACGAACAATTCATTTAACCCGGATTGAAAATCGTAAAATTTCTATCCCGAATTCCAATCCCTGGATTCTGTAACCCAAGATTCTAATCCTAGATTCCAAAATCCAGATTTCACATATACGGATTCCAATCTAGAAATTATATCTTGCAGAATCTACAATTTGGATTACACATTCCGGAATCAAGATTTTAGATATTCCGCATTCTACGTAAGAGACTCAAAAACCCACATTTCATATCTCAAATTCCATATTTATTTATTACAAATAGTTCATTCAACCCGGATTCAAAATCTCGAATTTTATTTCCTGAATTCCAATCTCTGGTTCTAACAACATAAAACTCCAAACCCGGATTCGAAAATTCAGATTTCACATATCCGGATTCTAATCTCGGAATCATTTAACCCAGATTAAAAATCATGAATTCTTTATCCCGAATTGCAATCCCTGAATTCCAATCCCTAAATTCCATAACCCAAAATTCCAATCCCGGATTCGGAAATGCCGAAGCAACACATTCCGGAATCAAGAATTTATATTTTATATTCCGCATTCTACACACCAGATCCAAAAGCCCACATTTCAAATGTCAAATTCCATATCCATTTATTACAATTAATTCATTTGACCCGGAAGAAAAATCCTGAATTTTATATCCAGAATTCCAATTCCTTGATTCCATAAACCAAAATTTTAATCCCGGATTCGAAAATCTAGATTTCACATATTTGAATTCCAATCTCGGAATCTTTCAAACCAAATTTAAAATCCAGAATTCCAAATCCCTTATTCTTACAATCCCTGAATTCGATAACCCGATTCTAATCTCGAAATTACACATTACGGGATTAAGAATTCGGATTACACATTCCGGAATCAAGAATTTGGACATTCCGATTTCTAGGTACCGATATCAAAAACCAGCCTTTTCTATCTCAAATTTGATATCCATTTATTAAAAATAATTCATTTAGCCCGAATTCAAAATCCTGCATTCCATATCCCGAATTCCAACCAGTGGATTCAAGGACATAAAATTCCAATCCTGGATTCAAAAATCAAAATTCCACATATCTGGATTCCAATCTCAGGATCATTCAAACAGGATTCAAAATTCTTCATTTCTAATCCCGAATTCCAATCCCTAAATTTCAAATCCCGAATCCCATTCACAGACTTCCATAACCCAATATTGCAATTCTGGATTCGAAAATGTCGATTCTACACATTCCGGAATCAAGAAATTGGATTTTTTATTCCGCATTCTACGCACAGGACTTAAAAGCCCACATTTCAAATCTCAAATTCCATATCCATTTATTACATTTAATTCACTTAACCCGCAAGCAAAATCCTGAATTTTATATCCCGAATTCCATTTCCCGGATTCCATAAACCAAAATTTCAATCCCAGTTTTGAAAATCCAGATTTCACATATTTGAATTCCAATCTCGGAATCTTTCAAACCAAATTTAAAATCCATAATTCCAAATCCCTTATTCTTACAATCCCTGAATTCGATAACCCGATTCTAATCTCGGAATAACACATTACGGGATTAAGAATTCGGATTACACATTCCGGAATCACAAATTTGGACATTCCGCATTCTACGTACCGAAGTCAAAAACCAGTCTTTTTTATCTCAAAATTGATATCCATTCATTAAAAATAATTCATTTAGCCCGAATTCAAAATCCTAAATTCCATATCCCGAATTCCAACCAGTGGATTTAAGGACATAAAATTCCAATCCTGGATTCGAAAATCCAAATTCCACATATCTGTATTCTAATCTCAGGATCATTCAAACAGGATTCAAAATTCTTAAATTCTAATCCCGAATTCCAATCCCTAAATTTCAAATCCCGAATTCCATTCCCAGAATTCCATAACCCATTATTGCAATTCTGGATTCGGAAATGTCGATCCTACACATTCCGGAATCAAGAAATTGGATTTTTTATTCCGCATTCTACGCACCGGACTTAAAAGCCCACATTTCAAATCTCCAATTCCATATCCATTTATTATATTTAATTCACTTAACCCGCAAGCAAAATCCTGAATTTTATATCCCGAATTCCATTTCCCGGATTCCATAAACCAAAATTTCAATCCCAGTTTTGAAAATCCAGATTTCACATATTTGAATTCCAATCTCGGAATCTTTCAAACCAAATTTAAAATCCATAATTCCAAATCCCTTATTCTTACAATCCCTGAATTCGATAACCCGATTCTAATCTCGGAATAACACATTACGGGATTAAGAATTCGGATTACACATTCCGGAATCACGAATTTGGACATTCCGCATTCTACGTACCGGAGTCAAAAACCAGTCTTTTTTATCTCAAATTTGATGTCCATTTATTAAGAATAATTCATTTAGCCCGAATTCAAAATCCTGAATTCCATATCCCGAATTCCAACCAGTGGATTTAAGGACATAATATTCCAATCCTGGATTCGAAAATCCAAATTCCACATATCTGGATTCTAATCTCAGGATCATTTAAACAGGATTCAAAATTCTTAATTTCTAATCCCGAATTCCAATCCCTAAATTTCAAATCCCGAATTCCATTCCCAGAATTCCATAACCCAATATTGCAATTCTGGATTCGGAAATGTCGATCCTACACATTCAGGAATCAAGAAATTGGATTTTTTATTCCGCATTCTACGCACCAGATCCAAAAGCCCACATTTCAAATGTCAAATTCCATATCCATTTATTACAATTAATTCATTTGACCCGGAAGAAAAATCCTGAATTTTATATCCAGAATTCCAATTCCTTGATTCCATAAACCAAAATTTTAATCCCGGATTTGAAAATCCAGATTTCACATATATGAATTCTAATCTCGAAATCATTCAACCGGGATTAAAATGCCATAATTCCTTACCTTATATTGCAATCCGTGAATTCTATAATCCTAAATTCCAATCCCGGATTCAATATCGAGATTCCACATATCCGGATTCTAATCTCGTAATTATTTAACCCGGATCCAAAATCCTGAATTCCATTTTCCGAATTCCAATCCCTGAATTCCATAATCTAAAATTCCAATCCCGAATTAGGAAATGTCGATTCTACACATTCGAGAATTAAGAATTTGGATTTTATATTCCTCATTCTAAGCACCGGATTTAAAAGACCTTAATTATAACTCAAATCTCATATCCATTTATTACAATTTATTCATTTAACCCGGAAGAAAAATCCTGAATTCCATATCCGGAATTCCAATCAGTGGATTCCAGGACCCAAACTTCCAATCCCGGATTCGGAAATCTAGATTTCACATATTTGGATTCTAATCTCGGAATCATTCAACCTGGATTCAAAATCCTGAATTCCATTTTCCGAATTACAATCCCTGAATTCCATAACCTAAAATCCCAATCCCGAAGTCGGAAATGCCGATTCTAATCTCGAAATTACACATCCCGGAATCAAGAATTCAGATTACACATTCCGTAATTAAGAATTTGGATTCTATATTCCTCGTTCTACGCACCGGATTCAAAAACCCACATTGTATAACTCATATTCAAAATCCATTGATTAAAATTAATTTATTTGATCCGGATTAAAAATCCTGAGTTCCATGTCCCGAATTCTAATCCCTGGATTCCATAACCCAAAATTAATCCCCTCTCTAAATCCAAATTAGTCAAAAATAACTAATTTGAAAGTAAAAGCTTAATAATGTATTCGAAAAGTTATATTTTTACTAATCTTTTAGTCAAAATAACTAATTATTATTAGTCAAATTTATTTTTAGGTTATGTTAAATTAACTAATATTTTAGTTTAGTTCTAGTTACTAATCCAATTAGTCAAATTTTAACTATTTTCTAGTTATTTTTTTACTAATAATAATTAGTCATATTTTATTAATAATTAGTTATTTTTAACAAATTGAGATTTAAATAGCCGTTCTCGAAAATCTAATTTAAACATATCCAGATTCGAATCTCGGGATTATACATTCCGGGACCAAGAATTCGGATTACACGTTCCGGAATAAAGAATTTGGGAATTCCGTATCCTACTTACCGGACTTAAAAACCCACATTTTAAATCTAATATTCAATATATTCATTTATTAAAATTATTTCATTTAACATAATAGTATCGAATTCAAATAACATCTCCTTCCAATTCATCAAACTAGAAACAAAGGGAAATTAAAAGGGGAAAATTTGTAAAGATGAAATAGCACAAGAGCTTGTTACACAGTGATACGAGATATTGAAGGGAATCTTTTGTTCTGCTAAATTTTTATGCGTCGTGTTTGAAATTTTTCCAATTAGGTGACATTTCGTCATAAAAAAACGAGCAAGAAAAATAGAAGACGTGAAATTAATTTCAGTTAAGCGGATTTGTCGAGAGTCTCTAAAAATCGTGTGTGTGTCGTGAGAAGAACACCCAAGCTCTGGACGAAAAAAAAGCAGAATACAAAATAAAATTTAAACATTCTAATCACGAGTATCGAAATTTTTGCATTATTTTAATTGCCAGGAAAAGTTGAACTGACATTCCAGTGGAAACTTGGAATTGCCGAGGTTTCAATATGCAAGCCAGAAGTCGAGCAATTAGTATTGTGTTCCAAGAATAGGATTAACCAACCTTCGAAATTCGAGTCAGGAACAAATGCAATTGGATTGAGGGGATTCAAGGGAGTCGATATTCTAGCCCTCTATTCAAAAAAATAGAATCGATCTCTCTCCCCTCGTTTATTAAAATCACAATAAGAATTCGTTTTAAAGAGAGCGAAAACTTGCCGCATGAAACGTAATCCGCCAATTAATCATTCTTCAATTAAATTAATTAGGGAAATTTGAGTCCATTGAGAAAATTTGTACGGAATAGGTAGGTACTTAGGTTTATCGGTGTTTTATAGTATAGGTAGTTCCATTGAATTCATTTTAAAATTTCTAATGAAAGGATACTTTTAAAAAATTGCAAATCATTTTTCATCATCGGAAATGAATGGCTGTTACATATGCCACAATAAAAACATTTTTCAGATTATTCAGGGCGTATCTGAAGAAAAGAAGAGATGATAAGCTGAATGTAGAAAGCGAGAGAACGGAGAATGTGTCAAATGATTTATTCGAGAATATAGCAAAAAATGAGCGAGACGCCGAGAAAAATCCAAGAGAAAACACTTTGAAACTGCCGTTTTCATAAGAACATTATGCATCATGCAAAGCTACTCTTGAATAACAGTTACGTATTACAGACTCTTTCTGAGTGTATTATCACTCTCGATGTCCTTCAAAGACAAATTATTGTCAAATCGCTTTTTAAAATTAATCCCTTAATAATGCTCAATTTCTGACAACGAAACTTGTCTTAAAATAGGGAAATTTTGAGACGGACAAGTGAAACATCATTATCTAAATTTAACTTCGTTCCGGATTAGGGGATTTTCAATTATTTCCCAATTCTATTATTTTGCAAATTATTTTATCAGTAACAAATCACGTGTTGAAATACTTTTTTAATTTCATGGAAAATTATCCTTGATTCCATATCGGGAATTTCACATCCTGGTTTCCTCAACTAGGATTCAATAGCTCTGATTTAATATCCCGGATTACTTAACCCGGATTAAATAACCCGGAATCCATAGCCAGGATTTCTTAACCCAGAATACATAATCCAGAATCCATAACCCGGATTCTTAATCTGGTTATCCATATCCCGGATTTAAGAACTCGCATTCCGAATTCCAAACTCAAAAAACTCCTGTTTCAAATTTCGGATTCCATAACTTGAATTCCACATGCTGGATAAATTCTATATTTCTAAATCGACATCCAGGATTTTAACCCGGATTCTAAATCCCGTTCTCCAAATCCCCAATTGAAGAACTCGTATTAAGAATTCCGGATTCTTTACCCGGATCACATAAACCAATATCATAACCTGGATTTGTTGATCCAGTAAACATAATCTAGATTTTATAGTTCGGATTCCATAGCCCGGATTTCATAAACTGGATTCCATAAATCTGGATTCCATAACCCGGATTCTAAATCCCGACATCCATATCCACGATTGAAGAACTTGCATTCCAAACCCTGGAATTAAAAACACCAATAGTAAATTTTGGATTCCACATACGGGATAATTTCTTTATTTCTTACTCGACTTCCGGGATTTTAACCCGGATTCTAAATCCCAAAATCCATATCCAAGATTAGAGAACTTGTTTTCAGAATTCCGGATTCTTTATCCCGGATTACATAAAAGCAAATTCGATTACCTTGATTTGTTAATCCAGAATACAAAATCCGGATTCCTTAGCCCATATTCCAATATCCTGATTACATAATCAGAATTCTATAGCCCGGTTTCTAAATCCCGTTATCCATATCCTAGATAAAGGAACTCGTATTCCAAAACCCAGATTTAAATACACCAATATTAAATTTTGGATTCCACAACTCTAATTCCACATACCGGATAATTTCTACATTTCTGAATTCATGTCCGGGATTTTAACCCGGATTCAAAATCCCGACATCCATATCCCGGATTGAAAAACTCATATTTAGAATTCCAGATTCTTTAACCCGGATTACATAAAATAAATTCCAAAACCTTGATTTGTTAATCCAAAATACATAATTCGAATTTCATAAACCGGATTCTGAATCCCGTCATCCATATCCCAGATTCAAAACCTCCTATTTCAAATTTCGGATTCCACAACTTGAATACCACATACCGGATAATTTTTATATTGCTTAATCGACGTCCGGAATTTTAACCCGGATTCTAAATCCCGACATCCATATCCCGGATTGAAGAACTTGTATTCAGAATTCCGGATTCTTTAACCCGGATTACATAAACCAAATTCGATTACCTTTATTTGTTAATCCAGAATACAAAATCCGGATTCCATAGCTCATATTCCATAATCCTGATTACATAATCTGGATTCTATAGCCCGGTTTCTAAATCGCGTTGTCCATATCCCAGCTTAAGGAACTCGTATTCCAAATCCGAGATTTAGAAACACCAATATTAAATTTTGGATTTTTAATTCCACATACCGGATAATTTCTACATTTCTGAGTTGATATCCGGGATTTTAACGCGGATTCTAAATCCCGACATCCATATCCCGGATTGAAGAACTCATATTTAGAATTTCGGATTTTTTAACTTGGATTACATAAACTAAATTCCAAAACCTGGATTTGTTAATCCAGAATACATAATTCGGATTCCATAATCAAGATTCTGAATCACGTTATTCATATCCCAGATTCAAAACCTCCTATTTCAAATTTCGGATTCCACAACTAGAATACCACATACCAGATAATTTCTATATTGCTTAATCGACATACAGGATTTTAACCCGAATTAAATATATCACGTTATCCATATCCCGAATTGAAGAATTCGTATTCAGAAATGTGAATTTTTGAACCCAGTTTACATGAACTAAATTTCTTAACCTTCATTTGTTAATCCAGAATGTGTAATCCGGATTACTTAGCCCATATTCCATAATTTGGATTCCATAACCCGGATTCTAAATCCCGCTATCCATACCCCGGTTTGAAGAACTCGTATTGAGAATTTAGAATTCCTTAACCCAAGTGCTATAAGCACGATTTCATAACCCAGAATACATAATCCGAAATCCATAGCCCGAATCCCATAACCTAGATTACATAATCTGGATTTCTTAACCTGAATTTTAAATCCCGTTATCCATATCCTGGATTCAGAAACTCCTATTTTAAATTTCTGATTCCACAACTTGATTTTCTTCATACCGGATAAATTTTCAATCTACATTCTGGATTTTAACCCAAATTCTAAATATCGTGATCCATACCTCGGCTTGAAGAAATTATATTTAGAATTCCAGATTCTCTAACACGGATTAAATGAACTGAATTCTATAACCTTGATTTGTTAATATAGAATACATAATCCGGATTCCGTAGCCCAGATTTTAAATCCGGTTATCTATATTCCGGATTCAAGAACTGGCAAACCGAATTCCAAATTCAAAAACTTTAATTTCAATTTTCGGCTTCCATAACTTGAATTCCACATACCGGATAATCCCAACATTTCTGAATCGACATTTCAGATTTTAATCCAGATTTTAAATCTCGTTATCTATATCCCGGATTGAAGAACTCGTATTCAGAATTCCGGATTCAAAGAACTCCTTTTTTAAATTTTGGATTCCACAACTCGAATACCACATACCGGATTGATTCTATATTTTTGAATCGACATCCGGGATTTTAACCAGGACTCTAAATCCCGTTATCCATTTCCCAGATTGAAGACCTCATATTTAGAATTCCGGATTCTTTAACCCGGATTAAATGAACTAAATTCCAGAACCATGATTTGTTAATCCAGAATACGTAATCCGGATTCCTTTGCCCGTATTCCATAATCTAGATTCTATAACCCGGATTCTAAATCCCGTTGTCCGTATCCAGGATCCATGAACTCGCATTCCGAATTCCGAATTTTGAGAAGTAAAATATTGCTTATTCTCATTTTAGTTTTGACTTACCCGTCGATAGCTATTGACCTTCCTAAGATCAACTAAATGTTTTTAATGTTCATTATGGGGTTAAAGAAAAATAAAAAGTATATAACTGATAGGTATAAAAATTAATGCCCTTAGTGTAACTATAATCTTTGATGAGAAATACAACAAAGAAAATCTAAAAGGTAGTAGATGTCTCTTTTCTAAATTTTTGATTTAATTCATTGGCAGAGAGCTATATCAAGTCAAAAAAAAAACGATCAACAAAAACTGTTTAATTTTACAAATCAGATATTCAATTCAATTTATTTAATAAAATCATAACATTTATTTGTATATTCTTCCTTTTACTCACCTGAGAGATTGTGGTTAATATAATAACAATATTTTAGACTGTTTGATGTATAATCCAATTTACTTCTTTTTACTCGATTTTCTAAATATTAAATACAACTCAAATAAATAATTTGTACTTGAAACTTGAATTCGTAATAACCAACTTGTTCACACTAAATCTCAACAGAGATTTAAATTAGCTCTCGTACTCTGAGTTGATCAGACTAAACTTACAGTATTTTTTACGGTTTTTATATTCTCCATTATCGTTAAAAAACCATCTTTGTTAGTTTATTTCTTATTCGATTACTGTAACTTTAACTAATTCAGATGTTTATTTCTTTCATATTTCACAAATCTTTCGTAATTAGTTTGTTCAGCGGAAGATGAACCTTACAAATTGTCGAAAGCTTCTTTTGTTTCTTAATCGTGTATCATTTACTTGGGTTGCATTTTTCTGTATTAAGTTATTTCATTTCAATACTACGATTTCGTATGCGTTTGTTAAATAATAATCTCTTAGAGAAGTTTTAACGAAGCATTTATTAATGATTATTTATCTGAATTTCAATATAATTACTTAATGTTATATGATATGAAGACATTCTTTTGTTGTACTGTAAAATGACCAAATATGACTTAATAAAATGACCATAAGTGATAAGTGACATTAACCACTTGAATATCTGAAATTGAAACTATCAAAACAATAAAAAAAAATTTTAAACTCACTAAGATGAGAAGAGATTACATTCCACAATTGACAGATTGAAACAATTTACAAAATACGGATACCTGAAAGACCTGCAAAATCCAAATCCATATAATTAGAGCCGATAAAAATGTCATCTCTTCTGACAACACTGGAATTAGTCGAAATTAACTTAAGTTTAATGAAGTAAACGTAGTAAATTAAGAAACAAATTAATATTAAAGTGACAATAGAGCCCCGACAAGATGAGAATATTCAACTTGAATTTAGGTTAGCGAGAAATCCCCAGCTTCTCTTGGTCTGTGAACACTGCGAACAGCTTTGTCCAAGGAGAATCGGTGAAAACGAGGCAGTCGTCGTAGTGTCGGAAGTAGAAACAGCGGGTCTCTAAAACAAGCAACCACCTTGGTCACCTATCCCATGGCAGTAGTTTGAGATCGTAGCGTGCTATCTAAATTGTACTTTACCACTCGTGTTGTAGGAACACTGAAAGTACGACTTTTCATGTGGAGGATCTATCCTGAGAAATGCCTAGAAGTGTACTCTAGTCCCTTTCTATTCCCCAAGAGAGATATGACTTGAGATATCTCTATCGAAGATAAATTCCACCATTACTATATATATACACTTGCTTCTATATACATTTATTTCCCCGTCCCTTAACCATTTTTCCAGCAAAATTATTGCTTTCCTTTTATTTGATTACCGACTCAACATGATTACATTTCTCCTGCTCGACAACCCCTGTATACTTTCAAAAGACAATTATTTATTTTAGCCAGTAATAATATCGTGTTAATGATTCAGGAAAATATCTAGTTCTCGTGCTGAAAGTTTTCGATTTAGCAGTGTGTGAAAAATACTTGATTTTAAAACATTTTCTCAATATTTCTCTGTATTTGTGTGAGATAACATATAAATCTGATATTCATCTCCGACAAATAAGAAATATTTTTATTACTTTTTTAAAAAGCTCGTAAAATTCTAGACTCTAAAACTGCTTGAAACCCCTAAAAAGGAGAAATAGGACAAATAATAAAGAACCAAAAAATAGAATGTGAAAAATTTGGTTAAAAGTAAATTTTTCTTTATGTTTGAGAAAAATAACTAATTAAAATCGTTTCATATCCATTTAAATAGTAAATACTTGGAATATTCTTAACCGTTTAAGAAAAGAGTTTAATAAAAATGAGACTAAAAAACAAATGCAATGTTGTAAATTTAAAAATTTATTTGTAATAGTACTGCTGATATATGTTCTTAATTTTGTCGAAAAATACTGATAGAATTTTCATTCCCCTCGTTTCTCTATGAACTTTCTACCCTTCACGAGGGTGAATTTCAGAACGTAATTGGGCAACTTACACTGATGAAACCTCTCCTAATAAAATAAAGCTACTCCTTCTTTAAAAATTAATTAATCCGAAACTTATTTTTAGAACGTAGGGCGTGAAATACATTTAACGTTATTTATCTCATTTATTTTCTTTATTAACAATTTTATATTGTACTTAATCTTTTATTAGTTTCTTTTCATTGTATCATTTTTCATTTCTACCATTTTGTTGTATTTATTATTTTTGTTTGTTTTATTTTCTAATAAATATTTTATCTTCTATTCATTACTTTATTTATTGTTTTATCTATTTAACTAGAAAAAAAGCGCGCGCTAAAGCGCACGCCAAATTTTATGATTTCTTAAAATAATATCAATTTGCAAATTTTGATTAACTAAAAATTTATTAAATAAAATAAAGATAAAGAATAAAATGAAGAATATGAGGAATAATTATAAAAAATTATGATATACCTAAAACCATTTAAAAACTTTACTTTAAAAAGTTTACCGATCAACACTCTCTGCTCTTAATATTTTAGAACCTTCTTCCAATATAACCAATAAATAAATGTGTTGTAAACCGCGCTTTTAAAATGCAATAACATAAACATAAGACTTTACTTGTTCAAATAGTTTATCATCTACTATAGTTTCGATCAATTTTTTTACTTTTGAATGAAAGACTGTTGCAACATAATGGTCATTGCATATCAATATTATTTTAACATGTTACGAGGTGATCCTATAAATGTTGAAGACAGTATCAGCATCTTGCTGACATGTACATTATTTTCAATTTCTTGATTATCTAAATGATCAATTAATCCTTTGTAAGTTTCACTTCTTAATTTTGTTTGATTATTTTTACAAAAATGTAACGTAACTTTTTCAACTTTGACATAATTATCAACTAACCATTGCTGAAACATTCTTCCACCATATAAAAATTGATTGAAGGTATCTTACTCCTATTTTATATTTTATATAAGCAGATCTGGACAGTTTGATTTCTGGTTGGTTTGTCACTATGCGTACGAATCATTTCGAGACTATAATCCTTGCTTTCTAGAGGATAAAGGATAGGATATATCCAAGGTTCAACATTTGGATCTAAATGTTGTACTTGTTAAATCGATGTATTATAAATCGTTACATAAGACTCTGGTATTAAACCTTCAGCATTCATATTAAAAATAGCAGCAACTTCATTACACCTTTAAAAATTGTAAATTAAATTATTTTTTTTTTGCTAACGCAATTTCCAATTTAATGATCTCAGACATCATTAAAAAGACTTTGTATATGAGTTACAATCTATCAATAATTTGTAAATACTAAATAATATATCCACAATTAAGTTGTCATGTTTGTTTAATCTATAGCAAATTGCTTCTTTTGGATCTAACAGCAATAATTGATCAAAAGATGGATCATTATCAATTTCAAGAAAAAGGAAATTGTTGATTTGATAATAAATTCGACCTGGAATAATTTATTAAAATGGTCCCCGCCTTCTATTATTGAAATTAACTACATTAGCATTTTAAGATGCAAAAGCAATTGAATTATTGTAAAGTCTTATATTATTCCTAAAATGTCCATAACTTACTTTATTGTTTTTGTTACTTTGCGTGAATTTTTTTCATTTTCTCATCACAAATTCTTACATCTTTCTCCTTCATATCTTTTGAATATAGTATTTCATTATTTTCATCCTTATCATGGCACATATTCTGTTTCAATTTGAATCTTTGAGGATAGCCTTTTTTATATTCTGCTCTACTTTTTTTTAATTATCTGTTTAGAGGTGTTAACAATTTTTGTCTGGTTCACTTTTCTTTGTAATTTTTCATTCTTATCATCTTCTCGTACTTCTTTAAGATACTTTAACTGACTTTCAACATTTTTTGATATTCTCAAAGACTTTTTTTACTTGTCTCATTACAATCGCTAGAAATTATTAATTGGTCAGAATTATTATCTCTCCTTCCTCCTTTAACAGCACTATCTATGTGTTTTTTTAGAAAAATTTAAATCTGTTTCACTACTTAAACATACATCTTCCATAACTGATATTTCTGTTTCTTTGTTATCAATTCTTTTTTGTTTTAATTTTATCATTTCACTATATTCTTTCTGATATTCTTCTCTAGTTTTTCTATTTTTCTCATTAGCATTGCTCAAACATATCTTCTTACTACTATTGTTTCTAATATTTTTTAATTATTACCTTCTTTTACTACTTAAATAGAATTTGACGCATTTTCCACATGTTTTTCTTACAAACATTTATATTCTGTCACTATTTACACTTTCCATATTTGTTAATTGTCTCTCTTTCCCATCTCTCCTTTTAACTTAGGTCTTTTACAATACATTTTTTTATATTTGGTACTGCTTTTTCTAGTTTTTTAGTCAGGAATATTAACAACTTTTTTCAGTCCTATTTTTGTATGTAGTGAAGGACTACTACTATCTCCTTTCATTTCTGTAAAGCCGTCATTAGTTTGATAATCTAATTTTCTCTTCTGTGTCGCATCATTTACATTCCTCACATGTAAATTATTGTTGTTTATTTATTCGATATTGCCAATTCCAAGTTTATACAATTTTGTAAAATTATCCGAAAATGAGATGACACAGTTTTTTCAAACATCATATACAAATGAGTTTACACTAAAGCATGATTATATACAACATTTTTAGGTTTAATATTAAAATATAAAGAAACAGCAAACGTAATGGCGTATACACCACAATCAACAAAATTTGGTTGTTGTACTCTTAAAAAAACTACATTAGGTTTAAATAGATATGACTTGCATAAATATTCTCTTTAATCTTCATTTAAATAACCTTCATGAAGACTATTATAAACAAAAAGTTCATTTCCATTATAGTAAGTGCAAATCCAGTGACCCAAAAGTCGATTTCCACTAAACAATATTTGAACATGTGATTTATTCTTATTAATTGCTTTTATTTTATCTAACATTTCTGAATATCCTGTAATTTGTTTTTGGAAACTACCACCTGATGCAAGTTCCAATAATTGCTGAAACTTATACATGTGATTGTCATTTAGCATTTCCCAATTACGAATAATATCCTTTCTTTATCATTTAAACTGAAGTATCTCTTCTTTTACTGAGATCTCATTATTAAAAAAAACTTAAAAAAAACTAACAAAAAATGAATTTTTTATGACTCACGATCTAACTCCATATTGACCTCTTTATCCTACATGTCATCAAAGTATCTTTATATTTCAAGCCTTAATGTTTTTTTGTTTCTGTATCTCATATGTTTATCTTATATCTATTTATCTCATATCATTATCTCATTTCTTTACCTGATCTCTCTCATTGTTTCACATGTTTATCTCATGTCATTGTCTCATGCTATTGTCTCATATTTTTACCTCATTTTTCTCATTGTCTCATCTGTTTATCGCATATCATACTCTCATGTTATTATCTTATATCTTTATCTCCAATTCTTTAATGTAATTATATTATTAAAACTTATTTTACACTGTAACGACTATAACGACGAATTATAATGTTTAGAAGCATTATAATCACTTTATTATTTATTAAACAATCACAATTAATTTATTTATTGAACAGTTATCAATCACTGCTCTAATGAAATCACAATTACATTTTATGGACATTTCATAACACTAACACTTTATTGAAAATAAGAAGAAAATATAAAATTTGAATACTTTTTAAACAATGTTTCTTTAGTCAACACATTTTGCACACTTTCAGTTGAATCATTATCACTTTTTAAGAGTCACTTTATTATTTGTTATTATACACTTACAGTTAATTTCTTTAATAAACACTTTTCGCTCAGAGTATTAAAAACTATACAACACAAACTCTTAATAAACAAAGCATATTAATACTATACACTTTCACATTAAACACATTTCTGTTATAAACACATAATAAAAAATACACTATAATAAGCATTCTTCACTTCCACATTATACACACTCAAGTTTTATTCATTAATAACTTTCACTACCATGCACTTCTATACCACGCACTAATGTATTTATCTCTCTTTTTGTTATTTTCGTTAGAGCTTGAAAATTTTTCCAAAACCAATTATAAACTCATTATGCAAGAGTTGACTCGAAAACCGATGAGCTTATTTTGTCTATTGTTCGTATTTAGAAAGAAAATTTTAAATTTGAAGAATATTTGAATAATGATGTAAAATTTTAGAATTTAATTTAATTTCTCTCTTTTCAATAATACTCGAAAATTTATCTCTTTTCCTAAAGCCATTAGCCCTCATTATACAAGGGTTTGCTCGAAGGATAATGACACTCTGCAGGTAGTCTATTGTTTGTATTAAGAAATAAATTTTAAATTTCAGAGAATTTGTATAATGAGCCGAGAGTTTTCTTTTCGTAAACTTTTAAGAAATACCTTCTCTCCCTAACCAAGGAACCAGGTATAAAATATCCTTTTTCGTTAACTGTTTAACGCTTTTCCGTTTAACGCTGACCTTCAGTACTCGTTTCTTTTATAGGATACCAAGTGCATTATTCCGTACGTTTTTCTGTTCGATTTGTTATTTATTACCTCATTTTTTATTTTGTTTTATTTATTCATTACTTCAAGTTTTGTTCCTTACGTCTCTTTATTTCATTTTTCATTTAAAAGCTCATTTTGCACTTGTTACTTTTTATTTTGGTTTACTTGTTGCCAAGAAACGAAAACGGTTTAGTAAAAATGTAAAGAAAGTCGAGGATCTGTTTTCCTACGACTAGAGTAATCTTACTCTTCTCCTCCTCCTTTTCTGCTGTGGAACGGCGTCCGCCAATCAGCGTGCGCTTCGTTCCGCGCAGGCGCCGCGTCTGGTATAAATACACGGGCTTCTCGGCTGAAGCGTCAGATCCGACAGAGCAGTGAGAATGTTAAGATCTCCTCATTAACTCTTCAACACTGCTGCTCATAATTTTAGACTTCCTAAAATTATTGAGTTGGCTTTAAAAACTCTATGTTGAACACGTTTCGGGCATCAAACAATATAGCTGAGAATGTTTTTATTTACTAAAATTAATTAAATCTCAAAAAACTTTTGACTAAATTCTCAACTGTTGATATCTGAGGCATCACCTCAAATACAAAACGTAAATAATAATATTATAATTTTTTTTAATACTTCGGTGTCATTAACTCTTCAACACTGCTGCTCATAATTTTAGAATTCTTAAAATTATTGAGTTGGCTTTAAAAAATCTATGTCGAACACGTTTCGGGCATCAAACAATATAGCTGAGAATGTTTTTATTTACTAAAATTAATTAAATCTCAAAAACCTTTTGACTAAATTATCAACTGATGATATCTGGGGCGTCACCTCAAATACAAACCGTAAATAATAATATTATAATTTTTTTTAATTTTTCAGTGTCCTGTAGTACCAATAAAAAATAATTCACTGACTTTTAAAATTATTTCAAAGTCAACAATGTTATTTTTTGACTTTGTATATCTTTTTTATATCCAACACAAGAAAAATTGCTCCCCTCTCATATTCTCTTTTTCTCATCCGAGTTTTGAACCTTTGAGGAATATTTGAAAGGTTTTTGAAATTCA
Source organism: Ganaspis brasiliensis (assembly GCA_037103525.1). Classification (NCBI taxonomy): domain Eukaryota; kingdom Metazoa; phylum Arthropoda; class Insecta; order Hymenoptera; family Figitidae; genus Ganaspis; species Ganaspis brasiliensis. The sequence goes on from JAZKLR010000185.1 coordinate 6,551,364, forward strand.
TGAAATAATTTTTGCCTTAACTTGAAGTCATTGCTTTTCTGGATGCAATTTTTAGCATTTTGGTGAGCAGTATCTGTAAAAAGAAGGGACTTGCGAGCTTAAGGAAGCGAAATAAAAGAACCATGACTCCGAAAAGAGCAGTTTCTCGTTGTCTGGACGTATAACAGCACATCCCGTTCCCTTCGTTGCGATTTAAGTGAAGTAGTCTCCAAGTTCTCTCCAATAAATTCTTGTTGAGCGTGCAGTCCATGTGCGCAACTGAACATTTACTCCGGGCAACGTCAAGAGATGAAGTGAAAATGCCCATTCTGCGAAAACAGCGAATAGGAAGTGGAATAAGGGTAACTATTACCTAAATTGAAGACGTGACGATGTTTGAATATTCCGCATTCTAACAAGCTAACTACACATACCTCTCTGTGGATTCCAGAAACTTTCAACCTGAAGTAAACAGAACAAAGTAATTTAAACAAACTCTGCCAATTGACATGCCTTTCACTCTGTCATTATTCAATTATGTACAATTTCTTCTCAATGGAAAGTAATCATTTATTTCAACCAAATTATTACAGCTTTAGAGTATAGTAAAATAATATATATAATATATTTAAAACCTAGAACAATTTTAAATTAGATTTTGTCTCAAGTTTTCTTTTCTGTTCAAGTTAATATTATTTCGAAAATATACCTTTTCGGGAGACAATAAAAATACATCTGCAACCTTCCTGGTTGTAAATTCACAACGAAAAATGTCCTGGGACGAGGAACTTTTGAATTTCTTTTGGAGAGAAAAAAACAATAAAATTTTCATGAACGAAATGCAGCGGAAACTTGGGTATTTTTAAAAACTATTTGCTCTGAATTCTGAACAAGTTTTTGCATATACAATTTTCTGTAAATAATGTTTTGAATTGACAATTGTCTCTCTGTCAAAAATACAACTTCTTTTTTTTCTCTCTTCTTCAATATTTTATTATAAAACGCAAGCTGTGATTTACTTTTGTCAACTTTAAGGTATTTTTGTCAAAGTTCAAATAGTTTTGCAAATTTCTGAATTTAATTTCTTCAAATATCAATTATTTTCTTCAGTCTTTAGGTTTCTGTCATGAATATTTAAAGTTATTACACTAGTTTTAATTTACTTTTGTTATTTTTCAAATTAGCTTCAAATTTAAATAACTTTTGTCATTTTCCAATTAATTTTTTCATATTACTATTATTTTTGCTATTTTAGAATTATTTTCTACAAATTTCGATTATTTTATTCAATTTTTTTTATTGTTATGAATTTTTAAATTTTGTACATAAATTTTAATTATTTTCTTCATTGTTTTTATTATTGTAATAAATTTATTCATTTTTTACTCCAGTCATCAATTGTTTTTGTCATTTATAAATTAGTTTCTCCAAATTTCAATTATTTTTGTCATAATTAATGTGTTTGTAGTTATTGTGTTCTGTACTTATTGTACGAAAGGGCTTTTTATTTATTCTTCACCCGTTTATGTATTAATAAAAAAATTATTCAAATATTTTTTACGTTTAGGAATTATTTTCTTTAAATGTCATTTTTATCAAAATTTTTGTTATTGTCATGAATTTCTTACCTTTTACACCGGTTTTCAATGATTTATGTCATTCAATTAGTTTCTTCACATCTTCAACTATATCGTCAATTTTTCAATTATTTTATCTAATTTTTCAATTGATGTATTTAAAACTTTTATTTTTTACTCCATTTTTGAATTATGGTTTTCATGTTACATTAATTTTTTTTCTAAATTTCAGTTATGTTTATCATTTTTCAACTTTTTTCCACATACAGAATTTTTGTTTGATACATTTTAATTATTTTCTTTAAGTTTCAATTATTTTCTTGAAACTTCTGTTTATTTTTATTTTTTTTGATTTTTCAAAGTGTCTAAAACGTTGTACTCAATATTTTTATTTTTTCAACCAGTCAATTTTTTTCTTCAAATTTTAATTATTTATATCATTCTTTAGTTATTTTCTTGTCATTTAAATTATTTTTGGAACTTTTCAATTACTTTTTTTTATTTCAATTATTTCGTTCAATTTTTAATTTTTGTCTTCATTTTTTAATTTTCAATTAATTTTTCAATTAGTTTTGTCATTTTACATTTTTTTTAAATCTGAAATATTTTTGACATTTCTTAACTAGTTTGTTTAAGTTTCATTTATTTTCTTGAAACATTTATTATTTTTTTCAATTTTTCAATTATTGTATGAAAAATTTAATTTTTACAGCACCTTTTAAATACTTTTTCCGTTCGTCAATCAATTTCTTTAAATTTAAATTATTTCGTTAATATCTGAATTATTAAACTCAAAATTTTTATTTTTACATCAGTAGAAATTATTTTTTTTTACATTTTAATTACTTATGTATGTCATACTTAAATTATATTCTTGTCATTTAAATTGTTTTAGAAACTTTTCGATTATTTTTTTTTTAATTTCAATTATTTAGTTTCAGTTTTTCAATTTCTGTTTTTTTTATTTTTAATCCACTTTGCAATCAGTTTTGTCATTTTACATTTTTTTTAAATTTGAATTATTTTTGCCATTTTTTAACTATTTTCTTCAAGTTTCAATTATTTTCTTGAAGCTTGTATTACTTTTTTATTTTTTAACTATTTATTTATTTATCTTGTAAACTCAATTATTTTTGAAACTTTTCAATTATTTTCATCAAATTTTAATTTTTTTGTTTCAATTTTTCAATTAATTCTGTTATTTAAAATTTTTCTAATATTTGATTTATTTTACCATTTTTTAACTATGTCTGATTATTTTCTTGAAACATTTATTATTTTCTTCTATTTTTAAACTATTGTCTAAAAAGTTTTTTCCTTCAAGTTTCAATTATTTTTTTGAAACTTTTATTACTTTTTCAATTTTGCAACTATTGTCTAAAAAGTTTTATTTTTACAGCAGCTTTTAATTACTTTTATTGTTCGTCAATTAGTTTCTTCACATTTTAATTATTTCGTCAAATATTACTAATTTCGTCGTAATTACTGCACTTAAAATTCTAATTTTTTGCATCAGTCTCAAATTCATTTTTTTTTTAATTTTAATTATTTTTGTCATTTTTTAATTATTTTATTGTGATTTCAATTATTTTTTAAACTTTTTTATTATTTTCTTCAAATTTCAATTATTTCGTTTCAATTTTTCAATGTATTTTTTCATTTTTTTATTTTCAATTAATTTTTCATTTAATTTTGTCTTTTTACAATTTTCTTTTCAAATTTGAATTATTTTGCCATTTTTTAACTATTTTCTTCAAGTTCCAATTATTTTCTTGAAACTTCTATTATTTTTTTCTATTTTTCAACTATTTATTTATTTATATTGTGATTTCAATAATTTTTTAAACTTCAATTATTTTCTTCAACTTTCAATTATTTCGTTTCAATTTTTCAATTATTTCTGTTATTTTAAATTTTTCTCATATTTGATTTATTTTTTCCATTTTTTAACTATTTCTGATTATTTTCTTGAAACATTTTTTTTTCTGTTTTTCAACTATTTTCTAGAAAGTCTAATTTTTACACCAGCTTTCAATTACTTTTTCACATTATTTAATTAGTTTCTTCAAGTTTTAATTACTTCATCAACATCTAAATCATTGTATTCAAAATTTTAATTTTTTACACTAGTCAGAAATTATTTATTTCAAACTTTAATTATTTCTGTCATTCTTCAATTATTTTCTTGTGGTTTCAATTATTTTTTTCAAATTTCAATTATTTCGTTTCAATTTTTCAATTTTTGTCTTCGTATCTTGATTTTTAATCAATTTTTAAATTAGTTTTGTCATTTTACAAGTTTTTTCAAATTTCAATTATATTATTTTTATCATTTTTCAATTATTTTCTTCATCTTTCAATTATTTTTGACATTTTTGAATCATTTTTTTTAAGTTTGAATGCCATTTCTGAATCTTTATATTATTGTCATGAATATACAAAATGGAAATAAATTAAAGTAATAACCAACAAGTCGTCATTATTTAATAAAATATACTACTCAATATTTACAACACAACTCATTTCTCTACGTCCAAGTTTCGAAATGATCAAACTTTTCATGAAAGTATCACTCATTGAGGAAAAAAATGTTTCATGAAACTTACAACGACAAATTATGAAACCATTTCGTGAAAAATTACTGCGCTTTTAAAAGCACTTTCTAAGATATACATAAAGTAGTTTTTTTTTCCACCAACGACGTAAAAAAGTATTTTGAAATATTCTCCTCTCGTTTTCTAAGATATGTGTTCGTTAAACGGGAAATTTGAAAACATTGTTTAACTTCGCTTACACAGGCAAAGGAGTTTGAAAAAAGTTGTACGTTCGAGAGTTTTGAACAAGTAGGAAAGAAGTTGAACAGGAAAAAAGTAGTGCCGGTCCTTGTCGGCACTTTTCGTCCTCGATCGCTCGACCTACCTTCTCGTATCTTTTTTTTTTTTTTTTTTTCTTATTTAAGAAATCTGCCTTGACAATGCCTGACCAAGAGGAGGTCGCGGTGCCGCTTGACTGTTCCAAGTTTAAAGATTCTTAAAAGCTCTTCGTATATTTCTTGTGAAAGTTTCTCGCGACAGCTGGAACGATGACAGGAAGATGCCGGAAATATTTGTATCGGCAGGTTAAACGAGGGATGAACCGACACGTGACGACTAAGTCAATTCTGTTGGGAGCCAACTGGTCTGGCTAGGCGAAAGGTTCGTTTCGCCATAATCAAGTTTTCATGAAGTTAGTGTTGTTCCCCTTTCACCCGCATCGCACTGAAGGGAACAAAGTGAAAGTTCAACAATTCAAGCGATGGAGGTTTTACGATCTTCTATCAGAAAGGACCTCAACTTTAATGAAACTCAACTTTCCCAAAAGCCTGTAGGGAATTCCCGGCAAAAGGACTGATTTTCAATGTCATTTTTTATTCAACCGTCAATCCAATGTATTTTTATCGTAAAGAGTTTATACATCAAACTTTTCCTTTTACGAGTCTTCTCGTTGTTTTTATTCTCGGGTTTTTTTTTTACAGCGAGGAACTCTGTGGATGAAGGGCATAACAGCATAACTGCACTTGTCGCGATCTTCGAGAAAGGAGTTTTGTACAATTGAAAAATCAGTCAATATTAGTGGTAAATATATATAATTTGTGACATTGTGAAATTTATGATTTATGTTTTTTTTTATGTTTAAAAATTCACAAATTTATTCATTTCATCTAAAAATTTATCAAATTCGGAAATAATATAATTTTAAAACTTTAACTTTCGATTCAATTCAATTAATCTCCATGGCTGTATGAAATTCCAAGACTTGGTACATAATTTATAAAATTTAGGTTTAAAAATTAATTCTGTACATTTTGCACTTTATTTTATGTTATCCCGCTTCGAGTCAAGTCATCCTATCCAAGAATTCATGGTTTGAGAAGATTTCCTGCAAATCCATACATTTATTGATTTTTTCTGATGTAAACAACTTTCCTGATTCCTGAAATTGGACCAAATTTATCTTACCGACATTTGAAAATTTAAATTATTGGAGATTTGTTTAACCACTGATGTTCCTACCTTTTGGATTCTTACCAAAAATTACATAATCAACTATTGGAATTTTAATTAAGAAGATTTATTGAAAATGAACTAAAATCAATTTCTGAATACTTGAATTTTGCCGCCTAACCTAAAATTGGACTATGGAACTTACGAAGAGTTTTGTTGTTGCGGATATTGATTTTGAAGTTTTGATTCTGGATTCACGGTGGCTGATTTACTGGTCAAGAATAATTTGTGAAGAGTTCAATAATGAGTTACCATCTTATAGATCGAATTAATATTGTTAATTAATTTTAAAGATTAATTTAATTTTGTTAAAATGTGTTAAGAAGATTTAAATTTAGACGCCAACTCATCGACCAATAGGATTCAAGACTTACCGGATGCGTTATTTTTATGTTAAATTTAATCAGTTGTCTTCTTGATTAACTTAGTGCCCTTAAATTGGCATGGTAACGATTGGTTACTACAGAAAAAAACATACGGCCATTTTCTTTATCTTTTCATCATCCGTTGAGACCAGACGTCGAATTTATTTTTTTAGATTATTTTTTGAAATTATTTTATTTAACGATCTCGCTGCTTTGCTGCCCTGTGTCCTTTTCTTTTGGTGTTTTTGTGTTTATTCGAGATTTCGGTAAGATCGCATTATTAATTAATTTCATTGAAAATAAAATTTTGATTGTTAGAAGCATTTTTGTTTTGTGAACTTTCCAGATTGGAAACCTTTTTTTAATATTAATCTTTATCCCTTTCTTTTAAATTATTAAAGTAAATACATTTCTTTCCCGGATTTAATTGTTTCAATTTAAAAATTTTGATTATAACTTCATCTTGACTCTCTCTCTCTCTCTCTCTCTTGATAACGAATAACCAATCATTATAAATATTTATAATTATAATTAATAAAATTTAATGTCCAAGTCTTGGAAAAGAAAAGATCCTTGATACAGACATCAAGAATTCTGACCTCAATTTTATTTAGTTTTTTCATTTTAAATAATAATGTCGAAATTGTTGATTTTTCAAAAATCGTAAATTTTCTTTCCGTTGCACTATTAATTCTTTGAGCTTTAAGCTTAAATATAATTGACTTAATATGTAGCCTAAAATACTGTTTTGATTTTTTTGAAGTATTAAGAAACCTTGATTTAATAATTAAGAGCCCTAACCTCAAATGTCAATCTTTTAAATTTCTTTCGGAATAATATTATTAATATACTTGAATTTAGTTGAAACTTCGATTGAGAATATTATTTAAATTAATAATTAACACAAATGTTAGTTTCCTTTATATAATTGTCTGAAGTTTGTGAATAATGATTTCTTTTTGAATCCTGAATTTAATTTCAAAAATACCGTATTGTCAAAGTTCATTAACCTCAAAATTATAATTTAGTTTAAGATCTCGAATGTTAATGATTATTATTGATTGTTGATTAATAAATTTCTATGTTTGATGGATGTGTCTTAATTTCTTAAAATTTGTTCGGATTTGTTGAAAATTGTCTAAGAAGTTGATCTTATTTAGCAGGATTTAGTTCGTTTTCACGAAAATGAATTTATTTTATGAAAGATTAATTTATTTCCGCAAAATTTAATTTATTTTATGAAAACTTAACTTATTTAATGCTATTTAATTTATTATCATCAACAAATCTTTGTTATTAAACAATAAAATATTTTTTACAGGAATAGCGAAGCAGAAATTTCTTTGATTAAAGAGAATTTTCTTCCGTTCAAGCAAACTTTTTTCAAAGTGAATTCATTCTCCCTTAATCTCAATCAGTAAATATTTACTGTTAAAACAGTTTTAAAGACTCCATTGGGTTTTGTCAGTACGGTTTTACTAATTTGGATTTAGGGAGAATGGATTTACTTGAAAGAGATGCAACTAAAAATTTAATCGGTGATTGATATGCAATTAAAATAAAACTTAAATTATCAAAAACGTTCACTAAAAAGCTAAATTTTAGTTAAATAAGTAATTAATTAATTAGTTAATATTTAATTACTTCCATAAAAAGTATTGAATTTTCCATATTCAAGTTGAAAAAATCAAAATTCTGATTGAATGTCCTAATTTCGGTTAGATTAATTCAAATTATGGTAATTGTAACTATACTGTTGTGTTTAATTAAACAATTCTATTTTTGTTAATCTAAATATACTGGTTATTTTAACTGCACCATTTATTATTTAAAAGATTAAAAAATTAAAAATTTTTAAATTATACCTTTTTTGTTTACAAACGCAGAATTTTTAGCTAAATTTACAACAGTTGTGTTACTTTTAACTACATCATTTATTATTTATTTTCCGGAATTAATTAACAAAATAATAATCAAAATAATATAAAATTTGTGAAAATCATTACAAATTAAAAAAAAAAAAAATTAAAAATCGACGAACTTGATAACAATGTTAAATGATACCAATAATAATTAAAAATTGAAGAAAATGATAAAAATTTAAGAAAAATATTTTAAAATGTATGAAAATAATTGAAGAATAATGAGAATAATTTTAATTTGTTAATAATAATTGAGAAAGTTGCAACATAAATTAGTAATTAAAGAAAATTATTGCTGAATGATTAAAATAATTGTGAATGGAAAAAATAACTGGAATTAGTGGTAAATCATAAAAAAAATTAGAAAATGAATTAAAAAATAATTAAAAATTGAAAAAAGGAATAAAAATTTGAGATAATAAATAAAAATTTAAGAGATATCTTCAAAAATAATAAATATATCTAATTAAAAGGTGGAGAAAATAATTGCATAAAGGTAATAGAAAATGAAAATTGAAAAAATTAATTGAAAAATGAGATAAATATTTAAAAATTTAGGAATTTAATTGAGAAAAAGTAGAAATATTTAAAAATTAAAAAAATTGATTGTAAAATGATAAAAATAATAATTGAAAATTGAAAAAAATTATTAAAATTTGAGAAAAATATTTTAAAATCTAGCAAATCAATTGAAGCACAATAAAAGTAATAAAAAATTCGAGAACATATTTGCAAACTAATAAAAATAATTAAAAATTGGAGAAAATAATTTTAGTTTGTTAAAAGTAGTTGAAAAAATTACAACATATATTTGTAATAAAAGAAAATTTATTGCAGAATGATAAAAATAATTTTGAATTAAAAAAATAACTTGAATTAGAGATAAGTAATAAAAAAAGTTAATCTAAAAATAATTGAAAGAAATCCAGAATAAATTTGAGATAAATAAGACTACAATTACAATTATAAATTATAATTCTTCTAATTTCAATTAATTTAAATTTTGATTGATTAAAAATTTAATTAATCCACACTTCGAGAATAATAAATTTAAAAATATTTAAAAATTTCTTCATTCTTTAGCAATCCTTTTCTATTATGTTTTCAATTATTTGCTACAATTTTCATCTATTTTTATCATTTTTCAAACATTTTCTTCAATTTCTAATGATTTTCATTATATTAATGAAAAAAAGAAAAACGTAATTTAAATTTGAAGAGAACAAATTTTAGTAATAAATATAGAATTAAAAACTTTTTAAAATATAGGAAGAAGAAAAAAAGAATGGAAAATTGAAGAAAATAATATAAAAAATATCATAAATAATTGAAAATTGAATGAAATAATTAAAATGTCTGATAAATAGTTTAAAAATTTTGAAATTATACAACAAATGTAAAAAATTGAAAATTGAGAGAAATAACATTTGGAAAATAATTGAAAACTGATTTTAAAATTTGAAACTTGCAGAAAATATTTAAAATATGATTAAAACAATGAAAAGTTGTGAAAAACGTACAAGATTTGAGAGAAATCTTTTAAAAAATTACGAAAATTGTTTAAAAATAAAAAAAAATAATTGAAATTTAAGAAAAATACATGATGATCTTAAAAATTAATTGAAATAAATAAGAATAATTAAAAATTGGTCAAAAGAATTGAAGAGACCTAAAAATTTTTAAAAGTTACGGTAATTACAAAAGAAATTTAGAAATTGTGAAAACTAATAAAAATAATCAAAAATTCAAGAAAATAATTGAATTTTTAGAAAAATACTTATCAATCTTAAAAAAACATTAAGAAAATGAGAATAATAGTTCTCGAGATATCTTGTATACAAAAAACGCTATACACACACACAGACATACACATACATCTGGACATTTGCTTAAGAATGAAAATTTACGCTTTTTAGATGAAAATAAGTCAGTTTAGACTATTTTTGTAAAATTGAAAATCTAAACGATCACAAAGCTTCCTCTATGAGGAAGCAAAATGATAAAATTAATTCATAATTGAAAAAATAATTAAAATATGGTGGAAGTAATTTAAAATTGAAAAAAAAATAATTTAAATATGCAAAATTGAAAACAGTAAATAAAATTTGAGGGAAATAGTGTAAAAAATACTAGAATATATGTTAAAGAAAAGAAAATTATTACAAAATTACTTAAAAAAAATTAATTAAAGAGAATAATTGTAAAATTGTAGAAATAATCGAAAATTTAAAAAATAATTGAAATTTAAAAAATACTTAAGAATTTTAGAAAATAATAAATTTTAGAAAATGATTAAGAATAATTAATAATGCAGGAAAGTAGTTCAAAATTGAAAGAAAAAATTAAAATATGCTGAAAATAATTTAAATATGAAAAATTGATAACAGTAAATAAAATTTGAGGGAAATTATTGAAAAAAGCATAAAATATAAATTTAAAGATGTAACAAAATTACAAAAAAATTACTTAAAATTTTTTTAATTAAACAGGAGTATTAAAAAAACGCAGAAAAAATGGAAAATTGATAAAATTAATTGAAATTTCAGATAAATAATTGAAATTTTTGAAAGTTTTGCCAAAGTAATAACAATAATTAGAAACTGAAGAAAATAATAGACAAATTGCAAAATTTATTTTTAAGCAAAAGAAAATAATTGAAAAATCGTTAATAATATGTAAAATTGATGACAATAATCTAAATTTGTAAAATAACTGAAAATTTTGGAAATTAATTGAAAAATAATGGAAATATTAAAAGCTGGAGAAAATCATTGCAAAATAATAAACTAGGTGAGGATTATGTTCATTTTATGGACATTTCGCTTCCAAGTAAGCAAAATAATTTGCTTTCTTATAGAGGAAGCAAGAAATTAATAATGTATAAGTTAGTTGGAAAATTTATTTAAAAACAAAATAATTTCAAATTTATTCATTTATTTATTTAAGAACATGAACGGGTACATAAAGCCCTTTACAAAAAAAAGATGTAGAATTAAAAATTTACAATAAATTATTAATATTGAATTAGTTACATTAAAATTAAGCCGCATTGTTAACATTGAACAGTACATTTCTTAAGATATTTTTTAATTTTCACAATGAGACTCCAAAAAATAAATGTATTTAAATTATTTTAAATGCAAAAAATTGAAAAAACATCAATTATTTTATGAATTCTTCATCAATTATAAACATTATATAAGTCAATCTATTCGTTTTGAGATAAGGAATATGATTTTAATATTCATTAAATTGTATTTTTAGCATGCAAAAAAATTTGGGCAAAAAAAGATTTTTCGATGAAAAAAGGTGTTCAAAAATTTTTGATTGGGTATTTTCAAAAATCCTTGTGTCCAAATTTAGATATTCATGAAATTAATAAGTCATCCAAATTTTATTGGAATCCGTTAAAGCGTTCTCGAGATATCTTGTACACAAAAAACACTATACACACACACACACATCATTCGCTTTTTAGATGAAAATGAGTCGATTTAGACTATTTTTGGTAAATCGAAAATCTTAACAATCACAAATCTTCCTCTATGAGAAAGCAAAAGAAATGAGAATGGAACAAAATAATTATTTGAAATATTTGACAGTTTAGGAAATTAATTCAGAAATTATAAAAATGATTAAAAATTGAAAGTAATAACTGCAAAATGACAAAAATAATGGTAAATTAAAAAAATTAATGTTAATTGGCGAGGAACAATATAAAATTTAGGAATAAATAATTAAATTGATTTAATGTCAAGGGAAGAATAATAAAAATTGAAAAAGTGTATGAAAAAACTAAACAAAATTATTAAAATTCGAGAAAGAAAAATTTAAGATTTTGGTAAACAATTTAAAGATAAGTAAAAGAATTGAAAATTGCAGAAAATAATTAAAAAATAATATAAAATAGTTTAAAATTCAAATTTAGTATAGGGGAGAGTGGCCATCAATGTACCGGGTTTTTTTCAAGGTCATAGTACTTATTCAATTTCACCAATTTCAAGTACTTCTTCGCATCAATATAAAACTACAACACTTCTCTAGGTAATGCACACATATTATTACACGATTTATTTTGATTAAATAATAAAATTTAGGATCTTTCTAAACTAACAAGCTATTTTCATTTTCAACAACCTGGGTACACAATGAACCACCTCTATAAAAACACTAAAAATGTTCAACAATAATAATATTGCAATTTTCACTTTGTAAAAAAACTTATTTTCTATCAAGTACTATAAAAAATTATTACTTAACACTTTTTAATTGATAATGTATAACATAAATATACCTCAAATTTAAGTTAACTAGCTAAAATGTCATTTTAGTTTTGCTATGTTGAGAAAAGTACTGATAACAATCGCTGTAACATGCTGTACGCACTCTGGAAGTCGAAAATACACTGAAATTCCAGGTTGTTCATTGTTCCCCGGTACATTGAATCAACATGACATTTGCAACAAAAATGTTTTTTTATAACTTAATCAAAAATTTCAAAATCTTTATCTCATTAGAATATTGTAGTTAAAGTGCATCAAAAACAGTTTTTTTCAGTTTTCTCTGTAAAGAATAAATCCACACGTCTCAAATTTATGGACGTAGTGTGTTTACACAAACTTCATTTATATTTAAAATAAGGAGAATTTTTATTTAATTGTTTCTGAGAAAATTGAAATGATTCATTGAAAAAACTGGTACATTGATGGCCAGTCTCCCCTATTTGAAACGTGGTTTAATTGAACTTTTAATCGATGCAAGTTCACATTAACTGAAGTTTGAAGAAATTAAAATTGTTACAATTTTAAAACCTGATCATATTTTAAAAAGGTGAAATATGATTTAAAATTAGAAAAAAACCTTCTATTTAAAAAATCATATATAATTGGGGCCCTATTTTCCTTTTTACCCCAGAGCCCTTGCCCTCCCAGTTACGCCACTGATCAAAGCCGAAAATTCCCGAAGGTTCGCCAAAAGGTTCTGCAAATTTCCGCACACTATTTTCCATATAACCCAACAAATTACCCTAAAATTCCCAAAAACTAAATTTCACCACAATTCACACGTAAACAAAAAAAACTAATCTCCCTCTTTACCATTTTATCCTCTTTTTCTTCCCCCCCCCCCCCAAAAAAAAACACTCACACAAGTAATTCTACTTTTTAGATATCAAGAAGCCAAGGAGCTTCTCTCATTAGATCCAAAGCGTTACCAAAGTGCGCGTCTCTCTTTCTCTCTCTCCCCCCTTGATTTAAAACAACGAAAATCCCTTTTCTCCAGTTCTTTATTACTCCGAATCGTATTTCCCGCTCCTCTAGTCTTTCACAGAAATCAGTGTCTATATTAAATTCCGTCCTCGTGTTACATGAATATCGCTCTGGACCCGAAAGACGATCTCGGGTCGAGGGTCTCCGGTCCCATCATTTCAAATCAACTATAAGGGTGGGTTTAAAAACGTCACAGGTGCATTGTCCCTGTGTCGGCTGGTTTTTGCCGGATGCTGTGTCGCGCGTGATTTTAGATTTTCGGAGATCAGGTGTCGCGATTCTCCTAACCCAGTGCACGCCGACTTTTCTGCGCTGGCTCGACTTGGCACCCCACCAGAAATAAGGGTGGGGAAGGGTGCACACCCTCACTCACCTCTTTCTACCTTCACCTCTAACACCCTCCACCCGAGCGCAGCGCCTCGACTCTCAACCTACAGCCGGCATCATCTTCTCTCTCTTTCTATCTCTCTCTCTCTTTCTCTCTCTCTCTCTCTCTCTCTCTCTACCATGCTGGGCTTTTGCTGTAACCTCCTTCGCTTCACTCAGTAGCGCCGGGCGTCTCAACGCGGCAGCACGTTTTGGAGGGAGATTTTCAACATTTTGTCTCGCGAACACCCCCGTGTGTAGGGATCCGCCCACCTTCTACTACAAAACTACCCCTTAGACATTCTCGTCTCCTTCGCGCCGACAGGAACTTACAAATTTCCAATTCAAGTTTACTCTTGTTCCACACATTACCAGGCTTTTTTTCACCACTTTTACGCATGATTTTCTCCAATTTTACGGCTCCTCGAGCAGGCTCAAAACTTTTATAAATTAAGGTGCAAGCTCAAAACATGTGAGAACAAGTTGTCAAATTACACTTCAAGTGCGAAGGATTAAATAAATTTCTTTATTCAATGTGTGCGCGGTAAAGTTTTGTCTTTTTTGCTACTTTCGAGGACTGTTGACAAAGTGGGATTGATTTGGATTTAAACGACTTGAAAAACCTCGGTACAGAATTGATCGAATTTTCGAGGATATCGAATCAATTGATTGGAACACTGATAGTTTGGAAAATCATTGTGATTTTAATAGTTTGGAGAATGTGGAAAAATTGAAATTTAGTGTTTTTGAAAATAAAACAATGAGTAGTGGGATTTTTTACTGTTTGGAGAAATTGACTGGTATTTAAATAGTTGAGAAGATAATTAAATAGTCTCGAGAAATATCAGGGGTATTAATAAATTTGAGAGATTTCTTCCATAAATCCTATTTCAAAAGCTTTGGGAAAAATTGAGAGAAGTTTCTAGTTAAATAGCCTGGAAAGCATTAGAAACTTTCTATTTGAAGAGTTTGATAACATTGGGAGAATTATCCATTCAAATAGTTTGGAAAAAATTCGAAGAATTACTATTTAGAAAGCTTCATAAAAATTTGAAGAATCATTAATTAATTTTATAATTAACTTGCTATTTAATTCAAAAATATCAAGATATCTTGATTTCGATAGACAATGTGCCGGTTAGTTTGTTTTTTATTTAAATAGCTTATCCGGTGAATTCTCTACGTAAATAGCAGAGCTATTATCTACGAAATTGTCTACTTAAATAGCGTGGAAGTTATCTATAAAATTGTCTATTTAAATAGTGTGGAAGTTATCTACAAAATTGTCTATTTAAATAGCGGTAAAATTATCTACATTATCGTCTATTTAAACAGAGTGAAAAAAATACAAAAACAATTTTACTGGGATTTAAAATAAAAACTCAAAAAACCAGCTTGGAAGGTGCCAAAGAAACTATTTACGGTTTAAATAGCTTGAAAACTAGTTAGCTAGCTTAAAAGTTTTAAAAAAAAATTTGGAAAAAAAGTTTTAAAAACATTTTTTTACAGTTTTTTGAAACAAATCATCAGAAGTGTTTTCTATTTAAACAGCTGATAAATATCGGAAGAATAGTTTTGCATTGAAATAGTTTGGAGATAGTTCGGAACCAATAACAGTTTCGAGAACAACAAAAGTGCAGTTTTCTGAACAATTTCGAAATACTAAATTTTTGTTTTCTATTTAAATACTTGGAATATTTAAAAATTGTCTATTTAAATAGCTCGATGATTGCGGAAGAATATTCTACTTAAATAGATCGGAAAATTTTGAAAAATAGATCGAAAAATTTTGAAAAATTTTCCCTTTAAATTCCATTGAAAGTTGGAGGTATATCCTATTTAAATAGCTACAAAAAATCGAAGCAGTTTCTATTTAAATAGATGAAAAAGTTTCAGAGAATTTTCTACTGAAATAACTGGAAAAATTTCGAAGGATTTGCATTTTATACACCTGGAAGGAATCGAAAAATTTGGCTATTTAAATAGCTAGAAAAAAATGGAAGATTGATCTATTTAAATAGCTGGAAAAAATGGAAAATTGCTCTATTTAAATAGCTGGAAAAAATGGAAAATTGCTCTATTTAAATAGCTGGATAAAATCGAAGAAATTTCAAGGGAAAAAAAAATTTTTGTAGAAAAGAGGTGAAAAGATTGAAAAAAAAAAACGAAATTTAATGAGAAAGTTGTGGGAGAGAGAAGAGCTCAATTTAAGAAAAAGATCGGAGGTGATCTTTTAACTTAATTTATAATAAATAGGACAAGTGTAACGAAATGGGAGTGAGGCAAGATTGGCCTCGGTTCTATCCGACATTGGATGGTGGAGGTGACAGTGATTCTGGTGTTGGGGAAGTTTTGCTACGTAACTGTGCTCAAAGTTGTCAAGATTGTTGTGAAGAAGTGATAAAGAAATCGAATGAAAAGAGTGGATTTTCAAGGATGTGCTTGGTGACAATTAGTGTTCTCATGATCCTGATGAGCCATCCTCAGGAAACTATGGCCCACTCGAGCAAGGGTGAGTTAAAAACTTTTTTTCAGCCCTTGAAACTTGAAATGGGACGTGGTATCATTTAGCACTGACTAAAGGATTATTTTTACACGCTCATATCTATAGCAAAATAAAAGCGACTTTTTATTCAATGCTAAAAAGGATGTTGATCTTGCGCTGCATTCAAAAGGATCGTTTAGAAGCAAAATATTTATCTCGTTCGAAACAGAGTGGGTGTTTTGTAAGCTGGGAAATTGCAGGATGTTTGCTAAGCTAGCTGAAATTATGTTTGCAAATTGAAGTACAAATTGCGTTATTTCCATTACTTCATTTTATGTATTATTATTATTATTATTATTATTATTAATTTGGACTTAAGACTTACTTGTCATTTATTTTGTGAAATTTTGTTTATTTGTGTTAGTTAGTTGTTTATAGCAGTAAAATACCAAATTTAACTGCTATTTAAAAGTGCAATATGTGTCTTTGAATGATTCAATTTTTATTTTTAAAATTGCAAAATTCTTGATAAATTTTGGCTTTTGCTCTAAAATTCAAATTTTTTGAAATAATTTTGTTTGGAACAACGAGAAACTCAAAGAAGCCGATGATTATGTTTATTTCATCAACATTTTGCTTCAACGTCAGTAAAAATATTTGCCTCCTCAAGGTGCAATCAATGAGATAATTTTTTTGGAATTAAACTTTAAATTTTTGAAAAATTTGAAAAATGTGATTTATTTAAGGTTCAACACTTTTTTTTAAATGAATTTTTAAAAAAATTAAAATTGAATAAACATTTTTGTAATGGTTATTTTTAAAAACCCTTGTGTCAGATTCCATACTTTAGCAGTAACAATAACCATATCAAATTTTATTAAAAATCGTTAAACCGTTTTCGAGTTATCGTGTTCACAAGAAAAAGTACATACACACACACACACATGCATACATCCGGACATTTGATCAGAAAATCATATAACACATTTCTAAATAGAGGAAAGTTAATTTGAAGTATTTTAAAAAATTTGTAAAATTAAACTAATACAAAGCTTCCATTATGAGAAAGTAAAATGATAAAAATTACGTGTCTGTCTGTCCGTTTGTCTGTCCTTTTGTCCGACCGTTTGATAATTCGTCTGTTCGTCTGCCCGTCTGTCCGTCAGTCTGCTCATCTGTCTATTTGTCTATTTAACTCTTTGTCAGTCTGTCTGACCGTTTGTCTGTCATCTATCTATTTCCCTTTTTGTATGTTCATCTGGCTATTTCCCTGTTTGTCTGTCTGACAGTCCGTCTGTCTATTTGTCTATTTCCCTCTTTCTCAGTCCGACTGTCCGTTTGTTTGTATGTCTGTTTGTTTATTTCTGTTTTTTTTGCCTGTCTGTCTGCCAGTGTGTCTGTTTATCTGTCTGTCCGTATGTCTGTCCGTTTGTCTGCCCGTCTGACTATTTGTCTATTTCCCTCTTTGTCAGTCTGTCTGCCCGTTTGTCTGTTCATCTGAATATTTCCCTATTTGTCTGTCTGTCTGTCTGTCCGTTTGTCTGTCCGTCTGTCTGTCTCCCTGTTTCCCTGTTTGTCTGTCTGTCGGTCCGTCTATTTTCCTATTTGTCTGTCTGTCTGTCTGTATGTTCGTCAGTCACAAAACTTGACCAGTTTTTAGAATTTCAATCAAGATTTGACGAATATGACAAATGTAAGTTTTTCTCAGTTTTTTATTAAAATTTTCGGCAAAAATTGATCTGTTTAACCAATTATATCACCTTAAAATTGATGAGTTTCAAAAATTCAAGTCTGTTTATCTGCTTATTTGTCTATTTGTCTATTTCCCTCTTTGTCAGTCTGTCTGCCCGTTTGTCTGTTCATCTGTATATTTCCCGATTTGTCTGTCTGTCTGTCCGTTTGTATGTCCGTTTATCTGTCCGCCTGTCTGTTTAAATATTTCCTTGTTTGTCTGTCTGTCTGTCTGTACGTCCGCCAGTCATAAAAATTGACAAATTTTTAGAATTTCAATCAAGATTTGACGAATATAACAAATGTAAGTATTTCTCAGTTTTTTTATTAAAATTTTCGTCAAAAGTTGATCTGTTTAACCAATTATATGACCTTGAAATTGATGAGTTTCAAAAATTCAAAAATACTAATGAAACTTTCATTTATCTCTGTCACAAAACTTTCTCTATCGTGGTTTAATCTAAGATTTTCTTATAATTTTACATTTTAATTTAAACTATTTAAAAAAAGTTTACCAGAGGAAATGATAATAATTTAAAATTTATACAATTTCCTCATTTCAAAAGTTATAATATTTTCTTCAAAATACACTTATTTCAAAAGTCCATTTTCTTTTAAGGATTAACGTAAAAATTAAGTTTACTTAAAATTAAATAAAGTCAGAATAAAATAAAATAAGTTGAAATTAGATTAAATTTCCCATTGATAAATATGTCCCAAATTTATAACCTGTTATCAGGATTTATTATAAAATTATAAAAATAATAATTAAAAATGTTATCAATTAGAAAACTCTGTTGACGTAGACAAAAAATTGGTAAATTGTGACTTTTTTTTTTTTTTTAAACTTTCGTTAACTAAATGTTGTGACATGTCTCACTCAAAGAATTGTCATAATTATGAGTAAAACACAGCTTTCGTGTTTTTGTGAAGTTTCTACAACAGAGTTTTCAACTTTTAAATTTTAATTGGAATAGAAAGAGTTTCAAGACTTCTTGTTGAAGTGTGTTATGAATATGAAAATCGTAATTAACGATTTTCATATTCAGGAAAAATGAGATGTTTTTTTTCTATGCAGCTGAAAAGGTAAAAAAAGTAGAATGTAACGAGAATAATATTTTATTTACACTCTCTCAGACAAAAAGAAAATTGCATAAATTTTGCTTATTACAAGCTTTTATTTAACTTTTCACATTGTATTTTCATTTTCTTTGTTTTACTTTTAAGAAGCTTAATATTATTACAATGTTATAAGGAATTATTTCAGAAGTAACAAGTTTCATAAGTATTTTATTCTGTAAATATTTCTCTTTTGTGAAAATAACAGATAGAATTTAATTTCAATAATTTTCTGATAATTATATTTAATGAAATAGTAGTAATTTTATTGGTTAAATACTTTGTTGTATTTAAGGAGGAAATACACATATATTCACATTTATAGCGGTATATATATAGGGTGCTCCTATAAGTAGCGCAAAAATTAAAAAGATCATACAGATATTAAAAAAACAAACCGAAAACACCTTTTTCATTTTTTGATCAGAAGCTTAGTTGAGAAGTTATTGATATTTAAAGTTCAGCCAAAACGCTTGAAGCGGGAAAGAGAAAAATCCTCTCCTCTTCCCACGGCTAGTGCGTTTCCGTTAAACTTTAATCGTCAATAACTCAAAAACTAAGCTTCTGATTAAAAAACCTTAAGAGCATTTTTCCATTTTTTTTTCTTAATATCTACACGAACCTTTATTTTGTATTCCCTCTCCTTTCCGCGGCTAGTGCGTTTCCGTTTAACTTTAATCGTCAATAACTCAAAAACTAAGCTTCTGATTCAAAAAACCCTAAGAGGACTTTTCGATTTGTTTTTTAATATCTACACGACCCTTTATTTTGTATCCCCTCTCCTTTCCGCGGCTAGTGCGTTGCCGTTTAACTTTAATCATCAATAACTCAAAAACTAAGCTTCTGATTAAAAAACCCCAAGAGGACTTTTCGATTTGTTTTCTTAATTTCTATACTACCCTTTCTTTTGTATCCCCTCTTCTCGCGGCTAGTACGTTTCCGTTTAACTTTAATCGTCAATAACTCAAAAACTAAGCTTCTGATTCAAAAAACCCTAAGAGGACTTTTGGATTAGTGTTCTTAATATCTACACGATCATATATTTTGTATCCCCTCTACTTTCCGCGGCTAGTGCGTTACCGTTTAACTTTAATCGTCAATAACTCAAAAACTAAGCTTCTGATTAAAAAATCCAAGAGGACCTTTTGATTTGTTTTCTTAATATCTATACAACCCCTTATTATGTATCCCCGCGGCTAGTGCGTTTCCATTAAACTTTAATAGTCAATAACTCAAAAACTAAGCTTCTGATTAAAAAACCCCAAGACGACTTTTCAATTTGTTTTCTTAAAATCTATCCTTTATTTTATACTGCCACACCCTAACCACATTAAGTCCATTTTTACCAATTTGCTTAATTTTCCGTCTTTCTTTTATTGTAAATCCCGGATAAAGGGAAATATTATGTTTGCAGTAAATTTAGCACTCTCAAAGCCGAATTTAATGCAAAATATACTCAGAATTTTGTAGAATTGTAAACATAGTGTTTAGCTGGAGGGAATGAGAAATAGTATTTTATATGATGAAAATCGAAATTGTACATATTTCTGAGTGTTTAGTAATTTAACTTTGAAAAGGATTTAATGAACCAAATATTCATGGCAATATTGATATAATTGCTGTAATAAGCTTTTGATAAACAAAAATTTAATTGTGCCTGGGTAAAGAATATTTTGATACAGTGCAATAATGCGGTTCTTTGTTAATATTTATACGTTTTGATTCAATCGACCAAACTGCACCATAACGGCGAGTGTTTGCCTATTGAAGGGAATAATTGCATTTATAATTTCAATGTAAACGTAATCGGCGAAACTGTAGACTTTGGGTATAACTTGTGGTTAACTTGATCCCGTTCAAGCTTGATAAATTCTTTTCTGAAGAGAAATAAATAAACGCTCATCTAGAATCATTAAAACACAAGAAACTCTTATTTCTGGTAAGGATTCCAAGTCCTTTTATTATTCTTCTCTAATTTCAATTCCAGTTAAGAGAAATTTTAATTACAAGTGAATCTTGAAGTTGCTTTATTTCCAATTATATTTTTGTATTAAAATACTTGGAATTTATGCTTCTTATAAAGCTTTCATTGTCAGTTAAAGACTGATTATTCTGTTTTCGAGAAAAAGCACTATCAATCAAATTCTCCTGCAATCTTTTCAACTATAAGTTTCGTAAACTTTGCATCTTTTAGAAGTAATAGATTATAGAGACAATCTTCAACGTTTACTGACTGGGGAAAATATTCTTTTTAGTGATATCAATCTGGAAAAGTACTTTTTGAGGATTATTTAGTAATAAAAATAATAAATATAAATAATATTCTAGTCGCAATTCTGTAATAAATAGGTTAAAAAATAGGCATAATTATTTAAATTATATAATACGTTTTTTTTCTAAATTATAAATATTTTATCATAAAACTTTAAAGAATTATTTTAAATACCATATTTCTGGTTCGAGTTTGGATTTTGTCTTCAAATAAATTTTGAGTTTTACTGATTTTTGACAATTTTCTGCAATTAATTTTGAAGCAAAATCCAAACTCGGACCAGAAAATCCAGAAGAAAAAGATATCCAGATGATATCTTAAATAATTTGAAATACTTTTGAAAATCATAAATAAAATTTTAATACTTCAAATTCCCATCTCTCGGAAAATTTTCGTATACTTTTTTTAAAATTTTTTATTTTTGAGTAAAATTATTCAGTATTTTTCCTACATTTTGTCAAAATTTAATTTTTTTTGTTATTTTTTAACAGATTTTTCTCTTATTCTCTTATTCTCTTATTTGACATGTTTTTTAAAACTTTCTTATATATTTCATGTCTTTTCCTACATTTTCTAATATTCTGTTAATTTTTCCTTAAATTTTTTTATTATCATGAAATATTTTGTTTCTTTTAAAGTATTTTTCTTTTTCATAATTATAAGAATTTGTCATTTGGTAAAATAATATAGATAAAAAATTTATCAATCTTCCAAGTCAAGGTGTTGAAAAATGAAAAACATATAATCCTTTTTTATCCATTTTCCTTCTTTTTTTTTTAATTTCCCTATTTGTGCAATGATTTCCTAAAACTTATTTTAAAACAACTTTTTCAATTATCCTTTTTTAATTTTTTTACTTTTTTATTCTCTTTATACCTACTTTTAATTCTATGTATTTTTCTAGATTGTCACTTGCATTTTCTCTTAATCTTCTTAGTTTTCCCAGGGGGGGGGGGGGGGGGAGATTAAATTTATCTTACATTTTCTTCTGTCTTAAGATTGGTTTTTAAAAAATTTTGGTTTTTTTTTCAAACTGTTTTTTTAAATTTCATTCTTTTCAAATAATTATTTCTTTGAATTAAGACTTTAACTTTCATTTCAGAATCATACAAAAACTAAAACATAAGTAATTGATTTATTGTTGTTATTTTTTTATTGTATTATTTATTTATTCATTTAGTTTTTCCCTGGGGGTGGGAAGGGAAAGATTGGATTTATTTTAAATTTTCTGCTATTTTAAGATTGTTTTTTTAAATTTACTTAAACATTTTAAATTTTTGGTTTTTTATCGTATAGTTTTTTTTTAATTTTCCTCATTTTTTAAATAATTTCGTTAAAATTGAAAATATTTTCGAATTGATTTTAATTTTATGCTTTTTCCTAAATTTTCCTTATATTTTGTAATATTTTCTTTAATTTTGTAATATTATAAAATCTTTTGTTTCTTAAGAAGGTTTTCTCGTTTTGTTTTTTTAATTTCTCAATTATCTTTTTTATTATTTTTTATCTTTTTTTTTTAACAAAATGTTTTTTATTCCTAGATTGTCACATGGATTTTCCGGAGGGGGGGGGGGGGGGGGGTAATAAGATTTATCTGAATTTTTTTTCTTATTTTAAAATTGTTTCTTAAATTTACTAAATATTTTTAAGTTGTTTGGTTTTTTCGTAGTGTTTTTTAAACTGACCTATTTTAAAAATTAATTCATTAAATTTTCTAATATTTCGCAATTTTTTCTTTAATTTTTTAGTATTACAAAATGTTTCATTTCTTTTAAAGTTTTTTTCTTACTGTTTGTTTTAATTTCTCTATTTTTGAAACTTTTAACAAAGTATTTTATTCCTAAAATGTCATATAAATTTTCTCTCACTCTTCATAGTTTTTCCAGGTGGTTAGGGAAGGGGAAAATACGATTTATCTGAATTTTTATCCTATTTTAAAATTGTTTTTTAAATTAACTAAATATTTTTGAGTTATTTGGTTTTTTTCGTAATGTTATTTTTTAAATTTCCCCATTTTTAAAAGTTTTTCCTTTAAATTTTTCTAATATTTTGCAATTATTTCTTTAACTTAATTTAAAATTAATAAAATGTATTATTTCTTTTAAAAGGTTTTTTATTACTATTTGTTTTAATTTCTCTATTTTTAAAACTATTAACAAAATGTTTTTCATTCCTAGATTGTCACATTAATTTTCTCTTACTCTTCGTAGTTTTTCCAGGGTGGGGAGGGGGAAATATGACTTATCTTAAATTTTCTATTTTAAGATTGTTTTTCAAAATTTATTGAATAGTTTTGAGTTTTATGGTTTCTTTCGTGTTATTTTTTTTTAAATTGCCCTATTTTTGAAATTATTTCCTAAAATTTTCTATTTGAAAATGACTTTCTCAAATTATTATTTATTATTTAAAATTTTTTTTTTATTTTCTGTATACCTAGTTTTAAATCCATATATTTTCCTCAATTGTCACTTGCATTTTCTCTTACTCTTTTTAGTTTTTCCCAGGGCGGAGTGGGGGGGGGGGGGGGGAGAGGTAATAGGATTTATCTTAATTTTTCTCCTATTTTTAAGATTATTTTTTCAATTTACTAAATATTTTTAAGTTTTTTGGTTTTTTTGTATTGTTTTTTAAATTTCCCCATTTTTAAAATTATTTCCTTAAATTTTCTAATATTTTGCAATTTTTTCTTTAATTGTTTAATGTTTAAAAAATGTTTTATATCATTTAAAGCTTTTTTCTTACTGTTTATTATAATTTCTCTATTTTTTAAAAGTATTAACAAAATGTTTTTATTCCTTGATTATAACATGAATTTTCTCCTATTCACCATAGTTTTTCCATGTTTGTGAGAGGGGAGAGAGAAATACTATTTATCTTAATTTTTCTCATATTTTCCAATTGTTTTTTTTTAATTTTATTGAATAGTTTTAAGCTTTTTGGTTTGAATCTTTGGTTATATTCCCATTTTTGAAATTATTTCCTAAAATTTTCTATTTTTAAAGGACTTTCTCAAATTATTATTTGTTATTTTACATTTTTTTTTATTCTCTTTATACTTAAATATAATATCTAGATTATACCTAGATTATATATTTCCCAAGATTGTCACATAGATTTTCTTATTTTTTCTAGTTTTTCAGGGGGTGGGGGGAGGGGGAATAAGAATTATCTGAATTTTTCTCCTATTTTAAAATTGTTTTTTAAGTATACTAAATATTTTTTAAGTTTTCTTGTTTTTTTTTAAATTTACCTATTTTTGAAGTTATTTCCTTTAATTTTCTAATATTTTGCAATTTGTTTTAAATTATTTTTAATATTATAAAATGTTTTATTTCTTTTAAAGTTTTGTCCTTAATGTTTGTTTTAATTTCTGTATTTTTAAACCTATTAACAAATTGTTTTTCATTCTTAGATTGTCACATGAATTTTCTTAATTATTTTAGTTTCTCCGGGGCGGGGGTAGAGGGACTGGAGGAATTAATTAATATGAATTATCTGGATTTTTCTCCTATTTTAAATTTTCTTTTTTAAATTTAATAAATATTTTTAAGTTTTTTGGTTTTATCGTATTGTTTTTTAAATTTCCTCATATTTAAAATTATTTCCTTTACTCTCTAAATTAGAATTAGTTAAAATTAACTTATTATTAGTAAAATCGTGCCTGAGTTTTTGTTTATGCAATTAGATAAAATTAACTAATTATTGGTAAAATGTGACTAATTATTAGTAAAAATGTAGCTAAAAATTAATTAAAATTTGACTAATTGAATAACTAAACAGAATTTTACTAAAATATTAGTAATTTTGAGATAACCTGAAAAGGAATTTGACTAATAATTAGTTAGTTTTTACTAAATAATTAGTAGAAATATAACTATTTCAATTAGTGACTGAGTTTTTGCTTTCAAATTAGTTATTTTTAACTAATTCAGATTTAGAGAGTATTTTCTAATATTTTGAACATTTTTTATTTAATTGTTCAATATTTATAAAATGTTTTATATCATTTAAAGCTTTTTTCTTACTGTTTGTTATAATTTCTCTATTTTTCAAAAATATTAACAAAATGTTTTTATTCCTTGATTATCACATGAATTTTCTCTTATTCATCATAGTTTTTCCATGTTGGGGTGGGGAGGGGAAAATACTATTTATCTTAATTTTTCTCATATTTTCGGATTGTTTTTTTTTTTAAATTATTGAATAGTTTTGAGCTTCTTGGTTTCTTTAGTGTTTTTTTTTTTAAATATTCCCATTTTTGAAATAATTTCCTAAAATTTTCTATTTTTAAAGGACTTTTTTAAATTATTATTTGTTATTTTTATTTTACATTTTTTTTTTATTCTCTTTATACCTAGATTTAATTTTATATATTTCCCAAGATTGTCACATAGATTTTCTTATTTTTTCTAGTTTTTCGAGAGGCGGGGGGAGGGGGAATAAGAAATATCTGAATTTTTCTCCTATTTTAAAATTGTTTTTTAAATATACTAAGTATTTTTTAAGTTTTCTTGTTTTTTTTTTAAATTTACCTATTTTTGAAGTTATTTCCTTTAATTTTCTAATATTTTGCATTTTGTTTTAAATTTTTTTTAATATTATAAAATGTTTTATTTCTCTTAAAGTTTTGTCCTTAATGTTTGTTTTATTTTCTCTATTTTTAAACCTATTAACAAAATGTTTTTTATTCATAGATTGTCATATGAATTTTCTTAAATATTCTAGTTTTTTTGGCGGGAGGGGTGGAGGGTAGTATGAATTATCTGGATTTTTCTCCTATTTTAAAATTGTTTTTTAAATTTACTAAATATTTTTGAGTTGTTTGGTTTTTCGCGTAATGTTTTTTTTTTTCAAATTTCCCTATTTTTAAAAATGATTTCCTTTGAAATTTTCTAATTATTTGCAATTGTTTTCTTTAATTCTTTAATATTATAAAATCTTTTATTTCTTTTAAAATTTCGTTCTCAA
This sequence comes from Ganaspis brasiliensis, assembly GCA_037103525.1. Lineage (NCBI taxonomy): Eukaryota > Metazoa > Arthropoda > Insecta > Hymenoptera > Figitidae > Ganaspis > Ganaspis brasiliensis. Next base: position 6,577,458 of record JAZKLR010000185.1, read on the forward strand.
TGTTTGTTTCAATTTCTCTATTTGTTGAAACTATTAACAAAATGTTTTTTATTCCCAAATAGTCACATGAATTTTCTCTTTCTCTTCATAGTTTTTCCAGGATTAGGGAGGGGGAAATACGATTTATCTTAAATTTTCTCCTATTTTAATTTTGTTTTTTTAAATTTATTGAATAGGTTTGAGTTTTTCCTAGATTGTCATTCGGATTTTCCGTTACTCTTTTTAGTTTTTCCGATGGGTGCGGGGGGGGGGGTTTATTAACAATATTAATTTACTAAAATATTTTACAATTTTTTGGATTTTTCGTATTGTTTTTTTAAATTTTCCTATTTTTAAAATTATTTCCTTAAATTTTCTAATATTTTACCAATATTTTGTTAACTGAACCCCTTATTATTTTTTTCATTATTTTTCTTCTTTTTTTTTTTTTTATAGAAATGACCACTGTTTAACAAAAATATTCCCTCGTTTGTGTGAATGAAATTTTGTAATCAAAATTTAGAGTAGATTATTATTTTTAATTATAGGAAAATCGATTATCAATTTAACAGAGTCGTATAATGAATATTCCATTGTTGGTGAAAAGTTTGAAACCTAAATTCAGAGCGAGTGGCTCAAACCGAAAAATGGAGCTGGTAGTGTGCGACTTTAAATTAATTGAAAGTCGTCTGTCGCGTTGCGATGTGGTGCAGTTACAAGTGCTAGCGTTGCTGTAAAGGCAGTGAAGTGCCGAGTGACATTTTGATTCGTGTTTAATTAAACACCGATTGCAAGTTTTCAAATTCTCTCGTCTACGCGATTTAAAAATGTCGTTCACAGATAGAAATTGACTTTGTATCGATAGGAATTGCCAGTGCCAAGAATTCTAATTCACTATTCTTTAACGCAATTTCTATTCGATTTATTTCATTCTTAAATAATCTTTTATTATGTTTTTATAAACATTATATTATTATTATTATTTATTTATTATTTTCTTTAATAGTATTCTTTTATTATTGTAAAATTGAATTGTTTAATCTAATTACCTATTTATGTTTGTTTAAATTTATAAAATGTGATAAATTTCTTTAATTGTTGTACAGTGAAACTCCTGAAAAGTCATTCTTATAAATTGGACTCTTGAGGAATTTTATTAATTTTTATCTGTTATTTGTAAACTAATGGAGTAAACAATTTCTTTAGATTTTATTTTCTTACTCGTAACACTTGATAATAATCCAAAATTAAATTATGAATAGAATTTATATATTAAAACACACATTTTAGGTGAGTAACCTTTTTGACCTTTTGACACTTTAGCTGGACATTAACAATACTTGTCAGAATGTCTTGTAATCTAAATTCAGACTGAATCGAGTTCATCATTGGATTTAAAGATGTTTCAAAGTTACGCGTACGATTTGACATTTTCATTCAAAGTTTTGTAAGAGGGGTGAAATCACAAGTCCTGAAAATTCAGGTTCCATTGAAAGAATACAAAAAGACGTGATAAAAATCACTGCTGGATACGTGGCATAATTCATGAATACAGTATTCCATTCTTTTGAGTTGAGCAGTAAGCAGCTGTACTCTTAAAGTTATATTCAAAAACTTATTCTTCAAGCAATATCATAAAAGGTCTGCCAGATAGATTGAAATTTGTAAAAATGCGGTAAAAATAACATAATAATCGAAATTGTCCGATAATTTTCTTCTTTACATGAAAGTAATGATTTTTAGTGAAAAGTGACTTAAAATTATATAGTAGACATTTTTACAACTGATTTTTTATTAATTCAGATTAAGAGAGATAATTATTCATATAAAAGAAATAAACAAAGATCAATTCAGTGATTGGTAAAAAAAAGTATGTAATATTGACACGTGGGAAAAATGTTTCTGAGGTGTTTTTTTTTTAAAAAACTGACAAATTTGCATTAAGGAATAAGAGTGATTAGGAAAAAGCGTTTAATGATTTTGAAATTAAAGTTTCTCATCGAAATAGGGATCGTTTTGTAACGTTTTCTTGCGATCACGCAGAGAGCTCGTTAGAGCTAATACGAGTCTCGTTATTGCTTTTGGGATAGTTAGTTGATTGCATCCAAGCTAATGGGTTTCCCTTCGTTAAAAAAAAAGTGAGCATACAGGGAAATAACCATCGAAACTCACCAAACTCGGAAAAAAATCACCCAATCCCTATTGATTTAAGCTTACAACTTTTCTAACTCCGAATAAATATAAGCTCTATCTATTTTCCGATAATGAAAACCACAATCCCTAATTCTTTCGTTAAAATGAGCAATTTTTTACCAGTAGGTGTGTATAAATTATTATTAACCAGAGAAGTTTAATATAAGCTGTGAATAAAAGAGTTTTTATATATATAAATTGGCAATATAAGGAGTTAGATAGACAATAAAAAAGTTTATGTAAAATAATAATACCTGTAAATTGAAAAAAATTGGTAAAGAGAAATGTATTGATGATAAAATTGGTTATGGGTAATGTTATGAGTAAGGGAAGTGGTTTAAATTTCGACAAAGAGTAGATATGGTTAACCTATTCATCACCCACAGGCAAAATTACACCCTCTTGTAATCTGATCCTTCGTTAAGGACACTCGAACTTAATATCTGTTATGTTAGGTAATAACGTTCGATCGATACACCTCGAAGGGTATCTCTTCGTCTAAATCAAGTACATGTAGAGTCCGGTAAAGATAAAATCTCTATTTTAAAAAAAATAAGCTTAAAATTAATAATTATTATTATTAATTAAATAATAATAATAATCTCCGTAAACTCCTGAAGTTAGTTAGTATTTATATTTATTCATCTTTTTCTGTCCACATTTTTAAGTCTGAAGTGAAGTTAGTTAGTATTAATATTTATTCATCTTTTTCTGTCGACGTTTTAAAAACTAAAGTGAAGTTAATCCCTGTTATTTTATTGATTTTGACTCTCTTTATCAGGATATATTTTAAAATTTGAATTGAAAGAATAAAGTAACCTTTTTCGTTAGAGTCATGTTGTGCTGGTTTTTAATTGTCATTTGTATAAAAAATAAGTTTCGAAAAATGCTTCAAAAATTTATTGTGGTTTTTGAAGAAGTTTAAAATATATTCATATAAAATTTTCTAAATATTCAGTTATTATCTCAAATTTAGATTATTGTCATCAGTTTTCCATTATATACTCTCTAAATCTGAATTAAATAAAAATAACTAATTTGAAAGCAAAAACTCAGTCACTAATTCAAGTAGTTATATTTCTACTAATCATTTAGTAAAAATTAACTAATTATTAGTCAAATTCGTTTTTAGGTTATGTCAAAATAACTAATCTTTTAGTAAAATTCTGTTTACTAATTCAATTAGTCTAGTTTTAACTATTTTTTAGTTATGTTTTCACTAACAATTAGTCATTTTCTTACTAATATTTAGTTATTTTTAACTAATTGATGAAATAAAAACTCAGCCACGATTTTACTAATTATTAGTTATTTTTAACTAATTCAAATTTTGAGAGTAACGATTTTTTAATTATTTTCTTTTGCTTAAAAATAAATTCTGCAATTCTTCTTGATTTTCATCAATTTACAATTATATTCATTATTTTGGCATTACTTTTAAAAAATTTCAATTATTTATCCGATATTGCAATTATTTTCATCAATTTTCCTTATTTCTGCGATTTTTTTAATTATTCTCTTTAATTAAACATTTTTAAGTAATTTTGTAATTATTTTTTTTTTAAACATATATTCTATGATTTTTTCAGTTATTTCTCTCAAATTTTATTGAATGTTTTCAATTTTTAATATTTAAATTATTTTCATCATAATTAAATTTTCTTTCTCAATCTTAAATTATTTTCAGCATATTTAAATATTTTTTTTAATTTTGAATTAATTTTATCATTTTTCAATTATTTTCTTCGAATGTTAATTATTATTCTCATTTTCTAAAATTGTTTTCTAAGATTTTTAAGTATTTTTCTGAAAATTCAAATATTTTCTTCAATGTTTAATTATTTTTATTTGTTTTCATAATTTCCAAAAATTTTTATTAATTATCGTAAATTTCAATTATTTTTAGAATTCTTCTAGTCTTTTTTCAAATTTTTAGTTATTCTCATTTTATAAAATTCTTTCCTAAGTTTTTTAAGAATTTTTCTTAAATTTCAATTGGTTTCTTCTATTTTTAGTTATTTTAATTTGTTTTGGCTTATTTCTTCAATTCTTTTCTCCAATTTTTAGGTATTTTCTTTTTTTTTACTTGATTTCTAAGATCATCATGTATTTTCTAAAAATTTCAATCATTTTCTTCATTATTTTTATCATTGTCATGAGTTTATTAAATTGTTATATTTTCTATTCAAATAATTTCAACAAATTTTAATTATTTTCTTCAAACTTAAATTATTCTGTATTAATTTTTTATTTATGTCATTATTCAATCAGTTTCTTACTTCAATTGTTTGGTCAACTTTTCAAGTATTGTCTTTAAATTTTTAATTTTATGCACCAGTTACTTCATTATTTTTTTTGTTATTGTTTAATTATCTTCTTATAATTTCAATTATTTTTAAAACATTTCAATTATTTTTTTTTTATTTCAATTGTGTTCTACAGTCTTTAAATTGTTGTCCGAAATATCAAAATTTTTAACACAAGTTTAATTTACTTTCGTTATTTGTCAATTATTTTCTTCAAATTTAAATTACTTTTGTCATTAATCAATTATCTTTGTCATTTTCCAATCATTTTTTTCATATTTTTGTTATTTTTGCTATTTTAGAATTTTTTTTTACAAATTACAGTTATTTTATTCAATTTTTTTTATTGTCATGATCTTTAAATTTCTTAAACCTGTTTTCAATTATTTTCATCATTATGTTTATTATTGTTACAAATTTATAAATTTTTTTACACCTTCTTCAATTATTCTCTTCAAACTTTAATTACTTTTTTCATATTTGAATTTTTTTGCCATTTTTAAATTATTCTCTTCAAATTTCAATTATTTTCTTCAAGCTTCAATTAATTTCTTTAACTTTCAATTATTTTCCTCGTCCTTATAATTTTTTTTAACTTTACAATTATTATCTATAATTTTTTAATTTTTACACCAGTTTTTAATTATTTATTTCAATATTTCAATTATTTTGTCAAGTTTTCAAGTATTTTCTTTAAATTTAAAATTTTTTTAAAATTATCAATTATTTTTGTCATTTCTCAATTATTTTTTTAATTTACAACTATTTTTGTCAATATTCAAATATTTTGGACAATTTGGAATTATTTTCTTTAAATGTCATTTTTTTCAATCTTTTTATTATTGTCGTGAATTTATTAACTTTTGAAGATCAGTTTTTAATTATTATTTATGTCATTATTTAAGTATTTTTGTCATTTTAAAATTATTTTTTTTATATTTCTATTATTTTTGCAATTTTAAAATTATTTTCTGCAAATTTCAATTATTATTTTATTCAAATTATTGAAAGCGACCTATTAATATTTAATATAGTAATTATTATTGTTATATCAAAATTTAATTTTACTGTTACTTGAAATAATTTTTTAAATTTTATATTTATATGTCCGTAAATAAATAAATAAATAAATTAATTAATTCAATGTTTTTATTAACATGCATTTTTAAATTTATTATATTAGTTTTCAATTATTTTCTACAAATTTCAATCATTTTCTTCATTATTTTTATTATTGTCATGAGTTTATTAAATTTGTACATTTTTTTCAATTAATTTCAACAATTTTCAATTATTTTCTTCAAACTTAAATTATTCTCTATTAATTTTTTATAAATGTCATTATTCAATCAGTTTCTTAAAATTTCAATTATTTGGTCAATTTTTCATTCTTTAAATTATTGTCAGAAATATCCAAATTTTTTACACAAGTTCATTTCACTTTCGTTATTTATCAATTATTTTCTTCAAATTTCAATTACTTTGGTCATGAATCGATTACTTTTGTCATTTTACAATTATTTTTTTCATATTTTTGTTATTTTTGCCATTTTAGATTTTTTTTTTACAAATTAAAATTATTTTATTCAATTTTTTTTATTATCATGATCTTTATATTTCTTACACTTGTTTTCAATTATTTTTATTATTGAAACGAATTTATTAATTTTTTTACACCTTTTTCAATGACTTTCTTTAAACTTTAATTATTTTTTTCATATTTGAATTTTATGCCATTTTTGAATTATTCTCTTCAAATTTCAATTATTGTCTTCTCATGAATTTATTAACTTTTGAAGATCAGTTTTCAATCATTTATGTCATTTTTCAATTAGTTTCTTTACATTTTAATTATATCATTAATTTTTCAATTATTTTATACAATTTTTGAATTACTGTATTACATTTTTTATTTTTTTATTTCATTTTTGAATATATTTCTCATTTTTCATTAATTTTTTTCTAAATTTCAGTCATTTTTGTCATTATTTAACTATTCTCTATACATATACATTTTTTTGATATTTTTAAATTATTTTTTTCAAGTTTAAATTATTTTCTTCAAAATTCTATTATTTTTTTCAATTTTTTAACTATTGTTTAAAAAGCGTAATTTTAACACCAGCTTTTATAATTATTTATGTCATTGTTCAATTAGTTATTCTTAACATTTTACTTATTTCTTTAATATCTCAATTATTGTACGAAAATTTATATTTTTTACATCAGTCTCAAACTTTTGTTTCAAATTCTAGATACTTTTGTCATTCTTTAATTATTTTTTTGTAACTTTAATTATTTTTAAAACTTTTCACTTATTTACTTTAAATTACAATTATTTCGTTTCTATTTTTGTCATCATTTTTTGATTTTTTTTCAAATTGAATTATTTTTGTAATTATGTAATTATTTTCTACATATTTTAATTATTTTTGCGATTTTCGAGTTGTTTTTTTCAAATTTGAATGGTTTTTCCTGATGGCGCCCTCCAATTTAATATCTGGGATATCAAACTCTATATTGCTTGTTTACTTTTTTAAATTAAAAAGTCTTTTTTTCACTATTTTCAATCTGCAGGTCCACTGGCAGCCCTCCTTATTGGATAAATATTATTCATCGATTTGTTTTAATTATTAATATTAATATTAATACTAAGAGAACTTAAACTAAATACAATTCGATTATATTTTATCTATTTTTTTCTTGTATTTATTGAGTTATAGGATACACGTATATTTATTAAGATATCGGTTACGTACTTTTTAAAAGGTAGCTTACATACCTTTTTTAAGATATCGCTTACATCCTTTTATTTCGAATGTCAGTAACATGTTTTAAAATATCGATTACATTTTTTATCTTCGTTAAAAAAAATTAATTACAGTCAACAAGAAGAGTGCTGTGAGCCTCTTGAAATGATCAATCGTTGAAAACACTTTGATACGCAATGTGCATTTGTTCAAATAAATTTCAAAGGCATTTCACTCGCACTTTACTTCATGGAGATTGTAATCGTAATTAAACTAAATTTAAAAAATTGCAATCAAAATAATTAAAATCCAATAGTTTTAATTAAATTATTATAAATGAAAAGATAATGAAGGTTCTGTGGTTGGATTAAAAAATATTTTCCAATGTTTCAATAACTGTATCGAAATTTATACTTGACCATTTTTGTTAATTACATAGCAATCAAGAATAATAATATTGTTGAGTGAAGTTATTAAAAATTGTCTGAATAATTATAGTTAAATTCTCATTTATTCACTGTACAAAATTTACTTCTTCCTGTTCTTCCTCCTCTTTTTTTGACTCTTTTTTCTCCACTTCTTTTGAACACTTCGACTATGACTTTTTTTAAATGTTAGCATTGACTACGATTTGTTTTCAAAAAGAAACTAAAGACAACTTGACAAACTTCTTGTTCTTCTTCTTCTTGTTCTTGTTCTTCTTGTTCTTGTTCTTCTTGTTCTTGTTCTTCTTGTTCTTGTTCTTCTTCTTCTCTTATACTTCTTTATTTCTTTCTTTTCAATATCAGCATGGATTAAGATTTATTTTACAAAGGTAACTCTACAAAACATCTTTTTCTATTTCTGTTTTTTCCTTATTTGAATGTCAGCATTGATTACGTTTCGTCTTTAAAAAAGAACTCTATAAAAATGTTCTTTTCTTTTTCCTCTTCTTCTTTCCAATGTCAGAATAAATTAAGATTTGTCTTCAAAAAGATGCTCCATAAAACTTGTTTCTTCTTCATCTTCTTTTTCAACTTCTCTTTTTCTTCTTTTCCATGTCAGTATAAATGACGATTTGTCTTAAAAAAAAGAACAGTATTAAACTTGTTTCTTCTTTTTCCACTTTTCTTTTTTTCATTGTTAACCTGTATTACAATTCGTCTTAAAAAACACACTCTATAAAAATTATTTTTCCTTCTTCTTTCCCTAAATCTTGAAACTTTTGCCAGAAAACATTTTCACATACATAATTTACAAACATAATCTATATCATAAAGAATAAAAGTAAATAATTGTAAAGCAAATAAAAAATAATAAAGCCCGCAACTCAACGTAACTATAAACTAATTAAATTAATAGGGTAATATAAATTCATTAAAAAAAAAGTGACTGGCTACGCCCACACGACGGCTGAACGTTTGGTAAAGGCCGATGCATATTCAAAGGGGAATATACACGGGTGCAATGAGAAAAAGTTTAAAAAATAACTTTCAATATAAACGAAAGAACAATATAAACGAAAGACGAAGCAGAGAGAAACAATTCAAAGGAATGGAAAAACTGCAGCAGGAGTGGTGCATTCCACTGTTGAGCGTATACGAACCAAGAGATTGAAGAGAACTTGACGTATGTATAGAAATGTATCCCATGAAATTGAAGAGGTTGAAGTTTCTTTCTTCTCTGAAGTACGAGAATATTTTCCTTCATTCTTTGTCTGATGTGTATTCACTAAAGAAAGAAATTACTTGACTCTGATTGTTGAAAACAAAAGAGCGTATACTTTGCTTTAAGAAAACTTTTACTGTCAAGAAGCGCATTACTCTCAATTTTTCATCAAATTGTCCTTTGTCATGGACATTTATTATTAATCATTTAAATTGAATCAAAAAGATTTTTCATGATTTTTAACATAAATTCTCTGTTATAGTTGAGCACATTTTTCCCTGTTCATTCCGCAAATTTTAAAAACTAGGAAAATTAAATTGTAAAAGCATTTTTTCTAATCTTCAATAATCCGGTATAATGTGCTATTACATTGTGAAAAATTGTGTTTAATTTAAAATAGAGTGTACAAAAGGACATAAATAAAGGAAAAGATATTTCTCGCAAGGGAGATATTATTCCTAGGAATAATTCTTTTCGAGCGTATGCAGTTTATCACTGATTCTATATATTTTATGAGTAGAAAAGGAAGTGAGGTTTAGATGCTGACGAGGTCCCTTTCTTCTTGGCCAATCGCCGGAACCCACAATCGGACAGATGGGCCGATGACTTTATTATCCGCCAGAGACTTTCGACCGTTCTCCTATTATCGCTTTACTGCCCTTGCAATATAATGGCGCGCGCCGGGAGAATTATCCACTAGTAGGGCCATAAAATAGGCGCCTGCATTGAATACGAATTTCACTTTGCAGAGTGTCCATTGGATAGATTCTCAGAGTAAAATAATTGACATCCGCCTTTAGTGTTGAAGCAAGTGGCTAGTTCAAGTGTCCAGGATGTTCCTCGTGTCAATGATATTCAGGGCACATGTTGCACATGCCAATTCAAAGTAGAATTGTCATTTTCTCGAAATTTTCATATCCAATAGAATCCACAAAAGTGGTTTTTCGAATTTTAGAAAACAAAATTCCCGACTTTTTTTTCATTCATACCTGTGCTAATATAGATAAAAAGTTTGATTTTTTTAGTTTTTCTCAATTTTGCAATATTTTTGTCTACAATAACTAGATATACTTATTACTTCTAGTTATTGTAGACAACATAAAACATTTAAAAAAAAACTAGAACTGTGTACGATTATTTTTAAGAAAATTAAAAGTAACGATTGTAGACTGTTTAAACAATTTGTAAACATTTCGTATTAATCTTCAATACTAAGTTATTGTAGACAAAAAATGTTGCAAAATTTAGAAATAAAGTTTAGAAATAATTAAATAATAATAATACCCGTAAACTCCTGCACTGCAAAGACAGGTGTCTTAAATTGTTCAAAAATGTCTTAAAATAAGACATTTTTCGTGTCTTAGACATCAAAAGTATCTTAATTTAAGACATTTTTGGTCCAATTGAAGACACCAAATTTTTGCAGTGTGAAGTTAGTTAGTATGTACTAAAATTAATAAAATTATTGTAATAAAATTTATAAAATTAATGTAATAAAATTAATGTAATTAATGTAATTATGTAATTTATTCATCTTTTTCTGTCCACGTTTTAAAGTCTGAAGTGAAGTTAGTATTAATATTTATTTATCCTTTTCTCTTCACGTTTTAAAAACTGAAGTGAAGCTAGTTCCTGTTATTTTATTTTGTTGTATTGGTTTTTAATTGTCATGTGTGTAAAAAAAAAGTTTCGAAAAATGCTTTAAAAATTTATTATGGTTTTTCAAAAAGTTTCAAATATATACACATGCAATTAATTTTCTAAATTTTCAGTTATTATCTCAAATCTAGATTATTGTCATCAATTTTCAATTATATAAAGATTTTTTAATTATTTTGTTCTGCTTAAAAATAAATTCTGCAATTTTTCTTGATTTTCATTAATTTATCATTATTATATTAATTATATTGTCTCATTACTTTTAAAACTTTCAATTATTTATCCGATATTGCAATTATTTTCATCAATTTTCGTTATTTCTGCGATTTTTTAATTATTCTCTTTAATTACAATTAAATTAATTTTTTTTATACAATTTTTTGAGTAATTTTGTAATTATTATTATTTTTCAAACATATACTCTATGATTTTTTCAGTCATTTCTCTCAACTTTTATTGAATGTTTTCAGTTGTCCATATTTAAATTATTATTTTCATCATAATTTAATTTTCTTTCTCAATCTTAAATTATTTCCATCATATTTCAATATTTTATTTAATTTTGAATTAATTTTATCATCTTTCAATTATTTTTCTCGATTGTTAATTCTTATTCTCTTTTTCTAAAATTATTTTCTAAGATTTTTAAGTATTTTTCTGAAAATTCAAATATTTTCTTAAATTTCTAATTATTTTCATTTGTTATGAGAATTTCAAATTTTTTTTATTATTTATCGTAAATTTTAATTATTTTTAGCTTTCTTCCAAATTTTTCTCCAATTTTTAGTTTTTCTCATTTTATAAAATTAATTTCTAAAATTTTTTAAGTATTTTTCTCAAATTTCTATTATTTTCTTTAATTTTTAATTTTTTTTTATTTCTTTTCATAATTTCCAAACAATTTTATTAATTATCGTAAATTTTAATTATTTTTAGCATTCTTCCACTCTTTTATCCAATTTTTAGTTATTCTTATTTTCTAAAATTAATTCCTAAGATTTTTAAGAAATTTTCTTTTCTTTTTAATTGATTTCTAATATCTTCATATATTTTTTTCAAATTTCAATTATTTTTTCTTTATTTAAAAAAAATTCTGCAGTTTTTTCAATTATTACACTTAAATGTCATTTATTTTTTACAACTTATTATTGTTTGTATCATATTTTAATTATTTTCGTCAGGTTTTAAAACTTAAAAACATTTTTCAATTATTTTCCAAAATCTGTTTCCTTCACTTTTTAATTCTTTAAATTTGTTTCATAATTTCAAAAATTGTTAACTATTAATCTGACTTTTCAATTATTTCATTATTTACATTATTATGTATATTATAATTATTATTTAAAACTTCTTCTGTTCAATTTTAAATTATTTTTATCTTTTTTCATTTATTTTCTCTAATTTTTAATTATTTTCTTTTATTTCAATGAACTTCTGAAAGTTTAAGTATTTTTCTCAAATTTTGTTTAACTTTTCTTTATTTTAAATATTTTATGTAATTTTTGTAATTATGTTCTCAAGTTTTAATTATTTTTTTAAATTTTAATTTAGGTATTTATCTCAATTTTTAACCATGTTTTTTCAATTTTCAATTGCTTTCATTAATTTTTCATTATTCAATTTTGTTTTAATTTACTTGTTAGATTCTCAAGTATTTTTCTCAAATTTTAATTATTTTTTTTTTTAATTTTAATTTATTTATCTCAATTTTTAACCATTTTTTTTAATTTTCAAAAAACTCAAAAAAACCTTTTTTTTGTATTAGCACTAAATAGGACATTAAATTCCACAAGTTTTTATTTTTTTGTCAACGAAGAATAAACCTTAAAATCTTGACAATTTATCATTGGTGGTCAAGAGATACACCACATTTTAAACATTAGATTTATCTATAAACTTTAATATAAAAAATATTTTTAAATGCTACAAGTTAGCATCATCAAATTATAGAGGTCTTAAATCTTTTAATGATTAATATATTTATGACTTTTAGAGATCAGAAAATGTATTTATTAATTTTTTATTTCCAATGCACAAAAGGGAATATTTCTGAAGAATCACCCTTATTTTGATTGGAACTTTCTAAAAACTTATTTCTGATAAAACAAATAATTATGTTCGTTAAATAAGAATCTTTTTTATATAGATGATAAATGTTTAGTAAAACCTGTCATTTAAGGTTATGTACTAATTGTTGTGTACTTTGTAGATAAAGTAGAAAGTTCATTTACCGATAGTCGATTAATTTTCGCGGCAACAATATCATTTTAAATGCTAATTTTTAATAACGTTCTTAAATGGAATTTTCAAAATTATTTTTGTTTATGCATTATGTTTAGAAAAACTAGGTTGTAGGAAATTAATAAAAAAAGTGATTCGAAAATAAAATTTTTTTTATTTAATTATAAAAGTAAATAATTGTTGCTTAGCCCTTTGACAGATTTCTTTAAACTCTTTGTTAATTCATTAATATAAGAGAATGATTTTGAAATTTTGTATAAGCTAGTTTAATAAGTGATGACAGTTCTTTAATTAAAAACTGTTTTTTGACTTAATTTTTCTTTTTCTTATCTTTATTTTACAATCATTTGTACGATGTAATAGAAACAGTGTAATATATAATTCACTTAATTAGAAAATAGGTAAAAAATAATATTATTAAAAATAGTATTTCATTTTTAAATTAAAGTTATGAGATATATATTTTTATAATCTAATTTTAATTCCGGAAATTTGAAAAATAATGTTTTATTTAATAAAATAATATTAATAATAATAATAATAACAATATTAATGGTAATTTTTTTAATGATTTAATTTAAAAAGAGAAAAGGGATTTTTTAAAAAAGTAAATGTTGCCGCCAAAATCAATCGACTGTCGGTAAATTCACTTTCTACTTTATCTACAGATACAAGAGCACAAACTCAAGCGAAAAGAGAGGTTAGGTTTATAAAATACGTCGATCAGCTTATGTCAGTGACAATTATTCACCAACATCGTCATATAAGTTATTTTTGTACTCTCTAAAGCCCCATTTCAATTATTCTAATAAGAAATAAATCTCAGAAAGTTTCAAAGAAAATATTAAATGTTACATGTGGACAAAAAAGGGTAAAAGTGAAAAAAAGAAAACGATGACTCGGACATTAGATGAAATTGAATCGGTCATTTGGATTTTCTTTTGTGGTTGGGTTCATTCAGAGTTGATTTAGAATTCGCTCATTGAAGCCTTCATTACTCATTGCTTTTTCCATTACGCCTCCCTTTCTGCTTTACTCTCGTATCCCTTGCATAATTCCGTTTTCCTCATGGCAAATTTCTTCTTTTCGTTTTTCCTCTCTCGTTCTATTTTTCGTTTTTCTCGTCCTCTTTCGCGCCTCATCGTTGGTTTTGCTTCCGGGCCATTTCGTAACAGATCCATTAGTACCTATTTCATTTTGATCCCGTCGATCTCATCCTATTTTATCCCCATCAAACTTTGCCCCTCATTCCATTTTATTCTAGATGCATTTTATCCTCGACGCACTGTCCCCCATCCCACTTTGACCTGATTATAGTTTCGTTCATCACAATTCTGACCACCGGATATAGAATCCAACCCTTTTTTTATCACACTCCATATTTTGTCGATTGAAATTCCACTTATACTTTTCGGATTATTTTTCAGATTTCAAATTAATTGGATTATTTTTCCAAAATATTCATCTTTTGTTATTATTTTAAACGAATCTTTCATAGAATGTATTTTTTTTAAATGTACCATCAATTCTCGCATTTTTATTTTTGTCTCGTTTTTTATTTGCCGCCTAATAGTAATTCAACACATTTTTCTGTAGTGTGCCGCATTTTCGAAGAAATTTATAATTTTTTTCAGATATATTCCAATAATTAAAAATTGACATGTTACAAAAGGAAATTAACAGAATTTTAATTGATGCTGAGTAAACTTGTTATAAAACAATTTAAGAATTTTCTTTTCGAGATTTATAATATTTCTTTTCTCTATAAGCTAGCTGGTCGAAAAAAGTGGAGGTTTTTCCTTACAAGAGTGCCAGGACCAGAAGACGTTGTTGACAGTGGTTGTTTACCTCCTTTCAAAACAGCGTAGCAGACAGCTGAAAAACAGGGGTGGACGGACAAGGCTTCCACCTTGCCGCGCGATTTAGTTTGGTCGCTTGCGGTTGCTACGTAATCGAGTTTAATTCTGGCGTAACTTGGGACGATTGTGTGCGCGGCTTATTGCGTCAGATGTAATTGTGCGTAGACTTTTATTCGAGTTGAGGACGACGCGCTCTCGCTGTCATAATTCTGAACTGGTGAGTTCCCACCCTACGGCATGCTAGGGCATTACAAAAAGTTTTGTATCTTTATTAATAATAAAGATAAAACCTTCATCAAATATTTATTGTAAAGCTTAAATATTTGGCTTGAAACGATACCTAAAAAAATTTTTAAAAAATTTTTTTTTATTGTTTAATTGCTTAAAATAAATTTTTTTTTTCACTTCTTTTGGAAAATTTCAAATTGATACAATTTTTTAAGAAATCGTCATATTTTAATTCTATAAATGGCATTTGAAAGGAATTTTTGTCACCTTTAAAACAATTTTTTAAAAATTGCTCTACGATAATTTTTAAGCAAGATATGATCATTTGTTTATAAAAATAGCCTTTTTTCAATTGTTAGTAACTTGAGAACAACTGACTTAAGGAAAAAATTGTAAAGGAAAAAAATGTGCGCTTTTGTGCGTATAATTAGAAAAAAATATTTAAACATGAAAAAAAATTTTTTATACATTTTTTCCTTTTGTATTTTTGTTTTAAGACAAACAACAAATACATATCAATACATAACTTTAAAAAAAATTTTTTTTTTAAGTTCAAATATTTTTTCCCTAATTCTACGCACAAAAGCGCACATTTTTTTCCTTTGCAATTTTTTCCAAAAGTCAGTTGTTCTCAAGTTACTTACAATTGAAAAAAGGCTATTTTTATAAACAAATGATCATATCTTCCTTAAAAACTATCGTAGAGCAATTTTTAAAAAATCGTTTTAAAGGTGAAAAAAAATGCTTTCAAATGCCATTTATAGAATTAAAATGTCATAATTTCTTCAAAAATTGTATCAATTTAAAATTTGTCAAAAAAAGTAAATTTTTTTTTTATTTAAAGCAAATAAACAATAAATTTTTTTTTAAAATTTGTTTTAGGTATTGTTTCAAGTTGAATATTTAATTTTTAAAATAAATGTTTAATAAAGGTTTTATCCAGTATTACTAATGAAGATACCAAATTTTTTGTAATGCCCTTGCATGCCTTAGGGTGGGCAAATCCTTTTGAGCGGCATTATAAATATATTGGTGGTATATTAACTATTGTTTTATATGATGGAGTCGATCTCCAAAAATAGACATTAAATTTAGAGTCAGTGTTCAGTGCGCTTTTTTTGTAAATGGCCGGTCCATGCCGGTCGGCTATTTTTTATTTCTTGTAACCTTTTGAAATGGTTTCCATTTAATAAATTTGTTATTTATAATAATAACTTGGCGCTAGGGATTTATTTTTCTATTCTTTATTTGTTTCTATTAAACATAAAAATTTTATTTGTTAAACATTAAATATAATGTAAAAAGAATGCGTCTTAGTATTTATTGTACAAAAGGACGCTTTTTTGTATTTTTTCCCGTCTATGCATAAAATAAATGAAAAATCTATTTTCAAATTCAAGGGAATTGAGTCAGTGTGTACATAAAAAAAAAGAAGATAATTAAATTTGAATCGTAAATTGATCGAAAATTTCCAGCAATTTTAAATCTTTTCAAATTGTTGTGCATTGTTAAATTTCCATTAAGTGGAAAAATTTGAAGCGCTATTTATTCTGTTTGATTAAAAATAATTTGCAGGGATTATTTACATGTATGAAATGTGCTCAGGGGTTAAAGTTGAAATTAAATTGTTTCTGTCATGTTTTTTAATTTTATAATGTAAAAAGAGTTAATGAAACAAAGTTGCTCTATGATAGTACAATACAGGCGTATTGGAGAAGCCAGTAAAATAGCGGCGTACTAAACGAGAACAGTTGATTCGTTCCGAAACTCGTGCCAAGTACTGACCCTTGATAATCCATGAAATATTTCATCCCTTGCGGCTGGAATTATTGGCGTGTATCGATGTCCGAGGTTCGGGTCGACCACACTTGATTCACTCGTTCTATTTACAAGGAAACAGAAAGAGCAACCATTTCTGTGAACTTCCGCTCCATTAGATCGATTCTCTCTGCACTCATAAATTTAATACATTATTGATACGTACTCGATGTTTTACATATTTTTTCAAATTGATGAAATCGCCGTACAATTTTTTTATCCGCTTTTTTATAAGCATTTAAAATTCTTCTTTGTGTTTTATAATAATTACTGTAACATTTGTTTTTAATTTTACGATCACTATGAATTTTTTATCAACTTTACAAAAAAAAAAAAAAAAAAATTATTCAGTAATTAAAATATTAAAAAGATAGATGGAAATTATTTTCACAAATGTTTAGCTGAAGAGCCTCTTCAAATAATAATTAGTCTGCCTGTAAACTCATTTAAACAGCTTTTGTTGTCGTTAACTGACAATTATTTCGATTCTAAATTTAATTTAAGCTAATAATTGTACTAATTATAGCAGATCCAAAATTACTCACTAATACTACATGATTTCGCTATTTACCAAAAAGCCTCTTTATTAATTACCTTGAAAGTAAACAGATAATATAATTATAATAATAATTTATTTATTTATTTATTTAAGAAGTATAAAGCCCAACAGTTAAATAACCAATAATAGGGCTACAAAGTAGGATAAACATATATTACAAAAACGTGTAGATTTAATTACATTCGATGCTGTATATATCTGTGAGTAACAGAAATAAATTCCGAAATATTCATTATAAATAAATCAGGATTATAATTTGGGACATTCTTAAACAGATCATTAACATATGTACACATTCGATACATAGGAGAATGCACATTGAGACTTGATGGGATATAAAACGTAGCAATATTACGCGTAGTATACTGTGGTGAGTTAAATGGTAGCATATCATAAAATGCAGGGCAATCAATGAAGCCTCTGACTAATTTAAAGAGAAATAATATGTTAGAGAATAAACGTCTATCCTCAAGTGACCACACACCAAATCTTGTTTTCAATAAATTAAATTCTATACCTCTAATAGGATAATTTCCATCTTGTTTCCAGGCTAGAAATTTTAGAAATTTTTTATGACATTTTTCAATGGAGAGTGAATATTTTTTGAAGTGTGGAGACCAAACCACAGATGCATATTCTAACTTTATAGTCACAAGAGCTTGGGAAAGTATTTTCAAGGTTGAGATGTTCTTAAAGTTTTTACATGACCTAATTATAAGGCCAATAGTTTTATTTGCACTGTTAATTATTTCAGCAATATGATCATTGAATGACAAGTCATGCAAAAATGTTACGCCCAGATCTTTGGTTTCGAAAGCTCTTTGAACCTCAATGCCATTAATAAAATATTGATACTCCACAGTAGTTTTCTTCCTCGAAAATGATATAACCTTACACTTATCAACATTAAGCGACATATTATTATTCTTACACCAGTTATGATGTATGATTAATTATGTTATAATATAATTCTAAGCAAGCTGAGAATTATGTTCACTTCATGAACATTCATTTGCTTCCACATTATCGATTAATTCAGTTTTAAAACAGATGTAATTATGATGATAATTTGAAGGAGGGTCAGAGTTTCGAATTTTTTTTTTTTTTTTAAACAAACTACGAAATGTTGCATGACGATTTTCTAGGTTTCGGGCATTAACGGGTTAAATAAACCTTCGACTAGTCATTACTAAACATCAAAATTCACAAATATTGATCAAACCGTTAAAATATTTATACCAAAAGCTACAGTCCCAAAATAAAAAAACATTCTCATGAATGATCCATTCTCTAAGATACGACATTGCTTACGAATGAGAAAAGTTGCCATTCTTTTTATATGATCCGCACATTGCTTTTTTTTACGTGAATTTCACCCTCGAAAAGTGTCACGCAAGCCGGATGATGTCCCATATCTCGGACTAAAACGTCTAGTGTTCTTATATCGATAAATTCGCGGACGAAATGCGAGAGGGATGAATCAGTATATCCGCTGGGTGGTGTATGAAAAAAGGATGAGTAGAGTAGCCAACGACCAAAGCAGACGGGAATTGTGATAAACTGCGGGGAAATAATGCGTGTCATGGAGAAATGAAGAGAAATCGCAGTGTCTGCTACGTGAAGAGAGGAAGAGCCACCCCTCTTTTGCCATTATCCAGCCGCCTCGAACCCTAGACGACGTTCGTAGAAAAGGTGTTGCCGACTGGAACCCATTGATGATATTGTTAAGCCGCCACAACCCTTGGTTCTTTATTCTCACCCTAAAGCCCTAATATGTGTTCTAAACATAAACATTTATCACCCATACAAACAAAAAGTAAACTAGGAAATGAAATATTTCTTATAATCTTCTTTTTTTCTAAAAAGAAAAAAAAACAATTTTCTACTCTATATGTGATTACGTAAGATAAAGAAAATATTTGTCACGCTGACCTATATTCAGGAACAATTTATGGGTTATATATTTTTAAGGTATTCTTATTTTTTTGGAAAGAATAAACCTGTAATAAAGAACAACACCTTTTTGTATAGGTGGTTTTTCTATAAAGTGTTTTTACCTAAGAAGAGGATTATCAATTATTTTCTTGATAATGGAAGCAATAAATATCAGTCAAAATAAATATTATGTAATAAAATAACTCACAATTCAATGATTTTAAATTTAATATTAAAATATATGAGAGAGGTCAATTTTATAAAAATGTTAGAAAAGGTTTGATGGTAATTCACAAAAATTCACAGCACTTTTAATTTTAAACTAACGATAATTTATTCTTATTATAATTGAGAATACGTCACATTTGTTCACCCGGGGTTAACACAAATTGGAGAATCAGGTGAGAAACCGTCGGAAACTGCACCGCAAATGCGTTCGATGTCAATTGTTTAAAGGCCCAACGGAACTTGACTGTAAGAAGGCCGCGACGAAACTCTACGTAATACCTGCGCGTTCCGGCAGGTGTTATATATTAAAAGTGGTAAAATACCAAATATTGGTTTCTTCTTGAACTCTTATAAAAAAAGAATTGATCCTTTTCATCAAAACCAAACTAGGCATAAAGTGCCATTCTAAGATTATTAAATCCTTGCTTTTTGATTAATCCCACCTGGCATTTTTTATAAGTTTTCACTTTCTTTTTATTTAGGTACAAAATTTTCAATAATTTATAATTTTCAATTAGTGTACTCAATTCAATAGATCAAATGTAAAAGAAAGCCCAGACTCAATGACTCAGGACCGATATCTCGATATTCCTTACCAATTCTATGTAAGAGTACTAAACGTAAGCGTTAAAAGTTAACAGAAAAGGAAACTCTTATACCGGCTTCCTTGGTAAGAGAGAGAAGGTAAGCGTTAAAATTTAAGGGAAAAGGAAACTCTCACCTCATTAAAAACTCTTTAAATTTTAATTTTAATTTCTCTCTCTCTGAAATTTTACCTCATTATACAAATATTCTTCAAATTTAAATTTTATTTCTAAAAACAAACAGTAACCTATTTACTAAGTCCATCATTGTTCGAGCGAACCCTTCCATAATGGGGGTTATAGTTTTAGGAAAAGGGACAAAATTTTCGAGCTATAACGAAACGGGAGATAAATACATTCAATGCGTTGTATTGAAAGTTATTAAAAAGTTATTAATAAATAGAACGGAAATATGTATAACGTGAAAATGAATAGTGCCTATTATTGTGTATTGTTTATTAAGTGTTTAACAGAAATGTGTTTAATGTGAAAGTGTATAGTGTCTATTAATCTGTTTTTTTTTTTATTAAGAGTTTGTATTGAATACTTTTAAATACGTGTTTATATTGTAACATACATCAATTGTTGGTAACTTGAGAACAATCGACTTTTGGAAAAAATTGTTCAAGAAAAGTGCCTTTTTGTTCGCAGAATTAGAAAAAAAATATTTAACTATTAAACAAAAAAAAATTTATACATTTTTTTCTTCTGTATTTCTGTTTTCAAACAAACACCACATACATATCAGTACATAACAATAAAATTTTTTTTAATGTTTAAATTTTTTCCCGCACAAAAAGGCACCTTTTTTTCCTTAACAATTTTTTCCAAATGTCAGTTGTTCTTAAGTTACCAACCATTGAAAAAAGGCTATTTTTTTTAACAAATGATTATACCTTCCATATAAATGAAACATTATTTTAAGAAATAATAAAATTTGGCGTGCGCTTCTTTCCTAGTCCTTTATGATTCGAGAATTAATTTACATCACCCGAACTTACTTTAAAACATTTTATTTTTGATCATTCAAGAGTTTTTTTTGTTTATTTTTTATTTCAAGATGTTATTCTTAGAGATATAATGCAGGCATTATTTTGCAAGAAAAAATATTTTATACATTTAAAGAGCGAAACTTTAGCTCTCTTGAAAAAGAGGGCGCATTTAGAGAGCCGAGAGTGTAATGATTATATGGGGAAAAAGGGTAAGGCTATTGCACAAATGAAGTTATGGTTGTTCCTAGCTCGACTCGTTTGCACCTTTTGGCAGTGGCATTTTTATGAAAACGAATTTTCACATCACGGTGGTACGTGTTCACACATTTCAAATTCTCTGTCGAAGTGATAACTTTCAAATTCTCAAGTAGTCAGATTTTAAATGAAAAATTGCACGAGAATATCTCTTTCTGTATCCTCGATCTCAATTTTTTATTTGTATAAACATTATGCAAAATTCGAGAAATCTGGTTTAATTTAGAATCTGCAAATTTATACAATATTGTATTTATCAATGTTGAACAATATCTTATTTAGAATTTATAAACTCGTGCACATTTTAAACGATCGATAAATAACAAATATAAAGCAATGTTTGCCAGTTTATTATCAAATATTGTATTACTTTTGTTATTTTGGTAATATTGGAGAATAGGGGCAAATATTAACAAGGAAATTCTCGAACAAATTTAAATTAAAGATTATTAAAAATTCATAATTTATGAAACAAAAAATATTAAATTTGTGGTAGAACTTTGTACGAGGTCTCATAAAAATGATCTCCTAACAAAATTTTAAATTCGTTTTATTTAAACGATCAGAGGTTAATGTGAATTAGAGAATGAAGTAAAACAATAGGATTAAAATTTTATCTTTGGGTAAAATTGCCAAATATTGTGTTACAGTTGTTAATATTGGAAAATATCCAGTAAAACAATATTCTCGAACAAGTTTATATCGAATGTGATGAAAAATGTATAATTCCCGAGAAAAAAAAGATTTTTTTGAACGATCAAAAGTTGAAGTGGATTAAAGAATAAAGAGAAGCAGGATCAAAATTTCATCTCTGGATAGAATCTGTTGAAGCATGAAAATGATGTTTTATTTAGTTAGAAACTCATGCGGAATTTATGATATTAAGTCAAGTCAGATTTCTGAAACCCAATTCTATGCAAGATGAATGCTTTAGAGGGTGTGGAGAGCATTATTTTGGTGGAAAGGCAGTGAGGCGAGGAATTATGGTCCGAAGGGAGAACATTAATGCACTCCCTTCGACGATCCTCCTAGTCTAGTTTTCACGTTAAGCCACTGACGCTAATCGGTGACGAGATAAGGTTAGAAGCTTCAGTTTCACAGTGATTATGGCAATTATATTTTACAACGTAATAATAAGAGCCTTCATAACAATAGTGTCAGTCAACTAGACGACAATTTGTCAGGACTTCCTAGTACTTCTCGTCTTCTCGCACACATACACTAATACAGGGTAGAGTCATTTAGATACTATGACGCATTTTTACTAGTTTTATGTTTAATATTTAAATCCTTAAATTATTTTATTGATAAATAACTAAACAAAATAATAAAATAAAAGACTAATTAATGTAATTAATCTACACAATTTATTATTTGTATCAAAATTATTATTATTGAGCCACGACTAACACCAGTATTTCCGGAGAGTGGGTGACTATATTTATATTATTTAAACGATCTCAAGAGATTTACAAGATGTTAAATAGCCGGCCGCATGGCACGGCCTTTCACAAAAAGAAAGCGCACTGAACACTGACTCTATTCTTAACAAAATAGTCGGAGAACCGATTCCATCAAATAGTAAACAAAAGTTAATATTGGAGCTCACCTGAGAGGGCACAATGGCCACGAATGGAACCCCGTCACTAATATTGGTTACATTTTAACAAAGTTTTTAAACTCTTAAGAAATAATTCACGACCAAAAGGTAGAACACACCAGTTCAGAATGAGCGAGAACGCTTGGTCAAGAGTTTACAATGCGGCGACACATGCGCCGCGGTGGCGCTCTCACGAAACATGTTTTAAAGTTCGCGCAGAAGCATTACCCTCGGTCGGAAAGATCGAGCAGTGATCGGCCGAGGAGCAATCTGATACAGTGATGGCGGCGCTGACGTCAAGCGCTAAAACAAGATGGCTTCCACCAGTATGTTGACAGTTCATAAATAAAAAAATATTTTAAAACCGTACACTGAGTATTCTAATATTTTAATAATAATGTTAAAGCAATTAAATTAAATAAATACAATGTTGAATTTAATACGTGAAAGTAGAAACAGATCGATGCTCCCTGTTTGTATAATTCTTATTGAAAAACAAATGCAAGACAATTCTTATTGACTTCATGGTGCAATAAAATTCTTATTCGTTTTTCAGTGCAATATAATTTTTATTCAAAGTTGCGTACAAAACAATACTTACTGAAGCTAGCGGTCAATATAATTTCTATTTAAAAATGATTACAAAATAATTTTTAATGTTACTTACGAGATACACTACCGTCGGAAATTGTTAGTCCGATCGAAAAAACACAACTCAAATAAAACCACGATATCTTGGTTAAAAATTAAGATAGAAACTTGGTTTCTAAAAATTTGGAAAGCTTATTAAATTATATTTTATAATAGCTATTATTTACATTTTCTAAAAATTTCAAAGTGATTTTATAAGTAGATGAGATAGAAAAAAAAAATTCTCGCATTTTTCAATTATCGTTCACAAAGTTCAGTTCGTTGCCTGATGTAGAAAAATTAAAAAAAAAATTTTTAATTTATATTATTGTCTTCGTTTAATTGCCAGCTTTAATTTGAGCCAAGGAAACTTAAAAAATATTGAGTGTTTTACGAGATATGACTACATATGTCCGAGCATGTTTTTCACACAAATCAGTCAAAACCGTGATTGTTGCCTAAAAATGAAGGTTTTTGAGAAAAACATGCTCGGACATATTTAGTCATATCTCGTGAACCGCTCAATATTTTTTAAGTTTTTTTAGCTCAAATTAAAGCTGGCAGTTGAACGTAGAGAATAATATATATTTCAATTTTTTTTTTAATTTTTCTACATCAGGCAACGAACTGAACTTCGTGAAAGATAATTGAAAAATTCAAGAATTTTTTTTTTTTAATTCATCAACTAATAAAATCATTTTGAAATTTCTAATCAATTTAACTAATAGCTATTCTAAAGTAGAATTTAATAAGTTTTCCAAATTTTTAAAAGCCAAGTTTCTATCTTAATTTTTAACCATGATATCGTGGTTTTAATTGAGTTGGATTTTTTCGAACTGCTCCAATCCATCGGACTAACAATTTCCGACGGTAGTGTATATAATTTTTAAATTTAAGATAAATTTAAAATTAAAATAAATGTAATTAAGTAAAAAACTGAATATCAAATGCGAATTACTAGAACATAATTTATCAACTAAGTTTATTAACTTTTTCTACAAAAAATATTTTTTGGTCTTGATAGAAAAAATTGTAATTTTAAAGTTAATTTAAATTTAAAATGATTTAGCACGTACTTTAATATTATACTTATTCTTTTAATGGAGGTTTTATCATAAATAAAATTATCAAAAAAATTTTCAAGTACAAATATACTAAGGCATCGATATTTTTTATTAATCAATAACATTTATGTACTTATACGTAAACATACGTACGTATACACACCTACGTAAACTTTAACGACACAAATACCAGCACACAGACTGGGTCCAAACTTTCTAGATAATGCGGTAAGAATTACTGAACCTGGGTGCATAAAACCATGAAGATTAACTGCCCCGCCTTCCAAATTTACGTAATTAATTAGTGTTTTTTTTTTTTTTTTGGAAAAAAATTTATCGTCATTATACTACAATCTAAATAAATTTTCCCAGTACTTCTCTATTTCACGTGTCCTAGTTCCAATTTTAAATTACATTATCAAATCCAACAGTGAATTGAAAATATGGAAAATGTTTTTTTTCTCGAATCCACTCTTATGGGTTTCTTAATTAATGCATATAATTAAATAGAGTGCGGGAATGCAAATGAAAATTGTTCAACTTGCTCGTATTTATGACACACGCGAATATTTTTATAGAGAGGTTTGTTTAATGAATAGCAATCAAAGAATGAATGAGGTGATTATTTCTAAAGTGGTTTTATTCATCGTTATATTGCATTAGTCATTAAAACAGAATGTTATACGTTATTTCGATTTTTCAATGAGGTACGCTATATAATCGAGTGAGTTTAATTAATCTATGAAATGATAAAATTAATAAGATAATGATACTGTCAGTTACATTCTTTATTTTGTGATTCCAATATTGACAGGTTTCAATGGTTTCCAATTTCGGATTTAAAAAGCGCAATGTTTATTAATAATGGAGATATAAAAACTCAAAAATTTATAATCTGAAAAATCAGAGGATTATGTTTCACGTTGGGTAGAGAGATAAAAGAATCAAAATATACAACATTTTTATTAAAATCCATTTAAATGCAAAAATACGCGGATTCAATTACTGTATTTGCGTATCGTGTGTTATTTAATATAAAATTTTTAAATGAATTTATATTTTTCTTAGTCTTTATTTAATATTAAAATATTAAGTAATAATGTTAAATTTTAGTAAAAATATTAAATTTAATATTAAAATTTCTTTGTGTATTTTCAAGTATTTCCTTTAATTATATTGTTCGAATTTTAAAATTATTTTTTAAAGTTTTTATCATTTTAAGTATATTTTCCAATTTTCTACTTTTTGAAATGCATACTTTACAATCTTTATATACATTTATTACATAACAAAATACATCGATTGACAATTTTTTCGTTTTTATTTGACATTAAAATTTCCATTTGCCACAATTTCTGTTATTTTCTAATGCGTAATCCCTTTTCACTGCTTTTCCAGATAATGAATAATTTAAAATGATTTTAGAAATTCCGCATTTCAAGTACTCTAAATTTTCTTGAAAGTAAATTAAGCCGCAAGCGAAAACAGTGCACCAACCGTTTTCAATTATAGAGTAATTTGCTAACCAGTTATCCAGTTCTATTTTGAAGCAGTTAGATTATGTAAAGTTGGTGACAATGTTTCTAGAGATAACGACGTGGTATGAAATGGTACCTGTTTATGTCTCTCGCCACAAAAGCTAATAATTTTACAAAATTTTCCCCATAAAATAATCTTATATATAAATCCGTGAATAACGTGATAGCACGATAAACAATAATAAATTAAATATAGAATTTAAGCAATTTAATTTGCATGTTGTCATTGATCATCTCATATAATCATGATAAATTCAAGTAATTAAATCAATTTGGCTCTATTTACTCTTCGCTTATTAATTAACGACGAATAACAGCATTTAATTAGTGAGCTTCGATGGTTAAAGCTTTGAATTTGGTCTAAAAGTTCATTATCTGCTCTCTAATTATAGTCAACCTACTTTCACACCTAGTTTAGGACTTTGCTCCTGTAACCAAACTATTTCTCATCTCATATCAAAATTGACTGTTTGTAGGTAATTTTGGTTTTTACTATTAGATAACACTCTGGAATTTAAATTTTCTTTTTTAACGGACAATTTTTTAATTAACAATTGTTTTGAAATATTTCAGTTTGTTAATTCAGCCATTTGTCAGTTTTCAATTTTCAATAACAGAATTCCTGTCCACTCCTCAAATTCTCGCATCGCTGATATTAACTGCGCAAACACATTTCTCTGATTCTTTAATAAGCTGAAAAATCACAATGTGCCATTCGCATTTGGATATTTATTAAATTACAATGAGAATGTAAATGTAGCAGTATATACATCGTCATTTTTTGGCACTCGATTATATTATTGTATGTCGTATTATTTCTCTTTATTTAGTAACTCTTTCAGTTTCAATTTTAATTCGATTGGAAAAATGGTTTTTTAATATTTGCAATTGATGTTGTCAAAAGTTTTTGCCATTTAGGATCTGGACTAATGTTGATGTCAAAATTAATTTTTTCTGACATTTTGGATCTTTCATTTTCAAGTTCTAAAAAATATCTTTAGATTCGTTATGAGCGATGTCAAAAACCTTCCTATAGAAAGTTTCACGCAAAAAAACGAATTTTTGAACCTCTTCTAATTATTTCTAATTTATTTTTATCAGATTTCAATTATTTTTATCAGATTTCAATTATTTTCCCTAATTTTTTCCATTATTTTAATCATTTTTCAATTATTATCAACAATTTTTAATTATTTAAATTCTGTTTTCATTAACTTTATGAAATGTTAATTTTTTTTATCATTTTTTAATTACTTTTAGGAACATTCTAAAAATAATCGCATAAACCTGTGTTACTGCATTATTTAAAATGAATCTAGAATTTGTTTAATATTTTAGGTTTTATTTATTAAAATAGCTTTTAATTTAAAAAAAAATACATTATAAAGTTTTTTGAAAAAGAAAGAATTGTTTTTTTCGAAAAACATAATAGTCATCAGTTTTTGAGGTAGCTTATGACTTATGACGAACCTAAAGTTATTTTTTAGAAATTCAAAATGGCGGATAACAATTTTAGAAGAGTTTTAACTAATTCATGAAATTAATTAAAAAATAATAAAAAAGTTAAAAATTGGAGAAAAAAATTTGAAAATGATAAAAATATTTTAAGAATTGATGAAATTAATAAAAAAATTTAAAAATGAAGGCAAATAATTGAAAAATGATTTTAGAATATGAAAATTAAAGAAACTAATTGAAATATGACGAAAATTATTCTAAGTATATGACATTAATTGAAAAATAATAAAAATAGATAATACGAAATTGGAGGAGAAATTAATTTAAAAATGATAAAAACAATTGAAAATTTAAAAAATTAATTAAAAAATTGAAACATAGGGCAATTAGTTGAAAAATTAATAAAATAATTGAGAATTGGAGAAAACAATTAAAAAATGATAAAAATAATTAACAATTTGTGAAATTGAAAAAGAAAATTTAAATAATGAAAAAATTAAAAATTGAGACAAATATTTGAAAAATTATAAAAATAATTAACAATCCATGAAATTAATGAAAAGATAATAAAAAAATTAAAAATTGAAGTATAATTAATTGAAAATTATGTTAAAAAACAATTTAATTAAAAACATTAATTTACATTAATTAAAAATTAATGTAAATAATTGACATTTAACATAGATAATTGTAAGTTTAAGAAATTATTAAAAAAATAATGAAAATAGTTTAAAATTGAAGACTATATTGAAAAACGTTTAAAATAATTTAAAAATGGAGAAAAAATTGAATTATAATAAAAATAATTAACAATTGATGATTTTAATAAAAAAAATTATGAAAAAAATTAAAAAAGAAGCAAATAATTAAAAGATGATTTTAAAAAATGAAAATTAATGAAAATAATTGAAATTTGACATAAATTATTGGAAGTTTATAACATTAATTAAAAAATAATGAAAATAATTTGAAACTGGAAAAATTAATTTAAAAAAAGGATAATAAAAATTGAAACTTGGAAAAATAATTTAAAAATTACAAAAGAAATGAAAAATTCATAAAATTATTTTTAAAATAATTTTTAAAATCAGGCAATTAATATTGAGAAATAATAAAAATAATTGAAATATCAAGAAATAATGAAAATCTGACAAAAGTATTTGATAAATACTATTAATTATTAAGTTTCGATTAAGTTAATCAAATGAATGAAAGAATATAATTGTAATTTAAAGAAATTATTTTTTTAATTTATGAAAATAATTGATAAATAAAAAGAGAAACTGAATATAAATTAGAATAAGTTTAATAAAATAAAATCATTTCTGCAATTTTTAAGTCTTTTAATTATCTTTAAATTGTTTCCTAAAATCTTAAATATACCTTCCTCAAATTTTAGTAATTTTGTTTAGTTTTTTCATACACTTTTTCAATTTTAATTATTTTTCCCTTGACATTAAATCAATTTAATTATTTAATCCTAAATTTTATATTATTCATCGCAAATTAAAATTAATTTTTTTAATTTATCATTATTTTTGTCAATTTTCAATTACTACCTTCTAGTTTTAATCATTTTCATAAATTTCTGAATTAATTTCCTGAACTTTCAAATATTTCAAATAATTATTTTGTTCAATTTTCATTTCTTTTTATTATTTTGCAATGATTTTTTCCATCTTTTAATATTTGCATTATTTTTCAATTAATTTCCTGAATTTCCACAAATTTAGATTACTCTCATCAATTTTCCAAATTTTAAACGATGTTTCAATTATTTTCTTTTGCTTAAAAATAAATTTTGCAGTTTTTCTATTATTTTCTTCAGATTCTAATTATTGTTATTATTTTGGCAAAACGTTTAAAACTTTCAATTATTTATCTGAAATTTCAATTATTTTCATCAATTTTTAATTATTTCTGCGATTTTTATAATTATTTTCTTTAATTAAAAACTTTTAAGTAATTTTGTAATTATTGTATTTCTTTAAATTTATATTTTATGATTTTTTTCAATGATATCCCACAAATTTTATTTACTGTTATCAATTTTTCATATTTAAATTATTTTCATCATATTTAAAATTGTTTCTCAATCTTAAGTTATTTTTAGCATATTTTTTTCAATTATGAATTATTTTTCTAAATTGTTAATTATTATTATCATTTTCTAAAATTTATTATTTTCTAAGATTTTGAACTGTTTTTATAAAATTTCAATTATTTTCATCAATTTTCGATAATTTCTGGAATTTTATAATTATTCTCTTGAATTAAAATTTTTTAAGTAACGTTATTATTTTCTGTTCTTAAACATATATTCTAGGATTTTTTTAAACTATATCCTCAAATTTTATTTACTGTTTCCAATTTTTCATATTTAAATTATTTTTAGCATATTTCAATTCTTTTTCTTAATCTTAAATTACTTCCAGCATATGTCATTTTTTTTTTCATTTTGAATTAATTTTATTATTTTTCAATTATTTTACTCAATTGTTAATTACTATTCTCATTTTCTAAAATTATTTTTTAAGATTTATTAGTATTTTTCTGAAAATTAAATTATTTTCTTGAATTTTTAATTATTTTTATTTGCTTTCTTAATTTCTAAATTTTTTTTAATCATTATCGTAAATTTCAATTATTTTTAGTTCTCTGCAAATCTTTTGTCCAATCTCTTATTATTCTCATTTTTTTCAATTAATTTTTAAGATCTTCATGTATTTTTCGCAATTATTTTTTTTTATTAAAATTTTGTTCTAATTTTTTCAATTATTTCTGTCAAATGTCATTTATTTTTTACAACTGATTATTATTTTTTATCATATTTCAAATATTTTCTCCAAGTTTCAAATTTTAAAATCATTTTTCAATTATTTTCCAAAAAGTTGTTTCTTTTAATTTTCATTTTTTTTCATCTGTTGTATAATTTCAAAAAATTTAAACTATTTATTTGCAACTTCAATTATTTTTCTTCTATTTAAAATTATTTATAATATTTTTTATATTATTTTCTTCAATTTTCAATTACTTTCGTTCTTTTTCATAATTTCCAAAAAGTTTTTAATAATATATTTTTAATTAAAACTTGTTCTCTTTAATTCTAAATGACGTTTATCTTTTTTCATTTATTTAATCTAAGTTTCAATTATATACTTTCTTTTTTTCAAGGAGCTTCTAAAAGTTTTAAGCATTTTTTAAGTATTTTTTAAAATATTTTTCTGAAATTTTCTTTGACTTACCTTTATTTAAAATATAATATGTAATTTTTTCAATTATTTTTTTATATTTAAATTTTTTTTTTCATTTTCAATCATTTATTTTTTAATTTACAATTATTTTCTCTAATTTTTCATTATTCAATTTTTTCAATTTGTTTTCAAAACATTTCTATTATTTTTTAAATTACTTTCCCCAATTTTTAATTGATTTCATTACTTGTTTTCAATTAATTTGCAAAATTTTAAATTATTTTGTTTAATTTCAATTACTTTTCTCAATTTTTTTTAGTTCTGAAATTTTATAAATTTTGGCCTGAATAATTATTTATTATATTTTATTTATTTATTTACATAAATTTATTTTTAAATGTCATATTTAAAATATTTATAATCGTTTATAACACAAGGTGTAGAGTAGAAACTGCAAGCGCGCGTTGTTTAGTTTACTCAAACTTTAAATTACTACAATTAGTAAAGTTTTTGGAATTTTTTTTTTAAATATCTATTAGGGTCGATCAAGGGCCCCCTGAAAAAAACGGTAAGAGATAGAAATATTATTTTTTAAACAAATAAGATGCACCCAGAATTTCCTACAAGACAGTAATTAATAAGTTTTGTTTCTTAAAAATCAATTTGAAGGGTATTCAAGATGAAAATAAAAGCCACAGAATAGTAAAGAAGTAAAATGAAAGTATTCATTGACAAAATTTTAATTTTTGTTTAAATTAAGGTAACGGTACCAATACTCGATCCAGTACCTATAGTCAATCAGTGATGATTTAATTATAGACAAAATTCATTTATAGTTTTATTACATTGGTAAAAATAAATCTTGTTATATTCGAAGTAGTGTTTGGCATCAATACTTTTAAACTATTAATTAATGTTATCTAATTAAATCATCACTGATCGACTATAGTTACTGATCCAGTATAGGTATACCGTCACCTTATATCTGAAAACGAAAAATTTTGTGAAAAGAAATAATTTATATTGAATCACGAGACACGTAATTTGGATTATTCGTGACATGCTTTTGTAGTGATTGTCAGAGCTTTTAATTACTCATGAGCATTCTGAGGATTACTACGAGTCTCGGTATTCCCCGATCGCATATTAAAGGCCTTTGGTAGGCATTATGCGGTAGTCAAGTTGGTTTATGACGCAACCCAAGTGTATGCGTCTCTATGAATGCATGTGAATATGTTCCCCGTATTACCCACTGAACCGCATGCTCAATATTTCAATACCTTTGATCCAGAGGTCTTTCGAAACCTGTCTTTTCTGTTTCTTCGCTCTTTTTTAAAATTCTCAAAATGTATCGTCAAACAGACCTCTAGGGAAATTGCAAATTTTTTAGTTTCTCCAGAAATATGAAAAGTGCAGTGCATCAAAAAAGCAAATTACATCAGATCTGTTAAATTACTAAAATCCAGTTTTATTATACATTTTTTAGTAATTTTTAAAATATAGTTGTTTTATTGTCCGGTGAGATTTTCTATTTTCTAACATTTTGTACTAGAGAAAAAATAAAATTGGTTTCAATCCCGTTGGGAAATGTTTGTGTGAATATAAAGTGTATACCTGAAATTTGCAATCGATTAGTGTAAAAAGATTGGATTTTTCCTGTTTGAATGTTTTTTCCTTTTATTAAAGAGATTAAATTGAAAAATTGTCGATTTAATTTCCTTCACAAATTTGATTAAAGCTTGAACTTTTGTAATAAAATTCGTGTAACAATTTCGTTTGAAGGATAATTGAGTTATCGATGAGACATATTTTCTGCATTCTTTTCTCTTTGTATACTCATCGCCAGTGAATGTAGTTTAATGTAAAATAAAAGTGATTATACAGAATTCGGTGAGTTAAGTTTTTAATGTAATGATAACTATTTATTTCAAATTATTTAATTCTAAAAAAAATCTTTTAAAATATTTTATTATAAAAACGGTGATTTTAAAACGAATTTTCACTTTCTGCGCAAAAACTCCGAAATATTAGCGACTCTAAAAACATAAGTTTCATCAAAACTGGACGAAAGTTTTTTCACCTTTAAAAAAAATTCATAAAAAAATGACTGACTACGTGGCTCATCTTCCGTATTATTTATTCGAATTATTATTTAATTTTTTTATTTCTAAATGAAGAAAAAATGTTTTACATAAGGAAATGGATGTAAATCTTACTTTTCTGAAATTCAAATTGGAGCCTTGAGTATCGAAGCAACAGATCTCTCTTGTGAACTGGCAGGTGTGAAGACCACAGGGAGTCTTTGAATTGCCATACAATACGTCTCGGCGCGTGCTGCATTCAATGTTGACCAATTCCAAATTATACGGATTTCGAGAAAGGAACTCCAAAGGGCTATCTAAAATTATGATTTTAGACCAACCCCTCCCTTTAATCTTCACACTTTTACACGATCAAAATTAACAATTAAAATTAAATTTTTCATTTTTCTGAGCACCACTCATATTCAGGAAAAAATTATATGATGTTAATTTTTTCTTTCCCAAATAGCACGTAAAATTGAAGAAATTGATGAAAATGATCATTTCAATAATGAATAGATTTACTATTTCAATAGTAAATTAGAGAATCCAATTATCTGAAAGCCCACATGCTAATTATTGTTAAGTAGTTCTAACAACCAAATTAATTTATTCAGAAACGATACATTATGAGGGAACCTTTCATTTCAAATTCGTCAATCCGCTGGCAGAAGATACAGCTTTGACAACTAGTATATATAAGTATAACATGTTTTCATTTTATTAAATTTGTGAATGTCGACCTTTGCCAGTAATGATGTTTCCTACTTATCAAACAGACAAAATACTTAGCAATCTATAAAACGCGTATTCATATACATCAAAAAGCTTATATTATTCATACATAACATAAAGTTGCTTTTATAGCATTGCTTCAATGTTCAAATTTTCTGTTTCCAAATTACTGCTTTTGAATCAAATATGGTATTTTCTATTTTAAAGGCAATGATATACAAAATCAATTAAATGTTATATTAAACTAATTATATTATTAGACTTTTAGATTAGTAATCGACGATACTGATTTAATAGTTACATTGCAAAAATTGATATCTTCTAAGTGTCTTATTTTAAGACATTTTAGTGCCTTTTTTGTATCTAAGACGCAATTTTGAATTGCGCAATAGATTTCACAGATTTTACTGTTATAGATGCTACACAGGTACTAACAAAAATTAAAAAAAAAACTTTTTGTAGCACGTTTAGTCCTTTTATATAGGTTAGAAATCCGTTTTGAATGATAATTTATCAGTTCCCGTTTTTTGAGAAATCTGTAATTTCGAAAAGCGCGAATGATTTACGAGGTTTTATTTTTTACAGGTGTAAGATTTGTTTTTTATGCGCTAAAAATACAGACAAAAACCTTTTTGTAGCATATTTAGTCCTTTTATATAGGTTTAAAATCCGTTTTGAATGATAGTTTATCAGTTCCCGTTTTTGAGAAATCCGTAATTTCAAATTGCGCAATAGTTTTCACAGATTGTATTTTTTATAGATGCCAAATAGATACTAATATAAATACAGACAAAAACCTTTCTGTAGCTCGATTCGTAATTTTTTAGAAGTTAATGTTCCGTATTAAATGATATTCTATCAATACCCGTTTTTGAGAAATCCGTAATTTCGAATTACGCAATAGTTTTTACAGATTGTATTTTTTATAGATGCCACATAGGTACTAACAAAAATTTAGAGAAAAACATTTTTGTAGCACGTTTAGTCCCTTTTTATAGGTTAACAATCCGTTTTAAATGATATTTTATCAATTCCCGCTTTTAAGAAATCCGTAATTTCAAATTACGCAATAGTTTTCACAGATTGTATTTATTATAGATGCCACTTAGGTACTAACAAAAATTCAGACAAAAACCTTTTTGTAGCACGTTTAGTCCTTTGTTGTACGTTAAATATCCGTTTGAAATTATTTTTTAAAAGTTCCCGTTTGTAAGAAATCCGTAATTTTGAAAAGCGCAAATGATTTTCGGGGTAGCACAATTTGTCATTTTTTTCAGGTTAACATTCCGTTTCGAATGACATTCTATCAGTTCCCGTTTTTAAGAAATCCGTAATTTCGAATTGCGCAACAGATTTAAGGAGTAACACCACTCTAAAGGTATAAAAAAGGCCTTACTTTAATAATTTTTTTTGAGAAGATAGAAGAGGAATTTGTTTTGATTTTTTCAGGGACTATTAAGGGTACAAAGAAGTATGTATAATCTTTGTTTTTATTATTTTAAATAAAAAATAACGTCTGTAGAGCCGTTGTTGCAGAACGCTTTTTTTTAATAACCTTAAAGTACAGTGCCGCTCAAAATCTTCTATAGTCAAGATTTTTTTTTATTCATTACTATTCAATAGGACAACATTTTGTCCAAGTTTCAGTCCGATAGAATAAACTTGCTTTTCGGACCTGTGACACTTGAGAAATAATCCCCCATATGGATACATTTTTTCTTTATGTTTAAATATTTTTTCCTAGTTCTACGCATAGAATGGCACATTTTTTTTCTTAACAATTTTTTCCAAAAGTCAGTTGTTCTCAAGTTACCAACAATTGGAAAAAGGCTATTTTTATAAACAAATGATCATATCTTCCTTCCCAACTATCGTAGAGCAATTTTTAAAAAATCGGTTTCAAGGTGACAAAAAATACTTCCAAATGCTATTGACCGAATCCATTTCAAATCATGCAGGCAGTCCGATGGTGCATCGAGAATTAACTTTATATGAAAGTATGTTTTTCTGCTCGAAAAATAAAGAGACACGTATTTTTTTAAATTTTCATAACATTTTTTTTTGAATTTTTACGATTTTTTTAAGATTTTAACAAAAAAAAAAGTTTTTTATCCATTTTTTCTTTAAAATCTCGTAATTTACACAATTTTCAAGCTTTTTAGTTGCTCTTCGGCTCATTCTTTTCTATTTTTTATGGTTTTTAAAAATGTATTAAGATAAGTAAAAAAAATTGTTAAAAACAGCTTTTTCTTTTTCCAAGAAAGTTGGATGATATTGCTATTTATCATCTGTTATTACATTCCATTATATTTTTAAAAAGAGCATTAAAAATATAAACAAAGGGCACCAGGAACGATTTTCAATCTTGAAAATTGGGAAATTTAGGAGGTTTTTAAGAAAAAAAAGAAAATAATTTTTTTCTTCCAAGAAACAAAAAAATACCAAATGAAATTTTTGTGGTAAGTAGTACACTTAAGTAGCTATAAACCCTGAAAATTTCAAGAAAAAAAAGGTGGCCTTTTTGAGATAAAAATTTTTTTAGTTTTTTTAAAAATCAATGTATTGTTTTTGTTTAACAATTTTTTTTACTTATCTTGATAAATTTTTAAAAAGCATTAAAAATAGAAAAGAATGAGCCAAAGAGCAACTAAAAAGCTTGAAAATTGTGTAAATTACGAGATTTTAAAGAAAAAATTGATAAAAAACTTATTTTTTTGTTAAAATCTTTAAAAAATCGTTAAAATTCAAAAAAAAAAATGTTATGAAAATTTAAAAAAATACGTGTCTCTTTATTTTTCGAGCAGAAAAACATACTTTCATATAAAGATAATTCTCGATGCACCATCGGACGGCCTGCATGATTTGAAATGGATTCGGTCATTTATTGAATTAAAATGTGATAATTTCCTTAAAAATTGTATCAATTAAAAAATTTTCAAAAAAGTGAAAAAAAAATTTTTTTAGGTATCGTTTTAAGTCAAATATTTAAGCTATAAAATAAATATTTGATAAAGGTTTTAGGTATCTTTATTAGTAATGAAGATACAATCATTTTTTTAATGCCCTTGCATGCCGTACGGTGGGCAAATCCTTTTGAGCAACAATGTATACTTTAAATAAATGTTACGTTCAAGATAAGAAAACCCTTAAAATTATTTCCTAAGTCCTCCTTTTAAATTAATTTCTATAAAGAACTTGATTTGACATGAGGATAAGTCAATGAGTTAACTAAAAATTAAGTAAAATTATTTATTTGTATGTCAAAATATTCAGAAAATTATACAATTTCGTTATAAGATTTGAATCTTATTTTTGAAGAGGAAATAGTCCTGAATAATATTCTGAAGAGGCTCGTGTTAGTTATCTTGTACGAAGATTCAGGTAGACAATTAGGCTAGAAACTGAGTAGGTATTATCCTTGGTGTTGATATTTGATTAGGTTGATGTTGTCTCAAGAATTATCTGCACCATGTTGCGTTTTTAAAAATGCGTATAAATACACAGGTGATTGTAGTCCTCAGGTAGTTTTGAAGAAAGATTGTTCACACGCAAACTGGTACAAGTTACAGGGGTTAACTTGGCTCGAATAGAAAATCGTTTGATTATTAGGGCCCGTATCATTTTGACACAAATTGTTTTGGGCAACTTGTTATATTGTACTCCGGAAGATGAATGTTATATTTTACTCCTTCTGAAATCAAAGATTTTTAAGTTTTAATTATTCAATAATTGAACTTAATGGATTAATTAAGTCTTTTAATATTAATTTAATGTATTAAAATCAATTATTTAATAAGTAAGACTAAAAAATCTTTGATTTCAAAAGGAGTAAAATATAACATTCATCTTCGGGAGTACAATATAACAAGTTGCCCGAAAAAATTTGTGTCAAAATGATACGGGCCCGATTATTACCGATCAACAAAATCTCCCACTATTGTTCACAAATTTCTGAAACAGTTTATCTTACTGATTGATTGATGATTGACTTGATTGTAAACTGGCAATTTTATTTGTCTAACTCCGATAATTTAAATTTAGAATCAGTAAGTGAATTTACGACTGACTAATTTATGGAGAGTATCACTACCGAGTATTGGTATCAACTCTTGCACTGAATACCGGGTAAAGTCTCACTGGTGAAAAATCTCCGTATATTGTTTCGCTGTAAATGTCTTGCCAATACTGACTTCTTTGTAACTGATTTTTAGGGATTTATATATGTTCGATTTCCTATTGTTCGATAGGTAGAAACCTGCACAAAGTAGGTCTGGCGGTACTTCCTGCGCGTTTTTGCTATTAGCAAGAATGATAATTCAAATTCTTGATATCCGGCCTGTGTTGCTAAAAAAATCGACTTCATAATTTATCATTCTTATTACTATCACTAGGTTTTCATATTTGTAAGAACTGCTCTTCCTGCTTCTTTCTTTGTTTCATGTTGATTTGGTTTCTCGTTCACTACCTGCCGTATTTCCTTTTAAAAGTAGGTTTAATGAATCTTCCTATTTCTTTCTTCATTTTATGTGAATTTGGATTCAATTCCGGTGAAAATTGAAAAGAGTCAGAGATGAAATTCTATCATGACTTGCTTAAGCGACAAAACGGTGTCTTTCCCGCAGCTGGATCAGAATTCAAGTATAGCCTCCTTCGAATTGCAGAAGTCGAACTCGAAAAGCGGTTGCCGATTGTCTCCTTATTTCAATCTCTCTATAGCGAGATTCCTTATTCACAGCTTCAGTTCCGCATCCGCAGCAGCGTCACTATTTCAAACAGAGTGATCATGCTAGTTAATACAGCAAAAGAGGTAGGGGCGGGAGAGGGACAGAAACAAAGAGGGGGAGTGAGACAGAGTCTAAGTGTGACAAAGGAATGGTGGAGAAGGGGGAGAGAAACTGAAACACAGATAAGGGCAGAGAAAGGGAAGGGGTAAAGAGAGTCAGAAACGCAAAGTGGGAGAGAGAGAGAGAGAGAGAGAAGGTGAGGGTGGGATCGAGGGGGGGGTAGGAAGGGGTTACAAGATTTAGAGAGGGGAGAGAGACAAATTCAGAATAGTCGAAGAGACAGTTGTAAAAGGGGTGGGGCAAATCGGGACATCAATGGGGAGGGTTGAAGTGACAGTCATGGAGAAGCTGCGAAGAGAGGCGAAGCAGAGAGTAGATAACGTTAAGTGTATTAAGCTTCTGCACAGGCTGCAAGCTCTATGCTTGCACAATGACCAAGTTGCACGAGTTTCTGCCTTCTTCACTCTTTTGTTTTTCTATCGGCACCTACCTATTTGATTCTCCCCTCTCCTTTCTACTTTTGTATTGTCTCTTGTCCTACCCTTACATGTACCGGAAACGTGACGTTCATTTTAAGTTCACTAGACTTTTTCCGCATTCCAATGAAAAAGTTTCGAGTTTTCTCTTTCAATTTACTTCACTTGGGTCTTTTTTTTTTTTTTTTTCAAAATATCTACTTTATCTCAACTCTGGTCCCTTTTAAACTAGATTCTTGTCTAGAATTAGTCGCTAATTTATTTCAGTCTCGTTTAATTGTTAAACTTTCAATACCATCTGTTCGATAAGGACGAATTTTGAATTACAAAATTATATAGGACAGAAAAATTGTTATACTTATAGAACATTATATGATCGCAACAGTCAAAAATTGTAATGTATGTGTTTGAAATTTTCTAGTGGCTTATAGATTGACAAAGTTTATAAAAATCATAAGAGAAATTGAAGATCTTTTGTTCTCGTCTAGTCCATCTATGAAATTCGATATTAGCGAGAGCCAATAAATTAAAATAAAATAATCTTTGAACTACGAGTAGACTTGAAAATGTGTGGCTTTTTTGAGATTATGAACTAACACAGTGAGAAGTATCAACCGTTCTTTTTTAAGAGAAGAAAAAATCACTGCGTTATCAACTGTACCAAATTATTTCTGCCCTCAGAACTAAGGTACAATAAAAATTTGTAAAACAAAAAAGTAACACAAAACTTGTAACATTTGATCACTCTAATGTTCAATAAACTGTAATCATATAGATATCAAGACATCTTTATTATTTATTTAATAAAAGAACAATTGTATAAATAAATAAATAAATAGATAAATGTTTAAATATTCAAAGATAGATGACCCCCGTAGGATCCATAGAAAACAACGTATACACAACAAAAATAAATATTAAATCAGCCTACCTTCCTCCAAAAATACTAGAATTAATTAAATATTATTTCAATCTAGCTTTCGCTCGAGATATAACATAAAATTAAATTTTAAAATTCCTTTATACTACACATATGTTGATAACACGATTTTGTTTATTCTTAAAAATAAATTATTATTAATTTTGGAATTGTTTATTTCATATCATGATAGATTACAGTTCTCTCATAAAGTTGAGTAGGAAAATTCTATTGCATTCTTGGATTTGAAAATAATTCGAAATAATGATGGTTCTATAAAAAGAAATAGAAAAAACACTTTTTCTAGTAGAAATATAAATTTTCTTACCAATCATCCAATTAAGCAAAAAAGTGCTATAGTAAAAAATTGAGTTGATTTAGCTATATTATTATCTGACAAAGTACTTTATCATGATAATTTAAGCATTGTTAAAGAAAATTTATTATTAAATAATTATCCTTCAGAGTTTGATTGGTCAAATATTAAAATTTTACATAAAGATAAAAATTATTACCAAAGATTAGTGCTGGAATGTTTTTTTTTCTAAAAATGAAAAAAATAATTGTATAAACAAAATGACAGATATTTATAATTTTGACGAGTCTTATAAGAATATTATTTCTTGACTTGTTCCTTTCATTGTCTTATTTATAATTATTTTTAAATTGTAATGTAGATACATATGTCATCAAAGAATCTTAACAAAAGGTGAAAAAATAAATTTTACAAAAATTACAAAATTTTATTAAAAGCAGTATTATGAATATATAGATAAAAATTTTAAGGATAATTTCATTGAAATGGGAAACTTAAAGCAAAAATATGTAAAAAACGTAATAATTGAAAAATCTGCAAAAATTAAATTCTTCAAAACTAAAAAAAGTAAAAAAATCATTGAAGACAAAAGGAGGAAAATTAAGAAACATAATAATAATGTTATAAAATCTTAAACAGGTTAAGAAAGATTGAATAAATTGCTTTTTTAAAATCAAATTTCTGCGCGATAAATACTAAAAAATTTTAAAATAAAAAATTGAAATTACAAAAGAAAGGGAAAAATGATTTTTGAGAAAAAAAAACAAATATTTCTAAGTAATAGAGAAATTATGATCAATTGAGAAAATTTATTATAAGATCAATTTTACATAAAATTAAATAAAAGAAGAAAAGTCTTTAAAAATTATAACGATTAATAGGTTATGATATATGACAAAAATTCGAAAAAATATTTAAAAAATCATACTCAACATTGAAAAAAATTATATTTCACAACTTCTAAATTATAATACCTACTAAACAAAATTAATCACTTGAAAAAGTAAATAATTTTTTTTTAATATTGTAAAAATAAACTATATAACGTCGAATTTGCTTCAAAAGTGGCACTTGTTTTTTTCTCTTAGTAAACAA
The DNA here is from genome assembly GCA_037103525.1 of Ganaspis brasiliensis. Lineage (NCBI taxonomy): Eukaryota > Metazoa > Arthropoda > Insecta > Hymenoptera > Figitidae > Ganaspis > Ganaspis brasiliensis. The sequence goes on from JAZKLR010000185.1 coordinate 6,618,581, forward strand.
AGTAAAAATTACTTGCTTTCACGGCAATTTTTAATCTATTTGCATTGATTGAATAGAAAAGTAAATATTTTTTTAAACTCAAGCAAATTCTAAATTGTTTTTTTTTTTCAGTGTAGTTCTCTTTTCTGTTGAAAAAAAAGAGAAACAGTTTTAGTTGATTAAAAAAACTGATGGCGAATATTTTTCATCTTTTAAAGGATATTTTAGTGATTTTCAGTGAATGAAAATTAATTGCTAAAAACCTGAATAGAAAGTATTTGAAATTGACTTTACTAGATTTCTATCTAAAAAATAATATATTTCAAGTGCGAAAAAATAAATGATATATATTTTTAATCTGTATATTTAAAACAGGAATTAACTTAATTTTGCATTTTTAACCTATGAAATTATCGGTTTTACAAAAAAAAAAAATAATAATAATAATAATTTTAGTAAATAGAAAAATGTATTTAAATTACTTGACCACTTTTTTTAGGTTTTTTTCAAAACCATAAATTTTTTAACATTTTTATCACGTTTCTCAACTTTCTTCTATTTACGTTTGTTTCTTTTTTACCTTTTCCGAAAATCTTGTTAAAAAAAAAGTTATTGAATTTGGAGAACTTTGTAATTTAATTAATAGCAAAAAATTTGTTCGAATAAAACATAAAATTTAAAAGATCAAAACAATTTGTGAGAAAAAAGGCATGTAAATTAAAAATTCTATTAGTTAGTATATGATTTTAATTATGATGTGCTTCAGCTATTAAATATTAAAACTCAATAACACCGGTAATCTAGAAGTTAAAATGTTTGAATATAAAATTTAAAATGAAAGCAGATATCTATACATTCAATTGTATTAAAACTGACACTGGTTGTATCAGAGCACCAAATATTTGTTCTCTTCTTTTATATCTTGAAATCGAAAAAATACCTCGATGCCAATTTTCCCCTGAATTGGAATGGGAAATTTTAATATAATTGAAATATTCAGAAATTGAAAGCTTAATATTTGTATTTTAAAACGTGAATCCATGTAAAAGTTGAACAAACAATTCAAAATTCATATTCAAATCGACTAAAAGCATTCAGAAATTTTAATCTCGATTTATAAAAAATTACAACTTTATTAAATATTTAAAATATGAAAATTTTAATTAGTAAATTTTCAATAGTTCTATATTCGAATATAAAGTACTAATTATTCTCATTTCCTTTGATCGTTAATTTTATTGATATTAATTTCAGAAAAATTCTAACTTTTATTAAACGTCATTTTCATATAAAACTACTTTCTACTAATACTAATTTCTACTTTTCCTAAATCATATTGATTTTAATTAATTTTCATTTCTTCTAATTTCTATTAAATATATTTTTTATTTATCCTAAATTCCACTGATTCTAATTTTGCTTGATCCTCTTGATTTATACGAATTTTCATTGATTCGAAATTTTGTTCAACCTAATTTTCATTAATCGTAATTTTTTAAATTTATTCTAATCTTTATTAAACCTAATTTCTACTAAACCTATTTACAATTTGTTCTAATTTCCACCAACCTTAATTTCCATTAAGTAGAAATATTATTCAGACGAATTTTCATTAATCCTAAATTCTATTCATTAAGATTTAAAATTTATCTTAAACTCAGTTGAATCTAATTCCTAGTGATCTATTATTTTAAAAAATTTGAATAAATTTTAAATTATCCTGATTTTGATAGATCCTAATTTTCAATGATCCTAATTTCCAATAATCCTACTTATCATTTATTCTAAATTACATTGATACATTTTTTCTTGGTGATAAATTCAATTAGATTTTTAATTAATTTTCAATTTAATTAATTCTATTTTCAATTTATCTTAATTTCCATGAATTTGAATTGTCACATTTCCCAATTTTTATTTATCCTAATTTCTAGTGTCTGAAATTTCCATTAATTTTAAATTCTATTGATTATAATCTAATTTCTGGTGATCATTCTCATTTATTCATTTCCAATTATCCTACTTTCCATTTCTCCTAAATTTAATTGATTCTTTTGTTTCTTGATCCTAAATTTAAATCAGAATTTACTCCTGAATCCTTATTTTATCCTTTTTTTCTCTGAACCTAGATTTCATTGAACCCATTTTCCATTACCCTAATCTCTATTAATTCTAATTTCCATTTATATCAATTTCCACTTATCCTAATTTCCATTAATTCTGATTTCTAATAATCCTACTGATCATTTATCCTAAATTTCACTGACATATTATTTCTTGATGCTAAATTTTCTTGAGGCTAATTTTTCGTGAACAAATATTTTATTAATCCTAATTTCCATTAATTCAAATTTTTATTACTTCTAACTTCTAATTATCCTAATCTCTATATATATTCTAATTTCCCTTAAACCTAATTTTTATTATTTTTTTTTTATTTATCCTTATTTTCATTATTCCGAATTTAAACTTTTCCTAACCTCTGCTCATAATATTCTTTGTTAATCTGATATTTATTTATTAGTAATAGTTTTTTCTTTCATTACTCATAGAAGAATTGTTTTATTATTTTAAATTATTCTTTAAATTATTTATTTTAAATTCCCACTAATTTAAAAAAATATTGATTTTAATATCCATTAATTATCTTACCTATTTATTACTTTAATAATTTTTTATAATTCTAATTTATATTGGTAACTTTTATTATTCCTAATTTCCAATTATCCAAATTTCCATTTCTTCTAAGTTTCTTTGATTCTATTGTTCCTTGATCATATACTTTAATTAGGATTCGATTTAAACCCTTACTTTATCCTTATTTTCTCTAAACCTAGATTTCATTGAACTTATTTTCCATTATCCTAATATCCAATTTCCATTAATCCCAATTTCAAATAATCCTAATTTCCATTAATCCCAATTTCAATTAATCCTAATTTCCGTTAATCCTAATTTCCATTAATCCTAATTTCCAATAATCCTAATTCCCATTAATTCTAATTTTCCTTACTCCTAACTTCTAATTATCGTAATATTTATAGATTCCAATTTTCCTTAAACCTAATTTCCATTCATTTTGTTTTTTATTTGTCATCATTTTCATTAATCCGGATTTAAAGTTTTCCTAATCTCTGCTTATTATATTTTTCGTTAATCTAGGATTTAGTTATTAGTAGTATTTTTTCCTTCTATTCTTTATTTCAGTAATTAACTTTTTTTGTAGTTTAGAGGAATGTCAGAAAAAACATTGTCAAAATTTAAAAAAAAAATAGTTCTTCAATTTTTTTTTGATCTTTTTCCAAAAAGCGAAATTAGTTCAATTCTGAAAATTAATTAATTATAATAATGTGATTAATAACTAAGAATCAAATTAATAATTTATTATGATAATAAATAGGATCCTTGATACTAAATTTTAATTAGGATATGTTCCTAAGTCTATATTCTATCATTTTTTTCTTTGAACCTAGATTCAAAGTTTCAAACCTAGATACAAAATTTAAAAAATACTGTTTTTCTATTTTTTTCCTATCTTCTTCCAAAAACCGAAAAAAAATTCAATTTCTAACATTTAATAAATTCTATTTTCAATTTATCTTAATTTCAATGAGTTCGAATTTTCATTTTTCCGGAATTTTATTTATCCCGATTTTTATTGTTCAAAATTTCCCATTATTTGAAATTCTATTGATCTTAATTTCCATTAATTTTCTTTGCTATTTATTACAAATTTTGTAATTTGTTAAAATTCAAATTTCCAGTGATAATTTTCATTTATTCTAATTTCCACTTATCCTATTTTCCATTAATCCTAATTTCCATTTAATCTAATTTTCACTGATCCTTATTTATAAATTAATACCAATTTTCATTCACTCGTCCTAATTTCCATTGATCATAATTTTTCTTTAGCCAAATAATTCGGATTCGTTTTTAAATCCTTATTTTATCCTAATTTTCTCTGAACCTAGATTTTATTAAACCAATTTTCCATTATCTTAATCTTTATTAATTCTAATTTCCATTTATCCTAATCTCCACTTTTCCTATTTTCCATTATTCCTAATTTTCATTAATTCTAATTTTCATTACTCCTAACTTATAATTTTATTGTAATTTCTATAAACTCTAATTTCCCTTAAACCATTTTATTTTTTATTTATCCTCATTTTCATTAATCCAGATTTAAAGCTTTCTTAATCTCTGCCTATTATTACATTTTTCATTAAGCTGAAATTTAATTATTAGTAGTGTCTTTTCCTTCCATTATTTATATCAGAAATAACATTTTTTTATTTTTTGGACGGTAAGACAAAAACGTCGTCAAAATTAAAAAAAAAAAATAGTTTTTTTTTCTGATCTTCTTCCAAAAATCGGAAAAAAGTTCATTTCTGAAATTCAATTAATTCTACTTTCTATTCATCTCAATTTCCATAAATACGAATTTTCATTTTTATTTATCCTAATTTCTATTGTTTTAAATTCCCACTTATTTTAATTTCTATTAATCTTAATCTCCATTAACTTTCTTTGCTTTTTATTACAAATTGAATAATTTGTTATGATTCTAATTTCTGGTGATAATTTTCATTTATTCTAACTTCCAATTATCCTATCTTCCATTAATCCTAATTTCCACTGATCCTTATTTATAAATTGATCCCAATTTTCATTCATTCGTCCTAATTTCCATTGATCATTAATTTTTCTTTACCCAAATATTGCTTAAGCGTAATATAATTCAATTAAATCTAATGCACCTACATTTTAACGGTACTTTTTATCTACTATTTTAAAACTTGAAAACAAAACAAGAATAAAATATATTCTATTTATTAATTTTTTTCTTTAAAAAGCATAGTTCCATTCTAGTTTTAAATGAATGTTGATTGGTTAAATTTTCGCAGTTCTTCAGTTTAAACAAGGTTTAAAATTTGAATTAAAATTTCTGAACTTGATGATTGTCTGGTATGAAATTAAAACTTTTGTCCTAATTTCAGCTCAAAGTACTTTTGAATGCTATTTTGATCTCTTTTGCAGTCTACTACACCCAGTCGGTTAGCTTCATTGTTCAAAACCCTCTTGTGCGAGCAATAAACTTCTTCAATGCAATCACCCAATTTCTCTTTTTCTTTCATCGTTTCTCATTTTCCTCACCCTCGACAAAATCCCGTTGTCACGTACTTCACTGCGTGCAAGTGACACTTGAAAACACGGAATAACACGGAGATATCAACTTCAACACATAGTTATTTTATTATTCCTTCATTGGATTCCACCTTCATTTCCTTTCCTCGACGAGAATTTTCTTTATTCAGACGTTTCTTAGAATCGTCTTTCAAGTAAATTAAATTCCAACCTTTAGGTAATATTTTTATTTCACAAAAAAAAAAAAGAAAAAAAGTATTCCTCGAGTTAAATTGAATTCAAATAAAAAGCAAACTTTATTACCATTTTGTGCATGTTTCATTTCTGTTGTGGTTTATAATTCACTCGTCTTTGAAAAATGCTACAACAAAATTTTTCAAAAACATATATTGGGATTGACTTTCGTCTGAGGGATTTTTTGGAATCTTGTAAAATGTTGAAAATTTTTAGTTAATTAAAAATTAATATATAATAATTATAATTAATCTACTAAAATTTGGTGAATGCATTTTGTTCTGTTTGTTACATACAATTGATTAACTATTTTTTACTTAAGAAGGTTAATTTTAAACGTGATCGATTGATTTAAATATATGACTTGAATTAAAATTTTAGGCATTTTGATATATTAAGTTCAAGTTATATGTTTAATTAATAAAACGCATTTAAAATTAATATTCTCAAGTAAAATTTTTCAAATCTTAAAATTAAGTAAATTTTTTTTTAAAGATTTATAATAATAAATTCAAGATGTTTTTATTTTATTATATCTACTGCTTTTCAACATTTTACAAAATCTCGGAAAAAGTTACAAGAGTTAAAAAAGTGCAAAATTGTAAAAATATTGTATTTTAAAATGTAATAAGATGCACTTATTAGTTTTTGTTGATTTTAGATATTCTTCAAAAACTGCACGCCTAATGTCAAACATTACCGAAAATAAAAATTAAATATTTGCACCTTAAACAAAAATTTATTTTTATAAAAAAAAAGAATTACTTTTATAAATAAAATGTTTTTACAAATTTATACTTTTTTTTTACAGATTCCGCTAAAAGTTAAGGAGTTGTAGATAATAATCAAATAAAAAAATTATTTATTATTAAAACTGTTCAAATAAGACGTTTCGATTTATTTTAATATTTAAAAAATATAACTTGAGAAGATTAGAAGATTTAAAACTTTTTTTAAATTCAACTTTGATTGCATTTAAATTTGGATGGATCTTAATTTGGATGAGTTTGAACTTTAAAATTAAAACAAAACTTTTATTTGGTAGAAAACGGGATTTAGCAATATCTTGCGTTGCTCTTTTCAATTCCTGTGTATATGAAACGCATTCAGATACAGGTAAACAAGTAAACATGTGTACACGCTAGTATGTATATATATGTTTGTATTGAATGCATATTCTGCTAACAATCATACACGCCTCGAATGTTCTCTCCGTTTCCATAAACTGTCGAATTCTTGAGTGTATTATATCCATTTATAGGTATACATACACGAAAATGCATGAATCACTGTGCTTGCTATTTTACGGTCAGTAAGCTTCAATTTCGTCACTATCACGACTCACAGACTTGCAGTCAAAGTTTACGCGCGTAATTTAATTACACTTTCATTATAAATCCCATTTATAAATTTCATTCATGTAAAATTATAATTATGGGCCAAAAGCTCGCTACCACTGTTCACATCATGCATACCTGCAGAAATGACTGTTTTTGGGTCAGATATATATATATATATAAAGCAATATATACTATATATATGTATGTATATTATTTTATTTGTTTACTGTTAAAGTTGTATCAACCTACCCAAATATTACATTTGAAACAATTAAAAAGACAGCACTACAAAAAAAAAAAAAAGAATTTTTTTGCAGAGACACTACTCTAATGTATTCCTATGTATTTTTTTTCACTGAATCCGAATCCAAAATTAGAATTACCAAATTGGTACAACTTTTTGAGATAATTTAAAAAAAAGATCAAAAACATCTAAAAAAATTTCTCAAAAAACCGAAAAAACTAAAAAAACATTCATTTTGTCCGGGACAATATGGTAGTGTATTCCAACGTATTTTTCTCTGCTGAATCCGAATCCAAAGTTAAAATAGCCAGATAAGTACAACTCTTTGAGATAATTTAAAAAAAAAGATGAAAACATCTAAAAAAATTCTCAAAAACCCGCAAAAACCAAAGAAACATTCTTTTTGTCCGAGACAATATGCTAGTGTATTTCAACGTATTTTTCTCCGCTGAATCGGAATCCGAAATTAGAATCACCAGATTGGTACAAGTTTTTGAGATAATTTGAAAAAAAGATCAAAAACATCTAAAAAAATTTCTCAAAAACCCGAAAAAACCCGAAAAACCAAAAAAACATTCTTTTTGTCCGGGCAATATGCTAGTGTATTCCAACGTATTTTTCACCGCTAAATCCGAATTCGAAGTTAGAATTGCCACATTAGTACAACTTTTTAAAATAATATAAAAAAAAAAAGATCAGAAATATCTAAAAAAAATTGCTAAAAAACCCGAAAAAACCAAAAAAACATTCTTTTTGTCCGGGCAATATGCTAGTGTATTCCAACGTATTTTTCACCGCTAAATCCGAATTCGAAGTTAGAATTGCCACATTAGTACAACTTTTTAAAATAATATAAAAAAAAAAAGATCAGAAATATCTAAAAAAATTGCTAAAAAACCCGAAAAAACCAAAAAAACATTCTTTTTGTCCGGGACAATACGCTAGTGTATTCCTACGTATTTTTCTCCGCTGAATCGGAATCCGAAATTAGAATTACCAGATTGGTACAAGTTTTTGAGATCATTTGAAAAAAAGATCAAAAACATCTAAAAAAATTTCTCAAAAACCCGAAAAAACCCGAAAAAACTAAAAAAACATTCATTTTGTCCGGGACAATATGCTAGTGTATTCCAACGTATTTTTCTCTGCTGAATCCGAATCCGAAGTTAAAATAGCCAGATTAGTACAACTCTTTGAGATAATTTAAAAAAAAAGATGAAAACATCTAAAAAAATTCTCAAAAACCCGCAAAAACCAAAGAAACATTCTTTTTGTCCGGGACAATATGCTAGTGTATTTCAACGTATTTTTCTCCGTTGAATCGGAATCCGAAATTAGAATTACCAGATTGGTACAAGTTTTTGAGATAATTTGAAAAAAAGATCAAAAACATCTAAAAAATTTCTCAAAAACCCGAAAAAACCCGAAAAACCAAAAAAACATTCTTTTTGTCCGGGCAATATGCTAGTGTATTCCAACGTATTTTTCACCGCTAAATCCGAATTCGAAGTTAGAATTGCCACATTAGTACAACTTTTTAAAATAATATAAAAAAAAAAAGATCAGAAATATCTAAAAAAATTGCTAAAAAACCCGAAAAAACCAAAAAAACATTCTTTTTGTCCGGGACAATACGCTAGTGTATTCCTACGTTTTTTTCTCCGCTGAATTAGAATCCGAAATTAGAATTACCAGATTGGTACAAGTTTTTGAGATAATTTGAAAAAAAGATCAAAAACATCTAAAAAAATTTCTCAAAAACCCGAAAAAACCCGAAAAACCAAAAAAACATTCTTTTTGTCCGGGCAATATGCTAGTGTATTCCAACGTATTTTTCACCGCTAAATCCGAATTCGAAGTTAGAATTGCCACATTAGTACAACTTTTTAAAATAATATAAAAAAAAAAGATCAGGAAATATCTAAAAAAATTGCTAAAAAACCCGAAAAAACCAAAAAAACATTCTTTTTGTCCGGGACAATACGCTAGTGTATTCCTACATATTTTTCTCCGCTGAATCCGAATCAAAATTCAAAATAACCAGAATGGCTAAATTTTTTTAGATAACCTTAGAAAACTGCTAAAAAACACGAAAAACCCGCTTTTTTTTAGATTATCTAAAAAAGTTGAACTAATCTGATCATTGTGATTTTGAACTCGGATGCAGCAAATAAAAATATGTAGGAATACACTAGTTTACTATTCCGGACAAAATTTTTTTTCTGGTTTTTGAGTAGCTTTTTGAGATAATCTCAAAAAAATTCATAAAACACGAAAATTTTCTTTTTTTTACCGGGACAATATGGTTGTGTATTCCTACGTATTTTTTTCCGTTAAATCCGAATCCGAAGTTAAAATTGTCAGATTATCAAAATTTGTCAAGATAACCTTAAAAAACATTTTTAAGTAATCTAAATAAATTTCAATTGCATCAATTGAAAGTTGGATAAATTTAAAATTGGATCAATTAGGAGTTGAATAAATTTGTTTTATTTATCAAGTGGAAATTCGAATTTTTATATTTAGATCAAATAAAAATTATCGAAATTTACAAGTGGATAGATTGGAAATTAAATAAATTTATATTAATTTAAAAGTAGGTGAACTTACATTGGGGTCAATTCAAAATTATTTAAGTTTCCATTTGGATCAATATTTTTTAAATTTCTTGGAGTGGGTATTCACTCCAGGAAGAGTGAAAATGAACCATTTTAATCAGAGTGAGAATCATACTCTATAAGAGTGAGATCTTACTCTTATTACTCCAATTCAAGTGGAAATTCACTCCAAGGAAAAAGTGAACTCTCACTTTAATTTTGGAGTGAATTTCTACTTGAATTGCAGCGAAATTTCGCTCAATAAGAGTGAGATCTATTAATAAAAGGGGTTTTTTACTCTTTCTACATTGACTCAATTTTCACACTTTCAGAAGTGAAAAATCACTCCAAGAAATTTACAGAGTATAAAACTTGATTATGAAGCATTTTACGAATGAAGTCTGGGATTAATTCAAAATTGATTAAGTTTCTATTTGGATCAATACTCCCTAAATTTCTTGGAGTGAGTTTTCACTCCAGGAAGAATGAAAATGAGCCTTTTGAATTAGAGTGAAAAACGCACTCTATAAGAGAGAGATATAACTCTTATAGAGTGCATTTTCACTCCAATTCGAGTGGAAATTCACTCCAAGCAGAAAGGTAACTTTTCACTCGAATTACTGTAAAAATTCAATTTATAAGAGTGAGATATCATTATAGAAAGTGTTTCTCACTCCGATTGAAGTGGCTTAATTTTCACTCTCCCTCGAGTGAAAACTCACTCCAAGAAATTTACAGAGTATAAAACTTGATTATGAAGCATTTTACGAATGAAGTCTGGGATTAATTCAAAATCGATTAAGTTTCTATTTGGATCAATACTCTCTAAATTTCTTGGAGTGAGTTTTCACTCCAGGAGGAGTGAAAATGAGCCACTCCAATCAGAATGAGAAACGCACTCTATAAGAGAGAATATATATAGAGTAAATTTTCACTTTAATTTGAGTGGAAATTCACTCCAAGTAAAAAGGAAAATCTCACTCTAATTTTGAAGTGAATTTCCACTCTTAGAGAGTGAAAATTCACTCTCTAAGAGTGATATCTCACTTTTATGGAGTGCGTTTCTCACTCTGACAGAAGTAGCTCAATTTCCACTCTTCCTGGAGTAAAAACTCCCTCTAATAAATTTACAGTGTATAAAACCTGAATATAAAGCATTTTACGAATGAAAGTAGCATAAAAAAATATTTTTAAAAATCACGATTATTCACGCATAATCGTTTAAACAGTTATATTACCCTAGAATTTTCATTATTTTTCGAGTTAATGGCTTTTTCTTTGTAGAGTTTTAGATCATTGAGGGAAAATTTTTCAACTTGTAGAAGGTTGAAAGACGAGAGTGGACTTTAAAAATTCAGAGTGTAAATCAGCGACACGGCGACGAAGCGTGCCGCTGACAAGTCTGCAGACTGCAGACCAAGCTTTCTTCCTTTTTTTTCTTATTTTGCTCACCGGCTCTCTTTTCTCTTTTCACTTCTTCCCAAACTCACCCCTATTCTCTTGCTTTAACTCTTTCCCTTACAATTCTCTTTATTATTTTTACGTCTCATTTTCCACAGAAACGACACTGCTTAGAGGGACAGAGATTTCTTTTCGTGTAAAAATTACTCTTTGTCAGTGAATCTTGCACCTCTGTGTGTTTCCTGTCATGGACTTGTGATCTTGCTTGTCTCGAGCAAGCTCCATATTAGCATCTATAGCTAACGAGCTTGAAAAATGTCTCAGCGAGTTTCTGATGGAAATTACTTTGTTATTTCTGCAAGACATTTTTGACATTTTTGATCAAATACACGACATACCTTTCATTACCTTCTTCATGCTTTTGCAAGGTTCCAGGCACACTCTACAAAGAATAAAAGCAAGCTAAAAATAAATAGAAAGTATCAAACATTTTAGAGCTTCGTAAAATCAATTAAAAATTTATCGATCGCGTCAAGTTAAAGTTTAATGGAAATTGGATTTTTAATTACTTTTATATCCTTCGGGAATTTTTTTTTTCTTTGTGTATAAATGTTTGTCTTTTAAATTGCTTTTATCTGCACTTATTGATTCTGAAATAAATGATTAAATACATAAGGATTCTTTTGTTTGCTTAGGTATTATGAGATTATTGATAATAAATTTATCCTGATTTCTATTGAGGAACAATTTTCACTGATGATCAATTTTATTTATCTTAATTTCTATAAATCCTGATTTCCATTGATTCTAACTTCCAAAAAATATTATTTCAGTTGAGACTAAGTTATGTTAATCCTAATTTTCTAATCTCTATTGAATTTATTATTTTGTATATTATATTTTACATTGAACTTAATTTCCTAATTTTTAGTTTTTATTCATCTTTATTTTTATTGATTCTAATTTCCAATTATCCTAATTACCGTTTAACCGTAATTTTTATTGACCCCAAGTAATATCATCCTAATTTTCATTTATCCTAATTTTCATTTATTCAAATTTCCGTTTATCCAAATTGATACTAATCCTAATTTTAATTGATCTTAGGCAATATTAATTCTTAATTTCAAAAAAGTAGTTCAAATTCGTTTATATTAATTTATTAATTGCTAATTTTGTTGTTATCCTAATTTCGATTCCTAATTTTCATTGTATCGGCTATTTTTCCTAACTGCTAATTTTCATTTATTTTAAATTACATTTATCAAAAGTTATATGAATCCACATTTTCAAAAATCCTTATTTTCATTTAAATTAATTTTCAAAGATCCAAAGTTATATTAAACCACAATTCCACAAATCCTAATTTCCATCAATTCGGCTAAATTTCCTAAAGTTAATTTTTACAAATCCTAATTACCATATTTTTTAATTTTTATTGATTCTAAGTTTTATCATTCCACATTTCTCAAAATCCAGTTTCCATTAATTCGGCTAAATTTCCTAACTGTTAATTTATATAAATCCTAATTTTTATTTATTTTTATTTCTATTTATCCTATCTAATAACAATCCTCATTTTTGAAAATCGTTAAATTTAATTTAATTTAACGTTCATTGATCCTAAGTTATATCAAACCTAATTTTCAAAAATTAAAATTTCCATTAAACCGGCCAAATTTCCTAATGTTAATTTTCACAAATCCTAATTTCCGTTTATTTTCATTTTTATTTATCGTAAGTTATATTAATCCTCATTTTCCAAAATCCAGTTTCCATTAATACAGCTAAATTTCCTAACTCCTAATTTTCATAAATCCTAATTTTCATTTGTCCCATGTTATAACAATCATCCTTATTAAAAATCGTAATTACAGTTCAATTGAACGTTCGTTGATCTTGAGTTATAAAAATTCACATTTTCAAAAAATGTAAAGTTCAGTAAACCGGCAATTTTTTCAAACTGCTGATTTTCATAAATCCGGATTTTTATTTAAATAATTCTTAATTACATCAATTCTCATTTTCAAAAATCCTAATTTCCATTTATTGGGCTAAATTTCATAACTGCTAACTACCAAAAAACCTAGTTTCCATTTATCCTAACTTATATCAATTTTCATTTTCCAAAACCATAATTTCCAGTTTTTCGGCTAAATTTTCTAACTGCTGACTTCCCAAAATCCTAAATTCCATTTATTTTAATTTCCATTTATCCTAAGTATTATCAATTCTCATTTTCAAAAATCCTACCTTCTATTAATTTAACTAATTTTCCTACCAGACGATTTTCAAAAATCCTAATTTCTATTAATTTTAATTTTAATTGATCATAAATTAAAAAAAAACTTATTTTCAAAAATTCCAATTTTCATTTCTTCGGTTAAATATTCTAACAGCCGATTTTCAAAAATCCGAATTTCTATTAATTTTAATTTACATTGATAATGAGTTAATTAAATCCTCATTTTCATTTATTCGGTTAACTTTCCTAACTACTGACTTTCATAAATCCTAATTTTCATATTTTCCTAAGTTATATTAATCCTCATTTTAAAAAATCCTACTTTCTATTATTTTGGCTAAATTTCCTAACAGCCGATTTTCAAAAATCCTAATTTCTATTAATTTTAATTTCCATTGATCATAAGTTAAAAAAATCCACACTTTGAAAAATCCCAATTTTCATTTATTCAGTTAAATTTTCTAACAGTCGATTTTCAAAAATCCTAATTTCTATTAATTTTATTTTCCATTGACAATGAGTTAATTAAATCCACATTTTCATTTACTCGTTTAAATTTTCTAATTGCTGACTTTCATAAATCCTAATTTCCATATTTTCCTAAGTTATATCAATCCTCATTTTCAAAAATCCTATTTTCTATTCATTCAGATAAATTCCTAAAAACCTATTTTCAATAATCCTAATTTCCATTTATTTTAATTTCCATTATTCCTAAGTTTTATCAATCCTCAAATTGTGAAATCCTAATTTTCAATTACTTCATTTTACTTGCATCCTATTTCTCATTCAGTTAGCTAAAGTTCCCAACTGCTGACTTTCATAAATCCTAATTTCCAGACTTTCCTATGTATTATCAATTCTCATTTTCAAAAATCCTACTTTCAATACATTTAGCTAAATTTCTAAAAAACGATTTTTAAAAACCCTCATTTATATTTATTTTAATTTACATAGATCCCATTTTTCATTTAGTTAGCTAAATATCCTAACTACTGACTTTCATAAATCTCAATTTCCAGATTTTCCTTAGTATTATGAATCCTCATTTTCAAAAATCCTTCTTTCTATTCACTTTACTAAAATTCCTAACAGCCGATTTTTAAAAATCCTAATTTTTATTAATTTTAATTTCAATTGATCATTAGTTAAAAAAAAATCATCATTTTCAAAAATTGTAAGTTTCCTTTAATCGGTTAAATTTTCTAAGTTCTGACTTTCCTAAATCCCAATTTCCAGATTTTCCTAAGTAAAATTAATCCTCATTTTCAAAAATACTACCTCCGATTTATTCGTCTAAATTTTTAAAAAACGATTTTAAAAAATCCTAATTTCCATTTATTTTTATTTGCATTATTCCTAAATTATATCAATCCTTAAATTGTAGAATCCTAATTTTAATTTATTTTAATTTACATAAATCCCATTTTCCATTCATTTAGCTAAATTTCTTAACTGTTGAATTTCATAAATCCTAATTTTCATTTATCATAAGTTATATCAATTCTCATTTACCAAAATCCTAATTTCCATTCATTCAACTAAATTTTATAACTGCTGACAATCAGAAATCCTAATTTCCATTTACCTAAGTTATATCAATCCTCATTTTCAGAAACACTAATTTCCATTTATTTGGCAAAATTTTTTAACTGCTGTCGTCATTTTATAAAATCCTAATTTCCATTTATAGAAGTTTGCATTAATTCCGAGTTACATCATTATTCGAAATCATATTTTCTATTCATTCTGCAAAATTTCCTAATTGATGATTTTCATAGATCCTGATATTCATTTTTCCTAATTTATATCAATCCTTATTTTCAAAAATCGTAATTTTAATTTATTGTAATTTTCATCAATCCCAACTTATTTCAATCGTCATTTTCAAAAATCCTGTTTTTCATTAATTCGGCTGAATTTCCTAACTGCTAATTTTCACAAATCCTAATATTTGTTTTTTTTTAATTCCCATTTATCCTAAGTTATATCCATACTCATTTTCAAACATTTTAATTTTCATTTATTTTAATTTCCATTGATCCTTAGTTATATCAATTGTTATTTTCAAAAATCTTAATTTCCATCAAGTCTCCTGAATTTCCTAATTCTCACTATTGATAAATCCTCATTTTCATTTAATCTTTTTTTATTGATTCTATTTGTCATTGATACATTGATCTTATTTTCCTAATTACCTATTTTTATTTATTCTTATTGCTAATGACTACAATTTCCATTTATTCTAATTTCCTTTAATCTTAATGTTCATTTAACCCAACTTCCATAGATTCTAATTTCCATGTACCTTTATTTTCTTTGATCTAAATTCCCCTTATTATTAAGTTTTTTTAAATCGCAATTTACATTTTTTTAACTGCTATTGATGTTGATGATTATTTCCTCTAATTGCCATTGATCTCAATTCTCTTAGGTCTTACTTTTTAGAAATGCTAATTTCCATTTGCTACTATTTCCATTATTCTCAATTTCCTTTTATCTTTATTTCTCTTTATCCTAATTTCTCCTTATTATAGTTTTCATAACTTTGAATTTCTATTGGTCAGAATTGAATATTTAATTACTTTTGTATCCTTGAGAGATTTTTTCACTTTCTCTGATAAATATTTGTCGTTTAAATTTCTTCTTTCCACTTATTGATTCTAGAATAAAAGATTAGTTACATAAGGATCTATTTGTTAACTTAAATATTATGGGGTTTTTATTGGCTTCATTCAAATTTTAATTGCTCCTAATTTTTTTTAATAAAGGGACATTAAATCGTTGTGAGATAGATGCGAAATTTCTGTGAATAAACATTTTAATTAAGGCTAATTTAGATCGATTTTAATTGCCTCTTATTTCAAGTGAGTGTGAGTTCAATTGATTTAAATTTCAATCTAAGCAAACTCCTATGTTAATTTCAGATTTTTAAGTATTATTGGATCATATTTTCGATAAATAGACACTCAATTTAGTTGAAACTCAATGAATAATTATATTTTACATTTATTATACTTATAATTTTTTTTATTTCTCAGTATTAAAAATTATTTTTAATTCATAATAATAAAAGTTATTTTTAATTGTCATTATTAAAAATTACAACCGGCAAGAGCGGTAACGACTCTAAAGTGGACATGCGGATGTCGTCAATTAATATACGCATTATTGTGATTATGTTCTGTTATTATTATCCTTATTATTATTTCTGCTTTTATGATCATTATTGCTTTTATTATCATGATTCGTATTATTATTATTATTGTTATCAGTATTATATTCATGCGTCGTATTTTACAATTTGAATAATGTAATTTTTAAAACGAAATATGACCAATTATGCATTTCCTCTGGGATATGAATGATAATATTGCATACAATGTGTCCTAAAACCCCAGAGAATTCTCGACGAGACGGAATCATTATCCAGCGACCCTTTTGATCCCATCCAATTGAGTTCACTAAATTTCTCACTCGTGACGAATAAGCCTGCTGGAGCATATGAATGAGAGCGCTCAAGATTTTAGAAATAGTCCATGTAAGACTTTCAAAAACATTCTTCTTCATTTACTTTTCTTACACAATTTTTGTCGCAATTAAAATTGTAACTGAAGTTGAATTAAAATTTCTTTAATAATGAATTTCAAAAAAATATCTAAAATTATCATAATTTGTGAGAAATTGTTAAAAATTGATTAGTTATACATTGCAACTAAAATTGTCGACAATACGTTGAATGAACGAGACTAAAGAAACCAAGTTAATAATGCAAAACAACCTATCCTGCACAATCTACAATACGGAATATCTCCTGCGAGTAATATCTGAATGGGAAGAACATTGAAGACGCTATTATATTTAAATTTACGCTCGGGTGCTGTGACTCGAGTTTTCTGAGAGTCATTGCATATTTTCAGAAAGGGACTCTGAAGAATTTACATCTTTGTGAAAAACTGTTATTACCAGAAATTTTAATATACTTGTTTGACTTTTATGCAAATATTTGTGAGAGTTCTTGGTCGCAAAGTTTCTTCAATTTTAAAAGAAAGTTCTATCATCATACAACTGTAAAAACAAGTTATATGGGCAATTCTGGGAAAGCTGCGGGTAACTCGATGCTTGATAAATAAAACAGAAATATACAATAAACATTTCTTTTGCCGTGAAATGAGAGATTATAATCGTCTTTTATTGGTTGACAAATTTTAATTGTCTGTTATTAGTCGGCCAATTGTCTTTAATCTACGTCAATTAGAAAATTATCACTCTGCGTAGAAAGTCTGTTTTATGGCTTCAAGCTATTCTTGGAATCTTAATTTAAAATGTTAGTGTTAGTATGACCATATTGAAGCATAACATATAATAATATTTCATAATATAGCATGACATATAAAATATAGTCTAATAAACCTAGATATAAAATAATGCAAAATTGTATAACGTATCACTAAAAAACTTTTTGTCTTCGTATTATATAACGTACTGTATCCTACAACAGCATAATATTTGACAAAATGTTGTCATATAACATCATATAATTTAATATATCATATTAATATAATATATCATAATATACAATAATATACCGTACTATATGAAACATATTATAATATAGCTTAATATGTTATGATAATCTGTACCGTAACATACTATACCACAATATATTATATTCCCTAGTGTACCATAATATACCCCAATATATCATAATATTCTCTATTGTATCATAATATACCCAAATATATTATGATATTCCCTATTGTATCATAATATACTAAATATATTATGATATTCCCTTTTGTATCATAATATACACTATTTATTGGGATACTTCCCACTTTATTTTAACATACCTTATTATATTATGATCTTACCTAGTATACCATAATGTACCAATATAGTATTATATTTCCTACTGTATCACAACATACTCCAATATGTTATGATATTCTTAAATATATCATATTATACCCCAATATATTATGATATTCCCTATTGTACCATAATATACAAAAATATTATGATATTTTCTACTGTATCAAAACATACCTCAATATATTATGATAACCCAATATATTATAATATACACTTTTGTATCATAATATACCCTATTTATTAGCATATTTCCTACTGTATTATAACATACCTAATATATTATTATATTCCCTTTTGTATCAAAATATAACTTTTTATTAGGATATTTTCTACTCTACCATACTATACCAATATAGTATGATATTTTCTACTGTACAATAATATATCTCAACATATTATGATATTTCATACTGCAGCATAATACACCTTAATATTTAATAATTTCCCAACTCTACTTTAATATACTCTAATATATTATATTATCTAGTGTCCCATAATATACCCCAATATATTATGATATACTCTACTGTTTAATAATATACCCTAATATATTATTATATTCTTTACTTTACCAGCATATACCCCAATTGCTTATAGTATTTTCTACTGCATCATAACATACCGCAATTTATTTTGATATTTTGATACTGTACCATATCATACCGTAATATTGTATGATATTCCATACTGTAAAATAATATACCCTAATATAGTATGAAATTTCCTACTGTATCATAATATACATTAATATATTATGATATTTCTTATTGTATCATAATATACTCCTATAAACTAATATATTGTAATATCTACTTTTGTATCGTAATATACTCTATTTATTAGAATATTCCCTACTGTATTATGACATACCTAAATATCACAATTCCTACTGTATCACAGCACACTTCAATATTTTAAGATATTCTTAACTGTACTATAATATACCAATATATTATAAAAATTTCTAATATACCAAGACATACCTGAATATATTATTATAATCCTACAGTATCATAATATACCCCAATATATTGTGATATTTTTACAAAACCATAATATACTTCTATATATTATAATATTCTTACAACACCATAATATATCCCAAAATATTATATTTCCTACTGCATCATATTATACCTTAATGTATTATTATATTCCTTAATGTACCATAAGATACCCTAATATATTATAATATTTCCTACTGTACCATACTATACCCTAATTTATTATATACCCTAGCGTAGCATAGTGTAACCTAATATATTATTATATTCCCTACTCTATTATAATATACCCTAATATATTATGATATTTTCTACTGTGTCAAAATATAATGGGATATATTACGATATTTCTTACTGTATTATAATATACTCTAATATATTATGATATTTCCTACTGCAACATAACATACCTCTATATATTATGATATTTCTACTGCATCATAATATACCGCAATATATTCCAACTATTATTTAAATTTTTAAATATACCAAATAGATAAGATTCCTTAGTCTACAGTAATGTACCCCAATATATCAGGGTATATTATAATAAATTATAGCCTATAGCCTGTCAGGATGCTTTGTGAATAATTGTATATTTAGGTATATCTAGAAACATCATTATTCATTGTAGTATGTTGAGCATTTTATGTTATATGAAGCTATATTAAGGCACATGAGGGTATATTAAGGTATATTATAAAAAACTTGCAATAAATTAGAAAACTTCTAGTTATGTAACCATTATCATTAGTTAGGGTTTATCATGGTATATTATATTATATTGTAGTGTAATCTTGAATATTAAGGTATATTATGATTTAATTAGGGTATATTTTGATATATTAGGGTATATTATGATATATTAGGATATTTGATGATATATTAGGGTATATTATGATACACCACTGAACATAATAATAATTTGAGCTATACTGTGGTACAATAGGGTACATCATGGTATTCTATCCCATATTAGTGTACACCGAACTATAAAATTGTACACAATGGTATATTATATACCATATTATAAAACATTAAGATATATTTCATACCAGATTTTTGCAACCAGAAGAAATATCGATTTCAGAGTTATTTCTAAAACAATGAAAGAAGTTTGCCTTCGATTTTGAAAAACGAGGGAAAAGCAGAAAATGAGAAAGTTTTGCCCTTGTAGAAATTTGAATAGAGCTGGTAACGATATGGAGGTACAAGAACTCATATGACAAGATGCAGAGTATGTTCATGCAGGGGATCACTCTTTCACCCGTTAAATTGCAAAATATCCCACGGGAAATTCTTCTCGCCGCCGGAAGTTCGTACACTTCCTTGAAACTAGTGTTCCGCGAACAACGAAGATAGATGACTAGGGCTTCGACTTACGATGCGTTTGCATCTTTTTATCGGGAAATAAATCAGAGATTTTTACATGATCACTTTTCTGGCCGATCGCTAATACTCCTGTTCTTGACAGACAATTTGTATTTTAACTCATTTTTTCAACTACTTAACCTAGTTACTAAATTACACTCTCTACGAAATGTTAGTGCCGAACTTAAACGTTTTTTTTTTTACTTAATTTGAGATCGATGATTACAAATCTGACATTAAATTTTTGGAATCAAAAATAGCGAATAATGCGCTACAGTGATTTCTGAAATTTAAATACGCGCGGTAGTGATGTGTGCAAAGCTTAAATTTTGTAGACTTCAAAGGCGACTACTGCGCATGTCTAAGTTGACTAGGTGACCATTGCGCATGTATAAATTCCAAATATCACTACTGCGCATGTCTAAGTTCCTTAGATCACTACTGCGCATGCCTAAGTTCCTCAGATTAGTACTGCGCATGCCTAAGTTCCTTAGATCACAACTGCGCATGCCTAAATTCAATAGATCACTACTGCGCATGCCTATGTTCAATAGATTTTTACTGCGCATGTGAAGCAGTGATGTATAAAATTTAAGCATGAGAAGTGGTGACATATTTAATGTAGACATGAACAATAGTAATCTATTGAACTTATAAGTGCGCAGCAGTGATCTATAGAATTAGGCATGCGCAGTAATGATGAGTGCAAATCTTTAATTCTATAGATTACATAGGCGACTACTGCGCATGTCTAACGTGACTAGGTCACCTCTGCGCATGCCTAAGTTTAATAGGTCACTACTGCGCATGACTAAGTTCAATAGATCACTACTGCGCATGCCTAAGTTAAATATGTTCCTACTGCACATGTTTTAATTCCATAGATTCATACTGCGCATGTGCAGCAGTGATGTATTGAATTCAAGCAGGAGCAGTGGTGACCTACTTAACTTAGTCATGCGCAGTAGCAATCTATTGAAGCTATGAATGCGCAGTAGTGGTGTGGGCAAAGCTTAAATTTTATAGATTACATAGGCGAATACTGCGCATGTCTAAGTTGACTAGATCATCACTGCGCTTGTATAAATTCCAAAGATCTATTGCGCATGCCTAATAAGAATACATCCCTATTGCACATTTTTAAATTCCATAATACCGTACTGCCCATGTGCAGCAGTGATGTATAGAATTTAAGCTTGAGCAATAGTGACTTATTTAACTTAGACATGCGCAGTATTGACATATTGAACTTAGTCATGCGCAGTAGTGATCTATTGATCTTAGGCATGCGCAGTAGTGATCTTTTGAACTTAGGCATGCGCAGTAGTGATCTATTAAACTTAGGCATGCGCAGTAGTGATCTATTGAACTTAGACATGCGCAGTAGTGATTTTTGAAATTTATACATGCGCAGTATTGACATATTGAACTTAGGTATGCGCAGTACTGATCTATGGAATTTAAACATGCGCAATAGTAATCTATTAAACATAGGCATGCGCAGTAGTGACATATTGAACTTAGGCATGCGCAGTAGTGATCTATTGAACTTAGGCATGCGCAGTAGTGATCTATGGAATTTAAACATGCGCAGTATTGACATATTGACTTTAGGCATGCGCAGTAGTGATCTACTGAACTTAGTCATGCGCAGTATTGACATATTAAACTTAGGCATGCACAGTAGTGATCTATGAAATGTAGACATGCGCACAACTGACCTTTTTAAATCAGCCATGCGCAGTAGTGATTTATGGAATTTAGACATGCGCAGTAGAGACCTATGGAACTTACAACTACACAACCAAGATCCATACAATTTTCACCTGCTCAGTAGTGATCCATAAACTAAAATTATAATAAATAGTAAAATCTGAATAAAAGAAAAATGTAAACAATACTCTTAACAAGTCGTCAAGTATATCAAATTCAGTATCTCTAAATTAAACTTTTTTCAGTCATCTCCCTTTCCGATTACGTTAGAAATAGTCATGAAATAAATCATTATCCACAATTTCTTTCTTTCCTTTCAAAAAAACGTTGGTATTTTTATCATAAAGAATATCTTTCTCAGCCCTGGAACAATATAATATAATTTATACCTGAAAGACGAATGGAGAATGAAAAAAGGTTGGCTCGTCTTTTCAGAAAATTAGCTGATTGTTCCACTCTAAAGTCCGGGTGGATTGAAAATTCAAATAAACCTTTTATATTAGCGCTTTACATAGTAACTGCTCGTAAATATAATAGAAGAGAATGATGAATAGCAGTCGTTCGCAATAGTTTTGTCCTGAAGTTGCTGGCGTTGCGGTAACGGACCAATGGAGCCGGTGTGAAGTGGCCGAATGTTCTTGCTGGCTATGTTCCTCGCCCAGAGCTTGTAATTGAATCGGTTGCATCAGAAAAGCACGTTTCTGGCAGTTTGCGGATGCTCCCCAGGGACAGAAAGAGAGGAAAAGCGAAGGACCAGAAAAGTGATAAAGGGTGTGAGAATTAGAGGATGAGTGGATATCGAGAGCCAGCTCTGCTTCAGGGTAATCTTCTCTTCAGACTGCCCCACACTTTCCAGCTTTAGTGCTCATTTCAAAATGTTAAAGTCACTCCCATTACAGATTAAAGCTCCACAAATCAAATTATTTATTAATCGAAAGCCTTCCGCTCAATTCTTCTTTCTTGCTTTCATTCTTTTTTTGCATTGAATGTCACTTTCTCTAAATTTGTAAACAGGATTATTTTCAGTGTAAATCTAGGCTGCTGAATTTTGTAGCAGGATTTTTCAATAATGGGACTTTAATTCGTATATATTTATACCGGATGCTAGAAATTGAGTGATTTGTGTCAATTTTAAATCTACGATTAATTGAAACCGACTTCTATAAATGCAATAAATGAATTATTTTTAATATCTGAATTTTAAAAATCTAGGACTCATTCTCGATTCACAGATATTTTTATTTTATCGAAATGGAAAAGGTTTTTATGTATTATTTAAATCATGGCTATGACTATTATCGAAAAATGTAAAGAAAGTCACTCTTGGAGAAGAAAAATGTTGTCGATTATCTAGTCTGACTGCTGATAATACCAATTTTAAAGTAATGCAAAATTTGCTTTACAATTTAATATCGTTTGGTGAACCAATGTACTTATTATGAACTTATACCTAACATCAAAGAGAACGCAAAGCAGAGACCATGAGTGCCGGTCAAAGGTTTAATTACCTCTTTACACCTCAACTACAAGCTAATTGGATTATTCTGGGCACCGAGAGCGAGTGAAGAGCCCTAATAGACAATATATAGTCTACAAATTTATTCCTAAAGGTTTTTTACTAGTCATGATTTGAGATTTGAGTCAAGTTCTGTTGCGATTTAGATAGAAACTAGCAGCAAGAGGTCTTTTTGGGAGACTTGTAATGCGCATGCACGACCCGCAGTACTTTCATTTCAGCCAATTTGTATCAATTAAATCATTTACTTTGTTCTATATTAATCAAATCAGACTTCTGTCTGTGCATTGTTTCAGAACTTGAATATTTTTACGTATTTTATTGTGTCCAGCATTCAGAAATATAAAATTTAAGAAAAGAAATTATGTCTGTCTGTCTGTCCATCCGTCTCTTCAATTATTTGCTTCTTTTTTTTAGTTAATTTCTTTAAATTTTAAATATTTTTCCTGCAATTTTGAATTATATTCAAATACATTCGGTCAATATTTTCAGTTATTATTTTCTGTATTCATTTTTTTCGTTTTTAATATTAAAAATATACTAATATAATATAAATAATATATAATATAATATAATATATACTAATATAATATAATAATAATTTTTACTAATATAAAAATATACTAGTTTTTTTGTTTCAATTATCTAAAAATATTTATTTTTTTTTCAATTGCTAACACCATTTTTAAATTTAATCAATGATCTTCTTTGATAATAAAAAATATTTTCATCTATTTTTAATATATTATTTCATTCTTTCAATTCTTTTAATCAGTTTTCGATTATTTTCTTCAAATTTCAATTATACTTTCTTGAAGTTTTTTTTTTTCTTTTAATTAATTATTGACTTTAATTTTCTATTTTTTCGTCCTTTTTGAATTATTTTTTAGAATGATTTGATTCGGATTGTCATTTTTCAACTATTTTCATCTTATTTTAGAGAATTTCTTCATTCTCTATTTATTAATACTACTTTTAATTATCCATTTCTATATTTTCAATTATTGCTTTCAATAATCAAGGTAATTTTTTCAGTTTACAATTTAAAGTTTTATTGTTTTTTTTTTCTAATTTTTTTTAGAACTTTTTATTTATTTTTTAAAATGTCAGTTTATTTTTAAATTTTTAAATGATTTTATTTATTTTTTAAAGAGTTTCTTCAATTTTCAATTATTTTCATCCATCTGAAATGTTTTCATTTATTTGTTTCTATTTCAAATATAATCTTTAATATTTTCATTTCATTTCTTCAAATTCAAATTATGTTATTCAAATTTTCAATTATTTTTGTCAATATTTAATTGCAATCTTCAATTTTCTTCAAGTTCTTCAATTTCTAATGATTTCAGTTTTTATTTTAATAATCGCTGTAATTTTTTTCTGTAAATATAGTTCCTTTATCTATTTTTAGTTATTTTTTTCAATTCTAGTTACTTCCAAGAATTTTAATTTTCAATTTATTTTCTTCAATAATCAATTATTTTCTTTAAATTTTATTGTAGCCTACCATGATTTCAATTAATAATATAAAATTATTTTTAGTATTATTTAATTCAGGTCGTCATTTCTAAACTATTTTCTTCTTATTTTAGTTACAATTTCTTAATTTTCTAATTATAAATACAAATTTATTCATTTCTATATTTTCATTTATTGCTTTTAATATCAATAGGTAATTTTTTTCAGTTTACAATTTTAAAATTTTATTGTTTATTTTCCAATTATTTAAATAAATTTTTATTAACTTTGGAAAATGTCTATTTTATTTTTCAATTTTCAATTATTTTCTTGTATCTGAAACATACTCTTCAATGTTTTAATTTATTTTGTTTATTTCAAATATATTTTTCATTACTGTCATTTCATTGCTTTCGAATTCGAATTATGTTGTTTTAAATTTTCAATTATTCTTGTCAATAATCAATTGCATTCTTCAATTTTTTTAATTTCTTTAATTTCCAATTATTTTAATTATTATTTTAATAATCGCTGTAATTGTTTTCTGCAAATACAGTTCCTTTATCCATATTTAGTTATTTTCTTCATTTCTAGTTACTTCCAAGAATTTCTAATTTCTATTTATTTTCTTTAATATTAAATTTTTTTCTTTCAATTTCAGTGTTAGCCTACAATATTATCAATTATTTATGTTTTGTTTATATATCTTTATCAATTTTCATTTGTACTTTGCAGTTTTTAACTTTTTTCTTAAAATTAAATTTTTTTAAAAGTTTTTAATTATTTTTCTCATCTGGCAAGTATATTCAGCTGTTGTTACAATTTTTAAAAAGTAAGAAACTCTGAAATGCTCTATATTTACGATAATCAAGGTTCCACTGTAATCATCACATTTTAATTCTATAACTGCCATTTCAAAGCGTTTTTTGTCACCTTTAAAACAATTTTTTAAAAATTGCTCTACGATAATTTTTAAGGATGATATGATCATTTGTTTATAAAAATATCCTTTTTTTTAATTGTTGGTAACTTGAGAAGAACTGACTTTTGAAAAAAATTGTTAAGAAAACAATGTGCCTTTTTGTGCGTAAAATAAGAAAAAAAATATTTAAACATTAAAAAAAAAATTTTTATACATTTTTTTTCTTGACAATTTTTTCCAAAAATCACTTGTTCTCAAGTTACCAACAATTGAAAAAAAGCTATTTTTATAAACAAATGATCATATCTTCCTTAAAAATTATTGTAGAGCAATTTTTAAAAAACCGTTTCAAAGGTGACGAAAACTTCTTTTAAATGCCATTTATAAAATTAAAATGTGATGATTTCTTAAAAAATTGTATCAATTTGAAATTTATCAAAAAAAGTGAAACTTTTTAGTTTTTATTTTAAGCAATTAAACAATAAAAAAAATTGTTTTTTTTATTTTTCTTATGTATCGTTTTAAATCCAATATTTAAGCTTTAAAATAAATATTTGATGAAGGTTTTATCTTTATTATTAATGAAGATACAAAACTTTTTGTATCTAATTGTAGAGCAATTTTTAAAAAATCGTTTTAAAGGTGACGAAAAATTCTTTTAAATGCCATTTATAAAATTAAAATGTGATGATTTTTTCAAAAATTGTATCAATTTAAAATTTATCAAAAAAAGTGAAACTTTTTATTTT
This sequence comes from Ganaspis brasiliensis, assembly GCA_037103525.1. Taxonomy (NCBI): domain Eukaryota; kingdom Metazoa; phylum Arthropoda; class Insecta; order Hymenoptera; family Figitidae; genus Ganaspis; species Ganaspis brasiliensis. The sequence continues at coordinate 6,645,380 of JAZKLR010000185.1, forward strand.
TTATTTTAAGCACTTTTGAGCGGCACTGTATATACAAAAAATCAAAATTTTGTGTGCATAAATCAGTAAATTATTACCCCTCTTCCAACTAAAATTCTTAAAATTATTAAATTTAGTAACTTTAAATTTAAATAAATATTCCTTCCTCTAAAAACTCTTAAAGTATTTATTATAAATTTAATAATTTTAGTTTCAAAAGGGGTAATAATTTATTGATTTATTATATTGTACATAAAAGTTTTTGAATTTTTTAGTAATAGATTAGACTTATTATATTTAAATTTTTAATTAAATATTGTCCTATTAATGATAGTAGTTACAAATCACATAATTTACTATATCATAATAATCTTTTATTCAGGAATATCATTAATGATAAATCCGGTGTGGGAGATTAAAAAAGTTAAGTAGTTTTTTTTTTTTTTTTAAGAAAAACTTTAATTTTTTCAATAAATTTTTGACAATTTCAGCTTTCTTCTGGAAAATTTTCGAATCGGTGTAAACACACTCAAAACTATCATTAAGTTATATATCTATCAATTATTTTTACTGACTCGCCTGTCCCCTAACTCTATTTATATTTCTCTGCCAATTTAATGGTTCTTTTTCAAAAGCCGAGATTTCGAGAAGCAGGCATATTTTTGCTCTCGTGTGATAAATGAGATTCTAAGAAAAATAGTTGTAGATATTACAAAGGTGTCAAAACAAGTCGGAAGTGGGAATGGGGGGTTGAAACGCATGGCGTGAAAATGAAGAGGGAGGGCATTTAACTTGGATAGCCATTCTGAGATTCACCGTCGGAGGTCGAGTTGCCAGCGTGAGGGTTGATATTCTGCCAAGGCAGGAGGTTGCCATGTACCATATAATGGCTTAATACTCCGATCGTGCCAACAGGCGCCCATACAGACGCGTCGTAATTTCCCTAAAGCGTGCCAGAACTAGACAGATGCCTTATTAATAATCCCCCATCCTCCGTTCAGCATACCACGATCCGACACTGTCCACGATGGGAACTTTTGCAACCGCGAAAAAGATGGCTCAATAAATTTTATTCACGATACATTCTCCAGTCCATGAAAGCCAACGTTTCCAATTCTTTATTTACGGCAGACATTCAAAAATTCTTTCCAAGAATTCAAGTGGAAAATCCTAACGAGAAAATTTTAATATCTATCAGGTTTTGTGCGCTCGTTTCAAAAACTGGATATTTTTGAATTTTGTTTCCGGAACTGTTACGTATGACTTATGGTCGGTTTATTTTATTTTTTTTGGATTATATGAGTCAATCTTCGAAATTATAACTAAAATCGTACGTTAGTTCGTGTTAAAAAATTCTTATTAAACGTGATATATATTATGTTTTTAGCCTGAAGAGGTCAACGAAATGTTGACGAAACGTTGTCAATAAAGACTTTAAGTCTTTTTATTCAATGTGTTAGTGTTTACTTTACCTACACAATTTGGCTCTCATGGATCAATAAATCTTTGTCTTATTAAAATCGTACTTATTTCGAGATTTATACACATATACATAATCCTGTTAATTTTATCAACACCTGTATTTCTAAAAGAGTAAACTTTATCAAGAACAGTAAAAAAGAAAAAAATAATTACGAATTAATGGCTTTTAAGAAATTTATATACGCTAGAAAACCAAAAATTGTTATATCATTTAAAAACAAAAAATTCTATTCAAAATGTAAATTTAGTCTAAAAGAAAGCGGTCTATTATGGCAAAACTAAAAGAACATTGATAACTCGTATCAATGAACACGCCAAAAATAAAAAAACAAACCATATATGATCATTGCTTAAAATATAAACATGAATTCGATTTTGATAATGCTAAAATTGTTGTTGTCGAAACTAACTGGAAAAGACGTACTTTGTCTGAAATGATGTTTATAAAACATGTCTTGAATAGTATCAACAAAAAAGAAAATATATCAGGTCTAAACAACATTCATAATAAATTTTTTAAATAAATAATTGAAAATACTTCATTTTTCCGTTTTATTTGTAATTAAATGTTTGAATTCTGTGCCATCTTGATTGCTTATTCATTTGTAATGACTACGTATGGATCTTAGATATCTACGTTATTTATTTTCGTCTTCATTCTGCCTATGCATTTTTAATAGGAAAATGTGTGCTGCTGGCGGCACCTCTTAATATTGTCGGATGTAAAAAAAGGTGTTTATTTTTTTTCGATTTGTAGTAAATTTTTTTTGTTCCTGATAAATACAGGGCGAACATTTTGAATAATAGATTAAAGTTAACTATTGTACTATTAATTAGCTTTTTATACTCAAAATGTATCCTGTATTTATGTCAAAAATAAAATTAATGACTCTCGAACATTTACACTCTTTCAATGAGAATTCAACAAAGAATATATGTATAGAGATAGTTGAGTTTCTCTCATTTAAATTATTAGTTCAATTTATTGTCAGAGAGACATATTTAAATCTAAATTGATTAACAAAATTATTCAATTCAACAATTCATATTTTCAACTAGTTTATTTATCAAACATATGTGACGCTCCGCGAGAGAAGGGACCTATCGCTGAGAAAGCAAACTTTAAAGAATGGACGGGCAAAGAGGAGGAAGAAAAATCGAGACGCTTAACATGCCCATGTTTAAAGCTTCATAACAAGAAAACTAATTGCAGGAATCAAATTTCGATTTTTGGAACTCAAAAAGCAACTCAAAAACTATCAATTGTCATGAAAAAATCAAACTAATTAATTGTTTATTTCACGCGACGGTCGTTCTAAGAAAAATCAAAAAATGCGATATACTTAGTATGTCTAGGTTTGAAGCATTATAACAAAAAGTGTAATTACAAAAAAGAATTTTTGAAACATGGAACTGAAAGAACAACTCAAAAATTGTCTTTTAGCATAAAAAAATGAAAATTGATTTTTTTGGCGATAGGTCCCTTCTCTCGCGGAGCGTCACATATTATTGTATTGTTTTGAATACATAAATTATATAATCAATTCGCTGAACTTTATCCCATTAAAAGAAATTGCGAACTGAGAAATTGCTGTTCAAAATCGTCCACAGTCGTCAATTTTTGACGAATTTAAACTTCTTTTTTTTTAAAAACACTCAGAATAAAATTTTCTATAAGATAGCTAAGCCCGATTTTTAATTTTTGATTTAATTTTAATATTAATTAAAGAAATAAATGAAAATTACATAGAATGTTTAAATTTTTAGTCTCAATTGCAAAAAAAATTCTTTAAACAATTTCCTAATGGCCGTAAGTAAAGAATAATTATTAGAAAAGTGTTGAAAATGATTAACAAACAATAATTATTATTATTAAAAACAATAATTTTTAATAATAATTTAAAATAATCAAGTATCGTTAAAAAAGGATAAATTTTTCTCTAAAATCAATTGCAAACTCTTTAATATGCTAATAAATTATAAGTCAAAATTAACCATACATAATAAACAATGTTATAAACAATTTAAAGAATTAATAATTTTGCTTCGCTTTTGTTTTAATAATTATTTATATCTTGTTTTATTAATTTCTTCTGTGAAACATAAGTTTTTCATTTAGTTCTTTAATTAATATTAAAATAAAAACAAAATTTAAAAATCGGGCTTAGCTATCTTCTAGAAAATTTTATTTTGAGTGTTTTAAAAAAAAGTTTAAATTCGTCAAAAATTGACGACTGTGGACGATTTTGAACAGCAATTTCTCAGTTCGAACCACTGTAGGGCCCTTAAATAAGCCATCCAAAAAATTAAATTTAGCATTTAAGCTTAAATAGGTCTAAAATATTACTTTTTAACGTCGATTTTTTAGAGGGTTTATTAAATTATTAAATTACAGCACTAAATTGATTGTTAATTAATTTTTAATTGTTTAAACAAATTATTTTATTTAAAGTCTTCATTTATTCTGTTTTAATAAAATATATGAATAGCAAACTGTCTGTTTAATAACTGAAGAGATAAAAAAAAATTATTGACTTACTTCTCATTTGTTTAAACAATTAAAATTGGTTAAAATCAATTTTTCATCAAATTTACCCACAAACTTGTAGTTTTTTTGCATAAATTATTAAAGAATTATAACAAGTTTATTCATCTCCAATTGGAAATTGGATCCAATTTTGAATTGTTTAAATAATTTTAATTTGTTTAAACAAATAATTTTTAGCATTTTTTTAGTTTCCCATAAAATATTTTACTACCTTACGATCTTTTTAGTAACTAAAAAGATACAAAAAATTAGTAATTTACTGATTATTTGTTTAAATAATTAAAATTGTTTAAAATCAGCTTCTTATAAAATCTACCTATCGCCGTGTAATTTTTTTTAAATAAATTATTAAAAAAATATAACTGGTTTATTTATAATCAATTTGCAAGATTGATTAATGACGGAATTATATAATATTGAAAAAAACTTGCTTACTTTTGAAAATGTTAGAGAAATACTGTTTAGGCAAATAAGAATTATTTAAGTAATTGAACATATCTTGCAAATTGATGATAAATAAACTAGATATATTTTATCAATAAGTTTTAAGGGTTGACAATCCTTGATATTATATGGAAAAATGAGGGGTCATATTCCTGATTATGTTTCACCATTGAAGAACTGGATTAAAATGTTTTTGTAGAATTTGTTACATTTATCAGATTTTTTCTATTATTTTCCTGAGGGGTGGTTTTTAGAAGTTGATAATTCTTTTTATCGAATGGGAAAATTAGATGGCATTTTCCTGAGTATGTTCCAGCATTTTAGAACATTAGTAGAATTTTTTTGTAAAAATTTGATAAATTTTTCAGATAGTTTTTCTAATATTTTTCTGAGGGGTAGTTTTTAGGGGTCAATAATTCTTGTTATTAAATGAAAAAATGTGATGGTCATATTCCTGAGTATATCTAAAAACTTGATTAGAATTTTTTTGTAGAATTTGTTACATTTATCAGATATTTTTTCTATTATTTTTTTGAGGCGTAATTTTCAGAGTTTGATAATTTTTTATATTGTATGGAAAAATTAGGGGGCATTTTTCTGAGTATGTTCCACGATTTTAGAACACGAGTACAATTTTTTTCTATAATTTGATAAATTTATTTTTTTCTATTATTTACCTGGGGGGGGGGGGGTGGTTTTTTGGGGTTGATAATTCTTGTTATTATATGAAAAAATGAGGAGTCATATTCCTGATTGTGTTTCACTATTTAATGACTTGATATAATTTTTTTTTTTTTGTAGAATTTGATAAATTTTTCCAGATTGTTTTTCTAATATTTTCCTGAGGGGTGGTTTTTAGGGGTCAATAATTTTTGTTACTAAATGGAAAAATGAGCGGTCATATTCCTGACTATATTTCTCTATTTAAAATCTTGATTTGAATTTTTTTGTAGAATTTGTTACATTTATCAGATTTTTTTTATCATTTTCTGAGGGGTGGTTTTTAGAGTTTGATAATTCTTTTTATTGTTTTGAAAAAATTAGGGGTCATTTTTCTAAGTATGTTCCACGATTTTAGAACATGAGTAAAATTTTTTTGTAGATTTTGATAAATTTTTTCTGTTTTTTTTTCTATTATTTACCTGGGGGGGGGGGGGTGGTTTTTTGGGGTTGATAATTCTTGTTATTATTAATTATATTGAAAAATAAGAGGTCATATTGCTGAGTATGTTTCTCTATCTAAAAACTTGATTAGATTTTTTTTGTAGAATTTGTTACATTTATCAGATTTTTTTTATCATTTTCGTAAGGGGTGGTTTTTAGATTTTGATAATTTTGTTCATCGTATGGAAAAATTAGAGAGCATTTTTTTGAGTATGTTTCACCATTTTAGAACTTAATTATACATTTTTTGTAGAATGTTTTAAATTTTTTCAAATTTTTTTTCTATTATTTTTCTGAAGGGTGGCTTTTTGGGGTTGATAATTCTTGTTATTATATGGAAAAATGAGGAGTCATATTCCTGATTGTGTTTCACTATTTAATGACTTGATATAATTTTTTTTTTTTTGTAGAATTTGATAAATTTTTCCAGATTGTTTTTCTAATATTTTCCTGAGGGGTGGTTTTTAGGGGTCAATAATTTTTGTTACTAAATGGAAAAATGAGCGGTCATATTCCTGACTATATTTCTCTATTTAAAATCTTGATTTGAATTTTTTTGTAGAATTTGTTACATTTATCAGATTTTTTTTATCATTTTCGTAAGGGGTGGTTTTTAGATTTTGATAATTTTGTTCATCGTATGGAAAAATTAGAGAGCATTTTTTTGAGTATGTTTCACCATTTTAGAACTTAATTATACATTTTTTGTAGAATGTTTTAAATTTTTTCAAATTTTTTTTCTATTATTTTTCTGAAGGGTGGCTTTTTGGGGTTGATAATTCTTGTTATTATATGGAAAAATGAGGAGTCATATTCCTGATTGTGTTTCACTATTTAATGACTTGATATAATTTTTTTTTTTTTGTAGAATTTGATAAATTTTTCCAGATTGTTTTTCTAATATTTTCCTGAGGGGTGGTTTTTAGGGGTCAATAATTTTTGTTACTAAATGGAAAAATGAGCGGTCATATTCCTGACTATATTTCTCTATTTAAAATCTTGATTTGAATTTTTTTGTAGAATTTGTTACATTTATCAGATTTTTTTTATCATTTTCGTAAGGGGTGGTTTTTAGATTTTGATAATTTTTTTCATCGTATGGAAAAATTAGAGAGCATTTTTTTGAGTATGTTTCACCAACTAGAACTTAATTATACATTTTTTGTAGAATGTTTTAAATTTTTTCAAATTTTTTTTCTATTATTTTTCTGAAGGGTGGCTTTTTGGTGTTGATAATTCTTGTTATTATATGGAAAAATAAGGGGTCATATTTCTGATTATGTTTTACTATTTAATGACTTAATTAGAATTTTTTTGTAGAATTTGATAAATTTTTTCAGATTGTTTTTCTATTATTTTCCTGAGAGGTGGTTTTTAGGGGTCAATAATTTTTGTTATTAGATGGAAAATGGGGAGGTTATATTCCTAAGTATGTTTCTCTATCTAAAAACTTGATTAAAATTTTGTTGTAGATTTTGTTTAATTTATCAGATTTTTTTGATCATTTTCCTGATGGGTGTTTTTTGTGCTTGATAATTCTGTTCTTCGTATGGAAAAATTAAGGGGCATTTTTTTGAGTATGTTCCAACATTTTAGAACTTGATTATAATTTTTTTTATAGAATTTTATAAATTTTTTCAGATTTTTTTTCTATTATTTTCCTGAGGGAAGGTTTTTGGGGTTGATAATTCTTGTTATTATATGGAGGTCATATTCCTGATTATGTTTCACCATTTAAGTACTTGATTATAATTTTTTTGTAGAATTTGATAAATTTTTCAGATTGTTTTTCTAATATTTTCCTGAAGGGTGGTTTTTCGGGGTCATAAATTCTGTTTTTCATATGGAAAAATGGGAGGAAATATTCCTGAGTATTTTTTCTCTATTTAAAAACCCGATTAGAATTTTTTTGTAGAATTTGTTACATTTATCAGATTTTTTTTCTATTATTTTTTAGAGGGATGGTTTTTAGAGTTTGATAATTCTTTTTATCGCATGGAATAATTTGGGGGCATTTTTCTAAGTAAGTTTTACCATTTTAGAACATAAGTAGATTTTTTTTGTAAAATTTGATAAGTTTTTTTAAATTTTTTTTCCATCATTTTTCTGAGGGCTGGTTTTTTGAGGTTAATAATTCTTGTTATTATATTGAAAAATGAGGGACCATTTTCCTGATTAAGGTTGACTATTTAATGACTTGATTAGAATTTTTTTGTAGAATTTGATACATTTTTTCAGATTGTTTTTCTATTATTTTCTTGAGTGTTGGTTTTCAGGGGTTGACAATTCTGTTTATTGTATTAAAAAATTAAAGGGCATATTCCAGAGTGTGTGGCACAATTTAAGAACTTAATTAGAATTTTTTGATTCATTTTTTTAGATATTATATCTAATATTTTCTTGAAGGATGGATTTTAAAGGTTTACAATTATATTTTTAAATCTTGCTTGTTTTGGTTATGATTGTCAGATCCCCATAGATCCGCCAATGTTTCTAGTCTGCTTCAATGAGTCAAAGTGAAATTTTACCTAATGTTTCAAATCCACTAGACTTTAAGTTGCAGCGAATATTTGCTATTTATATTTCTGGAAATTTGTGGCGATTATTTGTCATGTTTAGGCTTCCGGAAGGATTTCAAGTTTGTCGGAAGAACTCGTATATATAGATGTGAGTATTTATTTAACTTGCAGCGAACTGGCAATTGTATAATAATCCGTTGCCGCACACGTCGTTCTCATCGTTGCGAAACGGTCAGTGTTCAGTGGCCGTTATAATCCGACCATTGTGATAGACACAATGAACGTTCAGGGCTCAATTCTGCTTGAGGTATGGCCCCATAAACGGTACCCCGCTATAACTATGTAATAGATATCTCGTTTTCGAATATATATATATGATGACCTATCACCTATAGACCTCATCAGATCATCTTTCACTCTTTTATTGTTCTGCACTTCTTCGCAAGATTTAAAGATCTTGTTTCGAAAAATGCATCATCTCGAACTTTTCTCGTAACATTATTTTTATATTATTGAACATAAATTCCAAAGTTAGCTGTCTTTTATTATAAAGCTGATATCAACTGGAGCTAATACTCTTTTTATTTATCTACTATTTTTGGTTATTGATATAAGAATTTCCCGATAAACTTTTTGTAATAACATACAATTTATTCAGTTTGACATTTACCATTAATTGTCGACAATTAAAAGACATGCCGAGGGGAAATTTAAAACTATAAATATCCCGAGTTTGGTGTTTTAAAAAACGCCATTAAATGGGAGATTTCCTTTTGTTTTTTGCTCGTTAAAGATTCGCTAACCGAAAGTTGTTAGCAGATATTTTGGTGGGAGGTAAGCAATCAAGGAAATGACATGTTGTTACAAGTAATGAAAGAATAATGACCGACTGAGGATTAAAAAGAGAACGATCGTCTGGTCTGGACGATCGCAAAAATAAACGAGGGTGACGGAGCGTGGGAAGAGTTTTGCCACGAGATGGGTAAACTTCCAGTTAGCGAGCGTTTCTTCTCATTCACCTTTCTCTCCCTTATTTCTCGCCACCCTCCATGACGACGACGACCCGGGACGCTTTTCAGAGACGCATAAAAGATTCACCCGCTGCTATTTTACAATGTTTCTAGACACGAGCAACATTTTAATGGCAGAACCTCAAATTATTTCACTTGAAATTGCCTTATTTCGGGACCAAACTAATGCCAAGTAATTTCGTCCTTCAAATATTTACGAAAAAACTGCATTTTCATTCTACAATGGTTAAAAATTCTTTGTTGCAGAATTGGAGGACGTAATTTTTTAGCTTTCTCGCAAGTGAGATGAGCTACTGAAAAATGTCTTTTCATCTTCTCCCGTCGACTACTTTATACTTCCCATTCACGCACCTATCTTCTCCTTTTTCCTCAAAGTATAATTTCAATCCTTTTACACTCTTCTCCCACTCTCTTTTCATCCTTATTCCACTTTTTCCTTATTCTCTCATTTCACATCTTCCCACTCTTCATCAACACTTATATACCTCTTCTTCCCCCTCTACTCCTAATTTCACTTGAGATTTTTTCCACTTTCCCCAATTTCTTCTAACTTTTCCTAATCTGTTCCACATCCCCTTTCCCATTTATAGCACTTTTTTCACATTTTTCTTATACTCTTATGATACCTCTACCCACTTCTCATAAGGTTATTTTTTTCTCGTATTCTTCTCTTCCCATCTCCATTACTTTATCATCCCCTTCGCACATATATATTTTCCTTTTTCCTCTATTTGTAATTTCAATCTTTTCACACTCTTCTCCCAGTCTCTTTTCATCCTTATACCTCTTTTTCCTTATTCTTTCATCTTTTATCTTCCCACTCCTCATCAACTCTTATATCCGTCTTCTTTTCACTCTACTCATTTTTTCAGTTGTGTTTTTTTTCGCTTTCCACTCTTCCCAATTTCTTCTAACACTTTCTAATCTGTTCCATCTCCCCTTTTCCACTTATTAAATTTTTCACATTTTTCTTATACTCTTATTACACATCTTTTACTTCTCATTAAGTTATTTTTTTCGTATTTTTTTTATTTTTTTCTCTCTTCTCACCTCTATTACTTTATCCTTCTCCTTCGAACATCTATCTTATCCTTTTTCCTCCACGTATAATTTTAATCTTTTTATACGCTCCTCTCACTCTCTTTTCATCCTTATTCCATTTTTTCCTTATTCTTTTATCTCACATTTTCCCACTCTTTATTAACACTCATATCCCTCTTCTTCCCCCTGTACTCCACATTCCACATGAGATTTTTTTCTAAATCCCACTCCTCCCAATTTCTTTTAATTTTTCCTAAACTGTTCCACTTTCCCTTGCCCAGTTATTACACTTTTTTCACATTTTTCTTATATATAATATGACACATCTTCCTACTTTTTATTAAGTTTTTTTTTTAAATTTTTCTGTTTACATCATCATCACCACTACTTTATCATTCCCCTTCGCACATGTATCTTCTCCTTTTTCCACCACGCATAATTTTAATCTTTTTTAAACTCTCTCCCCTCTTTCTTTTCATTCTTAATTCACTTTTTCCTTATTCTCTCATCTCAAATCTTCTACTCCTCATTCCACTTGAGATTTTTTTTCACTTCCCACTCTTCCCAAATTCAGCTAACTCTTCCGAATCTGTTCCACTTCCTCTTTTCCACTTATTACACTTTTTTCACATTTTTCTTATACTCTTATGACGTTATGACACATCTTTCACTTCGCTTAAAGTTATTTTTTTCCCGTATTTTTATCTTCTCACCTCCATTACTTTATCCTTCCCCTTCAAACATATATCTTATTCTTTTTCCTCCACGTATAATTTCAATATTTTTACACTCTCCTCCCACTCTCTTTTCATTTTTATTTCACTATTTTCTTATTCTCTCATCTCAAATCTTCTACTCCTCATCAACACTCATATATCTCTTCTTCCCCCTCTACTCCTTACTCCTTTTGACATTTTTTTCAATTTTTTACGCTTCCCAATTTCTTCTAACTCTTCATAATCTGCTCCACCTCCCCTTTCCTACTTACTACACTTTTTTCACATTTTTCTTATACTCTTATGACACATCTTCTCTTCTTATCTTTTCTCATATTTTTCTCTTCTCACTTCCATTAGTTTATCCTTTCCTTCGCACACCTATCTGCTCTTTTTTGCTCCACGTACAATTTCAATATTTTTACACTCTCCTCCCACTCTCTTTTCATTTTTATTTCACTATTTTCTTATTCTCTCATCTCAAATCTTCTACTCCTCATCAACACTCATATATCTCTTCTTCCCCCTCTACTCCTTACTCCTTTTGATATTTTTTTCCATTTTTTACGCTTCACAATTTCTTCTAACTCTTCCTAATCTGCTCCACCTCCTTTTTTCTACTTACTACACTTTTTTCACATTTTTCTTATACTCTTATGACACATCTTCTCTTCTTATCTTTTCTCATATTTTTCTCTTCTCACCTCCATTAGTTTATCCTTCCCTTTGCACACCTATCTGCTCTTTTTTGCTCCACGTAAAATTTCAATCTGTTTACACTCTCCTCTCACTCTCTTTTCAGCTTTATTCTACTTTTTACTTATTCTCTCATCCCACATTTTCCCACTCCTCACCAACTTTCTTATATTCCTCTTCTTCCCTCTCTACTCTTTATTCTACTTCTTCTTTATTCTCTTGTCCCACATTTTCCCACTCCTCACCAACTTTCATATCTTTCTTCTTCCCCTTTTACTACCTTACCATTCCTCTTTTCTCGATAAACCTTCTCTCTCCTCTACGCTTTTAATCTTCACTCTAATCAAACACTCTTCCAATTCTATCCACTTTATTCTACTCTCAATCAGCATTTATGTTTTTTTCCTCCTTCCTCTGTCAACTTACAACTGTTCTTTTCTCTCTACACCTTTTATTTTCCGGCCACTTCCTCGCTTTTTCTTTTTAATCTTCCCTCATCAAAATTCCACGTTTTTACTATATATATCTTCCCTTTCTTTTCATCGTTGAGATTACAAATGCCAATTATGGGGTCTAGTAAAAGAATTTTTTTCAATATAACATAAATAGAATTTAAATTTCAACAGAAGAAACTAAAAAGGGAGAGAGGATGGTTTAGGGGATTGATGAAATGTAGGGACAAGAGAGATTTATTTATAAGGTGGTTGAGGAACAAGGACGATGATACTAAAATTGGTAAAAAATGAAAAAATATGTGGTGACAGTGGAATAAGATTTTGATAAGAGTGAGGAAAAGTAGGGTTGGAAAGGAAAAAAGAATTAGAAGCTGTAGAAAGAAGAGGGGAATATTAAGATATTTAGGGGGTCAAGATTAGAGGGGAAGCACAAAGTTATAAAAATTGGCAGTAAGTGGGAGATGTGTGATGAGAGTGAAAGGAAACTATGAAAATTACTGTAAGATTATAATTGAAATTTTAAAGGAGGAGTTTCAAGAGGGAAAGTGCGTAAGGAAAGCTGTAGAAATGAGGTGTAGGATGAAAAATAGGATGCTAAAATGGTGTAAAAGAAAAGAAGAACATGAGATTCAGTAATCAATGAAACGAAGTGGGATAAGAGTTAGACATGCATTTATGAAAAGTGAGTCAGAGTGGAGTTGGAAGCAAAAAATATAAAGAGAGTGGGGGCATGAGGGATGAGGTAAATATTTAGGTAATGTAGGATAACGGAGCAGAATATTAAATTTAGTGAGAATAGACTCAGAAGACGTAGGATGAAAGTAAAAGAAATGTGTGCCTAAAAAGAATAAAGATGGAAGGAAATTGTGAGAAAAGAGTAAGAAAAGTTAAAAAGAACGAGGAGAGGGAAAGGGAAGGATAAAAAATTGGAAAGAGGGAATAAAATAAGAGGAGAATAGGAGGGATGTGAAATAAATAAAGAAATAGATCAGATAGAGTGTTGGAAGAAAGTAGAAGAAAAATAAGAAGATAGTGGGAATAGAGTTAGTGTGAGGTGTTAATGGAAAACAGGGGAAGAAAATAAGAAAAGACTGGGAAGTGAAAAAATTGGAACAAGGATACAAAGAGAGTGGAAGAAATGTGTAAAAAGAGTAGGAATGGTATCGTAGAACGAAGAAGAAAAGATAAGGATAAGATAATTGTGGTAATAGATTGAGAAAGGTTGTCGGATTGATGATCTGTAGGGAGAGTAGATATTTATTAAAAAGGTGGTTGAGAACAAAAAGACAAAGATATGAGAATCTGTAGAAAGTGAAAAATATGGGATGATAGCGGAATAAGATTTTAATAAGAGTGAGGAAGAGTGGAGTTGGAAAGGAAGAAGGAATTAGGAGGTGTGGGAAGAAGAGGGAAATATTAAGATATTTAGGGTGGTCAAGGTTAGAGAGGGAAGCACAAGGTAATAAAAAATGTCGAGAAAATTGTGAGAAAAGGGTTAAAAAAGTGGAAGAGGACGCGGAGAGGGAAAGAAAAAGATAAAAAAATGGAAAGAGGTAATACGGTCGGAGGATAATAGGAGGGGATTGAAATAAATAAAGAAATAGATCAGGCAGGATGTTAAAAGAAAATGGGTGAAAAATAAAAAGATGGTGAAAATAGAGTTGGAGTGAGGTGTTAAATGGAATAAAAGAAATAAAAAAAATAAAATAAAGGTGGAAAGAAATTGGGAGAAAAGAGTAAGAAAAGTGGAAGAGGAGGTGGAGAGAGAAAGAGGAGAATAAAAAATTGGAAAAAGGGAATAAAGTTGAAGGAGAATTGGGGGGGAGTGAAATAAATAAAGAAGTAATTCAGGTAGGGTGTTGGAAGAAAGAAGGAGAAAAATCAGAAGATGGTGAAAATAGAGTTGGAGTGAATTGCTTGAAGAAGAAGGTTAGGGAATGAAAATAGTCGGGGAATAGCATTTTTGTAATCTAGAAAGATGTTACAATCTCTTGTTAAGCAAATTTCAAAATTCAAAATGTCGAATTCAAAATGGAGGCAAAAGTAAAAAAGTAATTATTCCAAATGGCGGAACCAATAATTATGAAGAATTAGTGTAATGCAATGATATTTTCTTACACCAACATTCTATTCACTTTAACATTAAAATATTCATCAATCTTTAAAATATAAATTCCAAGATTTTCAAAACAATGTTCCCAATTGAGAACTATTTCCACAAGCATTCTCATTAAATTCTCCTTTTAGCAAAAGAGCTCCTGTTTTGTTGAAAAATGTAAACAGCGCTTTAATTCTGTTTGAAGATTACGTGTTTTGTGAAAATTGTGAGAGGTAATTAAATTAGCAAGAAGCTTATTAGCAGACTGAGTAATTATCAACTCCACTTAGCTGCAATAAGAAGACCGATTTTCGCAAATTTAATAATTTTACTTTCACCGGAGATTTAAACTTTGTTACAAATCCTGGGATAACTTACCTTCAAGTAAAACTTGAAATCTACCAGTTTCGTATAAGTTTCATGGCAACTCCGTCAGAGACTTGAAGATATTAATAAGTAATTAACGTTCCTTATAAAATTTTCGTCAACTTTCAATTCACTTGATAATAATGAATAAATAAAGGTTATAATAAACAAAAATGCAGAATGTAATAATTCTAATTCTTTGTCAGTATTTTTAAATTAGAGAAAACTGATTACGTAATAATAAGCTGAAAATCATAGATTCGCCTTTTTCGAGATCCGAGTTGAGATGACGAGAAATGGAATTTCGAAAATATGCATAACATGACAGATAAGTTTTCGAAACGAGAAGATGGTCGCTGGGTGTGAGAATTTCCATCAGAGAAAATAAACTCGTGTGAAAATTGCCCCTCGGGTTTGATACCGGTAGCGTACGTTCGATTTGCGAAACGAGGTTTGCACATTTGATTTGCCGCATCGTCGTACCGATCTATGATACACGTTTTTATATAACAAAAAAAAAAAGGAAGAAAAATAAATAAAACCGCTATCCAATTTGACTTTGGGTATCGTGATTGCATCAACGTCATCGATATTATTTAAAATGCTCTAAATAACCAATCAGAGAAATAACCATTCATCAAGATTCATTTTTTTAATTTATTTAAACAATTCGACACTATTAAAGTTTTTTTTTTTTTTAACAGATAGAAATTTCAATTACGGATATTCCGTTTGATATCTTTTAATTAAAAATTTAATAAAATTTAAAAGAGTCCATTTCATATTTGTCATTCCTTTTATGTTTTTACGTATCGCGTTGACGATGTCGTTCAATTAGACACTCGGATAGTGCATCTAAATTTATTATTATTATTTTTTTTTTTATTATTCCTAGAAGGCAGAATAGTAAAATAATGCAATAACAATATTTTTCTCGTATTTTCGCATCTAAAAAAGCGAGAGTCAGCGTTGCATGTAAACTGATCGACAAGCATTCACAGCCTCTTTGACGGTTTTCATGTGATCGTAAAATAACAATAGGCGCAGTGTAGCCCCGGATTTGGAAAATGGATATATCTTCTATTTTTCGACAAAAAAACACTACTTGTAATTCGATACCTGAAAAGCGTTTTGGCAATGGAAGCTTAGAGCTTTTTTTTACATTAAAGTACGTGTAGAACAAGCAAGCATTATTCTCTTTTTGGTGTTGAGGTTAATTGGCACTGAACTATGTATCACTGTTTTAAAAACTAGTTACTGAACTAACAATTGAAGTTATTCTTTTCTGGATTAGTCGAAAATAACAATTTATTTTTATTTTACACGCGAAACTTTTTACAGTTGTATTTGATGTGAAATTTTTTAAGTTTGACTTAGATATATTTGTGTCTTTTTACACTTAGCTGCGGTATAAACAGGTTCTATGTTAGAAAAAAAAAACAAATCTCGCAAAATTTTAACTTTAAAATAATACAAACAAATAAGAACTTAAAAATCTGGTTTGATAAATATCTTCTAAATTATTATTTATTCCTTTAATTTTATAGGTTTACAGAATGAAAATCATGTGTTTTGTTTGAATAAAATTTCAAATTTATTAATTAATAACAAATATATAACTTTTTATATTTAATTATAATAGGATGGATTTATCACTCGGCAAAGTTTATTTATTGAGAAAAGCAATCAATCACTTTGTGTCAATGTTTATATTTCATTAAAATAATAAGTTTAATTTATTTAAAATTTAAAATCGGACACTGTGATTTTATGTAAAATAAAATTGTTGTACTTTTCTAAATATTACAAAAATTATTTGTTATTGAAAGTAGGGTTATCAAAATTTTAAATATTAAGTTTTAATTACCACTATTTTTCGATAGTGAGATAATTTAACAACATTTGTAACTGCTAAAAAACGTTTTCTTTCTTGATTTAAACATAAATATAATAATATAATTTATTATTTGTATTATTTAATAGAAGTTATTTTTGTGTAACATTTATAGACTGGATTTTAAGTTTAAATTCTACTTTATTTATTAATTATTTCAAATTGATGATACTTATTACATGATTCCATTTATCAATTCATTTAATTATAACAAATTTCTATCTTTAAATATAAATTAGTAAAGTCGATTTTTTGAATTAAAACATAATTGAGATTCGTTTTTGCCTCGATTATTAATTAATAATACTTTCATATTTGTAAACATTAAAGATTTTTTTAATAAAGTTAAGAATCACAAAAGCCAAGTTATACAAATCATATCCATTTTATTAAATTATACAATATTATATTAATTTAAATTAAAATGATAAATAATTGACAAATCTAGATACATTTAAAATTATTAATTGTTTAAAAAAAATTTTAAAATATATTTACAAAATTATAAGTTTATTAACTTACCAGCAACATTAACACACAAAGGCAAACTTTGCATTGTTATTGATCATTTAAAATCACAAATTTTTGCAAATTTTAATAATGAAAATAAGGAAATTAAAGAATATATCTAAAAAAGAATAAATAATTGACAGTTGAAAAGAAAATTCGACAAATGGCTACGGCTCTATAAATACACAATTAAAAATAATAGTTTACAAAATTAAACAATAAATATTTAATTTAAACAAAATATTTGGAAAATTATAGGAATAACTGTTGGAAATAATTGCAAATTGAACAACTGGATTGGAAATCGATAGAAATAATTTAAATTGAAGAAAATAATAAAAGATTGTGGAAATAAATAAAAATTTAAGAAGTAAATTAAAAATTTAAAAGCTAAATTACAGTTTAAAGAAATTTAATAATTGAAAAAAAATTACAAAATGGCAAATATATAATTGACAATTGAAATAAAGAAAAATAAAAAAATGACTACATTAATACACAACTGAACAAATAAAATAAAAAATCAAAGAATGATTATAAAATTTTAAGATAATAATTAAAAATTACGAAAAATAATTAATAATTGAAGGAAATACTTAAAAAATGACGAGAATTATTAAAAATTAAATAAAATATTTATAAAAATGACGAAAATAATTGTCAATTGAAAACAAAATTCGAAAAATGACTAGATTAATCTACAACTGAAAAAAATAATTGAAAAAATTAAACAAGAAATATTAAATTTAATAAAAATAATTCAAAATTTAAAAAAATTATAGGCGTAAATCGAAAAAAGTAATTGAAATTAAAGGAAATAATTGATAATTGTATAAAGAAATTAAAAAATGAAAAATGGAATTTAAATTTAAAGAATTTACTCTTTTTTTTATACAAAAAAGGTCTATAATATATCTTAATAAAAAGTTAAAGAATTTACTACAAAATTGAAAAAAGTAAATGAAAAAAGCCAAGAATTAATGAATATAGAAAAAAATAATTAAAAACTGAAAAATGGAAATAAAAATTGAAGAATGAAATTAAAAATTCAAGAAAATAATTGAATAATTGTAATTAAAATGAAAGAAACTTAATGATGAACGAAAACAATAATAGAAAAAAGATGATAAATTTGTAATATTAAAGAAAATATTAAAAAATTAAAAAGTAGATTTAAATTTTAAGAAAACAACTAAGAATTGAAGAGACTAGTTAAAAATCAAAGAATAATTATAAAATTTTAAGACAGTAATTACAAACTAAAAAAAAATATAGGAAATAATTGAAAATTGCGGAAAATAATTAATAATTGAAGAAAATAGTTGAAAACTGATGAGAATAATTGAAAAATTGAAAAAATATGTGAAAAATAACGATAATAATTGTCAATTGGAAACAAAATTCGAAAAATGACTAGATTAATAGACAACTGAAAATAATAATTTAAAAACTCAAAGAATAATTTTAAAATTTAAAAATTATAATTGAAAATTTAAAAAATTGTTGAAAATAATTGAAAATTGCGGAAAATAATAATTAATTGAAGAATAATTAAAATTGGAAAAAAATGATTGAAAATTGAAAAAAGCAATTAAAAATTGAAAAATGGAATTTAAATTTTAAGAATTTACTACAAAATTGGAAAAAGTAATTGAAAAAAGCCAAGAATTAATTAATATAGAAGAAAAAATTTAAAACTGAGAGTGGAAATAGAAATTAAAGAATGAAATTAAAAATTAAAGATAATATTTGAATAATTGTATTTAAAATTAAAGAAACTTAAAGATATTCGAAAAAAATAATAGAAAAATGGCGATAATTTTTTAATTTTAAAGAAAATAATTAAAAATTGAAAAGTGGAATTTAAATTTAAAGAAAATAACTAAGAATTGAAGAGAATAGTTAGAAATCAAACAATAATTATAAAATTTTAAGATAATAATTGAAAATTGAAAACATTGTAGGAAATAATTAAAAATTACGAAAAATAATTAATAATTAGAGGAAATTGTTAAAAAATGACGAAAATAGTTGTCAATTAAAAACGAAATTTGAAAAATAACTAGATTAATAGACAGTTGAAATAATTAAACAAGAAATATAAAATTTAAAGAAAATAATTCCAAAGTGAAAAATTAAGGAAATTATAGGAATAATTGTTGGGAATATTTGCACATTTAACAACCGGATTGTTAAATAATTAAAACTGGAAAAAATAATTGAAAATTGAAAAAAGCAATTGAAAATTGAAGAATGCAATTCAAATTTAAAGAATATACTAATAAATTGGAAAAAGTAATTGAAAAAAGCCGAAAATTAATTATTATAGAAGAAAATAATTGAATACTGAAGAATGGAAATAGAAATTGCAGAATAAATTTAAAAATTAAAGAAAATAATTGAATAATTGTATTTAAAATTAGAGAAATTTAAAGATAATCAATTTTAATTTTCTTTGGCTTATTTTGAAGTTAAAAATTCAAGGTTTAATTTAGCTTAATTTCAAAATTTTCTAATTACTTTTTTAGAAAATGCAGCCCGCCAAACATGAACAATGAAAATTCATAAAAAACGAAAAATTCACCTGTCTTTATAAAATTGAATCTCCGTTTTTATTAATCAAAAAAGCTTTAAAATAGGACGATTTAACGTCAAATTTTATAAATTTTCCAATTGTCTATATAAAAATTTGTTTTGCCAATATTTGACAGAATTATCAACATTTTAAGATGGTTATGTTTTTAATCACATTTTTGTAAGTGGTCTCACAATTTTAACCAGTAGTGTATAATTGACAATATTTCCTTCTTTATTATATTACTTATTATTCTACTTTTATAATAAAAAGCAATAAATAATTAGATATATATAAAAAAACGCATACGATTGATAATAATTAATTTAAAGATACATTTTTTCAAACGTAACTGCTTTAAAACGAAAAATATTTAAGTGACAAACTTTATGTGCGGACAGAATGAAAGAATGAACCTGGTAGATTATTATTATTATAGATTTTATCTTGTTTAAATTTATTATTATTTTCTCTTTTCACCTCTGCACTTGTCTGCATTTGCTCAAGTTAATTATACTACATTAATTAATTTATTTATATAATTTTCAAAGAAAAACTTTAATGTTTATTATCAGGTTAAAAAAAAAATTTTTAAAATCTAATCACGTGAATATTTGAAACTGGAACTATCGAAACAATAAACAAAAATTTTTTTATCAGTCAAATGAGATGAGAAGAGAATGAGATGGCATTATACAATTGACCACCTGGATTAAAGTAAACATAGAAAAAAAAACTCGTACCACTAAAATTCCACTATTATTGTTATCAACGGGACATTAGATATTAGGAACAATATATAAAATAAGATTTTTTTTACAAAACGTATTTATTCACTGACGAAAAATACAGAACTGAACTCCCTCACTAGAAATTACTTTTAATCATTAGAAGACAATTGAAGCGTTGGGTGCAATAAGGGCGTTAAACAAAAAACGACGATCGGAGATATTTGAACTCAAAGTTTTTAAACTTTTATAGTTTAAAAACTGTAAATGCGAATGAAATAAACTTTTTTTTATTTGATTAACCATTTATTAAACTCTCTAATTCATGTGTTTACTTGACTGAAAGTTGTGATTAACTATCAAAAACTCAGTTTTTTCGTAACCAATATTAACGCCCTTTTTGCACCCAACCACTAAATGTTTTAGGCGTTAGTAAAGTTTTGAATTTAAACTTAAGATAACTTTAATATTAAGACATATTTTGTTATATTTCGTTAAATTCTATTATTTTTTATATATTCTTAACTTTAAAACATAATTTTAAGCCTTAAATAAATTAAAAAATAAAAATTTTCAATGTATTAAAAATCAAAGTTTTTAAAAACTTTTTTTGTTACTTTTTGAATGATAGAATATTAATTGTTGATTGGTATAAAAACTTTTATTTTTTTTTTATTATTTTAAAAGCCACACTGAGAAAAATCTGTTGCGATTATCACATGAGCAAATGATATGAATATAGCATAGACACTAACTATACAAAAATTGCAAGAATCCACCTAATTATTAAGCCGCTCCGCCTAGTTTTCAGGCCAAGTCCGAGCAATAACTATACGTTCTGTTAGAAATATAGCATCAATAGAATTATGGAAAAAATGCAAAAATGATTTCAAGCAATAATCGCAACAGATTTTTCTCAGTGCAGATTCATGACCATTTCAACTTTTTAAAATATTTAAATCTATGCATTCAGTATATCTAAAATTTTGTAACCTCCTTTTAACCATAAAGAACCTGCCATGCTGTTTATATCGTCAATTGTTTTTTAATACAAATTTATCTAGGAAATATTTAAAGCAATAAAATTATGTGACATACTTCCAGATATTTATTCTTAGCATCATAAAGAAGCCTTAGATTGAAATGAATTTTTGTAAATATAAACTAGAGTATATTGTTACCATTTGGGATGAATAATATCAAAACGGGCGTTAGCTGTCTAACGCCCTTATTGCACCCAACGCTTCAATTAGCACCTTTTTCTTCCTTCTCCATAAACTCAAATTTGCAATTATCAGCTGTGACATTGTAAAATTTGTTTAGAAGAATTTTACAATTCACAAGTTGCTTAATTTAAATTTAAAAAAAAAAAAAAAAAAAATCAATTTCCGATTTTTCTTTCAATTTAATTTAATTGCTAAATTTGTTTAAAATAAAAATTTTGTTCCAAATTTAATTATTCTAATTAAAATAATCCGATCTCAATGATTGTTCGACATTCCAAGACTTGGTTCAAAATTTAATTTATTATTAGAACTTAATTTTAATTATTCCCTTTCTATTTATGT
Source organism: Ganaspis brasiliensis (assembly GCA_037103525.1). Taxonomy (NCBI): domain Eukaryota; kingdom Metazoa; phylum Arthropoda; class Insecta; order Hymenoptera; family Figitidae; genus Ganaspis; species Ganaspis brasiliensis. The sequence goes on from JAZKLR010000185.1 coordinate 6,667,194, forward strand.
TAACCTGTTTCGAGTCAACGCATGTATTGAGGAAAATATTACGAATTTGGATTTTATTGGAAATTTTGAATTAAATTTGGATTTGATGATTTAAACTGGATTTCAACCTGACAAAATTTTGAATTTACCGCCAAAAAAATGAACTGTTGGAAATTGCTGTCTAAATTATGTAACCTGTTTGTTAATTTTGAAGTCTCTGAAGAGGATTTATTGAATTTTCTAACATAATATTCTAATTCGAATTTTGCCGCCTAACCTAAAAAAAATATTGGATTATTGATTTGAAGAATTTTATCGATTTATTTTCTGGATTTATGTAATTGATCTTCATCTGAAAAATCTTTTGATCGAACCCAAGGATTATTTTGTTGAATTTATTTAAAATGCCAACCTTTTTCTTGCTGCGTTTCCTGCCACGTATAAAGGATTTGACTTAGTCACCTGGAATGACATTTAAAAATTTCATGCCTTGGAAGGTTTTATTATTAATTCTAAATTTTATTTGGATCTCTTGTTGCTGCGGGTAGCCAAAGCCCATATAATTGTCAATTTATGTGACCGGGACTATATCCACTTGGATCCAGGAAATTCGGGTAATATTTTATCATTTTCTTGGGATACTAGGATTTCAGTTGGCTGGTTCACTCCATTGAAATGATATTGGAAGAGTAAAATAATAATCTAACATCAACTGGATCGAATTAATTATCGTAATTAATTCAGAAGATTTATTCAATTTTATGAAGATTCCTTGAAGATTCAAATTTTCATTTTTTTTCTTTCGACCAATAGAATTAAGAAACAACAGAATGTAGCCAACTTCATTTATGTCAATTTAGTGATCTAAATTAATTTTTTTAGAGTAGCTTTCTTTTTTTTTTATGAGCTTTGGAACAATTATTTCTCCATGGTTACGCTGGTAACTTTTTCATTTTTTATTAATCATTCATTGAGATTGGACGGAATCTTTTCGGAATTATTTGGATTTCACCTAATTTAACGATTATATTTATTCTCTCTGGCTCTAAATTGGACGATTTCAAGGATTAATTAATTTTTGGACAAAGATTTTAAAGAAAAATTGGAAAATTTCAACAATTTAAAATATTGATTTTGATTTCGAAGTTTGGATTTTTTTTCGTTTGGTAAGATTTCTATCATTTCTCTTGAATAAAATTCGTATTTTATTATTTATTTTGTTTCTTAAAGATTCTAAAATTGATTTATTAATTTTCATTTGTGCGAATTAAACTTAACCTGTTAAAAATTAACTTGAAATTAAAATTTTGCTTTCCTTTTCCTTTTGTTCCAAAACTCATCCTTTATTTATTTAAAAAAAAAATGTCACATTAGTTATTAACGAAAAATTGCTTTAATTTGCTTTTGGATTAAATTTGATTTAGATTGGACCAAGTCTTGGAATTGTTATTCCTAACTAATTCATAGTTTAGGATTATATTTATTTTTTTTTATATTTATATATTTTTTTTATATATTAATTTGGTTTAATTTAACTTAACTTAACCTAACTTAACCTAACTGAACCTAACTTAACCTGATTTATCCTAACTTAACTTTATTTTCCAAATTGTTAAAAATGTAGTTGATTATTTAATCAATTGTTAACTTTATAAAAAAAAGTTTTCTAACCTCAAAATTTGTCATTTGTATCAAATTTACATTGTTTTTCTGAATAAAATATTGTTTATTTAATTATGTAGATGTCTTATTTAAATTATTATAATCTTTTCAAATAAAGTGCATTACAGAACCATCCCCTCTACTATCATCCAGATTGGGGCTAAGCTAGCGGAATTAGTCGTGGAAGATTAATAAATTTGGGTTACTTTTCTTTTATTTATTAATTTTTTTTTTTTTATTGAAGTTGAGCTTCCTATTTGGTTGTCAACTTGCTGGTGTAATTTTAGGTTAAGCTTCCTATTTGGTCGTTAACCTTATTCTGCGTCACTTTAATTGAGTTAATTTATTTATTATTATTATTATTATTTTTTTTTTTTTTTTTTGATCCAAGAAAGATCTGGCGCCCGACTTTTCGATTTTTTTTTTAATCTTCCAAATTGTGATCGTGACTTAAGTTGATTAATTGATTTAGATTAATTAATTAAAATTTTATTCGATTACACAGCATACCTGAAATTCCCAAATATAATTGCTCTCGAAGGAACAATAAACTTTTATTATTTCATTTCAAAGGATCAAATCTTTACTATTTAAGGCTATAGATTTCACTGAAAGATATATCCTATTACAAATTTCAAACTTTAATAATCCCATAGACAATTCAATATTTTTATTTTTCTAATTAAGACCATTTCTGTCTCTTATACAATTATCCTTCTTCTCCCATTATTTTTCCCACTTGTCTATGTCCGAATCCATCAAACACAAAATATACGTCTTTTTCTGAAGCACAGTGTCCTTTTTTCAATGTGTGCCATTTGTATGAAAAATTAATCTTATATCAGACACGAAAATTCATTTTTCGTATTGTGGATGACGGAACAAAACATGGAAGAAGCTTTGACGGAGAAAAGGGATATGGGATAGAAGAAAAACGGAAGCGAAAGCAGATGTGGAGAGTGTTGGAAAGGGTAAGAGGTGAGGAGGAGGAGGAGGAGGAGGAGGAGGAGAAGGAGGAGGAGAAAGGACCAAGTCACAGGAGAGACAGGAAACATCCTTCTAAGTTGAACTCCGCCCAATTCCCCGTTGCCTCTCACTCGGCAATCTCTTCAGCAAGGACCCTTAGACTGCTAATGGTTTACAAACAAACGGTGACGTATGAATCTATGCGCGAATCAGCCGTGACGAACCACTCATACACAAAGAAAGGCGGATTATTAATTTACGGAGGGACTAGACTTATTATTGTCCCTTGAGATTCGTCTGTTCCGAACAGAACAAATGCTCAGTAAACACAAGAAACGAGGGTTCTGGAGGGCCATCTGAATCGTTCGTAATGATGCTGTCAATTCTACTAACGGAGGCTCCAATAAAAGTAAAATTTTCCCTCTCACACTCACCAGAAATCTAATTCATATTACATTAGCTGGGGTTCCGAAACATATTCTCAATTATTTGTAAGAATATACATGTGTGCACAAGAAAAGAATGAGAATGAGGTTAGATCCTAAAATTCGTGAAAGGGAGGCAAAGAACGATAAATAAAGAGATATTGTTACGTACGTAACCAAATGTGACAATTATAATATATTATTGGATTATAAATGTGTTATAAGAACAAACTCTGTTTAATATAGAAACAAGTGTATACATTGAGCTTACTTTTGAGAGGGAACTATATTGATTATATGTATTGACCAAGAGGAAGTAGTGGCCAAATCAATATAAAACGAAGAAGGAAATAGGAAGATTCATTAAACCTACTTTTAAAAGGTAATACGGCAGGTAGTGAACGAAAAACCAAATGAACATAAAACGAAAAAAGAAGCAGGAAGAGCAGTTCTTACAAATATGAAATCCTAGTGACAGTAATAAGAATGATAATTTATGAAGTCTATTTTTTTGCAACACAGAAAGGATATGCACACGAGTCTGCATTTCCTGTGTTAATACCAATATGCAAGAAACACCACCGAACCTATCGATTAAATAATAGGAAATCAAGCGATGGAAGTATACTCTTTGTCAACACAGAAAGGATATTATATGAATCATTATTTTCTGTGTGGAAACCAATATGCAGGAAAGACCACCGAAGCTATCTATTAAACAATATAAAATCAAGCCCATTTAAACCGCAGCCAGCAAATAAGCAGCAGTGATAAAAATTCAGTCTATCCACTCACGTGGTCAGACTAAGTCAGATTTTAATCATCAGTCGCTCAGTGATAAGTCATAGCAGTTAATGATTTACCAGCAAACATAATACGAAAAGATTAAATCTCGGTACCGTATTTATTCAGACACAAAAGTCAGTCACTGCAGTTCTTAATATTCGGATAGTTAGTTCAAATTAAACATCGAGAGTTTTATCATTGGGGTCCTATCCCGTAATTTTGAAAATGAAACCGAAAACGAAAGCGCAAGTGCGATTTTAAAATTTTTTTGTGTAATGTCAGTTTGCTTTTGTTATCATTAAGATCATTGTTTATATTTTGAAATCGACGCGATAGTGTTTAGAGTTAATAAAATTTTAAAAGTTTATTAAATTTATAATGTAAAAATGAATTATTAAATCAAAGTAGAAAAAAACTAAAAGAAAGAAGTCTAAATAGTACAGTGGAATGACAAAAGAAACAAGAAAACTAGAAAAACGAAATATTTGCTGAAATATAATAAAAGTTAAGTAAAAAATTATAAATAATTATTAAATTAGTAAATAAAAAATACTATTAATTATTTAATAAACATTGGAAAACGATTAATAATATTTTTGATTAATGTAAATATTGTTAATTTAAATAGATTATTCAAAATAAGAAACGTTAACATAATATTTTTTTCTAGTTAGATTAAATCAATAAATATTTTGTATTTTAAATAAAAAAAGTAAAGATATAAATAATATAAAGTATAACTTTAGATTACTTTAAATTTGTTAAATAAACTGTAATTTTGAATTTAATTTTCAGATACTCTTTTTTGGAAGTAATTCTTATAAATTAAATATTTTATAATTAAAAAAAATTAAATCAATTTATATTAATTATATATATTTAATACTTATTTTAACCTATCTTTCAAATTGAATAATTTCTATTTTTACTGAATACAAACTTTTTTTTACGTAATTTTTAAATAGCATAATTTAATTTTATATATAAGCTTCATTATATTTTAAATTTATTTTCTATTTACATCCATGTCAACTTTTATTTATCAAAATTTTCATCTATTCAATTTTTATTATGTTAAAAATGTAATTAATAATAAAAATTTATTTCTTTTAGTATTGATACTAAAAGTACTCTAAAATTTAATTTTCTTAAATATTTATTTATTCAACTCCATACTGGAAACATACTAACGAAATAAGATAAAAATATTATTCATATAAATCAGTTAACCTTTCTTCATTATAAAATATCTAATTTATAAGAAACAGTACCAAAAAAAAAAAATTTTTAAATTAAATTAAAAATTGCGGTTTATTCAAGAAATTTGAAGTAACATAAATTTAAGCTTTATATATATTTTACTATTTTCTTTATTCAAAATACATAATATTTATTGATTAAATTTGACTGGGCTAATCAAATCGAAAATATAAACACTTCTTGTTTTGAATAACCTAGTTAAATTAACAATATTTATATCAAACAAAAATTTTATAATTCGTTTTATAATGTTTATAAAACAATTAATAGTATTTTTTATTTACTATAATTTAATAATAAATGTATAACTTTTTTACATAACTTTTTTTTTATTTCAGCATATGTTTCACTTTCCTAGTTTTCTTCTTTCTTCTGTCACTCTACTGCACTACTATATTTAATCTCCTTTCTTTTAGTTTTTTCCACTTTAATTTTTTAATTCATTTTTACTTTATAATTTTCATAAACTTTTAAAATTTTATTAACCCTAAACACTATCGCGACGATTTCAAAGTATTAACAATGATTATATAATGATCACAAAGTTAAACTGACATTTCACAAAAAAATTTGAAAATCGAACTTGCGTTTTTGTTTTCGGTTTCGTTTTCAAAATTACGTGATAGGGCCCCAGTTTTACCAGTTTTGTGGCGTGAACAATTTTACTTCATAAGTGTTTGAAAACAGCCATAACTTTTACTTAACGCCAAAGAATATAGCTGTCCTGTCCTCAGCCTAATTATCTACAAGACGTTCGTCTAGATCTCAGCGCTTTAGATTTTAGATAAGATAACCTACACGAATCTTCACAAACCAGCCTTCAAGATAATTTCCTCTTTAAAAGTAAAATTCAATTTTTATGGTAAAACATTGTAGTTGTTTAATAAATATTCTAATTCCAATCTTAGTTAGCTCATTGACTTGTCCTCAGCCCAAATTCATTTTCTCTATAAAAATTTATTTTAAACCAGGAAATAAATAATATTTTTAAGAGGTTTTCATATCTTAAACGTAACAATATTAAGAATTTTTTAAACCACTGTCTACATGTTTTTGAAATATTTAGGTATTTTTTTTATTGCGAGCTTTTATATGGTTGAATTTTATTTTTTATTTTATTGGTTAAATTAATTTTCGTTTTATCAGGTTTTTATCTACTCTAAATTCTATTTTAACAATTTATTAATTAACTGAATTAGTTTTCTTTTAATTAAAAAATCGGTTAAAAAGAAATTCTGTAAAATAAAAACTCTTTTTAATATGGATTCGGTGATCTGTAAATTCTATTAATTAATAAATTGTGAAAATTGAAATTAGAATAGTGTAAAAACTTTGGAAAACGAAAATTAATTAAATAAATAAATAAAAATTGAAAATGTTTACTTACGCTGAAACAATTTCTGTAAATTACCGTTTCTGTAAAAGGAAAATTAAATCTAATGACTAAATAGTACAATGAAAATTAGACTAAGTAATAATTTAAGTAAATAAAAATTATGACAACTGCTAGTTCGATCCAATATATTTAGATAAATTATGCCAAATCAGATTTGTGGAAGATTCATGCGTCCCACACAATTTATATGATTTTTATGTGTCAAATGTTTACAGAGATCTTGTTTTACAAACTTTTTTTTATATTTTTTGAAAATGTAGTAGTTTCCAAAAATTTAAAAGATAAAACTTTTCATCACTTTAAAGTGTATTATAGAAAAATTTAAATGCTATTTTTTCAATGTGATATAAAATAGGGTGGGGGGTTAAAAAAAGGGACAAAAGTGTGACATAATTTATGGACACAATAATTTAAATTTTTCCCAAATTAAATTTCTGACAACTGGAATTTTTAAAAATTGCTCATTCTAATAAAATATTCAGTAAAAAATAATAATTAATAATTATTATTAATTCAATTTTTGGGAAAAATTCAGATAAACCTCAAAATGACAATAAGCTTCAAACGGATCTCCTTGATTTCTCAAGTTATCCGACATTTGTAATTTTTGTAATTTTTGTATTTTTGTAATATTTAATATTTGAGATCGAAAAACTAGTAGAAATGAAAATTAATCAAATTCGAATTATGAAAAACAGTAAAGAGGAGGAAAAACCTTTTTTCTAATTTCACCCACTCAAAAATTTTCTGAATTCAAATCTTCGTTTGAAATAATCAATAAATGAATGTTCTTCAAATGAACTTAAAAACAAATCTAATAAATAAATGTAAAAATGTCCGACTTACATATTTAAAATACATTTACATCAATGATTTGCAAAAACTTCAAATACAAGCGCGACTATTAAATACTGCAGTAGAATAAACCGAGTATGGTCAGACACAACGGCAGAAAATTTAACCATGTCCTATCAGCGTTTTATTTTTCATTGCGTGTGACCACATTAAATGTACTCTATATTCTGTGTAATTCTGTGTACTTCTATTCGTTATTGCAATTGACTCTGAGAGCTCTGCAACATTTTTGTGGGAAAACAACATTCCCATTAAACGAAAAATTAAAAATCGTTTATAAACTTTGATTTATTTCATTTCGCTGTTTTATGCATATAAATTGCACTTAATATTTAACAATTAAGCATATGTTGTGAATAAAAGCACAACTCAATGCTGCATGTCTCTTTGCTTAAAAAACAAATATTTGTTTTTTGTTTCAGGTGAGTTCACTTCCCATCTATTTTCCCTTATTGTTCATGGTGAGTAATTTTTATTATTTTCATTTTATTTCTTTTAATTTTATACTTTAGTTTTAAGAATTTTCAGTTACAATTTTAAGTTTAATAAGTTAAAATTTTAAATTAAAAATTTAAGTTAAAAATTTATAGTTTTTGTTTGAAAAAATGTTAGTTAAAATTAAATCTAATAAGTTGAAAATTTAAATTTTAATTTAGGCTTTAAAGTTGAATTATTTAAGTTTTAGTTAAAAAGTTGAAGTTTTAAGTGGGAATTTTGAGTTGAATTGAAATTAAAACTTGAAAAGTAAAAAAGATTTAAGTTTTAGTCGAGTTTAACATTCAAATAAAACATTTAGATACTCAGATTTAGAGTCGTATTAAATTTTTACATGTACCAAAAGTTTAAAATTAAAGTTCAAAATTTAAATGTCAAGTTTTACATTAAATTTAAAGTATAAAATTTAAGTTTTAAGTTTAAAGTTAAGGTTAAAGTTTTAAGTAGAGGTCAAGTTGCAGGTTAAAATTGAAATTTCAAGTTGAGATCAAACTTTCAAGTTTCAAGTTAAAAATGAAGTTTCTAGTTTAGGTGAAAGTTTCGGGTTTAAGATTTCAAGTTAAGGTTGAAGTTATAGGTAGAAGTTGAAGTTTCAAGTTAAAGTTGAAGTTTCATGTTTCAAGTTTCAAGTTTGAGTAGAAGTTTTCAGTTGAAGTCAAAGTTTCAAGTTAGGATTTAAGTTTTAAATGTTAAATTTGTAGTTAAAATTTAAATTTAATGTTCAAACTTGAATTTAAACTTTAAAGTTAAAGTTACAAGTTTACTTTTCAGACTAAAATTGAAGCTTGATTTTCAATCTTGAAGTGTTTATTGAAGGTTGAAATTTCAAGTTTCAACCTTAGGTTTATGATTAAAGCTCAAAGATGAGGTTAAAGTCTGAGGTTCAAGTTTAAGGTTGCAGTTACAGATAAAAGTTGAAGTTTTAAGATAAAGTTGAAGTTTAAAGTTAAGGTGAAAGTTTCAAGGTTGAGTAAAAGTTTTCAGTTGACGTCAAAGTCTCAAGTTAATATTTAAGTTTTAAAATTTAAGTTTGAAATTAAGGTTTAAACTTAAATTTAAACTTTAAAGTGAAAGTTAAAAGCTTATTTTTCAGACTGAAATTGAAGCTTGATTTTCAATCTTGAAGTGTTAATTTAAGGTTGAAATTTCAAGTTTCAACCTTAGGTTTATGATTCAAGCTCAAATATAAGGTTAAAATCTGAGGTTCTAGTTGAAGGTTAAAGTTACAGGTAAAAGTTGAAGTTTAAAGTTAAGGTGAAAGTTTCAAGTTTGAGTAAAAGTTTTCAGTTGACGTCAAAGTTTCATGTTAAGATTTAAGTTATAAAGTTTAATTTGTAGTTGAAGTTTGAAGTTAAGGTTTAAACTTAAATTTAAACATGAATTTAAAATTTAAAGTTAAATTAAAAAAGTTTAATTTTTAGACTGAAATTGAAGCTTGATTTTGAATCTTAAAGTCTTAAATTAAGGTTGAATTTTCAAGTTTCAACGTAAGATTTATGATTAAATCTCAAAGATAAGGTTAAAGCTTGAGGTTCAAGTTTAAGTTTGAAATTGTAAGTTAAACTTTAAGGTTAAAATTTCAAATTGAACTTCTCAACAAAATTTTAGACTTTAAACTTTAAACTTAGATTCAAAATTACCACTAAAGAATAAAATTAAGGTTTCAAATTTTAAGTTTTTGTTTAAAGTTTTAAATTCCAAACTTAGTAATAATCTTAAAATATTAATTTCAATCTTAAAGTAAAATTTTCATGTTAACTTTAAAGTTAAAAATAATAGTTTCATTTTCATGTATCAAATCTCTTTTGACGTACAAATTTTGTAAAAGAAATTATGGTCAAAATTTCACGGAACTTTTAGAGCACCTATATCGAAGTTAATCGTCCTAATTAAACTATAACATAAGCGCGTTAAATTATTATCAGATTGCAACAGCCATGTTTTGGTGCTGTGTCCTTTACCAAAGTTTCAGTAATGAGATAACGTCAAGGAACATATTTATCTCCGAAACTATCTAACAGTGAGAAACGAGATTATCTATAGAGTATTCTCCCGTTCAATATAGTCTCAGACATCTCATGTTTCTGAAAACTTTTGTGACAGAATTCTTTCCTGTTATTTACTTTAATCATGTTGCGTTCAATTTCACGATTTGTAATTTGCGTCTGGCGACGATATGAAATTAAAGCTGAAAATTAAACTTTATAAAGGTAAAGTTTGAAGCAAATCTTAAATTATTTTCTAAAATTTTTATTCAGCTCGTGATTGTGGGAAAATTCGAAAAAACGAGGATACTCGTGGTGGTACTCTAGGTGGTACAGGTACACGATAACCGTATCTAGGGTAGATGAGAAGAGCCGTAGAGGAGGTAGAGTATTGCCGCTTGCGCCCTCAGGAGCTCTCTCCGTGGCAACACCGGGGTTGAGAAACGGCTCACTTCCGCTCCTGCCGGAAATGGAACGCCATTCTATTCTTAAGAGAGTACAGAGACTATCTCAGTACTCCGACTCTCAAGAAGTTTAAAATAAGGCAAATTCGTTACTCCATTACCAAAAAATGACAGAATGTTGTTCTCTTCCGGAAAACAAATATTAACTGAACAAGGAAAAAAAAGAGATAGAAATTTATAACTAAACAGGACTTTTTAAGCTATTTGACTTACAAGACTACTTTATAATTTATATTAAATTAAAATTTAAGGTAAAACTAAAAGTATCGAGGAAAGCTTGAAGTTTTAAGTTTGAAGTTAAGCCTCAAGAAGAAGCCTTAAGAAAAACTTTAAGATAAAAATTGCGAGTTTGAATTTAAGACTAAAGTTTAAAGTAGACAGTTAAGAATAGAAGTTTACATTTAGGATTGAAGTTTGATGTTAACATCTGAGGTTGAAGTATGAAGTTAAAACTAACGTTCAAGTTTAAAGAACAAAGTTAATATTAAAATCTAAAGTTTCAATTGAAAATTTAAAATCGAAATTTTAAGTATAAAGTTTAGGTTAAAGTTTCAAGTTTAAATTTAAGATTGTAGATTAAATAGTAAAGTTAACTGAAGTTAAAGAAACTAAAAGTTAAAAACTAAAGTTTCAACTGAAATTTTGAGTTTCAAAAAGAGTCCACTTTCAACTTAAGGATTAGGAATGAAGTTAAAGTACATAAGTTTGAAGTTTTAAGTTTAAAGTTAAGGTTAAAATTAAAATTTTAAATGTAAGTTTCAAGTGTCAGGTTAAAGTTGAAGTTTAAAGTTCAAATTTAAAATTAAAAATAGAAGTTAAGCATGAAGTTGAGTTGAAGTTTAAAATTTAACTTGAACTTTCAAGTTGAGATTTAAGATTAAAGTTTGAAGAATAAGATTAAGAATAAAGTTTACTTTAAGGTTGAAGTTTAAATTATACAATAAGAATAAAATTTGAAGTTTAAATTTAGAATTGAAGTATGATGTTTGAATCTAAGGTTGAGGTATGAAGTTTAAATTTAAAATTCGCAGTCTAATGTTTATTTAAACGTTCAATTTAAGGTGGAAGTTTTAAGTTTAAATTTGATTTTAAAGTTTCAAGTATAAAGTTTAAGTTGCAGTTTCAAGTTCAAGTTGAAGAACAAAATAAATATTAAAATCTTAAGTTTTAATAACAGTTTTAAGATTGAAATTTTAAATCTAAAGTTAAGGTTAAAGTTTAAAGTAGGATTAAAGTTTGAAGCTTAAAATTCAGGTTGAAGTCTCAAGTTCAAGTCACATTTGCAGTTTAATGTGTAAAATTAAAGTCCAAGTTTCAATCTATGGGTTAAGAATAAAATTTACTTTCAAGGTTGAAGTTTAAATTATACGATTAAGAATAAAATTTGAAGTTTAAATTTAGGATTGAAGTATGAACTTGAATCTAAGGTTGAAGTGTCAAGTTTAAATTTAAAGTTCAAACTATAAAGCTATTATAAATGTTCAATTAAAGGTGGAAGTTTTAAGTTAAAAATTGGTTTCACAATTTCAAGTATAAAGTCAAAGCTGCAGTTTGATATTTAAGTTTAAAGTACAAAGTTAATATTAAAATCTTAAGTTTGAATTAAAATTTTAAGATTGAAATTTCAAGTATAAAGATTAAGTTTAATTTTTTAAGTATGATTGAAGTTTACAGCTTATATTTAAGGTTAAATTCTTAAGTTTAAAGTCACATTGAAGTTTAATGCGTGAAATTAAAGTCAAAGTTTCAACCTAAGTGTTAAGAATAACAATAAAGTTTACTCTTAAGTATACAATTAAGAATAAAATTTGAAGTTTAAATTTACGAGTGAAGTATGATGTTTAAATCTAAGATTGAAGTATGAAATTTAAATTTAAAGTTTCAAGTATAAAGTCAAAGTTGCAGTTTGATGATTAAATCTATCGTTCAAGTTTAAAATACAAACTTAATATTGGAATTTCAAGTATAAGGTTAAGTTTAAAGTTTCAAGTGTGATTGAAGTTTGAAGCTTTAAATTAAGGTTAAAGTCTCAAGTTTAAAGTCACATTGCGTAAAATTGAAGTTCAAGTTTATTTTATGGATTAAAAAAAAAGTTAACTTCTGAGGTTGAAATTTAAAGTATACAAGTAAGAAAAGAAGTTTAAATTCAAAGTTCGATCTATAAAGTTAAGATTAAAATCTCAAGTTTCAGTTAAAAATTTAAGATTGAAATTTTAAGTATAAAGTTAAGGTTAAAGTTTCAAGTTTGATTGAAGTTTGAAACTTATATTCAAGGTTGAAGTCTCAAGTTTAAAGTCACATTGCAGTTTAATGCGTAAAATTATAGTCCAAGTTTCAACTTCTGAATTAAGAATAATGTTTACTTGTAAGGTTAAAGTTTAACTTATACATTTAAGAATAAATTCCAAATTTCAATTTAGGTTTGAAGTACGGTGTTAAAAACTAAGGTTAAAGTATAAAGTTAAAATTTAAAGTTCGAAGTATAATGTTAATTTAAATGTTCAATTTAAGATGAAAGTTTTAAGTTTAAACTTGATTTTAAAGTTTCAAGTATAATTGGAGTTTGAAGTTTAAACTTAATATTGAGTTTCACGTATAAACTTAAAAATTGCATTTTGATATTTAAACCAAAGTTCAAGTTTAAAGTTGAAAGTTAATATTAAAATCTCAAGTTTCAATTGAAAATTAAAAATTGCAATTTTAAGTATAAAGTTTAGGTTAAAGTTTCAAGTTGTTTCAACTTAAGGATTAAGAAGAAGTTAAAGTATAAATTTGAAGTTTAAACTTTAAAGTTAAGATTGAAATGAGAATTTTAAATGTAAGTTTCAAGTATCAGGTTAAAATTGAAGTTTAAATTTAAAATTTAAAATTTTAGTTAAGCATAAAATTAAAGTTGAAGTTTAAAGTTCAATTTGAACTTCAACTTATGATTGCAGTTTCAAGTTAACAAGCAGTCTCAAAGTTTAAAGTATTTTTTTTTAAATGAATAATTCCTCTTAACAGAATTAAATATATAGATTTTTTTTAAAATCGTTTCATCATTTTATTTTACGTTTACATAGAATATTTTATCAAGAATTTTCAAGAAAATAATTCTTGTAGGTGATCAGTTCAAAAGTTGGAAATGTTAAAATAGCATCTACGGCTTGAAAATTTATTTGGCGTGAAAGCGGATGTGGGGATTGAGAATTTCCGAGCAACAATGTACTTTATTGTGAATTTCATTTCTTGACACTTGTCTATTGTTAAGATATAATCCTTCATTCAGTATGCGGAAAATGCTCCTTCATATTTTTCATTTATTACCCATTTCAAGAGGATCTCTTTCATAATTTACTCAGACGTATGAAAAATTTGCACTTTTAGAAATTTTCTTTATCACTTTGCAAACTATCCATATTTTTCAGTCAAATATTGATAAAAAGAATTAGATTCTTTTGTAAAAAAAAAAAAAATTATGTTGGTTTATCCTTTTCTATTTTCCTCTAACAGCAATACAAATCAAATTCTCAATATGTGCAAATTTAAATAAAGAATATTTTTAAAAAAAATTTTATTTTTAAAATAATTCAAATCCGATTCAACCCAATTCCAATCAATCTAAATATTTATTTACTTTATCCAATTTCTGTAAAAATCTAAGGATTAAAATCTCTATAAATTTACATGAAACGATTCATATTTTTTCAAACAGACTTTCAATGGAATCTAACTTCAATTTACCAAAATTTTAATCGAACTTTTATTGCATCACGCCTCTATTGTTCTAAAATTTAATCGATTCCTTTCTATTCAATTCCAATTTCAACACAACTGCACAAATTTAAATTTAATAAATGTTTAGTTGATTTTAATTTCAATCGATTAGAAATTCTATTCATGAAAATATTAAATCGGTGTTAACATCTAGTAATTTAGACTTTTATTAATTAGAAATTAATTTTTTTTGCTTCTTTTGCATCGGTACCTACATGTGCCACCTTACTTTAAATGCTTTTTGTGAAATATATTCTTATTTGTGAAGCGCTATGAAGAAAATAAACCTAAGAAGCAAAAAATGTTAGATTATTTTTAGAGACAGTTTTATCTTGATTAAAACTTTTTTATTTATTATGTAAAGTCAAAATCAGTTTTTATTAATTATTTTATACACAATCAAGAATAAACGGGGGCTGACAAAAATTATGATTTTAGAAAAAAATATAAAAAAATACCTACGATTTTTTTTATTTGAATTGGATCTTTTTTATTTAAATCAAAGGTTGATTTTTTATCAAATAATTGCTTTATTTTTAAATTTTCGAATTTTATACTTTACCAATTTTCCAATAACCACTTTTCCAATTTAGCAATTTTACTACTTTGACAATTTTTTAAAAACCAAATTTCCAATTTATCAATTTACCATTTTTAACAATTTTCTAATTTTCCAATTTTCCAATTTGCAATTTTTCAAGTTTTCCAATAAGCACTGTTCCAATTTTTTAATTTGACAATTTTCAATTTTTTTAATTTTCCAATAACCACATTTACAATTTTCTAATTTGCCAATTTTCTAATTTACCAAATTGCAATCCAGTTTACAAATTGTTCCAATTTGCTTATATTCCAATTTACCAATTTTTTAATTTGCTAATTTTCCAATGTCCAAAATAACAATTAATCAATTTACCAGTTTTAAAAATCTTCTATCTTGCTAATTTTCCAATTTTAAATATTTTTTTTCCAATAATCACTTTTCCAATTTATTAATTTTCAATGTTTTTAATTTTCCAATAACAATACTTCCAATATTCTAATTTGTCAAATTTCCAATTTTCAATTTACTAACTTTCAATTCAGCTTACCAATTTCTCCAGTTTACTAATTTTCCAATATACCAATTTTTTACTTTGCCAATTTTCAATTTTTATAATTTGTGAATAATCACTATACCAATTTTCTAATTTGCCAATTTACCAATTTACCAATTGTCAATTTTTCTAATTTGACACTTTTCTAATTTTTAAATTTGCCAATTTACTAATTTTTAATTTTTTCATTTTTGCGATAACCACTCTTCCAATTTTCTAATCTACCAATTTTCAAATTTAAAATTATTTAATTTTTCCAATTAACAGTTTTCCAATTTTCTAATTTTCCAATTTATTAATTTTTAATGTTGAATTTTTATTTAACCAGATATAGGGGCTACAAAAACACCCTTTGTTTTTAAAAAAATAATTAGATTCTTATATTTCAATTAACAAAACTAAAAAAAATTTTCCAATAACCACTTTTCCAATTTACCAATTTTCAATTTAGTTTACTAATTTTTCTAATATACTAATTTTCCAATATACCAATTTTTTACTTTGACAATCTTCCAATAACCGAACTTTCAATTTCTCAAATTATCAGTTAAAAAAATTTTCTAATTTGCCAATTATCCAATTTTTTATTTTGGCACTTTTAGAATTTTTAATCTTTATAATTTATCAATAACCACTTTTCCAATTTTCTAATTTTCAGATTTTCTAATTTACCAATTTTTTCAATTTTCTAATAACCACTTTAACAATTTTTTAATTAGCCAATTTTCGAATAACCACTATTCCAATTTATTAATTTCCCAGTTTAAAAAATTTTATAATTTGACAATTTTCCAATTTAACAATTGTCAATTTTTCTATTTTTACAATTTCTAATTTAACACTTTTCTAATTATTAAATGATCATGTATTGTGGGCACAGTAAAATAAAATAAATAAATAAATTATTAAATTTGCCAATTTACAATTTTTTTTTAATTTGTCGGTAACCACTTTAACAATTTTCTAACTTCCCAATTTTCCAAATTTTCTAACTTCCCAATTTTCCAAATTTTCAATTTTTCCAATTTTCCAATAACCACTTTTCTAATTTTTTAATTTGTCAATTTTCCAATAAACACTTTTCCAATTTTCTAATTTGACAGTTTGAAAATTTTTACAATTTTTCAATAACTACTTTTACAATTTTCTAATTTGCCAATAACTAAAATTGGTAATTTTTCCAATATTCTAATTTTCCAATTTTCCAATTTACTAATATTATATTTTTCTAATTTACCAATAATCACTTTTCCCATTTTCTAAATTGCCAATTTACCAGTTTTCAATTTTTCTAATTTTGCAATAACTATTTTCCTAATTTTCTAATTTCCACATTTTCAGATTTATCAATTATTAATTTTCCAAAAACCACTTTTTAATTTTCTAATAGGCCAATTTCCCAATAACCACTTTTCCAATTTTCTAACTGGACACTTTTCCAATTTTTAATTTTACTCTTTTTACAATTTTCTAATATGCCACTTTTCTAGTTTTCTAATTTGTCAATTTGTCAATTTTTTCAATTTTGAAATAACCACTTTTACAATTTTCTAATTTCCCAACTTTCAAATGTACCAATTTTTTATCTTGACAATTTTCCAATAATCAAATTTCCAATTTCTTAAATTAACAGTTTAAAAGTTTTTCTAATTTGACAATTTTCTAATTTATCAATAATCACTTTTCCATTTTTCCAATTAGCCAATTTTTCTAATTTTCCAATTAGCTAATTTTTCTAATTTTTCAATTTGTTAAATTTGCCACTTTTCTAATTGTCCTATTTTCCACTTTTTCTAATTTTTTAATTTGACACTTTTCTAACTTTCTAATTTTTCAATTTACTAAATTTGAATTTTTCCAATTTTGCAATAACTACTTTCTCAATTTTCTAATTTCCCAATTTTAAAACTTACCAATTATTAATTTTCTAATTTTCCAATAACCACTTTTACAATTTTCTAATTTGACAATTTTTATAATTTATCATTAACCACTTTGCCAATTTTCTAATATGTCACCTTTCTAATGTTCTCATTTTCCATTTTCAACTTTCCCAATTTTGCAATAACCACTTTTCCAATTTTCTAATTTGCCAATTTTCCAATAACTAATTCCAATAATCAATTCTCCAATTTATTTTCCAATAACAATTTTTTACGCCTGGAAACGAAAATTAATTTTCACTTCTGGACTCGAGAAATGATCAGAAACAACTTAGTCTTGAGATAGCTACATAGCGTAACGGACTAACGCGTAACATTTTAGGCTGCCTGATTTATTATATATGACTAGCGTATAATGTTCTCGACAAAAAGAAAATATTGTTTTGGTTTTGATATTCAAAATTTTTTGAGATTATTTAAAAAAAAACCTGCCCACAAAAATATCTTGCACAAAAACTTTTTTTTTTATGTCCAGTGTTTTATGAATGTCAATTTATCCTATTAGGCAATTTATCCTACTTTCACCTAACCAAAATTTATTTTCCAACTCTAAACTCGAAAATACCAACTAGTTCACAAATTTTTGTGTCAAATTGAGAGACATGTTTTCAGGTATAAAATTTGAGTGTTTACGTAATCGTAGGAATTTTGTGAGTATTTGTGCTAGTCGGTCTCTTGAATGCGTGTGCACACGACACGATCTGTACTGTACTTGTACAGTTTCTTTAGAGAATGTCATGAGTGAAGTGGATGACAGCTTTTCCAACGAGACGATGCAGGACGACGTGACAACCTATGAACGCCTCGCGAAGTATGACATACATCTCTGTAATGTATGCATTCCTAGAATTATGAGCATATTCCCTGGTTTTCGTGGCAGAGAAGAGACTACGTCAAGCACTTCCTCCTGTCTCTCTCCAATATTGGTTTCTTTCTATCTTCCGAATCTTCCCTCGGGATTCTGATCATTTCAACTAGCACTTGTTCTGTTAAAGTGGATCAAACTACTCTGCAAATAGCGTTAATTTTTAATCCATGTTGCTTTTAAACTGAAATTTTTATCAAGCCAAGTATCTGAAGGGGAAAATGTTTTATAAGTGTAAAATGCCTTGAGAAGTAAATTATGTCTTTTATTTTAACTTTTGCTTTTTTTAAATATAATTTTGTACTGTTTCAAGTAACATTGGTTTTATTTTGTGGATACATAGCCCTTTAATGCTTAAATGTATAATTTCTTGTCATAATGTTTTACGCAAAATTTTATCAATTTAAACTTATGAAAAAAATTTTGGAATAACCACTTTTCCAATTTTCTTATTTCCCAATTTCCAAATTTGACAATTTTCCAATAACCACTTTTATAACTTTCTAATTTGTTAATAAATAAAATGGTTAATTTTTCCAATTTTCTAATTTGCCAATTTTCCAAATTACCAATTATCTAGTTTTCTAATTTTTTAATAAACACTTTTTTTTTATTTTATCCACTTATTATTATTTCTGAATTTTCAAATAAACACTTTTTTCAATCTTCCAGTTTTTACAATCTTTCAATAAACACTTACAATTTTCTAATTTGCCAATAACTAAAATGTGTAATTTTTCAAATTTCCATATTTTCCAATTTTCTAATATGACACTTTAATAATTTTCTATTTTGACAATTTTCAATTTTTCTAATTTTGTAATAACCACTTTTACAATTTTCTAATGTCCCAATTTTCAAATTTACCAATTTTTCCAATTTTACAATAACCACTTTTACAATTTTCTACTTTGCCATTTTTCCAATTTACCAATTTTCTAATTTCTTATATACCCGCTTTTTAATTTTTTAATTTGTCAATTTTCCAATAAATATTTTCCCAATTTACTAATTTCACTTACCAAGTTTTTATTTTTCCAATTTTCCAATAACCAGTTTTATAATTTTCTACTTTGTTAATAACTACATATTGATTTTTCCAATTTTCTAATTTGCCAATTTTCCAATTTACCAATTGTCTATTTTTCTATTTTTTTAAAAAACACTTTTCTAATTTTCTAATTTGTGAATTTTCAAATAAACACTTTTTTCAATTTTCCAGTTTTTACAATCTTTTAATAAGCACTTACAATGTTTTAATTTGCCAATAACAAAAATTGTAATTTTTTAAATTTCCTTATTTTAAACACTAATTTTCTAATTTTCTTTTTTTCTTATTTTCCAATTTTCTAATATGACACTTTAATAATTTTCTATTTTGAAAAATTTTCAATTTTAATAATTTTGAAATAACCACTTTTCCATTTTTCTAATTTTCCAATTTTTCAATTTTCCTTTAACCACTTTTACAATTTTCTAATTTGTCAATTTTCCAAAAACTACTCTTCCAATTTGCTAATTTACCAATTTCCAAATATTTCCAATATAACCAATTTTACAATTTTCTAATTTGCCAATTTTCGATTAACCATTTTTCCAATTTTCTAATTTGCCATTTTTTCAATTTACTAATTTTTTATTTTTCTAATTTTTCCTATAACAACTTTTTTAATTTTCTAATATGCCACTTATTCAATTTTCTACTTTACCAATTTTCAATTTTTCTAACTTTGTAATAACCACTTTTCCAACTTTCTAATTTCCCAACATTCTAATTTACCAATTTGTCCAATTTTCCAATAACCACTTTCACAATTTTCTAATATGCCATTTTTCCAATAACCACTTTTCTAATTTTCTAATTTGCCATTTTTCCAATTTACCAATTTTCTATTTTTCTAATTTTTTCTATACCCACTTTTTTAATTTTCTAATTTGTCAATTTTCCAATAAATATTTTCCCAATTTTTAAATTTACCAAATTTTCCAATTTCCCAATAACCATTTTTACAATTCTCTATTATGCACTTTTCTAATTTTCTATTTTACCAATTTTTAATTTTTCTAATATTTGTAATAACCACTTTTTCAGTTTTTAAACTTTCCAAATTTTAATTTTTTTAATTTTCCAAAAACTACTTTTAAAATTTTCTAATTTGCCATTTTTCTAATAACCACTTTTCCAATTTTCTAATATGACACTTTAATAATTTTCTATTTTGACAGTTTTCAATTTTTCTAATTTTGTAATATCCACTTTTTTTTTTTTTTTTTTTTTTTTTTTTTATTATTTGCCAAGAATTATTTATTATTTTCCAATTTTCTAATTTCCCAATTTTCAAATTTACAATTTTTCCAATTTTACAAAAACCACTTTTACAATTTTCAAATTTATTAATTTTCCAATAACTACTTTTTTAATTTTCTAATTTGCTAATTTTAAAATTTTTTCAATAAACACTTTTCCAATTTTCTAATTTGCCAATTTCCAAATGTTTCCAATATAATCACTTTTACAAATTTCTAATTTGCCAATTTTTCAATACCACTTTTACAATTTTCTATTTTGCCATTTTTCCAATTTTCGAATTTTTTATATACCCGATTTTTTAATTTTCTAATTTGACAATTTTCCAATAAATATTTTCCCAATTT
Source organism: Ganaspis brasiliensis (assembly GCA_037103525.1). Classification (NCBI taxonomy): domain Eukaryota; kingdom Metazoa; phylum Arthropoda; class Insecta; order Hymenoptera; family Figitidae; genus Ganaspis; species Ganaspis brasiliensis. The sequence goes on from JAZKLR010000185.1 coordinate 6,687,783, forward strand.
TCTAATTTCCCAATTTTTAAAATTACCGAATTTTCCAACAACCATTTTTACAATTTTCAAAATTGTCAATTTTTCAATAACCACTGTTCGAAGTTTCTAATATACCAATTTTTAAATTTTTCTAATTTTCCAATAACCACTTTTCCAATTTTCTAATTTGACACTTTTCTAATTTTCTATTTTACCAATTTTTAATTTTTCTAATTTTGTAATAACCGTTTTTCCACTTTTTTAAAATTACCAAATTTTTTTTTTTTAATTTTCCAATAACCAGTTTTATAATTTTCTAATTTGTTAATAACTAAAATTGTAATTTTTCAAATTTCCTTATTTTCAACACTTATTTTCCAATTTTCTTTTTTTCTTATTTTCCAATTTTCTAATATGACACTTTAATAATTTTCTATTTTGCAAATTTTCAATTTTTATAATTTTGAAATAACCACTTTTCCATTTTTCTAATTTTCAAATTTTTCAATTTTTCAATAACCACTTTTACAATTTTCTAATTTGTCAATTTTCCAAAAACTACTCTTCCAATTTGCTAATTTACCAATTTCCAAATATTTTCAATATAACCAATTTTACAATTTTCTAATCTGCCAATTTTCCATTAACCACTTTTCCAATTTTCTAATTTGACATTTTTTCAATTTACTAATTTTTTATTTTTCTAATTTTTCCTATAACTACTTTTTTAATTTTCTAATATGCCACTTATCTAATTTTCCATTTTACCAATTTTCAACTTTTCTAACTTTGTAATAACCACTTTTCCAATTTTTTAAAATGCCATTTTTTCAATATCCATTTTTCTAATTTTCTTATTTGCCATTTTTCCAATTTACCAATTTTCTATTTTTCCAATTTATAATTTTTCTAATTTTGTAATAATCACTTTTTCAGTTTTTAAATTTACCAAATTTTAATTTTTCCAATTTTCCAAAAACCACTTTTATAATTTTCTAATTTGCAATTTTTCTAATAACCACTTTTCTAATTTTCTAATTTGCAATTTTTCCAATTTACCATTTTTATATTCTTCTAATTTTTTCTATACCCACTTTTTTAATTTTCTTATTTATCAATTTTCCAATAAATATTTTTCATATTTCTATTTTGCCAATTTTCCAATTTACAAGTTTTCTATTTTTCTAATTTGCCAATAACCACCTACCAATTTTCTAATCAGCCACTTATCTAATTTTCTAATTTGCCAAATTTCCAAATTACCAATTTTCTGTTTTTCTAATTTGTCAATTTTCCTATAAACACTTTTCCAATTTTCTAATTTCCTAATTTTCCAACTTTTCTAATTTTTTAAGAACCAATTATACAATTTTCTAATTTCTTAATAACTATAATCTATAACTTTAATAATTATTGTCAGTACCTAGTGTATGAAAGGGCGTTTTTCTTTTTGAACTTTGCCCGTTTATGTAAGAAATAAATAAAAAAATAAATAAAAGTCGTTATTTTTCCAATTTTCTAATTTGCCAATTTTCCAAATTACTAACTTTCTATTTTTATAATTTTTCAATAACTACTTTTTTAAATTTCTAATTTGTAAATTTTTCAATAACCACTTTTCCAATTTTCTAATTTGCTCATTTTTAAATTTGTCCAATTACTACATACAATTGTCAATTTTTCCAGTTTTTTTTAATTTTTCCACTTGTCCAATTTTCTGAATATGCCAATTTACTTTCTTCAATTTTAAGCACAAGGCTATGTATTTAAAAAAAATTTCACATTAATCGACATTTTCACTCCGCCATTTGGAGGTTTCTTTTTAATATTTCTATATTTTGTAGCCTGCTTAGTTTTGACACGACATTTATGACTTTTATAGAAAAATTATAATGGCATTTTCCAATGCCATTTGCCAATTTTCCAATTTACCACTTTTCTATTTTTCGAATTTTCCAATACACTTTTTTAATATTTTCTAATTTGGCAATTTTCCAATTTACCAATTTTCTATTTTTCCAATTTTTTCTATGTATAACCGCTTTCTTAATTTACTAATTTGACACTTTTCTAATTTTTTATTTTACCAATTTTCAATTTTTCTAATTTTGTAAAAACCACTTTGCCAAATTTCCAATTTACCACTTTTCTATTTTTTTTAATTTACCAAGAACCACATTTCCAATTTTCTAATTTGTCAAAAACTAAAATTCATAATTTTTCCAATATTTCAATTTGCTAATTTTCCAATTTACTAATATTCTATTTTTCTAATTTACCAATAACCACTTTTCTAATCTTCTAATTTGACAATTTTCTAATTTTCTATTTTTCTAATTTTTTAATAACCACTCATTTAATTCTTTAATTTGTGAATTTTCAATTGAACACTTTTTCCAATTTTCTAATTTGCCAATTTTCGAGTTTTTACTATTTTTCTATAAATACTTTTACAATTTTCTAATATAATACTTTTCTAATTCTCTATATTGACAATTTTCAATTTTTCGTTTTTTGTAATAACCACTTTTCCAATTTTCTAATTTCCCTATTTTCTAATTTATCACTTTGTCCAATTTTCCAATAACCACTTTTACAATTTTCTAATTTGTAATTGTTAATTTTCCAATAACTATTTTTTCAATTTTCTAATTTGCTAATTTTTAAATTTTTCCAATAAACACTTTTACAATTTTCTAATTTGCCAATTTACTTTCTTTGATTTTGGGCACAAGACTATGTTTGTTATAACAAAATTTCACTTTAATTGACATTTTGAGTGCGCCATTTGGAATTTTTTTTTAATACTTCTATCTCTATCTTATAGCCTGTTATTTTTAAGGCGATAGTTATAACTTTTATAGATATTGTAATGCCATTATAAAAATTCAATAATTTGAACATAAAGTCTAAAAATTTCATGTTCTGTTTAAAAATATATGAATAATTTTTTTATTAGAAAATTTACAAGATTTTTTAAGACGTCATTCGAAAAATCGATTCTTGTACCATAAGATCTGTTACAGAACTTTTTCCATAATGTTTAATTTATAAAATTTTGCCTCAAACTTTATGACAAAAAATGGTATATTTGGGCGTTTAAGAACATAAACATTATTTTTGATTAAGCAAAATAATATTTTGCTAGTTGCGCAAATTTAAAAAAAAATCCTACCCTCTTCAATTTTACGTTATTTCTTTTGCAATACGTTTTAAATAAATAATGACATAAAGTTGGAGAGTAGACGACAGTAATCCTGCTTTCGCCAAGTTTACTTTCCTTCTTCTGCAATATGTTTTAAATAAGTAATGACAAGTAGCTGACTGAGAACAGAAAACGAAGTAATGCAAAATTGAAACAAAATATGAATATCATGATGTGTAATAACGAGAAAGTGAGAAAGTGATCGATAAAAAACTCATCTCGAAAATGACAAAAGCGTAAAGAACATTTTTCATATGAACTGCTTTCGACACGCGAGGGGTTGAAAACAATTTGTTGAAAGTCTTAATATTCGTTCATTCTGAATAACGTGACACGTGTTTTTTTTTTTTTTTTACTTTTTGCAAAAGAGTGCTAAAAAGAAGGTCCTCTCTCTTACTTGACGAAAGTTCACTACTGCTTGAAATTTTATCGCTGCGCTACACATTGTCAAGCCTGAGTGATGAAGACAGATCGTAATAAAAATGAGAGAAAAATATGCGACAAAATTGTGGATTCGTTTTCACGGAACTACCCGCGAGGCTTCTTAGATATATATATATATATATGGTGTCCCAAGTTTGGAGAAATCTCTCACTGAGACAGTAATAATTGTGTGTTTTGATAAGTCTGATATTTTCATATCCTGACAGTTGCACACGAGCTGCGAATGAAGTTTGAATGAAATATTTTTATTCTAGATAACAGTGCATTTCATATTATACAGAAAACTTTGTGTGTGTGTGATACTTTTTGGGTTCAACTTGACAAAAACGAAACACGATGATACTAGATGTTATTATATGGCGAATAAAATGAAATTTATTACTCCGGATATTGTTTCTGAAATTTTATTACCGGAGAACATTCCAGACAGATTTATTTCGATTTAATGCTGATGTTTTTTTAATGCTCGGCATTTTTATTGCATTACGAAATCGAATAAAGTGATCTTATCCAAAAACAAAGCAATGAAGATTATATGTAACTGGGGTATATCTCGAGTTGATATAAAAACCTTCTGTATAGACTTAGGCACATTTAGTTTTATGTATTCTTCCCTCCTCACTTATTGTTCCATTATTTATCTCATTTCATTTCTTTCGACAATTTCTTCTGTTCAGAACTTTTTACTCGGTAAAATATGAATTTCATATTTAAAATTTCTATAGTAAAAAGGATAAAGATTCTTTAAAAAAAAAAAACCAAGTAAAACTATTTATTATAGAATTAGGTAAATTGATAAGTTAATTAATAAAGTTTGATAAAATATGCGCAGTGGCTCACGATTTGTCACAAAAGGTAATTTCAGTAGAAGATCTTTCGTCTGAATTTAGACAAAAGATAAGACTTCTCAGTGTGCTGAAATTATCTGCCTTAGAGTCTGCTCAATTAAGGAACGTGGGCCACTGACGTAAAGTTCATCATTTGAAATTGCCTCAGTTTCATGCACAAATGTCGTGATTCTATCGCGAATGGAGTATCTTGAACTTTAGACATGAAATCTACGCAACTTCGTTTCCTTTAAATCAGTCATACGTTTCAAGTTTTCACAAATGAAAATAAGTCAGAAACTTTCCTACTTGGCGAATAATCGTTATTCTTGTACAACTTCTGCATTTGCTAAGTTTCAGTCTACGTACGATGCTCATTTTCATACTCTGAGATAAAATTTTATTTCACTTCAGGGAATCGATTGCGTTGCCTTTACAGGATTTTATATCAGGATTCCTTAGGTCCGATTTTATAAACAAGATTTCATAACCCGGATTCCAAGACGCATGTAACGTATCCCTGATTCCGAAAAGCGAATTCCACATTATGAAATTTGCTACCAGGAATATATATTCAGGATTTCTCATCCTCAATTTCAGAACTCAAATTTCACAACACGAATTACATAATCCTGATTCTATAATCCCGATTTTAAGTTCGGGATTTCATTACACAAATTTAAGAACCCGGTTTCCAGAAACCCGAATTTTATAAGCCGAAATCCACAACCAGGTTTTGAAAATACGGATTTCATATTTTAGATTTTACATTGCGAACTTGTTTAAAATGTTTAAATTTATAAGAAAGGTTTCTTGCGGGATTTGAAAGGGTGATTTATGGCTTTCTGTAATCATTGTTAAACTATGCTTAATCTGTCATAAAATCTTTAATAGAGTATGAAGTTCCTAATGAGCTGGGTTTTTCCCTGTTCTGGGGCCATGCCATCCCTTCTTCTCTTTCTACAGGATGGAGCTTGGATCGTTGGTGGAAGTTCTCCCACCCTTTTGGTCTGTCAGCGAGGGCCTGATGTAATGAGGCAGTTCAGTTCCGTTTTGGCTTGATTCTGTCCATATTGGGCGCGTTTCCTCGTGCATTTCTCGACGAATTATTTACTGTTTTTTTTTTGTGTTCATGATGGGTATACAAATGTGACGTATTTTATAATTGTAATAATAATAAATTTTATTACGTGAAACTAAAAGTGCTGTGACATTTTGTGAAATCCCACCAAACAGTTTTTTTTAACAGAATTATATAACACGGATTTCATAACCGGAATTCCTCACCCTCTATTCCATAAATCATATGGCACAAAAGGAATTACATAAACCTGATGCTAAAATTACGATTTTAAATTCCGGATTTCATAACCCAGATTCAAATCCGGTTTCCAGAATCCGAATTTCATAAGCCGAAATCCACAATCCACATTTGAAAATCCAGATTTCATATTGCGAATTATATAAAACGGATTCCATAACCCGGAACCCAAAATCCATAACCCGGATTCAACATTTTAAATTCTACAAAGGGATTTTATATTTCGGATTCCAAATTTTTTTATTTTGGTTTTTATAACCCAGTTTCCACAATGCGGATTTAACAAATTCCCGAATTCCACATTCCCGATTCCAAATCACATAGTTCATATCCCAGTTTCCAAATTAATATCTACATCTTGGATTCCGGGTTCTCACAATCAAAACGAAATTATTTTGTAGAAAAAACTTTAATGTGGGCTCCGATATACGAAATCCAAAATGTGGAATCCGGTGAGAAGAATCCAGAATGTGGAAACTGGGATGTGGAATCCAAAATATTGAATTTAGGATGTGAATTCCGGAATGTGGAATCTAAAATGTGAATTCGGAAATGTGGAATCCCGGTTGTGTGATCCGGAATAGGGAATATAGAATTTAGAATTCCCAAAGTGAGATTCAGAAATCTAAGAAATGGAGTTCTGGATTCGATTATCTGAATGTAGAATCCAAGAAGTGAACTCGAAAATGTGGAATCCGGAAAGTGGAATCCGAAAAGTAAAATTCTGAATGTGAATACCAGATTGTGAAATCCGATAAGCGAAATGCAGGATATGTAATTCAGAATGTTGAATACTTCAATCCAAATTATAAAATCCGTAATATGGAAAACATTTTTAAATTTGTCTTTAACCACAATATGTAATATAAAATTCATAATGAAATATTGTCTTATTTGTACAGTGACAATGATATTAACATTGGCAAATACTAAATATCTTGTAAAATAATTTCAAAAATGTCGTGTTTGATTAAAAAATTGTGTTTTCTATTACTGCATCGATCATGCGTCTGGCAAGTAAACGAAAACAGTAGTTCATCTTGTTTGCGTGATTTAGTCTCAAGGGGTTGCAGTTTTCGATTGTTTAGAAGCAACCCTAAGCCAGTAATTAAAGCACATTATACCCTGCGGAAGTTTATCTATCTCATTGTGCCTCGGTGCTTCCCCTGTGGCAGGAAGTAAGGGTTAACGGTAATGTTAACATTAACCTTCATCTCGATGATAACAGGAGCCGGAAAATATTCACATCACGACTCACCACCTGAGAAGGGTCGTGGCTTTACCAAACTATAGTTTATAAAAGGTTCTCTATGCTTGCTTTTTCATACTTGTTCTACTTTCAAACCACTATCGCACTCACGGAAAAAATTTCCCGAAAGCTTCAATGTCAACGTTATATCACTGAAAAGCATCGAAAAACAAATATAAACAAAAAGAGTGTTACCCTTATATGGATATGGGAACGAATACAAGGATTGAATAGAAATGTTTTATAACAATATTTTTAAAAAATGTATATCCTGTTTTGAAGAAATAATTATTTATGAAAATAATGTTTTTCTTCGGGACAATAGATATAAGAAAAATTTAAAAAACAAATAAAATCATTCATGTATCTGTGTAAATATATATGCTTTCTAAAAAACCTCTCTTAATCTCCTAAATCTTAACCCGTATTGCTGTTATAAAATCTTCAGTCGATTGATGCATCGTCAACCTTTTAAAGTTCTCATATGTATATTTATTTGTAGATCTTTTATAGTACTAAATATTTGTATAACATTTCTATTGATAAATAAATTTAATTAGATTGTATCTATACTTAAGTGAAATAATTTTTGTCATTGGTCCATTCTAAAGATAATCATTTCAAACCATTATAAGACAATTAGCACCCTTCTCCTCCTTCATAAAATTCCAAATTTGTACTGTCATCATCATACCTGAAATTCCCCAATATAATTGCTCTCGAAGGAACAATAAACTTTTATTATTTCATTTCAAAGGACCAAATCTTTTCCTATTTAAGACTATAGATTTCACTGAAAGATGAAGCCTATTACAAATTCCAAACCTTAATAATCTTATGGATATATTTAATATTTTTATTTTTTCTATTAAAGACCTTTTCTGTCTCTTACAATAATTCCAGACTAGTATTATTGATCAGATTATTTTAATCATGATACCTACTTAACTATCATGATACTCCTCCTCCATAAAATTCCAAATTTGTACTATCATCATCATACCTGAAATTCCCCAATATAATTGCTCTCGAAGGAACAATAAACTTTTATTATTTCATTTCAAAGGACCAAACCTTTTCCTATTTAAGACTATAGATTTCACTGAAAGATGAAGCCTATTACAAATTCCAAACCTTAATAATCTTATGGATATATTTAATATTTTTATTTTTTCTATTAAAGACCTTTTCTGTCTCTTACAATAATTCCAGACTAGTATTATTGATCAGATTATTTTAATCATGATACCTACTTAACTATCATGATACTCCTCCTCCATAAAATTCCAAATTTGTACTATCATCATCATACCTGAAATTCCCCAATATAATTGCTCTCGAAGGAACAATAAACTTTTATTATTTCATTTCAAAGGACCAAACCTTTTCCTATTAAGGACTATAGATTTCACTAAAAGATGAAGCCTATTACAAATTCCAAACCTTAATAATCTTATGGATATATTTAATATTTTTATTTTTTCTATTAAAGACCTTTTCTGTCTCTTACAATAATTCCAGACTAGTATTATTGATCAGATTATTTTAATCATGATACCTACTTAACTATCATGATACTCCTCCTCCATAAAATTCCAAATTTGTACTGTCATCATCATACCTGAAATTCCCCAATATAATTGCTCTCGAAGGAACAATAAACTTTTATTATTTCATTTCAAAGTACCAAACCTTTTCCTATTTAAGACTATAGATTTCACTGAAAGATGAAGCCTATTACAAATTCCAAACCTTAATAATCTTATAGATATATTCAATATTTCTATTTTTTCTATTAAAGACCTTTTCTGTCTCTTACAATAATTCTAGACTAGTGTGATTGATCAGATTATTTTAATCATGATATCTACTTAACCTCGAACAATATTTACAGAATTAATTTGGCTGATTAAATTTAATGACTTTTGGCAGTATCGGGAGTAGTGAGAAGTGCCAAAAAATAATTCTTGATTACGGACGATTAAGTTCTTCTTGGAATTGGTTATATTTCTTTCATGCTCTTCGACTTTTCAACCTTTTCTAACCTTCAAGGTGGTCGCTACGTGTATTACGACTCAAGACCAACTAGAGCTTCCGACGACTTTCATCTTCTGAAGCCTTTTCCCGCTGAGATTTCTTCTTCAAGGAATTTTCTTCCTTCCTTCCTTTTGCTGTCGATGAAAAGATCCTACCAGCCATTAAGCAGCGAAACGCCTTAATGTACTGGGGACCAACTTTCCGTTATCTCGGTCAGACCAACTTTCCAACGTCTATGGAACTTCAAACTTCTCTACATTTTCAAACTAATTTCCTCAAGTTTATCCTTACTCACGAGCTACATTCTAATAAGCATACTAATTTATTTTACCTTGCAAAAATTATTTTCCTCCAGGCAAGAGAGTGCTCTTAGCGATACCTACATTTTCGCGAAATGTTATTTTTCATTTAGTCTCAAACGTTTATACTTCCTTTCTTTGATTAATTTATTTAATAAAAGAATTTTTTTTAAAATTTTTTTTATACAAGATTAGATTTTCTGGCGGGCGATTAGTTTCTACATCTTATGTTATCAATAATTATAAATATTTTAAATATACTATTTAAAAATCAATAGTTATTGTGTTTTATGTCCGAGATTATTAAATATTAATTTCGGACAGTCTTTTATTTAATTTCTTATAATAAAATCCGACGTTTCGAGAAACGATATAATAAATAAAATGAAAAAATGTCCGAAAGTGTCGTTCTTTTTTTAATATAAAAATAAATAAAATAAGTTTTATTTACAAACGACAAATTTTATAAAATTTAAGTATTGAAAAAAAATTGTAAAAAATAATTGGAATTCAAAAAAAAATTCCCAATTTTGCCAATTAATTGAAAAAAAAAAATGAAAACAATTAAAAATTGGCGAAAGTAATTTAAAAAATCATAGAAGTAATTTGAAATTAATAGAAATAATTTAGAATTGAGAAAATACTTAAAAATCTTAGAAATAAATTGAAAAAAATTAGAATAATGAAAAATTGAAGACAATAATTAAAAATTGAAATAATTAAAAAAATTACATAATATATTTTAAATAAAGCAATGTTTTTAGAAAAATACTTAAAAATTTTTAGTTCATCGAAAAAAAAGGAAAATAATTAAAAATTAAAGAAAATAAATAAAAAACGTTTATGATAATTTAAAATTAAACAGAAAAATTTTTAATTTAAGAGAAATAATTACAAAAAATACAAAATATACATAAAATTCAAGAAAATCATAGATATAATTAAAAATTGAATAAAATAATGAGAATTTCAGATAAATAATTAACAACTTTTTGGAAAAAGAACATAAGTAATTTAAAATTGAAGAAAATAATTGAAATTTAAGACAATAATATAAATAATAATTTAAAATCGAGGAAAATAATTAAAATTTGTGGAAATAATTTTAAAAATTACATAATATATTTTAAATGAAGCAAAGTTTTTAGAAAAACACTATAAAAAATTTAGTAGTTCATTGAAAAAAAAAATAATTGAAAATTAGGGAAAATAAATAAAAAAAGATTAAGATAATTTAAAATTGTAGAGAACAGTTTTTAATTTAACAAAAATAATTGCAAACAATACAGAATATACATAAAATTCATGAAAATCATAGATATAATTGGAAATTGAATAAAATAATGGGAATTTCAAATAAATAATTAAAAACTTTATGAAAGAAGAACATAAGTAATTTAAAATTGAATAAAATAGTAAATAAATAATATAAATAATTAAAAATTGAATAATTAAAATATCAGATAAATAGTTTAAAGTTTTAGAAATTATGAAAAAAGTTTAAAAATAATTAAAAATTAAAGCGAATAATGTGAAAGTTGAGAAAAATTTTTTAAAACATTAGAAAATAAATTTAAGAAATAAGAATAATTAAAAATTGGAAAAAATACTTGGAAAATGATTTTGAAATTTGAATCATAAAAGAATAATTGAAATATGATAAAAGCAATAATAAGTTTAAAAAAATTAATTAAATTTGACTTAAATAATTGAAAAAATGGGAGATTTTTGTTTAAATAAAAAAAATTACTGCAATTTGAGAAAAATACTTGAAAATTTTAGAAATCAAATGAAAAAATGATAATAAGTAAAAATTGATGAAAGCTAAAAATAATTGGAATTTTTGATAAGTAATAAAACATTTTTAAAATTATGAAAGCAAATGAAAATAATTAAAAACAAGTCGAGGATTATGTTCATATCATGAACATTTTGCTTTTACGTAAGCAAAAAGATTTAAGAATTTCAAAATTAAGTTAATTTCTCGAAAATTAAAAATTTCATTTTTTTAAAATCTGAAAACTGCGATTTGTTCTTTACAGTTTGGACAAAAAATAAATTTTATATATGTTAATCGATTTGTTTCGAAATAAGAATTATGATTTTTTATATGCATATTACTTGGAATTTATAGGTTAAACAGATTTTTTTTAAAAGATAGTTTTTCAATTGAAAAAAATACTTAAAAATATTAAAAAATAATTTTAAAAAATGAGAATAATAATTAACAATTGAAAGAAATAATTGAAAAATGATAAAAATAATTAAAATTCGAAAAAATAATTGAAATATGATAAAAATAATATAAAACTTTTAAAAATAATAACTGAAATATAATGAAAATAATTAAAATTTCAGATAAATAACTGAAATTTTGAAAATTATGCCAAAAGAATAAAATTAATTAGAAATTAAAGAAAATAATTAAAAAGTTACATAATTTACGCTAAATTTGAGATAATAACTGGAAATTTAAAAAATTACTTAAAGAATAATTAAAATAATTAAAAGATGGAGAAAATAATTGCAAAATGATAAAAAGAAATTAATATTTATTTGTTTTATATAAACGGGCTCGTAATAGCTCTTTCGTACATTGCACTATAAGAATATTGACAGATGAGTTGAAAATTGAGATATATGTTTGAAAGCTCATGCAGGATATGAATTCAAAAAATAATGTAAATGATTAAAAATTGAAGATAATAATTGCTACATGAAAATAATAATAGAAAATTACAAAATTTAACATAAATTTGCGATAAATTATTATATATAATTATATTAAAAATTTCTATTTTATTCTTTTTACAAATTTTAGAAATTCAATTTTCTGTTTCGGCAATTATTCAGATAAGGCTTCGTCCACAAATTCTGTAACAGGTTTTAGGGGACGGTGTTTTTTCTTTTGTTACGTTACACTTACAGTACATAGAAAAGTGCGAAGTACTTAATAAAATATCATTTTAAAAAATAAAACAATATTGAAAGAACATTGAAAAATTAAGAATTTTTTCTAAATTTTCATGTGATTAACAATACGATCACAGCTCTGCAATATTTATTTTATAGAATATGTCTAATATTTATGTGACTTAAATTTAATGTAAGATTGATTATTTTAACAGTGATTAATCAAAAAAATAATAATGGGGGGGGGGTTTTTACAAATTGTTAAGTAATTTAAAGAGATGGGGATTCTTCTAATGTTACTTTCTGAGACACGGGAGAGGATAAAAAATGGGCTTAAAACTCGTTACGTATTTTGTGGGGGAAGAATTTTGGCTTTTCCGAATTTCCGATATTTTTAAACCGGGTAAAAATAAACATTTGAACTGAATCTTTGGGGCGCAGACGTGAAAGAGACATACGAGAGCCTCCCCTCTACTTAAAAAAATTTTATAAGCCGTTTCACGACTAAGCGGTTTAATTATAAGTCCAGTGGTGGGGATGGAAAGCGAGTCGCGCGATCGCCAGTGCACGCCCAACGAAATTCGAGGCCGCGCCCACTTTAATTAGATTGGCGGGAGGTCCCCACGCGGTCAAGGATAAATAGAGGCTCTTCGCAAACCGAGCGGCAGACCGAAGAGAGCAGCAGAACTGTTAAGGTCTCTTCTCTGAACGGTACTACCGCTGTGGAGCTAGACAACTACTACACGAGTTTTCTCATTCAACAGCGAGCAACCGGGAAGTCCTCTGGGACAGGTTTACGACGTTTAGAAAATTGCTCATGCTAGAGCAAATAGTTGAATCGACATTCACCTCCACGGTGGAATCTAACTTAGGAATTTCCACTAAACGGTTTAGTCAGTATAATAATAATTATCATATTTAATAATTCGTTATTAACAAATTATTAAATCTTATTTATTACCTAATTTACTATTCATTTTATTTAGTTCAAATCAACATAGCCCTTATTCTGCAGCATCAGCAATTCAATCAAATTTTCTTCGCTTTGTAAGTTTTTTCCTCAAGAAAGAAGTCTCCCTCAAGAAATCATCAGTTAATGGATTTCTTTCTTGTCGTTTGCTATGACCTTTTATTCAGAATTACAGCGTGCATAAAAAATAACTCAAGAAGGAATCTAAGTTAGGAAATATGCATTATTGCGAAAACAGCTCACATCACAGAATCTGAAATGCTCTGCTGGGTGTTTTGTTTAAAAAAAAAGTTTTTCATCACAGGGAAAGAGATACAAATTCCAGAAACAGGAAAAGTGAGGACAGGAAGGAAGAGTCCCAGAAACTCGGCTTCCAATCGAAATACGTCCTGGTGCTAAAGTTCACAGCTTTTTTTTCTATCTCTTTTCCTGTTCTCTTTTCTTTTGTTTTACGTTTCACACACTCGCGACACTTGCCTGAAAATAATATCCTGTACAAAATCGTAGTGTGTTCACACAGCAGTGTTTTTTTTATTCATTCTCCATTTTTTTTTCAGTCTCTTCAATCTATCTTTCTCTTTCTTTTTTCTCTCTCTCTCTTTTAGAATTCTTCTCTCACCTTTATATTACACGTAGCGTCCTTTAATTCCCACAGTGCGATGCTCTTCTAAATTGACTTGCAATCTGGCAAGATAAAAGCTTGGTTCGTTTTGTATAACCATCCTGCGGCTATTCAAGAAAGAAGTGGCTTGTTGGAGAGATATAGAGGGCGAAAAGACAAAAGTGAGGTGTGAGAAAGACTTTTAAAAACATCTAAGAGAAGGTGCTTGACTAACTCATTATGTTAGGCTCCCTCTTTGCCATCACGTGTCATTGACACTTCAAGGCAAGAAAAGGGCGTGCCCCAGGCCACGAACCGGAAGTCCAGTTTTAGTCCGGAAAAAGGTTGGGTTTAAAGTCTGCTATTCGTCAGAAACCCCCGTGTCTTAATGTCTTTTTCTTTCTCCAATAAAAGAAGCTTAATGTACTCGATGAGAAGATATATCGCCCGAATAAAAAGAGCCCTTGGAAATGAGAAATTGATTTTTAATTTCCAAGGGATTGGCTCTTTAAATTCGTTTATCATCGAGGCTCATAAGCACCCTTGACACATTTATAATGAATGCTTTTTCAAGATTTTTTCGTCTGTTCTGCAAGGTCATGAGAATTAAAAAGTGTGACGATGTAAATCGTCAACATTTATATTTTATTTTGTCTTTCCCTAGAGATCTTTAATTTAGTTAATTTCGTAGTAATTTATTGAGAGTGCCCGTGGTTGAATTATGAGATACGGGCATGAGTGCCGAGTATTGATTTTCTGATCGATCTTTATCTCCTAGATCAGCGGTCTTATTATTGTTGTTCTTCGTTGAATTCATAAATTGCGATTTGCGTTAGTCAAGTTCACGAATTGTAACGAAGGTCAGCGGAAGGATCCGAATTTTTCTTTTAGGTGACGCCTTTGTTTAGGTGCAACCGAGAGGGTTTATGGTTTCCTAGTAGCTGAGGAATTGAGACGCAGAAATGGAGAAGACGTGGAAAGGGAAGGATCGCGGAAAAGAGGATCTACCGGTCGATTTGAGTTTGCCATGTGCTCGATAATTCATTCGCGTGTGGTCCCCGAATTATTATTGTCATGTGTTTTTCGGAATGGTTTAATTAGTCGCTGAGTTATAATATATTTGAATAGTGTAAATTTAAGTTGCGATTGAGTACGGTTTAGATTATAATAAATAAATTTGTGTGATTTAAAGTGTTCTCCTTTTGTTTTTCTAAAGAAGTCCAATGAGTCCCGAAATTGAGGTCTGTGGTTCAGTTCATTTTCTGAATTTTGCTTCGTATTGGTGAGTCAATTGGTTAATTTATTGGTGTCTGTCTCAACGTCGGCATTGCGGCGTATAATCTCAGTGGAATCTCCCTTTCGATTTTTGGACCAGCACGGAGAGAGTTTTGGTTTTTGGTAGTTAATTAATATTTTTGAATATCGAGACGATGCAAATTCGTTTTAGTTAAATGAATATCTTTATTTGGAAAGTAAATTAGAAGAGTAGAAATAAAAATTGACAAAATGCTTTTTATTATTTTTCTACAACAAACAAATTAATTTAAAAATCAGTTAAATTAAGTTTAAATAAGTTTTTAAAATAAAAAAAAGTTTCAATCCCGAACTCATGTTCATTTTATATCATATGTGGAAAAAGTGCTTTTCAGATGATTTAGAGACGTTTTCATTTCTATTTTTTGGCCACTATTTTACTTTGATAAACGTTTGGTCCAGAAATTTAGTTATTTTTTTAGCTTTTCAACTTGAAAGGTTAAAAGGTGGGCAGTAAATCTTGGAGATATCATTTTTCCCGTCATTTATTGTTTTACTGCAGTTACTTCATAAAACTTGCGCTAGTCTTTTAAATAAAATATCCCAATGTTTAAAAACATGTTTTAATTATAAAAGGACAATCATTAAAATTATGTTTCAACTTGAAAAACCTATTCCAACTTTGTATACGATTTTTCAAACGTATATTTTTCCAAAAATAAGAATCATGTCGAAAAAGCAAATTACTGAAAACCTTTATCCAATTTAGCTTTCTAATAATTTATTGTTTTCCATTAAAGTTGAAATTGTGTTGAATCCGATGAATAATATTTAAGTATACACTGAAATCCAATTAAAATAGCCATAATTAACGCATTAATATCAATATAATGTGAGAAATGTTATCGAATTCCAATAATTAATCTAAATAATCTAAATGCATAAAAACTTTACGAGTTCAGAATCAGAGCGCGCCATTCCATGCTTTTTTTGTGCCAAAAAAAATTCTTTACAAAAAATGCAATTTACATGCCATATTTTCCAAACTATCGATAACACATGCAAATATCAGTTTTTTTTGCGGAATAACATAAATCTACTAGTCATTGTGCAAATAAAAATTGCCCTGAAACTATAACAACTTTAAAATTAATGCTTTTTTACATGTTACTCTAAAAAACACAAAAGGATTAAAAAATTTATTTATTTACTAATTTTCCATTGCAATTATTGCATTTCAAAAGTAACCACGTCAATGAGTTCATTAGACCGATGACATGTAAAGCTTAAAAATTTTTGCTCCTGTACGCGAAATAAACGTAATTACAAAGTCACCAAGTCATTATCGACGAATTCATTTAACCTGTGCATTTCAATTTTTTTAAATTCATTGCTTCTCCTTCCTTTCCTATATTCGTAATCACGTTTCGCTTTTTTCCTTTTGTCCGCGCTTTTTTTTTATTTTCTGAAACTCCAATGGTGCAATGTGCATAGAGACCAGCATTTTGCATATTTTATGACAGTGCCGTGCCCCTAGTACCTCCACAGGCTTCACATATACATATCTCTGTATAGGCTGAAGAGTAATTAATTATTATTTGCTAAATGAAATGAAACACAAAAGCCGTGAAAATTCACCATGTTGATCGAAATAAAGGCAAAATGCTTAGCAAATGGGACTTTTGATTATAAGTTGTTATTGTTCTTCTATACAGTTCAAATGTTATAAAAATTACAGCATTTTGTTAAAATAATCATTGTTTTACCCTTAATTAATACACAATGTAATTTTCCACTCGCTCTTGCTTCACTTGTATTAAGCAGACCTTCAATGAAAGCGAAGCAGAACTCATTTTTAATGACACGTTTAAATTAAATTCCTTTATATTACATTTTCTCTTGTTTTTACTTTACAATATGCTTTTTCGATTTTTTCTTTTTTTACATGAAAAGAAAAAAGTTATAGTTTAAAAAAATGTAATTAATAAAATTGTAGTAATTTCAAGAAAATCAGATAATGTATTTTTTTAACTCTATTAAAGCCGCCTTCAATTAAATTATCGGAAAATAAAATTTTAAAAGTGTCGATTGCTCGTTTATTGAATGTTCCAATTCTAACAAATAAAAATGGGAATTTGTTGGAGCTATAACTTTCTAGAAAAAACTGACAGAAAGTCCGTTGATGCGGAATAGAGATGCGTAACGAATGTATCTCATTCGTCACTAAACGAAAATTTTTTAGCGATCAATACGATGAAAAGTTGAGCGGTGATAACGAACGTTGGTTGTTTGTATACCGGATACACGCCCATCCCCCGCAAAACTGTCACTTTTTATTATTCATCGCACCTAAAACTTATCACGTGGAGTTTTTAAATTCCTCGTCCCCATTTTCACATTTGGAATGTAAATGCTACCAGAACCCTACTTCGCATAATTTCGATCAAAGATTTCAAATCACAGCCGATAACTTCACCAGACCCTGAATTTTTATCTCACCTTACGAATTTTTATTTTAACTTACAAATTTTATTTTCAGATTTCCTCATTCTGTTTGAACTGTAACGCTTACAATCTTGAGAATCTTTGTCGAACGTTTTTTTATGTCTTACTCTTCTCTTTCTCTTACAGATATTTTCTATTTTTTTTTTTTTTTAAGTATACGTATTCCTTATACATATGTCTCCTTTTAGAGCCATTTTTCTCTTGTACAAATGTTGATTTAACAAATGAGGGATTTCGATATTCGGTATGCAGTATAAAATTTAAAAATCGTAATACTTAGGAGTCCCTTTGAGAGTTTGTGTTTATTTAAACTAGGAAAAAAGCGCACGCTAAAGCGCAAGCCAAATTTTATTATTTCTTAAAATAATGTTTCATTTATGTATAATTATTAGAAATTAAAGAAATACATAATATAATTAAAAAATAAAATGAATGATAAGAAGACATTGAAATAAATTTAAATTGACGTGATCTTAAAATGAAGAATTCAATACAAACTCTTAATAAACAAAACACATTAAGAGATACTATACACTTTCACATTAAACACATTTCTGTTACACACTTAATAAACAATACACAATAATAGGCACTATTTATTTTTACGTTATACATATTTCCGTTCTATTTATTAATAACTTTCAATACAACGCACTAAATATATTTATCTTTCGTTTCGTTATAGATCAAAAACTTTGTCTCTTTTCCTAAAACCATTAACCCTCAATATGAAAGGTTCGCTCAAACAATGATGCAGTTCAAACTGTTGATTTCATAGAGTTTTTAGTCAAGCAAGATCTCTGACGAAGTACTTGACTCTCCTGAATGGTAAATAAAAAATTCTGAGTTGAAGTGACCAGCGTGGCTACTCGGCTCGATCTGTAGGTTTAGTCGCGGAGAGCCGCTATTTATCCCTCACCGCGTGGGGATCGTCCGCCAATCAGATTAGAGTGGGGCGCATCGCCGAGCGCCTATCCCCACCTCTTATTGATACTCACAGTCCCCACTTCAATTTGCACGACTTGTGTTCAATTTCTAGCCATCCTCTTTTCAACATAACAGCCACGAATAAAAATAAATTTATAATCATTACCCGACTCACGTTTATTCTATTTTACACTCAACATCTAAATTTTGGTTCTTCTCAAAGAACATTTTGGGGTTAAGTACAAAGAACTTAACAAATTATTTCCACGTTCCTAATTGTCATCCTTGATAATCCCGTGGCGCGTTCTACATATAAAGAAGTTCAACTCGTCTCGTAATTTAGACACGATAGTAAAAAGATTTTTTGCTCTGAAATCTCAGCTTTCAGAATCTCCATATTTAGTAATTAATTACCGTCGGTAGGAAGTTGCCAAAAGTACTTAAGATTCAAGTAGCCGTGGTTTTTCCAGAAGAGAAAAGACAAACAGAGGCAGGAGGATGATCAGCAAAAAATAAGAAAGAGAAGATAGAGGTGGAATAAACGATAATCCCGAAAGTTGCACGTCATTCTATCTCCTAGCAGTGGTCACGGAAAAATATCTCTCTCAGATTTGAGGGATCCTACCTCGCGCTTTTCTAAGCCGAAAATAATTGTGGTCGAGCGAGGCAACCGCGACGTGAGTTGAGTATCTGCCAAGAAATTTCAGTCTCGTATACGAGGATAGTCATCCCACTGAGACGAGAGTATAAGTGAAGAAGCGAGATCAGAATGAAAGAAGTATACCCCTTCCAGCAATATTCCTATCAGAATCCTGATATCATATCCTTTTATAAATCCTCTCTATAAATAAACATTCACTTGTATTTTTTTAAAAATATTTTTCTTCAATAAGTCAATTTTTTTTGTCTCGCAAAAAGAATAACAGTGCAAACAACGTATCTATAAAAACATAGAAATATTCTATATAGAAAAAATGTATTTACAAATAATGTTTTTTTTTTCAAAAAATATAAAACTGTAGATTGGAATGAAATTAGAGTTTTTTCATGTGCTACGTTTAATTTACAAAAAAAGTATTACTTGTACGGTTATCAACTTACTTTATCGCCTTTTTTGTGCCATAAAACGTCCCGGTAGCTTGATTGTACAGAAAGCACTTGTTTGTCCAGCGTCCATTTTCGAGGGTCGTAGGAAAATATATTTCTTGCAAAAAAACCTGACCTTCAACCCCACTTTACGGTTAAGTGTGCTTTATGTGAGAAAACATGTCATTTGCTAATAAAAATAAAGTTTTTTCTGGTTAGAGCATTTTATTGTCGCTATTTTATTTAATCATGATTTATTATTATCATTATTACTGATATTATTTTTTACTATTATTATTATTAATATTATTATTATTATTAAATTACTATTATATATGAGTAAAGGTCATTATTTCGGAGTCAATTAAAAAGCATAGATTCTTTTTAACGTTTCGACAATGAAATGAATTTTTTTTTCTTTTTATGAAAGAATAAAATCTAATCTAAAAAGATATCATATATGTTACTAGACATATGTACACGAAGTGTACAAATTTAAATATAAATATTATTATCGATAGTTGTTTCTATATCTGTTATCATTTGCAAATTCAGTGTTGTTGATGAAAAATAACGTTCCTTTTAATATTTTAAAAAAGAGAGCAGCTGGGATTTTCTGCAAAATTGCGTTTGACTATTTTCGATGTGCTTAAAAAGATGCAACCATAATTTTAAGTCACCACTTTAATGAGTCTTGACTTTTTTGAGGAAAGGTTTGTATACATACTCTTCCTTTAAGTAATTATAACAATAAATTTATTTAAAAAGGTAAAGACATAACAAAAAAAGAATAAGATTGTGAAGCATTTACGCCTTTCAACTAGTAGTTTTTTAAATTGAGTCTCAAAGCTGTCATTGCTCAGCTATAACTACTGAAAGCTTAACAAATTCATCATAGACTCTTAGTTGAAAGTGAAATACAACTTTTTATTGAGACATCTCTAGGTTCTCTTCACAGAAGTTATTCTTGACTGAATTAAATTCAGTTTTTAAAGATTATATTTTTATATTGAAAATTACTCTTGTAATTTTAAATATTTTAAAAAGAGAAAGATTTTGACTTTATATTTTCGCATTAAGCGTATTAATAAGGAGTTTTCCCTAAGTCTCGACGGTTTACCGCAGTTCGCCATCGAGAGTCGAAGAGGTACCTGAAAAATAATTGAATTTACCATGATCGCAATGAAAGGTATAGAATTTTGTCTTATTTTAAGAATCACACCTCAGTGTTGATTTCCAGTCTGGCAGAGTGCGCACACTATGCCGTTCTGTGGCCATGCAATGTACAAGATGGAGCTTGGATCGTTAGTAAAAGTTCTCCCACTCTTTTGATCACTCAGCGAGGGGCTGATGTGATTAAGCAGTTCAGTTCCGTTTTGGCCTGCTTGCAGTCCACATCGCGATGTTTCCGGTCGCACTTCTCGACATTTTCTTTACTGGTCGTCCGCACTTTATGTATATGCCGGGTGAACAAATGTGACGTATTCTTTATATTAAATAATAATAAACTATCAGTTGAGAAATCTGAAGTGCTATGAGTTTCTTGTGAAATACTCCAATTCGCCATTTCTTCACGAGTTGGTAAAACCAAACGAATGACAAAAAAATAAGTAAATGAACACATAAATTTTAAAGCCAATGCATTTGCAGCGCACAGTTATGAGTAAGACCACGAATTTGATTTTAATAATTTTAGTATTTTAGACACAGAAAAAGTTCAAGGAAATAGACTTATATTGGAAATGATACACATAAAATTACAAGTTATTTATTATTATTATTTATTGACGATTTTCCGATATCAAGATCCTAATTCGAATATCAATTATGATTAATCTAATCTTCGATGTGTTGTCTCATTCTTGTTTTCGTGTAAAATGTCGTACTGTAGGTGTGAGGCTTCCTTGCCTCCTTGGAATATTTAATAAATATTTTAGTTTCTGATGAAGACAATGGGCCTTGTCGAAACATTAAACAAAATCTGTGCTTTTTAATTGACCTGGAAAGAATGACCTTTTCTCCTATATAATATTTTTCGACCGAGTGATAAATTTATCCTAATATTATTATTATTGTTGTTATTATTAATATGATTTCTAATTTAATAGTAGTATGAATTTATCACTTGGTAAATAACATTAAAATAAATTAGAAAAGATAATTTAGTTATGATTTCTAATTATTATCAAAATTATTTTATCCTTTTCATTACAATTCGTAGAAACAACAAAAGTCTGAAATCCAGTTTCTGCCAAGTTTAGAATAGTGAAATGCTTTATAACCGAAAACAATTTAAAAATATAATGGAGGTCGTTTGGGGTTGGAGATTAAATTGCACATGTTAATCACAGGCACTTCTCTTCAGACGATAATTTTTCCGGCTTTGTTCTTAACCAGGGCGTATGAACGGCGCTTTTTCCATTCCTCTCGTTTCATACCTGCCGACACAAACGCGAAGAATAAACAGAACTGCTGCTAACCCGACGACGAAGGGTGGCTGGTGACGAGAAAACAAGGAGGGCGTTTATTAAGGTGTCCCTGAAATCCCTTGAGGGCACCAACCCCAAACACCCCGGCACCTACGGCTTGAATTCCAAATGAATTTCCAGTCCAGTCGTAATTCAAGCATATTTCGTGTATTCCAATTCTGACAGAATCGAGTGAAAAATCATCCTTTTATACAGTTTTCATACACTTTTTAATCTTCTCTCGACTTGAGATGAATTTTTGATTTGAGAGCTTTTTCAAACCAGATAGTCTATTAATCACGGCCAATACAGCAGCTTGCTAAAAATTCTTCTTTTTCCAAAGGCTAATTTCCCTGGAATTATTCTACGTGATATACTTAATGACAATTAACAATATATAATTTTTTTCATTTTGTGAATTGCCAAAATTATTCACGAAATACGACGAGAAAGGGAGCTTCATTCCTGGTTCCTTATTATTTATTTATTACAATAGGTTATGTTACGGAATATGATTACAGTGTGCACTTAAGCCCACCCCTTTTTGATATAATAGAGTTGAGCCCTCCTTTAATTCACCCCAGCTCGTATTTTTTCCACCCTCATGACTTCTTTACAACCTTCTATCTACTCTAAAGTATAAAGTCGGATTTCATTATTACAGACTCGTATATTTAGTCGAAAAACACTAAAGCAGAAAAAGCTCGCAATCCGTCAGAGCTTGTGAAATGTCGTCCATTTCCGCATGCAGGTCATATAGGTTGTTACTATAGTGACTCGAATTGCGAAATGTTTTTACGCATTCCGTTGTAACTTACTTCGCTCTGTTTTTATTATCCCAGTATATTTTAGGATTAACGCTCGTTTGTCTGACATTAATTACAATCAATCTTGCTCTTTGCTAATGCGCGGAACTCAAGAAAAGAATTGCTTTATTTATAAGACGCATTCAAATTGGAAAAGTTCCAAAAATACAATAGGAAATAAAAAATGTGTCGTTTGGGGAAACTAAATATCATTACGATGTTTTTTTAATTTTAAACTAGATCTTCCCAAAGCAAAAAAAAATTCTTACTAGGTAAAAGTAAAGTCAAAAAAGAAGAGGTGAATATCCATAGCTGTAATTTCTTGTCTTTTTCAAACTTTAGCTCACTAATGTATTCTGTCTCTTTTGCGTAACTAACCTACAACTACGGTTAACAGGTTAAGTTAGATCTTTCTCTCTTACACTAACAGACAACACTACTTGTGTCTCTCTCAAACTAATGTAAGCGTAATAGGCTACAGCTAACTTATTTCTTATATAGGATTTCTTTGATTACTTGAACGATATGAAAATTAGTTATTAATATCAAGGTGTTTTTAAATGAGACCAGATGTATAAAACGACTCCGAGGGGTCTGGCGTTTGGTTTGCAAGAGCTCTGAATTTATATCCTAACGAGTGAGGATAAAACGCAAGTGGGAGAAGAAGGAGGAGTCGAGGTAAAGTCTCAATTTTCATTGGCCCCTCCTCTTGCGCCCCATCCCCACTCAATGGGTATAAGTACAGGGCCCTCACAAGCCAAACTCCAGACACGTAACATCCATCAAACGGATCTGATCTTATATATGAAGAATATTCCGCTAAATAACTAATTATCATATCGTTTAAGTAATCAAACAAATTGAAATTGGAAAGTCATCAAAACTAATTACAAATTAATATTAGCGCCTAAAAATATAAATGTCAATATCATAAATTTTTCACCGGAACTAATAGACAACTGTATTAAATCGATAAATAAAGTAGAGTAATTTTCATTTTCGTCGTTGGAGTATTTGGGTATTAATATTCTTTTACTTCACTTCCTAACGATATGTAACGTTATGAGTAGTTGGGTTTACAAAAACAGGAAATTAAAAAGTGTGGGCACAGGCCAACGTCAGTGGCCACTATACTAATCTCTGCGGCGGGAACAATATTTTGCAGCGAAGCTATAAATTAGTTGAACCCACTACCCCCGATCCCTTTATCACGCGACGCTTCACCACAGATATACTGTCCGCGAACTTGTACTCTGCTATACAAATGTACCACTGCTACTAGATTTACAAGTTTCTATTGTATAGACACACTCCTATTTAACATCCATACACGTCTAAGATAACAAGCACAGACATACAATTACTCACCTAGTCTCTATACATACTCAATATTCACGGTACACATAATGAACAAACATTTAAATGTGTACATATCAAATTAATTACAGTGCATCACCAGACAAACCTTTTGAAATGTTATTTTAAAACTCACATTTCAAATCAAATATTGATGCGAAATATATGATTTGTTCAAATAGAAGAATTTATATTAAATTCTATTTTTAGGGAAAAATTAAATTTCTGATAAATATTGGAAAACCTTTTTTATTATTAGCAAATTCATTATGATTATTTTTATGTTTCCTGATTTTTTGCACATATTTGCAAATTCGTTAAAATACATATATTTAGTTGGAATAGTTTGACAAAATAATATTTATGTAATATCAATGGTTGGAAAATAAAAATTACTTTAATTTCAATAATAGTGGCATTAGGACTTTAGGGAGAGAGATAACAAAAAACATAACCTTAAACAATTTCCACGTGACCGAAAATAATTCCGATCACAATCACCACGTGCATTAGAATAAAAAGAAATATCAAAATCTTAAATGACATAAATAATTATGATACTTTTAGGGGAAAAAACATTTAATAATAGAACTAAAAAACCGATAAATAAGTTACAAATAAAATAAAAAGAAATAAAAAATTATTAATATTATTATCATTACTCACCTGTCAGAAACGAATGCCAATGTAAACAAAACATTATTTCACTCAAAACACTATAATCGTAACAACTTCACTACAATCACTGTCACTTCTTAAACTATCACTCCTTAATTTTAGAATTTAATTTCTTTTTAATTTATTATTATTTAATAAAATGCAATTATTTATTAAACGAAGATATTAAATAAATTGAAAAAATGTACAAATAAACGTCTAAACTGTGATGTTATTGTTGACAAAAAATATCGAAAATCTGCTAGCTAATCAGAAGCCCGATAAAACGTGTTACACCTCTGAAGTTGGTCGAAAGAGTTCTCGTATAGGGAAATTAAAGTCAAAGCTAATTTCTATGTATTAACTATTTTAATAAAATTTTTTGTTATTTTAGATTGCTAACATTATAAGAAATTTTATAATATAAACTTGAAGTCACAATATTCAATTAAAAGATTTTAATTCGTCTGCAAAACAAAAAATCGAAACTGAAAACTATCGATAGTGAGGTTTGATATGTACTGACCAATGGGAGACTCGGAAATGGAGTTACACGTCTGAAGTTAACCACAACGTCTGTTCTTTTTAGAATAGGATATATTATTGCGTTTTTTACCCTTGTTAGAAATCTATGATGGTATTTCGTAGTACTTTTTTAATTTCCATTGGATAGTTTATTGTTACTCCAAATATTGAATACGTCACATTTGTTCACCCGTTATTAACACAGACTAAAGAACCAGTTAATAAAGTATAAAGGTATAAAGTATAAAGGCCAAAAAGGAACAGCTCTGCCCGATCCTTTAATAGTGGCATTAGCACTTTCGGTAAGAGATCCTAGCGGCATCGTTGCTGAGTCAGATATGCCGGGTGGGCCGCGAGGCCCGTCTATTTATACCTGACGCGGCGCCTGCGCGGAGCGAAGTGCGCGCTGATTGGCGGGAACCGTTCGACTAGACTAAGCGCACCGCCAACAAATTCTCAACGTTTATAACGTTTTGAGACCTAATTAGCGTCTTAAATTATGCGAATAAAAGCTTGAAGGTCAACTTAGAAAATTCTTTTTCATATTTTCTTATTCTATTAAAAAAAATATGTTCATCTGCGTTTGAAATCAAGTCTTTACTCACGAATAGAGAATTATTTTCTAACAAATTATAATTAAATCGGTTTTTTTATATTAAACACTTTGTTCTTATACCATTTGCAACTCAGTATATCATATATTATTGCTCTTTTTACCCTATTCAAGAAAAAAATGTAACGAAGTATTCTCTAGAGTTGGGGAGAAGATTTTGTTAACTGAACAAAAAATTTTCCAGGGTGGTTATTGTCGTTCGAGGGAAGAGTAAGCAGATGCGCGAGTTTGAATTTCAGGGCAGGGGTTAGGTGGGATTGGTCTGTGGCAGATAACGCAGGGTAAGCTCACGATACCCAGGGGAACACTAGGCAGGGATGCCAATAGCGGCGAGGAGATAGGACGTCGACCCAAACCGTGGAAACGCGAGGAAATCCCTGCATGCCTGCCATCTGCAGGTACTGGATATTCTAACCAGCAGCTGATTTACATCACTGTGAATTTCAGTGTACCAAAGCACACTTCATGTAAATCATCACTAATCTTGTACCTGCTTACAGCCACCCCGACAAGATAGAGTAATCACCTTAATACAAAATTTCCAAATAATCCCTCCCCATTGAAATTTATTTACTTTGAGAAATATCCTTTGAAGCTAAAATTAAAAAATAATTTTTTATTACTTTTGCATTTAAATACAACATATAAAGCTAATTATAATATGTATTTACAACGTTAAACATATATTTTTAATATTTCCATATTTTGATTATGGAATTATTTTGAACCCAAATTAAAATTGTTAAAGCTCTCCCTGAATTGCGAAACTAAAGAAACTGGGAACTTGCGGAACTTGAGATTAAGAAATTAGGAAAACTACAAAACCCGAGAAACTTTTCAGTTGGGTAAATACGGCATTTTTGAAGAATAAAAATAAGGTGAAAATTTGTTAAACTAATTTTACTTACCGAAAGTGACTCCTTTACAGTGGAAAGTTTTCGGGCGGAAAATTTGGTCTTGTTAACAATTTTCAAGTTTGAGAGATAGAGACGGGGAAATCCTAAAGAGTCAGAGGGATAAAACTTTTTATATACATATATACTACATTGTTTTGTCAATGGTTATTTTCTGTTGTGAAACTTTTAATCTTTGCCGTAAAAATTAAAGATAATGTCTCACTCAAATCGGAGGTAAAAATTACAATAAAATTCAACTTCGGGAAGATAAATTCTTAGCAGCGTAAAAACTTTGTTAACTCTCGATACAAAAGAAGAATTTTACTAACCCATTAATTGCAAACACACGATAGTTAATTTTTCAGTACGTTTTCACTACTTTCGAAACTTTGCTGTACAAATAGATTACATTCCTTATCTGTGTTCAAAAAACTATATGCAATTCTTCAGATATTAATTTCATAGAAAAAAGCTAAATTAAGATTTAAAAATCAATGTAACATTTTTTTTAACATTCTGAGCGAGGGCAGCTGCAATAAAATTTCAGGGGAATTTATGCATAGAAATAAAATACATTTAGCTGACAATATATCTCTTTAAGATAAGTAGTACGTGTGTATCGAATGTAAAGTGATTTCGCATAGAATGAATAACTTACTAAATTGAATGTTTTAGAACATTTTAATTTAGTTTTGAACCATGCACAATTCCTCGAATTTAAGAAAAGATTTTTGTTACCAGGATTTAACATTATTCTGCACTAAAATAATTTTTTTTTGATTTAGTTTTTCTCTTAATATTTAATTATTGTTTAAATATTCATAAATGTAAAATATTCATAAATTATTTGTTAATTTTTTATCAGAAAAAAATTCTACGATGGTCAATAATTTTCTGAGAGAAGATGTAAGAAACGTCTCAAGCCAGTCACGACCGAGCTGGCAAGCCGACACGAGAATCGAAGAAAAAAGCGAGCAAGAATCTTTCACGACGAAAAATTCAACCGGCCGGGAATACAAGTATCAAGCGACGAAAATTTACTAAGTCCCAAAAAGCCGAGTGTATACTTTAAACGAGGTGAATCGCTCTACTCCCCGTTTTCGCTACTGTCCAATCGCGCGACAATTTCCCCGGCAACTCGCGAAACACCAATCGGCGCGCGTGCCTAGTCGACGCATGCGCCGCGCTCAAAACTTTGCCGAGCGTAAGTATCTGCGGTCGTGCCAGAGAATTCATTCCGATGCGAGCAGTGGTACTGCAAGGATCTGCTCTCCGGTCTAGACGGTAGCACCGCTAGCAAAAACGAAAACAGCCGAGCTGTCACGATTCCCGACGAAAGGCGTGCCAGGGCGGCACCCAGCGACCTAGGAACTGGCAATCCCAGTTCACACGTCGAGGAGGATCACTATTTTTATTATTTAATAAAAGATAAAATACCTTCACCTCTCCTTACGCATTTTCGAACCTTTTATCGTTTTAGGAAACTAATACAGAATGTTCCACGAGTCGAACTCGTGGAACGACAAAACGAGTAGTACTCGTTGCGTGGTAGAACCACGGAAAATTGGCAAAGCCACTAATTCTAGCAGTGAATCGTGTTAATCGTGTGAGATAATCGGAGATAACCTTGACAGGTTCGCGGATATCGAGTCGGGACTAATAAATTAAAATGAGATTTAATTCGATTTTTCGGTTTTGAATTCTTATGTAAGAAGCCATGTGTAAATTCACGCAACGTGATTATTATTGTGATTTGTAAACTTTTCTAATACATTTAATTAAAGTGTACTTAATTTAAACTAAATCTTGTGTCGAATTATTTGTGCGAGTCTTAATTCCCCACTTCGAATCCTGGTTTTCGGCGAGTCATATCCGGAGCAACGGGGGAAAAGTTTGTTCATTGTCCGCAAGACTTTTTGATTCGTTACAAAGACCAGAGCAGTTACGCTGCTAGAACGGGAGTGGCGTTTGGCTCGCGAGGGATCTGTATTTATACC
Organism: Ganaspis brasiliensis; assembly: GCA_037103525.1. Classification (NCBI taxonomy): domain Eukaryota; kingdom Metazoa; phylum Arthropoda; class Insecta; order Hymenoptera; family Figitidae; genus Ganaspis; species Ganaspis brasiliensis. Next base: position 6,716,709 of record JAZKLR010000185.1, read on the forward strand.
CCAGCGAGTGGGAATGAAGCACCAATAGAGTGAGATGAGGAGAATCCCAATTTTCATTGGCTCGAGCTCGTTCCGTTGACCTAACTCCGCCCACTGCTCCACTATCCCCACCATTTTTTCTCTCCAATATTCGCACAATTATTACTCGTTAATAAACTATACCGTGTACCTCGAGGACTAATTTTTTCCTCGTAGCCTAATTGATTCGTATTTCTAATTCTAATTTTTGCGTAACATTTTAAGATGCACAGTGTGCTCTCCGTTTACTTATTTATTTATAATTGAAACCTAATCGGTGAATATGGTTGAACTTTTTTAAAAAATAAGATTACTATCTTAGGAATTGTTGAACTGGTTGTAAGAAACAAATAGCAGTGAGTGACAAAATGGATGAATTTCAAACAAATGTTTCTCATCTTGATGCAAATGTTGGCGCAAACCAGAATTGACTCAATAGAGTAAACATTCTGCAGAATTAACGATATGCAGGGTACAGTTATCTGTCCTGTGTACCACGAGACCAATGCAAAATGGTCTAAAGCTTTCCCAGTGACGGAGGATCATCGGTGGCTGGGAACTTTGAGCATTTCAAATGATGTTGCACTATTCGGGTAGTTTACTTCCTCACTTTGTGTATGCGTCAAGAATCAGCAACTAATACAGACGTAAAGCATTAAGCATTAAACTTTCAGAAACAAAACTTTAAGTGCTTAAATAAGTGATTACTCACAATTAATGCTATAATATTCTCGAAGTTGTACTAAAAGTTCTAATTCGGATAATTGGATTTAAAATTACAGTAACTCGAATACATTACAATTATTGATAATAAAGAGTATTTGAGATATATTACAATGTTGAAAGTAGTCCTCTGACATTTTATTTCATAGAAATTACTTGAAGAAGATAATTGACGTTTTTCAAATATGCACTCAACATTTCTTAAAATTGCTGGAAAATTTAGAATAATTAAAACATGAATTAAGGAATGATTAGTTAGTGTCATTTAAAATTAGAAATTGTTAATTACAAATTTAAATAGATGGAGTGATCTTTACGGAAAGTAGATCACATGCCACAATGTTTGTGTTCTTGACTAACAATTTAAAGAGGTGGAATGATAATTTTAGAGAGTAAATAATTTTTATTCTCGGATTATTGATTAACCAATTAGTCTAGTGTTTATTTTGAGTTCAATGACGAGTAGGAAAAAGTTTTCTTTCGACTATAGAAATTCTAATTTCTCATTCATTAATTAAGGAATTAACCAATTATTAAGTTTGACTTTTGCTGCAATATTGGTAAAAGATCTCTCTCCACATCGAAACTTTTAGTTCAGTAATTAGTAAATATGAAAGCAAAAATTATTTTTACCATTTTGATAAAAAACAACCAGTGGTCAGACAGAAATCAGGAAATTGAAAAACAAACATGTGATTTGATGACCTAAAAATTGATTCGCATTTAAACCAGAGTTTCTGACGTGACCAAAAACAATATTTTCGAAAAATCTTTTACTGTAAAGCAATTTTCGAGGAAGAAATTGCGCATAAAGGAAAATTATTAGGCCGCAGAAAACAGTTCAACTGTTTATGATTGCAGGAAAATATCCCGAACTTCATTTGAATGTTTCCTAGGGGATCTAGTGCTTCTGGCCTCTTGCCGACAGTTCATTCTAGGCCAAGATTCAACTTTTTTTTTTAAAGCTTACGGAAAAGATGGTGGCCCGTGCTCGACACTTTACGAGACCAGTTTTATGAGATAAAAACAGATAAGGAGAATCGAGGATGCCAAGTCGACTAACTTCTGGTTCCAATACATGTTGATTGCAAGAGGTCCTAAGTCTTTTCACGGTTATCGCGCCTGAGGGGAAATTGAGAATAGTATACGCGAAATCGAGGGAAGGTGAAATAATGGAAAATGGTGTGGGGAGAGGAGGGAGAAAAAAAGGGGGAACGGTAAACATTCCACAGGATGAAGATAGAAGTAAGTTTTCGGATCGTGGCCAATAGCAATTGCAGGAAATGCTATTGGCTTGCTGAGGTCACTTTTGTTAGATGGGAGGAAAAGCCAAACCACACGTACAGTCGTCTAGAATGATTGTTTCTCAAGTTGAAACGAGCCTCGTTGTATCAAAGATGAGATCCTGGGGAAAAGATTTTTCGCGAAATCTTCGAAGAGGGAGTGATAAAGGATGGAAAAGAGAAGGGCGTGTGATGCGAGAGTTGTGAGAAACTGGTCCGAATTTACGAGGATAGCACAATAAAACCATCCAAGCAACCAATCTTTTATGATCCTTTCCACAAACGGTTTCTTTAACTTTGCGCAGAGAAAGACACATGATTTTAAATTATCTCGTAATCCAACATATATTAACATTTTGATGCGTTTGTTTCACGTTCTGTGAGGCTATGTCGATAAATAGGTTATATCTTGAAAGGTGAATCGTTACTATTTTTACTACACTGAAAAAAAAGTTTGGAATACAAAATCAAAGTTTTGTTGGAACAAGTAAATGTTTCTGTTGATAAACGAGCAACAAAATTTTATGATTGTTAGACTTTTTGTAACTTTTTGTAACTCAACAAAACAAACTGGTGATTATTTTTATTTCTCTCGACTCATTTACACAGATAATTTTTGTTATTTTTGAATATTTTAATAAATAAAATATTTTGTAACAGAGGGGGTAACATTCGGTTACAATTCGCAAAGTTTGTGAATTCTCCAATTAATATATCTCTGTAATGGAATGATACAAGAATTCATAGTGTAATCACCGAAATGATAACGTTAAGCTGTTAGAATATTGATATATACATTATGCATAGCAATATAAGGAAAGAGATATTACCCAATGAATTTTGGGAGAAATTAGTCTTGCATAATAATGGCGTTCGATAAACAAATTAGAATCGAGTAAGATGTGGTATGAGGAAATACAGCATCCTCTATTTGTGGCTACAATTCGATTTTCTCCGACGTAAATCAGCAACGTCTAATTTCCTAACGCCGTTGGGTACCAACATATCAATTTCATTGTATCAGGCTGTGCTTGTATTTTGCGTACGCCGGCGGTTTGGAAATAAATCACCAGAGTCTAATTTCCTAAGAATGCCTCGTGGAGTGGAATAATGTTAACGTTAAGAGAACTTCAGAAATGGAGTTTGAGAAAATTTCTTCCTTCCTTACCTTGAAATAAGCTCAAGGAGGAATTTGAGGAAGAGAAAAAAAAAATAAAAAAAGCTGTGTGCAAGGAGGAAAGAAATCACGAAAGACAGAAAGAGAAAGTTCAAGTGAAGAAAGGATCATGAGGGTAATTTAAGATAACAAGTTTCCGCAACGATTAGCGTACAATCAAATCACTTCCTTCATCTTATGACTTTAATTCTACTCATAATTTTCTTCTCAGGAAGAATTTATTATTTTTCTCGTATTAAGTGATGACAAAGTCTTATCATTTTTATGCTCAAGCCTGAAGACTTGAAACACTTTTTTTTGTGTTTATGACTTAAAATCAAGAAACTACCGGGCTATTATCTTTAAAATTAAACAAACTATCCAATCTCATTCGCCAGAGCATCCAAATTTATTTAATTTAAATTATAAAATACAATTCTTGTTTTCTAAAAATAAAACATGATCTCATATAAAAAGACACATTTTTTTAGTTTATTTAAATTACATTTTGTCGGAGAAAACAATACCATGCAATATAACTAACAATATAATAACAATATAAATCTAAATTTATAATTTAAATTAAATGAATTTAGATGCTTTAATGAACGGAAATAAATGATGCCAGAATAGGTTAGGTTTTTTATTTTGTGTAATTAGATAATATATAATTTGTAATGTTTTGTAGCGACAAGTTATTTAATTGATAAATAACTAAACAAAATATTAAAATCAAAGTCTAATTAAACTAATTAATCTATATAGTATATTTATTCGAATCAAAAAAAGAATTATTGTGCCACGACTAACACCAATATTTTCGGAGAGTGGGCGGTAAGAAGCAGCAACAAATCACGATTTTAATTTGGATCACAATATAACATATTTAATTAATGTAATCAATTTCAAAAAGATTTACAAGTGGTTAAATGTCCGGCTGCCTGGCACCGACATTTTACTGAACACTGACTCTAATTTTAATGTTTATTTGTCGGAGATCTGACTCCACCAACAAGTAAAAATCATTAATGGATGAGCTCACCTGGTAGGGATCTTCATCAATGAATGGAGTCCCGTCAGTAATATTGGTTACATCTTTACAAAGTTTTTAAACTCTGAAGAAATTATACACGACCAAACGGTCGAACACACCAGTTCTGAATGACGTCAGCGAGATCGATTTGTCAAGAATTCACTGTTCGGCGACACAAGCGCCGCAGTGCCGCTCTCACGAACCACATAACAAAGTATTACCGGCGTATGGAAACACAGAGCGGCGATCGACCGAGCAACACTGATCAAGTGTAGTGGTGGCGGCGCTGACATCCAGCGCAAAATCAAGATGGTTGCCACCAGCGTTTTAACAGTTCATAAACACAGTGAGCGTCTTTTACTACTGGCACTCTTGTAAGTACGGGACTCACATCTAAATTCATGCGACAGAACTGGCAACCACAACGATGACGACCAAGATAACCTCTTTGATGATTAATTGCGTTTTGGAAAACTACACGTCAGAGACAAGCCGTGTTCGTGCGTATAAAAAGAAAGAGTGCGAATCATTAAATTTTTATCGCACAAAAACCAAATATTGCTCGGTCCAAGTTGGCAGGTAACCAGAAGTTTATATAATAATAATTATTAAACAATTAAATTAAATAAATGCAATATTAAAATAAAAATAACTTTTAATTAACTTAGTCCTAAATTCAACTAAAGAAAAAAATATATAAAAAATATCCTGGAACTGATTCTAGACTGATGTGTAATCATAATTATAGTTAAACTATTAACAGATTATTATTATTAAATTATTATATTATATTTTATTATTAGCAACTTAGACTATTAGCGCTTAGAAGATCTTCTTAGAGTTAGAATATCATTTCTTATTTTAAAAATTTTTTTAAGAAAGTTTCCCAAAGAAAATGATTTTCTAAACATAAGAATATTATTAAGAAAATTGTTAAGAAAATTTTTATAAGAATATGTTATCCTCAGAAAAAGAAAATCTTTTTTTTTCGTTTACTCAGTTTGAGACAAGAAGTTTCAATTTTGTCGTCATTCAAATTGAGTAACGTTCGCTACTCAATGTGAATGCAGTTTTTTTTCTGTGAATTCTCGAGCGTTATCAAGATGAAATTACATCCGTAAACCTTATCCACTAATTAATTTCCAAGTTGCAATTCAACTGCGGTTGTGATCTTTTTCCCTAAGAAGGTTAGGGGTTGTAATTTGCTTGTACAGAATTAGAGAAGGTCCACTGGAAGATCTCATTCTCGAAAAGCGCATTATTAGATCTCGGTGCACCTTTATCTTTATTATCGCTCGGTTCCAGCAGACTCGTAACATTATTATGATCATGGCCATCATCATTCGTTACGCCGCTCACGTCCCGTGCCAGTTTTAATTACCGCTCTGTACAATGTATCATAAAAGTTTTGCTGCACGGATCGTACAAGTTCGGTGTGGATATCATTGGCTTGCGCCAACACGAAACCCGGCTAAATCACGGTAAAAGTCCCTTTTCACGTGGCACGCCAATCTTAACCTAGAACGAGGCGAATCCTGTGGGATGAGGATTATCCTTGCTTTTTCTTTCTCAGCGCACAATCTTAAACCGCTGGATCAATAATCCAAAGCGGTCTACTTTACCGCCTTCTTTCTCTAAAAGCTATATCCTATAAACAAGTATTGTCTTGGAAATACAGAACGAGTTTCATTCAAGAACCATTTCCGTCATGGATGATCAAATCTTTTCACCTCAAAATGAAATGGTAGTTTCATCTCCTTGCGAACAAGGCTTTTATGTGCAACAAGTTATGTTCCTTCATCACGAACCCTATCTTCTAGGCTATTATTTACTAGGCTCGCAAATGGCAATTCTACCTTTCATATACATTTACTACTATCATTTTTCTTTCATTTCTCCCAGTTCTGCAGGATCTTTGTTATTTTTTAAATTAAACTTGAATGTATAGAAGAAATAGGAAATTTCAAATAATTTCTTATATCTACACTGATTTTAGCAAAGCTTTTGATAACGTTGAATATTAGTTTTTTTTTATTTTAGTTTCATCATTTTACAGGCTTAGTATAATTGTTTTACATTAATGAAAAAAAAAAATATATATATCAACGATCAATTTAATTTGTGCCACAACTGTATCACCTTACCTTTTAAAATTTTGTATGAGAAGAGTAAATCATTATACATAAATCTTGACTCTATTTTGGGAATGTTAAGCACAGTTTTGATTTCAGAATAATTATGACTAAATCGATCATAGTATATGTCCAACAATCTAGCTGCAAAACGTAGGAACTTGTTTTGGACTCTCTCTAGACATACAACTTGATACTGATAAGGTGACCAGATAACAGAGTCAGATTAAAGGATCTGCCTTACAAAGATGAATACAGTACCCGGATAGTTATTCGATTACAGAACTCCGAAACATTTCTCATAATAAAGGCAAGCATCTTATTAGCCTTGGAGATCACATCATCAATATGATCAAAAAATATAAAATCAACCGATAATGTAATGCCAAGGTCACGAATATTATAACTTCTGGAGTCAATCACATAACGATGGTGAATAATAAAAATTGAAGGGGAAAAGGAAATGACCGAAAATTTAGAAACAATCAAACCTAAGTTATTCTTCTCCGTCCAACTCAAAAGAGCATCTAGATCAGTTTGTAACTTTGTAAAATCATTTGAATTGTTTATAACTTTATAGAATTTAAGGTCAATCTCATATAATAAAAAGAAAAAAAATTTAAGTACAGAATATATGTCATTAATAAATAAAATAAAAAGCATAGGACCGAGAAGCGATCCTTGCGGTACACCAGAAGTTGCAATAAAAATGTCATAATATTCATTATTTACACGTACAGAGAGAGCCCTGTTAAGAAGATAATTTTTTATTAATTTTAAAACCTCACCACTAAAACCCATACGTTCGAGTTTAACAATCAGTAAACCATGATCAACTTTATCAAAGGCTTTAGAGAAATCGGTGTAAATAGCATCCACCTGATTACCCTTCTCCAGATTATTTGAAATAAAAAAAATGAATAAAGAAAAAATTATTTATTATTACATAAAATTGTTGATTTAGATTTACCGACTATCTGGTTATTATAATAATATTCGAATACAAATTAAGACTGATACATTATTCCCACCGCGACAACCAAACGGTTCTACTCCTTATCGGTCCTATCTCTTTTCTCTTATATTTCTCCTATTTCTTACTAATAAAAATTCAAGGTGATTTTAAGATTTTCAAGGTAAAGAAAAGTTCAAGAAAATTTCAAGGTCTTTAAGGTGGTTGGTCACCCTGTACAAACCCTGTACAAGAAATGGAAAATATAGAAAATGTCTATATTTTTATTTATTACTTTTGTGAAATACAGTTATATTAGAAGTTTATTGTATTTGTTTTGTGGATATAAAGTATTTTTTCTACAAAGTTATATTTGCGACCAAAAGTCTCGCGTCAAGAGGAACAAAATCGAATTTTTCACAACGGATAGTTGGAAATATTCGTTGACAGCTCCATTTCCGGGTAAGGAGGGATCCCCTTCTATCAATATCCCTGTCACTCATCTTAACAAGAATAAATAAAAAAAATTTATATCGGAAATTCGCATTCTATCAATTTCTTTGTAAGTAACCTTTTTTTATTAAAAAAAAAAAACCGATGAAAATGCTTTTGCGGAACACTTTTACATTGTGAATTTTGTACGTGCTCCTCTTGAAACTCATTCTTGAATATGCAGCACTATCCTTGTAAGCAAGCATAAAAAGAAATGTCTTTCCTCTGAAATATGCAATAATCTTAAATCTTGTCAAAAAATAATTTTACATTTTTATAATTCTCATCTTTGAAAAGTGAATTTTAGACAAGAAACAAGAAAATTGTTTATTTTCAACAACAACAAAATATGCACAATTTCTTGATTTTTCCGCAATTCAAGAAACGAGATAATAAATTAAAAAAAGCATCTTAATTTTGCACACTGCGATGAATTTTAAACCCAAAGAAAAAAGTGTTTCACTTATTTCTAAATTTACGAATTCAAGTCCATCAATAATTGAGAATCTTGCACGTGCTTTTTTGAAGACATAGCTTTGAATATGCACCACTATTCTTGTTGGAAAACATAAAAAGAATATTCCTTTCTGAAATATTCAAGAATCTTAAACTGAGTAATTTATGAATATTCAGACGCTACTCAAGGATGATACTTTTTCGCGCATTTTCCCCGAGAGGTGAGAGCCTGTCTTAAAGCACGACATTAAAGTAAAATGTTTGCAAATTTTCAAATACATTACCAGTTCATAAGCTGAAGGTGATTCAGAGATCAAAATCTTAAAGTGGATATATTGATGAACAGAGGACTAGGAAAAAGGCAATTAGGATGCGGAAGAAGTTGCCGCAAGTGTTGAGTTGCGAGATAATATTTCAAGTTCCTGAAATAGTTATGTGCATGGTTAAGTTAATGAGCTGGTGCTCTAATAGTCATTTCTGCTTGGCAGAGCGCATGCCCAGATCTGAGAAATGAAGAAAGACAGCAAGACAAGTGAGGGAGAGAAATTAGTGAGATAGAAGGAGAGAGGGAAAAGCTCAAACGAAACTTACGAGAACAAGATAAAGGGAGAAGCTGCTTCATTTGGCAAGGAAGGCTTAATAAGCTAGCTGCTAAGCAAGCATGGCCTGCAGCTACTCTTGCTTCAATTCGAAGATCCAAGTATATCCTCAATCATGAATATTTTCACCCTTGTTACAAACTTGACTGCTAAATTCGAAATATCATTTTCTTCATATAGGCACTATCAGACGGAATATTAGAGTGTGACTTTGCAGAAAAATTGTATGTTTGAATGTTAAAGACGAATTATGAAATTAATGAGGATTTCACTGACACTGAGAGAAGAGTTGTAGTGTACGTTTAGTAAGAAAAATTTATTAGTAATAAATAAATATTCGGAAAAAGTTACGAATCTGCGTTTAGTTTTATTGTACTAAACAAAGTAGTAGGGACAAATATCTTTTAATAAAATAAACCCTATGGACGCTTTTCAAATGTTTTAATTATGCAACTGTTAAAATGGAGGTTAAATTGAATAATTGTGAACTTAAAAAGTACATTGATGTGTTTGAAGGTAAGTCAATAATAAATTGTAAAATCATTATGTATTATATTATAATTTTTTATTAGATATTTGAAATAAATAATTATCTGTAAAATATTATACGCACAAAAGCATTAATATAGATTAAAATTAACCATTGAGTAACATAAATTTATTTATATTCTTATTTCTTTTTTGCGGAAAATTTAAATTCAGTGGCTACTAAAAATTCCAATTCAGAGTCAATTGAATCTATAGTTGATATGTGTATTTGTTTCACTAACGATATCTGTATTTATAATATTTTTCATGAACATAAAGGATAACAATTGTTAATATTACTAAAGAACATTTTCAAAAACTTACAAACTTTAATATGCATTGGTAACTTATCTTATTTTAATTATACGCTTCTAAAAACAATTTACAAATATTACCCTTATTGTTAAAGTTTTTTTTACATAAATTATTGGTTAACTTTAAAAAAATACAGAAAAGTTAAATAAAATTAAAAATAAAATATTTTTTGAAACATTCTTTCTGTTTATTATCATACTTTTATAACTTAATTCTTATAGTATGATTCTAAAAATTAAGTTTTAAATTTTTATTTAAAAATAACAAGTATATTTTGTGAAGACTAGAAGATGTATTCTGAATAACATTTTTGTTCAGAATCTCATTAAGAAATTGAATCTTGTAAGTTTAAGAAGATGAAAATTAGGATTAAATTAAACTTACTTCTCTTAAAATTTGAACTAGTAGACAACTAAATTGCTCGACATTAGATTAATTGAAATAATTGTAGTCTGAAATTTGCATATATGTAAATTTGAATTGATAGAAATTTAAACTAATGGAAATTGTGAGAGTTTGAAAGTTACTTGTAAATTCGCAAAAATTAAAAAAAAAATTGATATTTAAATGCAGAAAACTCAAATTAAGTGAAAAATCAGTTAAATAAAAATTATACAAGAAACAAACTAAATTCATTAAAATTTAGAAATAAAGCATCAAAATGTTGATTATAATTAAACTTAAAAGTGCGAAAATTAGAAAAATTAACATTTAAAATTTTCACATTTGGTCGCACTCGAATTTTAAAAATTTTATTTAAAATGTATTTAAAATTTAACTCGTTAGAGTTAACGTTCATTTAAAATTAAAACCAATTAATTTCGGACTCGGTCAAAATTAAGAATGTTAAAATTTCGACACTTTCATAATTAGAGAGTAAACTTTCGTTGGTTCATAAAAAATTAAAAACTTTGTATTTCAAACGAATTTAAAATTTTTTAAAATAGAATTTATAATAGTTGAAATGTTAAAGGATCTTTAAGATAGGTATTATTTAAATTTGAATAGAACTAAAAATAGAGGGCGATTCAATTTTAAAACATTGGAAATAATTTCATCTATTTTGTATTTTAATCCGAGATTCGTAATCAACGACTCCAAAAATTTTTAAGATTTAAGTTTCAAGTGAATAAGAATACAGTTTTTTAATACTGATAACAAGTTTATAGTAAAAACATTAATTGTATTTTATTTTAAAAAATATTAAAATACTTCTGATATACAATGTGAAGCATACTTCCTATCTCTGTTCCTTCCGGGGATTCAAAATATTAGTATTATCTAAGAAAGTGATTCATATGCTTATTATTATCGCAAGAATTTAGAGTGAAATAGAAAGTAGTCCAAATTATGAGCATAAACCCATAAATTTTAAATTTAAAAGAAAAATATCTATATATATGCTACCTGTAGTAATTATCTATCTTTTGAAATATTATTCATACTAAATTTTAATTAACTTTTAATTACTATCATTACAAATTCTATTCTATTTCTGCTCGACTTTTAAATTAAATCAAATCAAAAATTTATTTTGTTAATATTAATAATCTCAGTTATAATATCTGTTTAATAATATAACAAGCATTAGGGAGATCATCATTGATTTTAGAATATTAAAAAGAATAAAAAAAATATAAAAATGAAATAAAATTAACATTAATAAAGTTAAACTTTTCTTTGACATTACTTTTACTTTATATTAAATAAATTATTAATGATTAAAATTTATTTCTGATGAAACCTCTACTTTAAAATTTCGAAAATAAACAAAAGCAAAGCTCATTGATCTACTTGCTATGTTCTATTCTGCTACTTATTTCAAGTATATTCCCTTTAAGTTGTCTTCTCCTTTAATTCCCGAATTTGATTTTATCTAGTAGATAAAATTAACAAAAATCGATACAACTATTTAATTTAAAACATTATAATAAATTCAATTTAAAACTCTACTTTATCCTCCATCAATTACAACCATAAAATTTGTTTATAAAATAAACAAATAAAATAGATATTTTATAATTTTTGGGAAGATCCTCCTTTCCGCAAACTCATGAATAAGTCGTAATGATGCTACAATGAACCACAACTTATCAAGTTTTGCAAAAATCGCAATTATTTAACAACTATTTTTCAAAAACTTTACCCAGCTATCGCAGAAAGTTATTTTGAGCAATAATTTGGAAAAACTCCGTTTCCAAATTATTATTCGTAATAATTGAATTATTTAAATAAATATTGAGGTTGTACTATGTACTCCTCAATAAATAAATGAATAATTAATTTTTATGACGCTTTGTTCTCTATAGATTTTTGTACTTATTAAATTATAATTAATAACATTATATCAGTAATAATAAATTCAATAAAATAAAATATTTTGAAGAATTTAACAACCAGCAAAACTTTATTAAAATATTGTGACGCTAAGTACACAGATCTTACCGATTTTGTTGATGAAAATCAAGAGGACGAGTCCATGCAAAGGAGCTCCTAATGTACCCCTGATTTATCCCCAAAAACGTCCAGAAAGTTCGATAACCGATAAAAACTGTCAAAATTTCAATTTCCGCGGTTTTTCTATTTTAATTTTAACGCTTATAAAGACTGATCATTTAATTTTTCTTTCTTGTGAAATATACTATATTTTCTACTCTACATTTTACTGTAAATGTATTCATTATATATTTATTATTTCTTATAAAAAACTCTATTTTAACTTTGAAAATTGATTTATTGTTTATTATCCAATAATTAATCTAATCGTACTTTCGTCATTTTCTTTAACTTTACCTATATTTAATTATTTTTATTTCGTATTATCAATTTTTCCATTACTAATAATAATTTCGACTAAAATATTCAATTTTAAACGTTTTTAATTTATTATTTAAATATTAAACAATATTTGACTAATTTAACTATTTACTTTTGTGAACTTTCTTATAAACTAATTTTATCAACTAATATTTATTCATAATTGTTTATATTCTTTGCAAAAATTGCACTTATAAATGTTACTTCTAAAATATCACTATTTAAGACAAAAAAAAAATAATTTTCTTAATTGTTGAGAAAAAAAATCTTCAAATGTGGATTTTTAAAAATCACCATTTCAAATGGAACAATAATTATCGCATTAAAATTCGATAACCTTCCAAACCTTTTTTTTAATTCTTTTCCGCCACACAATAATTTATCAATTAGTGTTTCAACATTAATTGACTTGCACTCTTTAAAAGGAACAAAATACGTTTTTTAACTTCTAATTAACTACTTTCAATTCCGTAAAAAATATACTCTAATTTAAATGAAGTCGTTTGACAAAAAGCGTACATTCTTTAATTTAGTATTGAAAGTAATCAAGCCCAGTAATGAAATTCACTTTTTTTATTCTTAAGTTGCTCATTCAGTGGGTAGTTGATTCGTATTGCTAAAAAATTCTTGGAACGTCTTGGTACAGGAAAATAGGGGAGACAACTCGTAAATGCGGACATTCTTGGTCGAAGCGAAGCACGGAAGGGAAAACAAATGGGAGAAAAGCGGAAGTACCATTTATTTCAACGAGGTAGGAACGTCCTGACGGTTTACATCCCCACGAAACAATATCATTCCGAGAAGAATAACTCGGACATGAAAACCACCACAGTGAAGAAGAGCGGGTAAAAACATTTTACTGTTTTATCGCTGGTCACTAAGCAAAAAGCAGAGCCCGACCATGTTCTATCGGATAATTCGATATTCTCCCCCAAAACGCATTCCAAAATGTTTCCAATACAGGAGAGCAAGTTTCCGTATGCTAACAGTGTTGCATTCATTAATTGAATTTGCGGTGAAACTGTGAGTGACCGCTTAAATCCAGAGAATAACAATTTACGTGGCAATAGATCTGACTCTAGAGACATTTATGAATTTCAATTTTTCGCGTTTTATTTAAAATAAATTATTAGATTTTAGGTATTTTTTTGTTTTGTTTTTATTAATTTAATTATTTTCATAAAGTGTTGCAATATTTGTTGAAAACCAGTTTATTGTTTATGTTACGTGCTGTTGGTATGTTTATTTAATGTTGTTTTAATATTAATGGTATAGCTGATAAAACACAGTTTTTGAGCGATTTTCTTGAATAATTAACAATATTTTAAATGGAATATTTAATTACAAATGGAACATGTTTAATAGCAATTCTTTATTTTTCGTATTTTAAAATCTCTTGGTGAGAAAAAAATTTAGTCTGAATCAGACTAAAAAATAAAAAATTATTCGGTTGACATTTGTAGGTAATTATTCCGATTCAGGTGTCCAAAAACCTTTGAACAAATATTTGTAACTAAATTTGTTAATTTTAGAATTGAAGTTAAGGTTTAGAATAGTTTTTTTCTCATAATTTGTAAAGAATTTTTAAAAAGCAAAAAATATATAGTAAAACAGATCTAAAAAATTTTTTCTTTCTATTTTTCCGAAACAGTACGCTCGTGTATTACTACGTATTTTTTTCGCTGAATTTAAATCCGAAGTCAGAATAACCAGATTGGTTAAAATTATTAAGAAAAACTAAACAAATTTCTCACAAACACGAAAAACAAAACAGCATTTTTTTTTTTTTAATTGATAATGGAAATTTTGTTTTGTTTTGAACAAAAAAAAAAACATTTTTTTCGGAACAATATGGTAGTGTATTTCTACGTACTTTTCTCCGCTGAAACAGAATCCGAGGTTAAAAGATGAGCTAAAAACTTTTAGATAATCTCAAAAAAGCAATTTTTTCTTGTTTTTCAGTAGTTTTTAAAAATTATTTTGAAAAAATTTAATTTTTGTCTTCGGATTTGGATTCAGCGCAAAAAATAAGTGGGACCACATAGAGTTGCGAAGAAGTAATATTACCTGGAGAACGGTAATGAGAACGAGAATATAACTGGGAATATAACCAACCAAAATTCTAATCGAGAATTTATGAGAATTTTAGTTTTTTTGTTTATTTATCAAGTCAATGACAACTAATTGTAGAGAAACGGCTTGTGCAGATGTAAAAGTCTTATGTAGCATCAAGGAAATAAAAAAAAATTCTAATTCTAATTCAAATTAAGTCAAATTTTCTCAATCAATGTACGAAAATAAAATCTCTAGTGTCATTTTTATTAGTAATGATTTGAATTTTAATGTTAATAGTAAGAATTATATATAATAACTATAGCAACATAAAAGACAAACTTTGCGTTTTTGTTGGTCATTTAGAACTATAAATTTTTGCAAATTCAAATAATGAAAATTACGAAATTACAGAATATATCTGAAAAATGACGAAAATAATTGACTATTGAAAACAAAATTCGAAAAATGGCTACATAATTACACAATTATTGAAAAGAATAGTTTAAAAAAAATAAACAATAAATATATTAAATTTAAACAAAACAGTTGAAAAATTATAGAAATAATAGTTGCAAATAATTGCAAATTAAACAACGGATTAAAAATCGAAAAAAATAATTAAAATTAAAGAAAATAATAAAAAAATTGGAAAAATTGTAGGAAATAATTTGAAATTGCAGAAAATAATTATTAACTGAAGGAAATAGTTGAAAAATTGAAGAAAATATGTGAAAAATTACGAAAATTATTGTCAATTGAAAATGAAATTCAAAAAATGACTAGATTAATAGACAACTGAAAAAAATAATTGCAAATTTAAAAATTAAGTAATTTATAAAAATAATTGTTGGAAATAATTGCACATTTAACAACTGGATTGAAAATCGAAAAAAATAATTGAAAATTGAAGAAAGCAATTAAAATATATAGTAATATATATATAAAATATGTAGTATATTAAAGAATATACTTCAAAATTTAAAAAAGAAATTGCAAAATGCTAAGAATTAATGAATAAGGAAGAAAACAATTGAAAACTGAAAAATGAAAATAAAAATTGAAAGAACATAATGATAATCAAAAAAAATAATAGAAAAAAGGCGACAATTTGTTAATTGTTAATATCATTAATGAATATTCATAAAATTGAAGGAGAATAATAAATTGCCAATTGAAAACTGATAAAAATTATTAAAGAAAATTGTAGAAAATAAATGAAAATTAAAAAAATCAATTGGAAATTCAAGAATTGTATTGAAACAAAATAATTTTTTAATTGAGAACATGCGGGAATTAATTAATATTAAGGAATTAATTGAAAATCGATCAAAGATATTAAAATTTAAAGAAAATTTTTAGGAATTGAAGAAAATTATTAAAAATTGAAGAAATAAATTGGAAATTAAAGAATGCAATGTAAATTTCAAGAAAATAATCGTTAATTAAAAGAAAAATTACAATATGACGAAAATAATAAAATATTGACGAAAATAATTAACTATATTAAAAAAAATAATTGACAATTGAAAAAAAATCCAAAAAACGATAAGAATAATAGGCATTTGAAAAAAAAATTTTAATTGATGAATAATCATAAAATTAAAGGAGAAAAATAAATTGACAATTGAAAACTGATGAAAATAGGGGAAACAATTGTAAAAAATAAATGAAAATTAAAGAAATCATTTGGAAGTTGAAGAATTGTATTGTAATTTCAAGAAAATATTTGATAATTGAGAAAATGAGAGAATTATTAAATTTTGAATAAAGAAATTAAAGAACGTATTAAACAATTGAAAATTGAAGAAAATAATTGAAAATCAAAGAAATAAATGAAAGATTAAAGAATTAGATTAAAGATTAAAGATTTAAATTTAAATTAAAAAAAAAACAGTTGATAATTGAAAGCAAATTAACAAATATTTATTCTATTTATCATTGTTTACATCATATTTCAAATTTTAAAATCATTTTTCAATTATTTTCCACAATTTTAAATTATTCTTATTTTTTAAAATTACTTTCTAAAATTTTTAAATATTTTTCTCAAATTTCCCATTATTTTCTTTAAAATTTGTAATCATTTTTAATTATTTAATTCAATTTTCAATTATTTATATTATTAATTTATTATTTTCAATTACTTACGTTATTTTCTATAATTTCCAAAAAGTTTTTTTTATTATTTATCTGAAATTTTCATTTTTCTATTCAATTTTCAATTATATCCACGATTTTCTTGTATTTTATGTACGAATATTTTGTATGTTTTGCAATTATTTATCTTAAATTAAAAATTGTTTTTCTCAATTTTAAATTATGTTTATCTTTTTTCATTAATTTTCTCTAATTTTTATTTATTTTCTTTCTTATTTGCAATTGCTTCACTTAAATTATATTTTATTTATTTTCTCTACTTTTTAAATATTTTCGTTTTCTTTTTAAATGAACTTCTAAAAGTTTCAAGTATTTTTCTGAAATTTTCTTTAAATTTCCTTTATTTAAAATATATTATGCAATTTTTTCAATTATTTTTTTAAATTTTAATTATATTCTTCAATTTTAAATTATATATCTCAATTTGAATAACTTTTTTTTCAATCTTCAATTATTTTCTAAAATTTTTCATTACACTAATTTTTTTCATTTTATTTCTAAGATTTTGAAGTATTTTTCTCAAATTTAAATTACTTTCTTTTATTTTAAAATCTTTAATAATTGTTATATTTAATAATAATCTTTACACTTCATTGACTTATAGTTAATTTTTAATGTTAATTATTTTGTTATTTATCCATTTTTTTTTTAATAAATTGGTTGTGTTTCAAAATAGTGGGGCACATTCAAACATAGAAAATTCTCATAAATTCTCCGGAAGGAGAATATTCTCGGTTATATTCTGGAGAATGTAACCGGATTTTAAATTACCGAGAATTTTGCAACTCTAGGACCACAATAGCATTTTGCATCGGCCAAAAAAATTTTTTTTTCGGTTTTTTGATCAATCTGTTTAGATTTTTTAGATTATCTCAAAAATATAGCCAATCTAATTATTCTGACTTTGTTTTCGGATTTAGTGGAGAAGAATACGTAGAAATAAATGAACAAAAAAAAAATCTTTTCTTTTTAATTTGTGTTTTTAAACTATTTTTAAGGTTATCTCAAAAGTTTTATCCAATCTGGTTATTCTTTCTTCGGATTCAGATTAAGAGGAGAAAAATACTTGGAAATACACTAGCATACGCCTCATACAAAAAATTTTTTTTTTTTTGAGTTTTTGAGATTTTTAAGATTATCTAAAAAATATTAGTTAATCCAGTTATTCTGACTTTGTTTTCGGATTCAGTGGAGAAAAATACGAAAAAATACATAAAAATAGGGTCTCGAAAAAAAAATTTTTTTTCTTTTTGGTTTGTGTTTTTAAACTTTTTTTAAGGTAATCACAAAAATTTTAGTCAATCTGGTTATTCTGTCTTCGGATTCGGATTCAGCGTTCAAAAATACTTGGGACCTGCAGCAGATAAAAAAATTATTTTTTTGTTTTTTCGTGTTTTCGAGCAATTTTTTTCGATTTTTGAGATTATCTTAAAAATATTAGCCAATCTGGTGATTCTGACTTTGTTTTCGGATTCAGCGGAGGAAAATCGTAGAAAAAAAAAAGCGTACTGTTTGGGAAAAAAAGTAAAACTTTTTTTCTTTTGTTTTGTATTTTTAAAATTATTTTGAGATTATCTCAATAACGCCATTTTGGAGTTCGACATTTTTCATTTTTAAATAAGTAACGATGGAGTTTTGTTCTCTTTTTTATGCTTTTAATCTTCTATTTCTAATCATTGTCTTAATTTTATAATTTCTTTTCCATTAATTGTAGTAATTTTTACTAATTTACAGTTCTTTTCGAATTTGTAGATTTTTCTTAAATTTCTAGTACTTTTTTTCCAAATTTTCTCTTTATTTTTTCACTATATTATTTTTTATTTTCTAGTTCCTTTTCTCCAACTTTTTTCTGACTAGATATTTTTTATTTCCTTCAAAATTTATTTTTTTTTCAGTTATTTTCAATTATTTTTTTGATATTTCTAGATATTTTTTATAAATATTTAGTTATTTTTTCTCTTTCTAGTTCTAAGTAATGTTTTGTAATTTTTAGTTATATTCGATAAATTTCTTCTTTGTCACTTTCTAGTAATATATCTCTTTATTTTGTATTTATTTCTTTAACGTGCTTAGTATTTTTTAACTTGCTAGTAATTTTCTTAATTTGTATTTAATTCTTTTGTTTTTAAATTATTTATTCCCTTTAGAGTAATTTCTTAAACTTTAAAGATATTTTTAACTTCTAAGAGTTTTCCCTTTTTCTAGTTAGTTTCTTGTTCTCTTGTTGTTTTTAATACTTCTGACTTTGTAAAGCTGTAATTTAGTCATTTTTCCATATTCTTTTGTTTTTAGTTATCCTTTTTCAATACAAAGATATATTTATCTATTCTCTCTAAATCTGAATTAGTCAAAACTAACTAATTATTAATAAAATCGTAGCTGAGTTTTTCTTTCAGAAATTAGTGAAAAATAACTAATTGTTAGTAAAATATGATTAATTATTAGAAAAAAAAATAGTTAAAATTTGACTAATTGAATCAGTAAACAGAATTTCACTGAAATATTAGTTATTTTAACATAAACTAAAAACGAATGTGACTAATAATTACTTATTTTTTACTAAAAAATTAGTGGAAATATAACTATTTGAATTAGTGATTGAGTTTTTGCTTTTAAATTAGATATTTTTAACTAATTCAGATTTAGAGATATTACATATGATATTTTACATTTTTCATGATGAGGAATTACTGCAATATTAAATTACGGATTAAAGTAAATTACTGAATTATATACTATGAAAGGTAGAAGCTTAAGGTTGCTTCACTTCTTGACATAACCTCTAACTATAAAGTAGTTTTAATCAGCTTAACGAATTTGGTAAAAATATTTGAAATTAAAATTTGAAAACTGTAAAAAATCAAAATAAGAAAAGTAAAGAATAATAACCCAGATAAAATTGAAAATAAAATTAAATAATACAAATGGGGCATTGTTCGGATTATTTACATTCAAAAATTAGATTGGCCTTGAATACTTTTTTTTTTAATCTATACTGAAAACTGAATTTTATAAGAATATAACTTAGTTTTGTTTTATATGTGTTGAAATAAAGTTCTAAAATGGCAGAACATAATTAGGTATATGTCCCTTACTTTTTCCAAATGATAACAAGAATTATTAACCCCTTAAAACCACACTTAATGAAAATAATAAAAAAAAACTTGAAAATATTACCAATTTCTAGAAAAAAATTTTATTCAAGTTGTAAAATGGTGAAACATATTCAGAAATATGGCTGTTAATTTTTTGCATTAATAACAAAAATTATCAACCCCTAAAAACTACTTCTAAAGAAAATAATCGAAAAAAAAATTTTTTCAATTATCAATTTCTTTAAAAAAATTATTTGATATTCCTAAATGGTTGAAAAAAAGGGAAATATTTCCAAGTATGTTCCACCTTTTCATATCTTCAATAGAATTTTTTTGTAGAAATTGATAATTTTTTTCAATATTTTTCGACTACTTTCCTCAAGTGAATTTTAGTTTTTAGGGGATGATAATTCTGGTCATCAATTGGAAAAATTATGGGGCATATTCCTGAGTATTTTGCGCCAGTTTAGAACTTTATTAGAATTTTTTTGTAAAAATTGAAAAAACTGAAAATTTTTTTTTTTTATTATTTTTCTCAAGGGTAGTTATTAGGGGTTGATAATTCCGGTTATCAATAGAAAATAAAATGTTCCGTCATTTTTGAACTTTATTAGAATTTTTTTTCCAGAAATTGATAAATTTTTTCTAATTATTTCTCGATTATTTTCCTCAGGGGGTGGTTTTTAAGGGATGATAATTATACTTACCAACTGGAAAAATTAGGGAGCATTTTCCTGAGTATATTCCACCTTTTTAGATCTTAATTAGAATTCATTTGTTAAAATTGATAATTTTTTTCAAAATTTTGTTTCGTTTATTTTCCTTAGTGGTAGTTTTTAGGAGTTTATAATTCTGGATATGAATTGGAAAAATTAGGAGTCATATTCCTGAGTATGTTTCATTATTTTACAACTTTATTAAAAATTTTTTGTTAAAATTGATAATTTTTTTCAAAATTTTGTTTCGATTATTTTCCTTAGGGTTAGTTTTTAGGGGTTGATAATTCTGGTTATCAATTGAAAAAATTAGGGGGCATATTTCTAAGTATGTTCCGCTATCTTCGAACCTCATAAGAATTTATTTGTAGAAGTTGATAATTTTTTAAAAATTTTTTTTTATTATTTTCCTTAGGGGTTGTTTTTGGGGCTTGATAATTCTGGTTATTAATTTTACATTTCCTATAATTCTGTCAGCCCAAAAAAAATAAAAGGAAAAGTATGACAGGAAATTTAAGACAGACCTATCATTGTTTTCCTGTCATACTTTTTGGTTAGGGCTCTATATAGGATCTGCCATTTTGAATTTCTAAAAAATTGAAAATTATCGAAAACAAAAATTTTGCTGTATGATAAAGTACTTTTAACGCAAAAATACAATGAGTAGATGAGGTCGCTGTTTTATCAAAGAATGATCCACGAATTTGTATTATTTTTCAGTAAAGATTCAAAAAAAAAAATTAATAATAATTCCAGGCAAATCTAATTTTTGAATGTAAATAATCCGAAGAATACTACAAATAGTCTTTTTAGAATTGGATAACACTTATGACTTTATGGCGGGAAACTTAATTTGTCCTGAAAGGATGAACGTAATTCAATGTTCCGAGCTGTTATACTGGAGCCAATCTACTTCGTTACGCATTGTTCGTGTCCAAAAGGATTTGGTTAAGAGCTTCCACACGGAAAAACAACAAAGCTTGGTCCCTTTTCGCGAGAAAGGTGTCGTTCACGAAAGACAGTAGGTGGAAATTCACGAAATGAAAAGCGGCGTCAGCATTCACGAAATCGCGTGAAACGTTAATGTCCGGTGGATTATTACCCGACAATAAATTACGCGGAGACTACAACTCGCGTGTGTTTCGAACGAGGGAAAATGTCGCAGGACTATATTAATCCACCACCATATAATTCAATTTCGTACGCTGCTCGCTTTTCCCTACATGCTTGTGCTTTCCAAAACACCCGTCAGGCATACATTTTAGCTGTCTGGGATTGCTCATTATATGCTCAACAATTTTCAAGAAATTCCAACAAAATTATTTTTTAATTATCCTTTGAATACTTACTTTGACGAAAAATTAATATAGTTAAAAATAACGGAGCTTTGTTGCATTGAGAGAAAATCTCCGAAATTAAATTTGTCTTATTTTCAATTTAACCAGAAATTATTCAATTTTAATTTATGTAATCTTAAAAGGACGCAGTTGAAATTCTACACATTTAAATAATACAAGAATAATTTCTACATGTTAAATCCTACACTGTTAAATTCAACAATTTTAAATTCTGAACATTTAAACTCTACACAATTAAATTCTAGACATTAAATTCTACATAGTTAAGTTCTACAATACGATTTTTTATAAAACAATAATATTAAATCCTATATGGTTAAATTCAACAAATTAATATTCTACACATTTAAACTCTACACAATTAATTTCTACACAGTAAAATTTTACAATACCATTTTTTATAATACAATAGTAGGTATTAAATCTTACATAGTTAAATTTTACAATTTAAAGTTCTACATATTTAAACTCTACACAGTTAAATTCTACAAATTAAAAATCTACACATTTAAACTCTACACTGACAAATTCTACACATTAAATTCTACACATAAAAATTCTACAAAAAGATTTTTTATAAAACAGTAATTTTAAATCCTACACACTAAATTCTATAAATTAAAAATCTACACATTTAAACTCTACAAAGTTAAATTTTACACATTAAATTCTACATAGTAAAATTCTACACATTTAAACTTTACACAGTAAATTTATACACATTAAAATTCTACAATTTTAAATACTAAACATTAAAATTCCATACAGTTAAATTCTAAACGTTATAAATTCTACATATTAAAATTCTACACTTTTAAACTTTACACAGTAAAGTTCTACACAGTAAAATTTTAATAAGATTTTTTTATAAAACAATAATATTAAATCCTACACATTAAATTCTACACATAAAAATTCTACAATATATTTTTTTATAAAACGGTAATATTATATCCTATATAGTTAAATTCTACGGGGGGGTTCAAATACTACAGATTTAAACTGTACATCGGAAAACTCCACAAGTTAAATTCTACATTGTTAAATTACACAATGTTAAACTCTACACAGTTTAAAAGTATTGTTAAATTCTTCGCAGTTAAACTCTACATCATTAAATTTTACAATGGTAAATTCTGCAAATTTTAATAATTTTGTTAAATTCTGCACAGTTAAATTGTTCATATTTAATTTGTTCAATGTTAAATTCTGCAAATTTTAATAATTTTGTTAAATTCTACACAGTTAAATTATACATATTTAATTTGTTCAATGTTAAATTCTGCATGTTTTAGAAGTTTTGTTAAATTATACATATTTAAACTCTCCAAGTTAAATTCTGCAAAGTTAAATTCTACACAGTTAAATTCTACTCAAGTGTAATAATAACAATCGTAATAATAGTGATAATAATGAATTATTTTCAAACAATAGACAATTGCGAAGAATTTAACTGTATAGAATTTAACTTTGTAGAATTTAACTTGAAGAGTTCAAATATGTATAATTTAACAAAACTTTTAAAACATGCAGAATTTAACATTGAACAAATTAAATATGTAGAATTTAGCTATGTAGAATTTAATAAAACTAATTAAACATGCAGTATTTAATACTGAACAAATTAAATATGTAGAATTTAACTGTGTAGAATTTAACAAAATTATTTAAACATGCAGAATTTAACATTGAACAAATTAAATATGAACAATTTTAACTGTGCAGAATTTAACAAAATTATTAAAATTTGCAGAATTTACCATTGTAAAATTTAATGATGTAGAGTTTAACTGCGAAGAATTTAACAATATTTATAAATTGTGTAGAGTTTAACATTGTATAATTTAACAATGTAGTAATTAACTTGTAGAGTTTTCCGATGTACAGTTTAAATCTGTAGTATTTGAACCCCCCCAAATTCTACAATTTCGATTTTTTACAAAACAATAATATTAAATCCTACACATTAAATTCTACAAAATAAAAATCTACAAATTTAAACTCTACACAGTTAAATTCAACACATTAAATTCTACATAGTACAATTCTATAATACGATTTTTTAAAAAACAATAATATTAAATCCTACTCATTAAATTCTGCAAATTAAAAATCTACACATTTAAACTCTACACAGTTAAATTCTACTCAGTAAAATTTTACAATAAATTTTTTTATAAAACAATAGTAGGTATTAAATCTTATATAGTTAAATTTTACAATTTAAAGTTCTACACATTTAAACTCGACACAGTTAAATTCTACAATACGATTTTTTATAAAACAATAATATTAAATCCTACACATTAAATTCTACAAAATAAAAATCTACAAATTTAAACTCTGCACAGTTAAATTCAACACATTAAATTCTACATAGTGCAATTCTACAATACGATTTTTTAAAAAAACAATAATATTAAATCCTACTTATTAAATTCTACAAATTAAAAATCTATACATTTAAACTCTACACAGTAAAACTCTACATATTTAATTTACAATAAATTTTTTTATAAAACAATAGTAGGTATTAAATCTTACATAGTTAAATTTTACAATTTAAAGTTCTACATATCAAAATTCTACAAATTAAAAATCTATACATTTAACTTTACACCGTTAAATTCTACACATTAAATTCTACACTTAAAAATTCTACAATAAGATTTTTTATAAAACAGTATTTTTATATCCTACATATTAAATTCTACAAAATAAAAAACAACACATTTAAACTCTACACAGTTAAATTCTATGCGTTAAAAAATGTGTTGAACTTAAAATTGTAAAATTTAACTATGTAGGATTTAATATTATTGTTTTATAAAAAATCTTATTGTAGAATTTCACTATGTAGAATTAAACATGTATAGACTTTAAATGTGTAAATTTTTAATTTATAGAACTTAACTATGTATAATTTGATATACATGTTTTAAAAAACCGATGAGCGTTAAAAAATATTAATTACTATAGAATTAATATTATTTTTAAGAAAACATTAAAAATTTAAATTTTTTTCTGATATTTTATTTAAAAATCAAACTAATCCTTTAGTTTAGAGATAATAAGGGAACTTATTTTCAGAAGTTTAAAAGGTATTAACTTCTTGAAGAAAGAAAATTTTAATAAATATATTTTAAAAAATAACCGACATTTTGCAGTCAAGAAAAAGGTCCCGTACCGACAATTCCCGACGGTCTTGTTTAACTTAAAAAAAAGAATTTTTCGCAGAAAAGAAAAAAAAATTAAATTTAAACATTTTTTAAAAAGAACCATCTATACAATTTTCAGGTGAAATTATTCTGAATGAAATATTATGTTACATACGGATTATTTAATATTTTGAGTTATATTTCAGTTTATTAAACAATAGGAAGTTTTATCCAATTATGACAGACAATTGCCTATTCTATTTTTTTAATCATTCATTATAGTTCTGATCATTAAATTTCGTTAAAATCAGTATTTTTATTACAATATTTACTGTTTTAGTTATTACTTCTGAATCAAATGTTTTCAATGATATTCATTGTCCAGATTTGTAGAAATTTTCCAAAGAACAGAATGGGTTATTGCACTGAGAAAATAAGCCTCTAGCCAAGCAGCTTTATTTCTAGGTTAGGGTTCCTCGGGACAAAACAAACAAAACACCGGCGATGACAATCAAACTTCTAGGATACCGGAGCATATGCTCTGCTAAAATCAATTAAGTGCTTTGCAGGTGCTATATCAACAACCTCTCTCTGCTAAATTTAATCAAAAATTGGTTGTATTTAGTCAACTTATTTTCTCAGTGTGTTTGTTACAATTGGACAAAATTCGAGCTTATTCGTAAAATAAAAGAAATAAAAAAAACACACACAGATTTGGTTTTTCTGAAAATATGAAAAGTATTTTGCAAAATATTTAGATATAAAAATAATTTTATTTCAAAATAACTAAACGGACTTTTCAATGTTTTTTGCTACTAAAAATTAAATTTTAATTTGAGGTTATGTCTAGAAAAATGTTTTTAAACAAATATTTATCAAAATTGTAAAGCATAATTTATAAATTAAGAGTGTATTTATAAAATAAAGAAAAGATCTGAATAAATAACTATTAACTATAGATTAAAGGGAAATCACTATGCAATGAGAGAAAAAGTAACTAAAAAGTAAAAAAGTAACTAATTACTAAGTATTTATGAAAAATAATATATATGAAAGAAATCACCGAGAAGTGAAAAATACTAGGATATCGAAAATGGATGTTTGAAAAATAAGAAATACAAATAGATTGTTAAAAAACTAAATTTTAAAGGAAGAAACTAGAAATCTGATGAATAACCAGAAACTAAAAAATATCTAGATAGAAAAATTTATTTAGCTTATTTTAAAGCTAATAGTTCAATTTTAATTAAGCTCAATTTCAAATTTTTTTCAATTAGTTTTTTAAGAAAATGCAGTCCACCAAACTTGAATAATGAAAATTCACAAAACACGAAAAATTCACCCGTCTTTATCATATTGAATCTCGGTTTCTATTAATCAAAAAAGAGTTAAAATAAAATCATTTAAAGGCAAATTTTATAAGCTTTCCAATGGTCTATAAAGAATTTAATTTCGCTAATATCTGACAGAGTTATCAACATTTTAAGACGGTCATGTTTTTAATCCTATTTTTGTAAGTGGTCCCACACTTTTGTCCCGTCGTGTATTTTCCATGTGTGTAAGTTTTATTTTGTTTTAATTATTTTTGTATTTAGATTCAAGAATTGTATTAAAAACATTCAATATTCAGAAATTCCAACAAATTTTAAAAATTAGCGGTTAGGTTTAGCTTCACGAATTTTTTTTTTTTTTGATAGGTACAGGGTAAATGTTATGAATAATTGAGATAATTAAGTAATGTTCTTAAAATTAACCTCTCAAATTCAAATTACGCCCTATATTTATTTTAAAAATAAAATTAATTCCCTTCGGACATCTATAATTCTTAATAAGAAAAACAACAAAGAAAATGTAAAAGGTAGTGGATGTTTCTTGTCTGAATTATCGATTCAATTCATTCGCCTATGCCAATGAATTATGCCATATTATGTCAAAATTCGATTCAACAAAAACTATTCAATTTTACAAATCAGGTATTCAATCAATTTTATTTAATAAATTATAACATTCGGTTGTTTAGAATACATAGATTTTACATTCGGTTCAATGACTTTTATCTTTCACAATCTTAACAAACTTTCAGTAGATTTCTTTAATGAATATACATTTTATATGTGCAAGCTAAATATGTATGTCAAAGTGTAATGTGTACTATATTATTCTTTTTTCTGACCTAAAAGATATTGATTGATATAATAACAATATTTCACACTGTTTGGTGCATAATCTAATTTTCTTTCTTTTACTCGATTTTTTAAATAGTAAATACAACTCAAATAAATAATTTGTACTTGAAACTTGAACTCGTAATATCCAACTTGTTCACACTTAAATCTTAACACTAATATTTAAATTATCAACTCTTACTCTGAGTTGATCAGACTAAACTTACAGTCTCTTTTACGGTTTTTATATTCACCAGTATCGTTAAAAAAATTATCTTTGTTAGTTTATTTCTTATTCGATTGCTGTAACCTTAACAAATTCAGATGTTTGTTTTATATTTTACAAATTTTTCGTAATTAGTTTGTTCAGCGGAAGACGAATTTTACAAATTTTCGAAAGCTTATTTGGTTCCTTAATCATGTATCATTTACTCGGGTTGCACTTTTCTGTATTAAGTTATTTCATTTCAATAATAAGAATTTCAGTCCGAAAGTGTCGTTTTATTAAATCTATAATATTCTCGGACGTAAAAGGATTAAAATAATAATAAGATTTCGTATGCGTTTGTTAAATAATAATCTCTCAGAGAAATTTTGACGAAGCATTTTAAATTACATTTTAAAATAACACGATTTTAGTTATAATTTCAAAGATTGACAAATATAATCCAAAAAAATAAAATGACCATAAGTCATACGTGATATTTTTCAATAATTGTTTAGATTCGTCTGAAATTTGTTTTTTTTTCTTGGTAATGGATGAATTTTACCCGTTTAATATTTGAGTAAAACCTCAAGTATCCTAACAATGCTTTTGAAGTTAATTAATAATTACTGAGAAGAAGTGCTTGAGAAAGCCGATTTTCGGAATGGCAAGTCGCTTTGGAATGAAGTTGGTAGAATGCGAGCAAAGGAGCGAGAAATGTGTATGCATGACATCATCTCAGTGGTGCACATGAACGCGAGGAAGATAAACAGAAACACGCTGAACGACATATGTGCATGGAAGAGGTGCCAGTGTATTTCAATGCCGGGAACTTGCACACTTTCCGTAATGAAGGAGTCTGCATTAACAGACAGGAGCATCGGCTTGAGATAGGCGCGTGAGAACTATTAATACGTTTCAATTCACATCTCTATGTAACCACCTCAGTCGCACCCAGGGTTCAAGGAATTATCTAATTTTGTTTATGTAAATACTACCTTCCGTATAAACAGAAGCAGTTGCAGGAAATGAAAAATCCCTCATGCGACGAGAAATCGAGACAAGATTAAAGCAGGATAGAACACCTAATAAGATGAGAGAGATCTAAGACACATCTTTCATCAACAAGAACTAATTGCAAGTATTTACTATACTAGAAAAAAAGCGCACGACAAATTTTATTATTTCTTAAAATAATGTTTCATTTATGTATAATTTTGTGAAATGAAAGAAATACATAAGAGAATAAAAACAAAAAATTGATGATAAGAAGACATTGGAATAAATTTAAATTGATGTGATCTTAAAATGAAGAATATAAAGATTAATTATAATAAATTATGATATACCTAATACCATTTCGTTCACTTATTCGTATGTGATAATATAAACACGTATTTAAAACTATTTAATACAAACTCTACATAAACAAAACATATTAATAAACACTATACTCTTTCACATTAAACATATTTCTGTTAAACACTTAATAAACAATACACAATAATAGGCACTATTCATTTTCACGTTATACATATTTCCGTTCTATTTATTAATAACTTTATAATAACTTTCAATACAACGCACTGAATGACCTCTCGTTTCGTTATAGCTCGAAAATTGTGTCTCTTTTCCTAAAAACATTAATCCTCATTATGCAACTGTTCGCTCGAACAATGATGGGCTTAGCAAGTATTTAGAAATAAAATTTAAATTTGAAGAATATTTGTATAATGAGGTAAAATTTTAGAGAGAGAGAAATTAAAATTTAAATTTAAAGAGTTCTTAATGAGGTGAGAGTTTCCTTTTCCGTTAAATTTTAACGCTTACCTTCTCTCTCTTACCAAGGAAGCCGGTATAAGAGTTTCCTTTTCCGTTAACTTTTAACGCTTACCTTCAGTACTCGTTTCTTACATGGGAAATTTTGAATTAAAGATTATACATCGGCTAATACTGTAAGAGACAGAAAAGGTCTTTCATAAAAAAAATAGAAATATTGAATATGTTTAAAATTATAAGTAGGATTTCTCGCATGATTTAAATGGGTTGTTTATAATCTGTCATAAAATCTCTAATGGAGTTTAAGGTTCCTATTGAGGTGAGTTCTCCCCTGTTCTGTGGCCATGCCTACCTTCTTTCTCTATAAGATGGAGCTTGGATCGTTGGTGGGAGTTCTCCCACCCTTTTCGTCAGTCAGCGAGGGCCTGATGTGATGGCAGCATTTAAGTTCCATTACGACTTTCATACAGTCCACATCAGGCGCGTCTACCCGTGTATTTTCAGACGGTTTCTCAACCGATTCTCTTAATTTATGTTTGCACCGAGTACACAATTGTGACGTATTCTGGTAATTGAAATCAATAAATTATAATTTGATTAAACTAAAAGTGCTGTGAGTTTTTTTTGTTAACAGAATATATCCATAAGATTATTAATGTTTGGAATTTGTAATAGGCTACATCTCTCAGTGAAATCTATATCCTTAAATAGTAAAGGGTTTAGTCCTTTGAAATAAAATAATAAAATTTTATTTTTCCTCCGAGAGCAATTATATTGGGGAATTTCAGGTATGCCGATGACAGTACAAATTTTGAATTTTATTGTGAAGGAGGAGAAGGGTGCTAATTGTCTTATAATGGTTTGAAGTGATTCTACTTACACTTCACTTTCTGTCGAATATCGTATCAGAAGCTAAAATAAAAATTTGCGAAGATTCGAAAAGAGTTTCGCGAATTTGCGATCGAACATACACACCTTTTACAATATTCCATCCGAGGATGAATATTAGATTAACTTTTTTAATTTAGTCAAGGGATAATTTATCAATATTAACTCTAAGTGAATTTGCTGCCAGTGTAGATTGGAACACCGATCATTCATTTAGAAAGCTAGATTATTAATCTAAGTCGCGGTAAGTGATCAAGATATGAAGGAAAGGAAGGAGAAGACAAAGAGAGAACTTGGTCTCTTTGCAAAGCAATGAACTTCTGCGTTACTCTTAATCCCAGTTCAGTTCAAAGTTACACGAGTTATGGCCCTGATTCCCTCCAACTTGCACGAAATTGAGTATACAGGAAGAGGTAGCCCAGGATCGCGGGATTACACTCCGCTTCCAACTTATTTTCGATGCCGGTTTGATTCTACAGACGAATAGCTGCTAACCACTCGAGTTAAAAGTTTATTGTATTTTTCTTTAGAACATTTGTACGCAGGTGGAATTTTTAAAAAAAGTGTAATATTAGTTTTATCAGAAAAAGGGAATTCTTTTTTGGTATTGATTACGTAATTATTCAAGGATTTCACATTCTGAATTTAGCATTCCAAAATTGAATATAAATTCAACTTCTGAATTTTTTTTGCTAAATATTTTACTTTTCAGCCGTTTTCCTGTGCTATAAAGAAAATACTTTTAATGAGTATACAAATATTTCTTTTCTTTAATATAATTTTGTGTAAAATGATTTCTCCAAAGTAAAAATCTTAAATCATGAAAGCAATGAATTTAAAAGAAAATATTTTGAAATGATTTATATCCAATAGCATATTTCGTCAACAGTAAACTTTAATAATGATATCGAAAGGTTAATGAGGCATACTCATATTTAATACACACAAATAAATTTTAATATTGTTCCATAAATAATTTACCTTTTAAAGAAACAGATTATTGTTCCACAAATAATTCTCCTGTTTTAATTTTAAATTTCATATTTTTCGATTGTCCGATAAATATTGATTATCTGTTTAATGTCGATTATTTGAGAAAAGACATAACCTCTAATTAAAAAGTCACATGCCATATCATGATTGATAAATAAATAGACATTCTCTCTCTATTTTCTATTCCAAATGAAGAGGATTTCAAAAAATACATCTCATTATTACTTTGAAAAATAAAAAGCCTCGTAAAATGTCGTTTAACAAAATTTGAAATGCGAAGTGTAAAAAAACGTTTAAACAATATTAAATTATCTTACCGTACTGTTATTAAGATAATGTTATTCAAGGTTAGTAATTTTTTTTTTTTTTTGAAATAACCAAGAAGGAGAAATTTTAATAGCTTGAAATTCTCAACGGAAAAATTTTTTTTCACAAAATTTGTTTGTGTAATGATTTTAACTATAAAATACTGTTTAGAAACCGAATTGTAAGAAAAAATGAAATTAAAACGATATTGAATATCATTGTATAAGCGTCCTTAAGGACGTTTATAATCTCAAGCGGTTCTCATTCTATCAAACCATCATAGTCAATATTTTTTTAATTTTATTTCTTCTTATAATTTGGTTTCTAAATAGTATTTTGTAGTTAAAATCATTACACAAAAAAATTTTATTTGAAAAAAATTTTTCCGTTGAAAATTTCAAGCTATTAAAATTTTTTCTTCCTGATTATTTCAAACAAGTGAAGAAATACTACCCTTAAATAACATTTTCTTAACAACGGTACGGTAAATTAATTAAATATTCTTGTAGAAGTTGTATTATATTACAGTTTAAAATATATTCGTTTTTTTAAAAAAATGGTAGAACCGTGTTTTTATAATTAATTAAAATATAGTCATTTTGCGCGTTTTGTTACTGTTTCCATGTAAATGTATCAACTTTATAAATTTATATATCTTAAAAACGGAACGGTAAAATTCAATAAAATTGTAACAATACATGTAAAGTAATGCATTTAATATGTCATCAATATTTTATAAGAATCTGTAGAAATTGGTTTCTTGGATAAACCTCCTTAAGTTTAAAATTTAATAAAAAAAAGGTTATTTTTTATATTTTAAAATACACTCTAAAGTTTGACAATCGATTATTGATTTTTAATTCAATATTATTATATATATTTTGTCAATTTATAACGATTAATATTAATCAAAAAAAATTCTAAATTGGTAAATTTATATTGTTACAATTTTCTAATTTAGAAACAAAGTGGTGTAAGAAAATATAAATATAATGTTTAAATTTTACTGACTGGTGCATTGATTTTTGTTAAATCTAAATTTATAATTAAGGAATGCAAATTGTACAGATTTTTAGTTCCTAATTTTATTACTTACTCACAGAGAAAGTATTGAATTTTTATTAATTAATAATTTTCTATTTTAACTTACACTTTATTACAATAATTAATTTTTAATAATCATTGAAAAGCGGATGTATTTTTGTTTGTTAATTGTATTTTAGTTTCTAATAATTTATAAAATAAATCTCAACAACTAATGATAAGAAATATTTTCAATCTTAAATCATACTTTGTTAAAATTATTAGGAAAAAAATTGTATTTATTTTTATTTTTAAATCTATATTTTTCTATTAATTCTAATAATAATTTAATAAACCGTAATAATTATTAATGAAAATAGTTATCTATAATAATAATCCACAAGGTTATTATCTTTTATTTATTCTTTCATTCTATACACCTAAAGTTTAGCACATAGATATTTTTTGTTTTAATTTTTAAATCGGATAATTTTTTTTAAAAATGCATTTAAATTAGTTAAAATTGAAATTTATAAATATCAGTTCAAATAAGTTTAATTTCATTAATAAATGAAATTAATGTAGTATATTTTCAGTAAGTATATTTTCAATATACTTACAATTATTCTCTTTAAATGTTATTCTTTAATTTATTTTTGTTTTTTTAATCTTCTTCTTTTAATTTTTTAAAATTATTTTGTTCTGTTGGCGATTATTCTCGCCACTTTTCGGACTTTTCTTTCAATTGTCAATTATTATCCTCATTTCTCAAATATATATATTTTTTAAATTATTATAGTCATTTTGTAATTTTTCTTTCAATTAGCAACTATTTTTTAAAAATTTCGATTTAATTTTTTAATCTTCAATTTGTTTCTTTATTTTTTAAATATTTTCTTCAATTTTCAATTGCCATCGTCGTTTTTCAATTATTTTATTCAAAATTCACTAATTTTCGCAATTTCACAATTATCAAATATTTTCTTGAAATTTCAATACAATTCTTTAATATTCAATTGATTTCTTTAATTTTAATTTATTTTCTATAGTTTTTTTCATTACTTTCATCAGTGTTCAATTAACAATTGATCATTCTTTAACTATTTTCTGGAAATTCCGTTTAATTCTTTAATTTTTAATTATTTTCTTTAATTTTTAATTATTTTCATGGATTTTTAATTAATTCCTCAATATTAAATGATTCTCGGATTTTTTCAATTATGTTTTCCACTCATAACAATTGTTTTGAAATTTCAATTTAATTATTCAATTCTAGAAGTATTCTCTTTAATTCTCAGTTATTTTTCTTAAATTTAAATTCCACTTTTTCAACAATTATTCATATAATTATCTTAATTTTTCAATTTGCAATTATTTTCTTTTAATTTAATATTTCTTGTTTAATTTTTTCAATTTTTTTTTCGTTATCTATTAATCTAGTCATTTTTTAAATTTTGTTTTCAATTTTTCAATTATTTTCGTCATTTTTCAACTATTTCCTTCAATTATTAATTATTTTCAGCAATTTTCCATTATTTCCTACAGTTCTTTCAATTTTCAATCATTATCTTAAAATTTTATAATTATTTTTTTATTTTTTGAATTATTTTGTTCGGTTGTGTATTAATCTAGCTATTTTCTGAATTTTGTTTTTAATTGTCAATTATTTTCGTTATTTTGTACTTTTTTTTAAATTATCAATTATTTTTTTAAAATTTAATTTAATTCTTAAATTTTCAATTTATTTCTTCAATTTTTTATTATTTTCTTCAATATCAATTATTTTTTTCGATTTTCAATCCAGTAATTAAATTTTTAATTATTTTCAACATTATTTTCTTTAAATTAATTATTTCTTGTTTAATCTTTTCAATTATTTTTTTGAGTTGTCTATTAATCTAGTCATTTTTCGAATTATGTTTTCAATTGATAATTATTTTCGTCATTTTTCAGCTATTTTCTTCAATTACTTATTATTTTCAGCAATTTTTAATTATTTTTTACAATTTTTTCAATTTTCAATTATCATTTTAGAATTTTATAATTATTCTTTGATTTTTTTAATTATTTTGTTCGGTTGTGTATTAATCTAGCCATTTTTTAATTTTTTTTTAATTGTCAATTATGATCCTCATTTTGTAATTTTTTTTCCAATTATTCATCAATTATTTTTTTATATTTTAATTTAATTCTTAAATTTTCAATTTATTTCTTTAATTTTAATTTATTTTCTATAATTTTTTCCATTAGTTTTATCAGTTTACAATTGACAATTTATAATTCTTGAATTTTTTGATTATTCATCAATTTAAAAATTTTTCTTGTTCTAATGCCGATTATTCTCACCATTTTTCGATTTTTTTTAATAGTTAATTATTTTCGTCATATTGTAATTTTTCTTTTAATGAACAATTACTTTCTTGAAATTTCCGTTTAATTCTTTAATTTCCCATTTATTTCTTCAATTTTCAATTATTTTTTTCAATTCTCAAATATTTTCTTTAGTTTTCGATTATTTTTATCGATTTTTAATTAATTTCTCAAAATGAAATAATTCTCGGATTTTTTCAATTATTTTTTTCACTCATAACAATTATTTTAAAATTTCAATTTAATTATTTAATTCTAGAGGTATTCTCTTCAATTCTCAATTACTTCCTTCAAATTTAAATTCCACTTTTCAATTTTCAATTATTTTTTTTAATATTTAAAAATTATCGGCATTTTCTATTTTTTTTTGTATTATCTTTAAAATTATTTAATTTTCAATACAATTGTTCAATTATTTTCTTTAATTTTTATTTTTCAGTTTTCAATTGCTTTCTTGTATATTCATTAATTCTCAGCTTTCTTAAAATTTTTTTTTTTCAATTATTAAGTATATATTCTTTAAATTCCATTCTTCAATTATTTTTTTTAATTATAATTATTTTTTTCGATTTTCAATCCAGTTGTTATATTTTCAACAATTATTCCCATAATTTTCTTAATTTTCCAACTTGCAATTATTTTCTTTAAATTTAATATTTCTTGTTTAATTTTTTAAATTATTTTGTTCGGTTGTGTATTAATCTAGCCATTTTTTAAATGTTGTTTTCAATTTCCAATTATTTCCGTCATTTTGCAATTTTTTTTTCAATTATCAATTATTCTTTTCGATTTTCAATCTAGTTGTTCAATTTACAATTATTTACAACATAATTTTAAAACTATTTTGTATAAATTTAAATTTATTGTTTAATTCTTAAATTTTTAATTTATTTTATAAATTTTTTATTATTTTCTTCAATTTTAATTATTTTTTTAGA
Source organism: Ganaspis brasiliensis (assembly GCA_037103525.1). Classification (NCBI taxonomy): domain Eukaryota; kingdom Metazoa; phylum Arthropoda; class Insecta; order Hymenoptera; family Figitidae; genus Ganaspis; species Ganaspis brasiliensis. Next base: position 6,752,419 of record JAZKLR010000185.1, read on the forward strand.
TTTACAACATAATTTTTCAACTATTTTGTTTAAATTTAAATTTATTGTTTAATGTTCTAAACTATTTTTTTTAATTTTGTAATTACGTAGCCACTTTTCGAATTTTGTTTTTAACTATCAATTATTATCGTCATTTTTCAGATATATTTTCTTCAATTTCGTAATTTTCATTATTTGAATTTGCAAGAATTTATAGCATATATAAACGAGTTATATAATTTAAACTGAGTTAATTAATTTTTTGATAAATAGGTTAAATTAATCGTTATAAACTGACAAAATATAAATAATAATATTAAATTTAAAATCAATAGTCGATTGTCAAACTACAGAGTGTATTTTAAAAATAACCTTTTTTTTTATTAAATTTTAAACTTAAATAATTCATAAACTGGACAATTTAACATATTAATATGTTTGTAGATTTTATAAAAACTCAGTTATGTGGATAGTATTAATTTTTTAAATCCATCCAGAAAAAAGTTGTGTTAGTTCAAAAATGTGTATTTTGTCGTTAAATTTGAAATTTCAAAACGAAATTATTCAACAACAAAATAAATATCCATCTTCTTTCTAGGGAAAACATGATTATTTGTAAATTTCATTTTCTTCATGCAAATTTAAAACTCAAAGAAAAATAAACTATTTTAAACCGTCTCACTGTATCGGAACAATACTACTTAAATCAAACTGTAAGTGAAATCTGCAGATATAAATGTACAATTTAACTTGCAAATTGACAAAATACAAATTGAATTTACAACTGCTGAATACGTGAAATGCATGGAACAAAAATTGATAAAATTATCCAAATTTTTGTTTATCTTGTGTTTTACGAACTTGGCAATTTAAACTCTCGTGAAATGTCGAACAATAAAAGCAAAAAGAGAAGAGAGAGAGAGAGAGAGGGAGTAACGAATGGAGGTAGAGGTTGCCTTATCAAAATCTTCGATCAAGAGCAAATGGGATTGGAGACGAAAGGACCTGTGAAAGGATATGCGTATACTCACCCACACAACTCTGCAAACTTTGAGCAATCTATCTTGAAACTCACCCCTTTCATACTACCTACGAAGTCTCTGTCTCCTTCGTTTCATAGGTAAACGCTACCGCTTTTGTACATCCGGACCTGAGTTTGAAACAGTGTAAGTTCTCCTTTTGCCCATATATTTTAATTATACACCCTGGAAAGCCATACTTTCTGCAATATTCACGAAACACGAAAAAGGCGAAGATCCTCAGAAAACAGAATGTAAACTGCGATAAACTTAAAAAACAAATATTCATGTCGAAAACTTTTCTATTCAGGGGAAAATTTGCGAATAAATTTTAGTTGGCAAATGTGTTAAAATTGTCAAATAAATTTCCGTCATCGGATTTATTGAAATTTACCGCATATTCAAATATATTTATTTAATATTAAAATTTCAAGTTTTTTTTATTTACCAGTTATTACGACAATTTTTATACTCTACAGTTATTCATGGAAGTAGATTAAAAAACGAGCTTTGGCGCGCTATTAGTTTCTACACTTTGTATTATTTATTAGTAACAATTAATATATAAATACCTTTAATAATCTAAATTATATAGAATATAAATATATAAATACCTATTTTGAATATAATATTTAAAAACAAATAAAATTTTAGAATTAACAAAAATGTAAAAATAAATTGCTTATTTTGCAAATTAATTGTAAAGAAACAAGTAAATATAATGAAAACAATTAAAAATTGGATAAAGTAGTTTTAAAAATCATAGAAATGTTTGAAAAGTAAAGAAAATAATTTAAATTTGAGGAAAATACTTGAAAATTCATTGAAATTAAGATTTATAATTAAACATTTTTTAAAATAATTTAGAAATAATAAACTAGGTAAAAATTATGTCCATTTCATGGACATTTCGCATCCAAGTAAGCAAAATAATTAACTTCCTCGTAGAGGAAGCAATAAATAATTAATATAAAAGTTAATTGAAGAATTTATTAAAAAAAAATTTTAATGAAAAAATAATGAAAAAACATAAATTATTTTACTATTGTTTGTTCAATTATAAACGTTATACAGGTTAATTGATTCATTGTGAAATAAGAAATTTGGTTTTTATATTAATTAAATTGTATTTTCTGCAAGAAAAAAAATTTTCTGAAAAAAACGAATTTTTCGATGAAAAAAGGTGCTGGAAAAATTTGATTGGGTATTTTTAAAAATCCCTGTGTCCAAATTTAGATATTTTTCAGCTTAATAAGCCATCTAAATTTTATTAAAAATCGTTAAAGCGTTCTCGAGATATCCTGGCAACAAAAAAACGCTATATACACACACATACACAAAAATAATCATTTGATAATAAATTTTTTTTTAAAGAAATTAAAATTATTCCTTTAAATAACATTAAAGTTCTAAATATTAAAAGAAAGAAAAAATAAATATTAAAAATAATTATTTAAAATATTTTAGGTTTTTTTTTTATTTCACTGACACACACGCACACACATCTGGACACTTGCTTAAAAATAAAACATTACGCTTTTTAGATGAAAATGAGTCGATTTAGACTATTTTGGAAAAAACGAAAATCTCAACGACCACAAAGCTTATTCTATGAGAAATCAAAATGACTAAAAATTGACAAAAATAATATGAATAATAATATAAATAATCTAAAATTTAAGAAAATAATTAAAATTTAAGAAAATAATTAAAATTTGACAAAAATAATGAGTAGATAAAAAAAAATTCAAAAAATTGTAGAATTAATTGAAATTTGATAAAAATACTTCAAAATCTGAGAAATTAATTGAATAAATTAGAATAATTAAAAGTTGAAGAAAAGAATTAAAGAAAGTTAAAATAATTAAAAATAGAGATAATTAATACACATTTTTGGAAAATAATACAAACCAATGGAAATAATTTAAAAATTGAAAAAAATAATTGTAATTTGGGAAAAGTACTTAAAAATCTTTAAAAATAATTATCCAAATCAGAATAATAATTAAAAAATTTGGAAAATAATTGAAAAATGATAAAAACAATTTAAAATTGAAAAAAGTAATTGAAATATTATGTAAATAATTTTAATTTTAGATAAATAACTGAATTTGTTGAAAAATAATGCCAAAATAATGAAAGTAATTAGAAATTGTAAAATAAAAGAAAAATTACAGAATTCATTTTTAAGCAAAAGAAAATTGAAAAGTTTATTTTAATTTCTTGATTAAAATTGAAAAATTGTTTTAAAAATTGAAAATTGAAAAAAATAATCTAAATTTGAGACATTTAAAAAAAATTGAATTATTATGAAAATAATTTAAATTTCAGATAAATAACAAAAATTTTTGAAAATTATGCCAAAAAAATGAAAATAATTAGAAATTGGAGAAAATAATAGAAAAATTACAAAATTTATTTTTAAGTAAAAGAAAATAAATCAAAAAATCGTTTAAAAAATTAAAAATTGAAGAAAATAAACTAAATTTGAGATAATAACTAAAAATTTAGGAAATTTATGGAACAATAATTAAAATAATAAAGAGATGGAGAACATAATTGTAAAACGATAGAAAGAAATGAATATTGAACAAAATAATTGAAAATTAAGATATATATTTAAAAGGTCGGGATATTAATTCAGAAATAATGCAAATGATTACAAATAGAAGATAATAATTGCAAAATGACAATAATAATAGTAAATTTAAAATATGAATTTAAATTTGTAGTAAATAATATAAAATTAGACAATAAATAATAAAAATTGTTTTATTAGCAAGGAGAAAATAATTAAAATTAAAAATGTAATTGAAAAAAATAAAGGAAATAATTGAAATTTGCGAAAGGTAGATTTAAGATTTAGAGAAAAAGGTGAAAAATAATGAGAATAATTAACAATTGTAAAAAATAATTGAAAAATCATAAAAATAATTTAAAATTTTTAAAAAAAATTTAAAATTTATATAAATAACTGAATTTTTTAAAATTTACTTCAGAAGAATGAAAATAATTAAAAATTGGAAACAATAATAGAAAAATTACAGAATTTATTAAGCAAAAGAAAATAATTGAAAATATGTTCAGAAAATTGAAAATTAAAGAATATAATCTAAATTTAAAACAATGACTAAAAATTTATTAAATTTATTGAAAAATAATTAAAATAATAAAAAAATATAGAAAATAATTGCAAAATAATAACAAAAAATGATTCTTGAACAAAAGAATTGGAAATTCAGATATATATTTGAAATTTCGGGATATTAATTCAGAAATAATGAAAATGATTAAAAATTGAAGATAATAATAATTGTAAAATGAAAATAATAATGGCGAATTAAAAAAATTAGTTTAAATTTGCAATAGGAAATATAAAATTTAGCAATAAATAATTAAATTGTTTCTGTTGTCGAAGAGAATATAGTTAAAATTAAAAAAGTAATTGAAAAAAATAATTGAAATTTAAGAAAGGTAGATTTAGGATTTAGGGAAAAAAGTGAAAAATAATTAAAATAATTCAATATTGCAGAAAATTATTGAAAAATCATCCAAATAATATAAAATTAAAAAGAAAATATTGAAATATTATGAAAATAATTTAAATTTCAGATAAATAACTGAAATTTTTGAAAAATACGCTAAAAGAATTAATAATATTACAAAAAATATTATTAAAAATTGAAGAAAATTATTAGTTTCTGAAGAGGGCGACAAAACCTTAAAAAAGTAACTTTATTTTCTTTATAAATAGGAAATAGAATTAATTATTCGAATACTTTGATCAGTTGGAACAAAAATTATTACCACCTATTACTAAAAATTAAAGAAAATAATCTAAATTTGAGATAATAGCTGAAAATTTAGGTAATTTATTAAAAAAAATTTTAAATAATAAAAAGATGGAGATAATAATTCTAAAATGATAAAAATAAGTTTTTTAGAGTTTTAAGTGTATTTTAATATCTTTTCCCGATTTTTAAAAGGTCCAGAAAATTAAAAAAAAATTAATATCTTTAGTTGAAAGTTCAGGATAATAATTCAGAAATAATTAACATAATTGAAAATTGTAGAAAATAATTGAAAAATGGTCAAAATAGTTTAAAATTGTAGTTTAAGTAATTGAATTCATGAGGGAAAAGAATGATCACAAATTTCAGAATTTTTTAAATCATTTCAAATTTAGTTTATTTGAACCATGGATTAATTTAACTTTTAATAAAATGCAAGTTCAAATTAACAGAAGTTTAAAGAAATTAAAATTGCTATAAATTTAAAATTTGAGAACATTTTGAAAAGGTGAAATAAGATGTAAAATTTTTTAAAAAAATATCTAGTGACAAACTTCAGATGTGAAAAGAATGAAAGAATGAATGAATAAAAGAAACTTGTAAATTATTATAAATATTGTAAAAATTCAAAATAATAGAAAATTTCCCATGACATTTCAATCTAAGAATTGAATATAGACATTTCAGTATTAGGAACCAAGAAAAGATATCATTTCTCAAGTCAATTTGATCTATTTTCTGTTTAAAACAAAGGGACTATAAATTTTATGAGAAATTCTTTCCCCTGAAAGTAAGTGTTATCGATTGAAAAGTTTTTGGTCCAAGAATGCAGCTGGAGTTGGTTTTTATCTTTAGGTGATAGAAATGGAGGATTCAAGAACGACTAGAGAAATGAAAAATTTTTATATTATTTCTCTAGTCGAGCTTAAGTATTTTCCGTTAAAAATATGGTCTTTGATCGTCTACAGATTAATTTCCATTCAATTTAAAAAGAGTACTACAAGAATTTCAGAAAAGCAGAACTTTTGGCATTAAGCAGTAAAGAAACAAACAAGAAAGTTAAAATGTGAAAGAAAGTCGTAAAATCCGTTTCTTTATTTATTTCTCTCAAGAATTTTAATATTTCCTTCAAACAAATTATTTGTTTCTAATCAACATTTTTCCTCGACAATAAAAAATAAAATTTTATTTGAAGCGAAAATTTCTTTTAAAAATGCTGAAACTTTATTCTCTGTTTATGAAAGAAGAAATTCTTATAAACGCTCGAAGTAACAAAGGAAAGGTTCATGCAACTCCATAATTAAGTTGATCAAATGAAATATGAGACTTTAAGTGAAGATTTTCGTGCGAAAAGTTATCTCTTGATTCCGGATATCAAATCTGAAGCAAAAAAAGGGCGATGATTTTTTTCTTGGCCTCTTTTTTTTTACTTCGAATCCAGCATTGATACGAACGTTCAATCGCTTCCCTTCAGTGTCTCGAAGCCTTTCCAAGCTCCCCATTCCAGGGCTCTAATACTTCTTCTTCATTGCTGTCTTCTTCTTACAAGACTTCTGACTCTCTTTCTATTCTACACGATCGAAATGAAGATTTTTTGCTCCCAGAGAGCCTTAAATCTGTCGCTGTATTATCGACTTTTGCTGGCCTTTTGAATACTGTACTTTCGCAATGCCAGAAAGCTCTTTACAATTCCAGTTCAAAATTACATTTACTTTAAACTTTATTTTTAACTGTCACAATTTTCTTTTAAATTCACTCTCAATTATTCTCGAAAGAAGTCTTTTGTATTTTTCTTAACTTCTTTCAGTTTTCAAACAATTGACTCGCTTTCACGGCATACTTTCCAATCGAGTCAATTGATGCTAGTTTTCAATATAATTAAGAAAGATTTTGTGTAAAATAATGTTTTTTACGTGAAGGTAATTAAGTCTTAACAATATTTTTTGTGTGAAGTTTTTAGGTTTGAAAAAATATTTAAAAAAAAAATAGAGGATAGATAAATTAAGCGTAGAGATTTCATGTGGAATTTCACATTCCGGATTTAATTTTTCAAATTTTAGATTCCGCATTTTAGATTCAGCATCCTAGATTCTACATTCTAGACTCAACATTCTAGATTCTACATTCTAGATTCCACATTCTATATTTCACCTTTCAGATTTTATATTACAGAATTTAGATTAAATATCCTAGATTCTACATTCTGGATTCTACATTCCAGATTCAACATTCTAGATTCTACATCCTAGATTCTACATTCGATATTTCACTTTTAAGATTTTATGTTACAGAATTTAGATTACTTATCCCAGATTCCGGATTTGACAGTTCAAATTTTAGATTCCGCATCTTAGATTCAACATCTTAGACTCCACATTCCAGATTCAACATTCTAGATTCTACATTCTAGATTCCACATTCTATATTTCACCTTTCAGATTTTATATTACCGAATTTAGATTTAATATCCTAGATTCTACATTCTGGATTCTACATTCCAGATTCAACATTCTAGATTCTACATTCTAGATTCTACATTCGATATTTCACTTTTCAGATTTTATAGTACAGAATTTAGATTTAATATCCTAGATTCTACATTCTGGATTCTACATTCCAGATTCAACATTCTAGATTCTACATCCTAGATTCTACATTCGATATTTCACTTTTAAGATTTTATGTTACAGAATTTAGATTCTTTATCCCAGATTCCGGATTTGACTTTTCAAATTTTAGATTCCGCATATTAGATTCAACATCGTAGATTCTACATTCTAGATTCAACATTCTAGATTCTACATTCTAGATTCTATATTCGATATTTCACTTTTCAGATTTTATATTACAGAATTTAGATTTAATATCCTAGATTCTACATTCTGGATTCTACATTCCAGATTCAACATTCTAGATTCTACATTCTAGATTCTACATTCGATATTTCACTTTTCAGATTTTATAGTACAGAATTTAGATTTAATATCCTAGATTCTACATTCTGGATTCTACATTCCAGATTCAACATTCTAGATTCTACATCCTAGATTCTACATTCGATATTTCACTTTTAAGATTTTATGTTACAGAATTTAGATTCTTTATCCCAGATTCCGGATTTGACTTTTCAAATTTTAGATTCCGCATATTAGATTCAACATCGTAGATTCTACATTCTAGATTCAACATTCTAGATTCTACATTCTAGATTCTATATTCGATATTTCACTTTTCAGATTTTATATTACAGAATTTAGATTTAATATCCTAGATTCTACATTCTGGATTCTACATTCCAGATTCAACATTCTAGATTCTACATCCTAGATTCTACATTCGATATTTCACTTTTCAGATTTTAAATTACAGAATTTAGATTCTTTATCCCAGATTCCGGATTTGACAGTTCAAATTTTAGATTCCGCATCTTAGATTCAACATCTTAGACTCCACATTCCAGATTCAACATTCTAGATTCTACATTCTAGATTCCACATTCTAAATTTCACCTTTCAGATTTTATATTACAGAGTTTAGATTCTTTATCCCAGATTCTGGATTCGACATTTAGGATACCACATCTGGGTTTCCACATTCCAGATTCTATATCTTAGATTTCATAACTTTGATTCCATATTCCTTATTCCAGTTTCTACATTCCAGTTTCCACATTCCAATTTCTACATTACAGAATGTTCATTCCAGATTCATCATTCAACTTCCCACTTGTTCAGAACTCCACAAATTCTAATCTGCACATTTCAAATTCCACACTACAAATTAGTTATTCTAATTTTCACAAAACAGATTTATTTCTTGCTTTTTTTACATATTTTTATTAAAAATTTACTTTAATTTTTGGTCCAACCACAAGTGATGCAACTAAGACTATCAAAAAAGTGGAAAACGGTATATAGAATCTAGAATGTGGGACGTGGAATTTGGAATCTGGAATGTGGATTATGGAATATGTGATTTAGAATGTTAAATCTGGAATGAAGAACCAATATTGGGGAAACTGGGATTTGAAGTCTGGAATCTGAGATGTCAAAACTGGAAAGTGGAATCTAAGATGTAAAATTTGGAATTTTAAAATCTAGGAAATACAATCTTGGATGTAGAACCTGATATAAACAATATGGAATTTGAAGACTAGAATCTCAGATGTGGAATCTGAGAATCTGGAATCTGGACTCCGGGATATGGAAAGTAAAAAATGGAACCTGAAATGTGGAATCTGGAATGTGGAATCTGGAATGTGGAATCTGGAATGTGGAATATGGAATCACAAATTTAGGATGTGGAATCTGGAATTTGAAGTCTGGAAACTAGAACAATTTGAAATGTCGAATATTAAAAATGGAATTTTTTATGGAACATGGAATCTCAGAAAAAACTGGAATATGAAATCTGCAATGTAGAATCTGAAATCCGAGATTTATAATAAAATTATAAAATCTGGAATGTGGAGTCTGAAAATCTGGTATGTGACTTTTGGAATACAAAATCTGGGATTGATAATCTTGGATTTAGAATCTGGGATGCGACAAATGGAATTTAGAATTTGGAACCTGGAATGTAGAATTTGAATTTTGGAATGTAGGATATGGAATCTGAGATATGAAATTTAAAATATGAAATCATGGATGTGAAATTTCAGATGTGTAATTTAAGATTTTTAATCTCGGATTTGGAATCTGGAAACTAGATTAAGGAATGTGGAATTCGGAACCTGAGATATAAAATGTAGAATCTGGGATGTGGAATCTAGATTTTTGAATCTTGAATGTGGATCCTGGAATTTGGAAATTGGAATATGGAATCACTTATGAGACATCTGAAATGTGGAATCCGGAATCTGGAATAAAGAATATTTATTTTGTAACCTAAAATCGGAATGTTGAAATATGAGATGTGGAATCTAGAATGTTGAATCTGGAACGTGGAACCCGGAATTTGCCATTTTGAATGTGGAATTCCGAAAGTGAGATATGAAATGTGGAATCTGAGATTTCGAAATCTAGATTCTTAAATCTAGAAAGTGGATTCTGGAATTTTAAACCTGGAATGTGTAATCCCATATATGGAATCCGGAATTTAAAATAAAGAATCGAAATTCCGTGAAAAAAATTCGGGAATGCGAGATTTGGGATGTGGAATCTAGAATTCGGGATATTATAAACAAACTCATTAAAAATTGTATTGAATTCTGTTTTTTAAAATTCATCGAATTTTTTCATTCAAAAATATAATTAAATTAAAGGACTAGTTAAATACCAAAAAAGATTAAAGTTATCTTTGGTTATTGAACTTTTTGATACTGAAATAGTAGTAAATGAAATTTAACGGTTTTCTGAAGGAAGGACAGGGCTGTGTGCGGAAATTGAATTTTATTTCAAGCAGCGTGTAAGGAAAAATTGCAAGCGAGCCCTCTCCTTTTATCGATGACACTCATTTCCGGCTTTCTAACAAGCAAGTTTCTCCTTCGCGGGGAACTCTTATTATCTGTAGAACTGTCCAAGGGAATCACGAACCCTCAATTGCAGTAATTCGCCCTTCCGATTTGCTGTCGGCAAAAACCAATTATCTGTACGTTTCTCTCCGCGCCTCATCTCTGGTCCAACCTTCCCAGGAACAACTTCCGGTTTGATTCGAGGCTCAAAACGTGTTGAAATTGCCCTGCCTCCAATTGGTTAAATTTCGCTTTCAAGGAAGCTAAAAATAAATTAGAAGCGCAAAAAAAGAGGATGTTTACAATAAAAGAAATCTGATTATCAAGTCGTTAAATTAAAAGAAAGAAAATAAAATAACAATTAAATATTTTTTAATATTAATTAAATAATGATAATCTCCGTAAACTCCTGAAGTTAGTTACTATTTATATTTATTCATCTTTTTCTGTCCACGTTTTAAAATCCAACATGAAGTTAGTCCTTTTTTTTATTAATTTTGATTCTCTTTCTCAGTAGGAAATTTTAAAATTGTTTCAGTTTACAGACAAAACTTGCAGAACGAATATTTAAATTTATTACAAAAGTTTTCATTTAATTCTGACGATTTTCAATTATTTTCTTAAAATTTTAATTATTTTTTTCTATCTTTAAATTATTGCCAGGACTTTATAAATTTTCAACACAAGTTTCTATTCTACTTTTGTTAATTTTATAATTTTCAATAATTTTCTTCAAATTTTAAATACTTTTGTGATTTTTGAGTGTTTTTGTCATTTTACGATAATTTTCTTTTATTTTCTACAAATTTCAATTATTATTTTATTCAAATTATTGAATGCGACCTATTAATTATTTAATATAGTAATTATTATTGTTGTATCAAATTTTAATTTTATTGTTAATTGAAATAAATTTTTAAATTTCATATTGTAATAGGCTTTTATCCGTAAATAAATAAATTCAAGGTATTTTTATTTCCATGAATTTTTAAATTTATTATATTAGTTTACAATTATTTTCTACAAATTTCAATCATTTTCTTTATTTTTCTTATTATTGTCGGGAGTTTATTAAATTTGTACATTGTTTTTCAATTAATTTGCTTATTTTTTTCAATTAATTTCAACAAATTTCAATTATTTTCTTCAAACTTAAATTATTCTGTATAAATTTTTTATTTATACACCAGTTTTCAATTATTTATGTCATTATTCAATCAGTTTCTTAAAATTTCAATTGTTTCGTCAATCATTGAAGAAAGATCTTTAAATTAAATCTTTAAATTTTTAATTTAATGTACCAATTATAAATTAATTTTTTCAAATTACAATTATTTTTGTTATTATTCAATTATTTTCTTGTAAATTCAATTATTTTTGAAAGTTTTCAATTATTTTTTTTAAATTTCAATTGTATTCTTCAATCTTCAAATTATTGTCAGGAATATCCAAATTTTCTACACAAGTTTAATTCACTTTCATTATTTTTCAATTATTTTCTTCAAATTTCAATGACTTTTGTCATTAAATAATTATTTTTCTCATTTTCCAATTATTTTTTTCAAATTTTTGTTCTTTTTGACATTTTAAAATTATTTTCTACAAATTGCAATTATTTTATTCAATTTTTTTTATTGTCATGAACTTTTAAATTTCTTACACTTATTTTCAATTATTTTCATAATTATTTTTATTACTGTCACGAATTTATTAATTTTTTTACACCTTTTTCAATTATTTTCTTCAAATTTCAATTATTTTTATCATATTTGAATTTTTTTGCCTTTTTTGAATTATTCTCTTCAAATTTCAATTATTGCCTTTAAAGTTCAATTCATTTTTTCAACTTTCAATTATTTTCCTCAAACTTATAATATTTTTTTAACTTTATAATTATTGTCTATAATTTTTTAATTTTCCCACCAGTTTTGAATTATTTATTTCAATATTTCAATTGTTTTGTCAAGTTTTCAAGTATTTTCTTAAAATTTTTAATTTTTTTAAAGTTATCAATTATTTTTGTCATTTCTCAATTATTTTTTCAAATTACAACTATTTTTATCAATATTCAAATATTTTTGACATTTTGGAATTATTTTCGTTAATGTAATTTTCTTTAATCTTTTTATTATTTTCATGAATTTATTAACTTTTGAAGATCAGATTTCAGTTATTTGTGTCATTATTCAATTAGTATCTTCACATTTTAATTATATCGTTAATTTTCAATTATTTGGTACAATTTTTAAATTAATGTTTTAAGTTTTTTTATTTTTTTACTTTATTTTTGAATATAATTCTCATTTTTTATTAATTTTTTTTCTAAATTTCAGTTACTTTTGTCATTATTCAACTATTTCCTACACATACATATTTTTGATATTTTTTAATTATTTTTTCCCAGTTCCAATTATTTTTTTGAAAATTCTATTATTTTTACCAAATTTCAATTATCTTATTCAAATTATATTATTTTTTTCTACTTATTAAATATTTTCATTATTTTTCGATTAATTTCCAAAATTTTCAATTATTTTTTTACATTCTAATTTTTTTTATTTTTATTTTTTTTTCAAAATATTTTTCAGTTATTTTATGAAATTTCAAAAAAGTTTTGTAATTTTATCACTTATTTTTCATTAATTTTTTTTTATTCTCTTAAGCTTTCATTTATTTCTATAACTTTGAAAATTTTTTCTCCAATTTTTAGTGTTGAAAAGTATTTTTTTATACATTTTCTACATTTTTTATTTATTTATCTCAAATTTCAGTCATTTGTATTATTTTTCAAATATTTCCATCATTTTTAAATTGATTTCTTCAATTTTTTTCTTTAAATTATAAAGTTTTCAATTATTTTTTTTCAAATATACAATTATTTTCCGTATTTTGTAATTAATTTCCTGTGTTTTCAATTATTTATCTCGAATTTCAATTATTTTAAAAAATTTATCATTATTTTTGCTATTTTTCAATTATTTCCTTTAATTTGGTATATATTCTGTATTTTTTTTAAACTACTCTTCTCAAATCTCGATTGCTTTCTTTAATCTTCAAATGTTTTCTTAATTTTAAATTACTGTCTTCAATTTTCAATTATTTCTATATTTTTGCAATTTTTTTACTTCAATTTTTAAAATTATTTTCAGTTTAATTTATTTTTAATCTTCATATATTAATCGTAAATTTCAATTTATTGTTTTCAATGTTTAATTTGTTTTATAACCTTCTCATTGATTTTTTTTATTTTAAATTACCTTAATTATTTTTTAATTAGTTTCCTAAATTTTCAATTATTTTTTTTAACTCTCGATTGTTTTCATCAATTAAAAATTTTTTTTCAATTATTCTTATCATTTTTAAATTAATTTTTTCAATTTTCAATCATTTTCTCAATTTTTAGTTGTTTCTATAATTTTGCAATTATAGAAACGATTTTTCATTTTATTTCTTTATTTATTAAATCTTCAATTATTTATCTCAAATTTGAACTCTTTCTTTTAATTGTGATTAGTTTTATGATATTTTTTCTTTGCTTTTTCCACTTTTTAATTATGTTCATTATTTTATAATTAATTACTTAAATTTTCAATTTTTTTTAATTGACCATTATTCTTATCTTTTCTTAATTATTTCCGAAGTTCTGCATTCATTTTCTTTTAATTTTGAATTATTATTCATCAGTTTTAAATTATTTACCACAATTAGTAGTTAATTTCCTTTTTTTTTTATTAATTTAAAAATTCTGTAATTACATTTCTTTTATCCTATAACTTTGTAATTTTGTCCTACCCAAATAAAATGTAGGGTCCGCTGTATATAATTAATTTATCTTTATTTATAAAGTTTTTAAAGTAGGTATTCTTCAGCTTTCAATTATTTTCCTCAAACTTCCAATATTTTCTTTTACTTTTCAATTATTGTTTATAAATTTTTAATTTTTACACAAGTTTCCTATTATTTATGTCATTATTCAATTATTTTTTCAATATTCCAATTGTTTCGTCAAGTTTTGAAGCATTGTCTATAAGTTTTTAATTTTTTAAACCAGTTATCAATTATTTTTATAAATTACAAATATTTTTGTCAATATTCAAATATTTTTAACATTCTTGAATTATTTTCTTTAAATGTCATTTTCTTCAATCTTTTTATTATTGTCATGAATTTATTAACTTTTGAAAACCAGTTTACAATTAATTTAAATTTTTTACACCTGTCTCAAACTTTTTTTTCAAATTTTTATTATTTTTGTCATTTTTTAATTATTTTCTTGTATAACTTTAATTATTTTATAAACTTGTAAATTATTTACTTAAAATTCCAATTATTTCGTTTCAATTTTTCAATTTTAGTCCTCAGTTTTTTATTTTTGAACAATTTTTCAATTAGTTTTGTTATTTACAACTTCTTTTTCAAATTGAATTATTTTTGTCATTATTAAATTATTTTCTTTATATTTCAATTACTTTTGCGATTTTCGAATTATTTTTTTCAAATTTGAATTGCTTTTCCTGCTGGCGCACTCTAATTTAATATCAGTTATATTAAACTCATTATTACGTATTCACTTTTTTTTATTTAAAAACTTAATATTAATCACTTAATCACTTTTTTTAAATTAAAAAGTCATTTTTTCACTATTTTCAATCTGCAAGTCCCTAGCAACCCTGCTTATTAGATAAATATTATTTATCGATTTGTTTTATTTATTATTATAGTTTAATTTCTAAAACGTATGAAAAACTAATTTCGCGCTTGCGCGCATTATATTTTGCTAGTAATAATAATATTCTTTCAAACTAATTGTGAGAAGAAAAGTTTTTGAATGTAAAACTGCAGGAAGCACGTAAATGCCAGCGAAGGTTAAGAAACTTGTTTTATTTTAAAATTAATGTTTGCGGTAAACCGAACGCTTTTTTTTCTACTACTAAAACATAATTGCTGTCGCGTGCTAAATTCTCTTTAGAACCAACGCGAAGATTGCTGTTTTCATTTAAGAGCTAAATGCTGTGCAAAAATCGCAACTTTTTAAATTAAGAAAGAATAAAGTTTAATTAATCCAGCAGCTTAAACCATAAAGTTAAGATTACATTTCACGAAAATTGCATTAGAATATTTTTAATAATTCCATTATTTTTCCATTTTAAAGAACAATGTTGTGTATAAAACGAAATTCATCGAATCGTATCAGTTTAGTAACATTTAGAAATTTGAAAATTTTTTGATAAAATGTCACAAAATTGAGGTAAATTTTCGAATTTCGTATAGTAGTTTAAAATAACAATTAGGCAATAATAATATTTTGCATATATTGTTATTCGCCAAGAATAATCACGGAAGAAAATTATAATCAGAAAGTTATAATTGGTTCTATTTTAATCAGTTTAAATTCACGCAATAAGATTACAATTTTAATGAGAAGATTTGCATTAATGTACAAGAAGTGAGCAATTTAGGTTTGTTATTCGACTCCCGGTACAGGGAGGAAAACACTGAAATGCAAAATTCCTTTCGAGTAACTCAAAAGTTATATCCAACAAGCTTTATGAACGTGGTTTACGTTAACGGAACGTTAATTTGGTAAGTTTTAGAAACCAGTTTGCCCACCAAGGTTTGTTCACTGAAACATAAATGCCTCATAGAAATACGAAAGCACTGTATAAAACGAGGTCAACTTAGTTTTATACCATCCAACCCTGCACTTTTTATATTACTCATAATTTAAGGAACTATTGTTAAATCAGTGGCATAACTGTTAAGGGGCAAAGTGGGGCAATGCCCCGGGGCCCTTGATCAACCCTAATAGACCCTTTTTAAAAAAAAAAAAAATTCCAAAAACCTTACTAATTGTAGTAAATTATAGTTTCTACATCTTGTGTTATCAACAGTTAGAAATATTTTAGATATAATATTTAAAAATCAATTTATATAAATAAAATAATTAATTATTTAGTACAAAATTTATAATATCTGACAATTAAAAAGAATTGCAAAAAATAATTGAAATTAAAGCAATATAATTGCAAATTTTGCAAATTAATTAAAAGAGAATTATATAAATTAAAAATTGGGGAAAATCGATTAAGACAATCATAGAAATGTTTTAGACACAAAGAAAATAATTTAAATTTGAGGAAAATACTTGAAAACCTTACGTGTAAATAAAAATAAATTGAATAATGCAAAATTAGAAAAAATAATTGAAAATTGAAAAAATTGATTAAAATGTGAGATAAATAAATTGCAATTAAAAAAAATAATTATAATTTGAGAAAATAATTGAAAAAAATACATAAAATATTTTAAATAAAGGAAAGTTAAAAAAAAAATTAAAAAATACTTAAAAGTTTCGGAAGTTTATTGAAATAAAAGAAAATTATTACAAATTAGAGAAAATAAATGAAAAAAGATAAACATAATTTAAAATTGAAGGGAACAACTTTTAATTAAAGAGAAATAAGTATAAACTTTTTGAAAGTTCAGAAAAAGAACGAGAAAAAGAATGAAAGTAATTGAAAATTGAAGAAAATAAATAAAAAATAATATAAATATTGAAAATTGAATGAAATAATAGAAATTTCAGCTAAATAGTTTAAAATTTTGGAAATTATAAAACAAATGAAAAGAATTAAAAATTGAAGGAAATAATTTTCAAAAATAATTGAATAATGACTTTAAATTTTGAAACATATAGACAATAATTGAAATAAGATATAAATAATGATAAGTTGTAAACAATAAATTACATTTAAGTGAGATAATTGAAAAAATTACGGAATTTTTTTTTAATAAAAAAAAAATAATTGAAATTTGAAAAAAATACATAAAGATCTTAGAAATCAATTGAAAAGAAAGAGAATATCTAAAAACTAAAGAAAATAATTAAAGAAAGCTTAAAATAATTAAAATTTTACGATAATTAATAAAATTTTTTGAAAATTATGAAAATAAATAAAAATAATTAAAAATTGAACAAAATAATTGAAATATGCTGAAAATAATTAAAAATTGAAGAAAATACTAAGAAATTTGAGAAAAACATTCAAAAATCTTGGAAAATAATTTAAAAAAATAATAATAATTAAAAATTAGGGGATATAATTGAAACATAATAAAATCAATGATAAGTTGCTGTAAAATAAATAAAATTTGAAATAAATAATGGAAAAGAACTAATTTTTTTTATATATTTTTTATTATATATTTTTATTATTATATTATTTTATTATTATTATAATATTTATTATATATTTTTTATTTATTATATTTTTCCAAAATAATAATTAGAATTTTAGAAAAAGACTTAAAATTATTAGAAATTAATTGAAAAAATTGAGAATAACTAAAAATTGAAAAAAAGAATTGGAGAAAGCTAAAAAAAATGAGAATAATAATTAACAGTCAAGGAAAATAATTGAAAAATGATGAAATAATTTCAAAAAATATAAAATTAATTCAAAATTGAAAAAAATAATTGAAATTTGCTGAAAATAATTAAAAACTGAAGAAAATACTAAGAAATTAGAGAAAAACATTCAAAAATCTTAGAAAAATTTTTTAAAAAATAAGAATAATTAAAAATTAGGGGAAATAATTGAAATATGATAATATCAATGATAAGTTGCAATAAAATAAATGAAATTTGAAATAAATAATGGAAAAAACCTAATTTTTTTTAAACATCCGAAGTAATAATTAAAATTTTAGAAAAAAACTTGAAATTCTTAGAAATTAATTGAAAAAATTAAAGAAAAGAATTAAAGAACGCTAAAAATAAATAATAAAAAAATTGGAAATTATTATTAAAACAAATTAAAATAATTAAAAATTGAAGAAAATAATTAAAATTTTAGAAAAATACTTAAAAATTTTACACAATAATTTTACAAAATGAGAAAAATAATTAACAATCATGGAATTTATTGAAAAATGATAAAATTAATTCAAAACTGAACAAAATAATTGAAATATGCTGAAAATACTTTAAAATTGAGAAAAAAAATTGAAATATGATGAAAATAATTTAATTATGAAAAATTGAAAAGAGTAAATAAAATTTGAGAAATATTATTGAAAAAATCATAGAATATATGTTAAAAAAAGAAAAATTACAAGATTATTTACCATTTTTTAATTAAAGAGAATAATTAGAAAATCGCAGAAATAACGAAAATTTATGAAAATAATTGAATTTGCGTATAAATAATTAAACATTTTTTAAGTAATACCTAGATTGTGAAAGTAATTATAAATTAAAGAACATAATAGAAAAATTGTAGAATTTATTTTTAAGCAAATGAAAATAATTGAAAAATCGTTATATTTTGAAAAATTTATGTCAATAATAAAAATTTGAGATAATAACTGGAAATTTAGGAAATTAATTGAAAAATAATAAAAATAATAAAAGATAGAGGAAATAATTACTAAATAATAAAAAGAAATAAAAAGTGAACAAAAAAATTATAAATTTGGATATATATTTGAAAGTTCAGGAAATTAATTAAGACCTTATTAAAAAAATTAAATAATGAAAATAATAATTGCAATTTTACAAAAATAATGGCAAATTAAAAAAATTAATTAAAATTCCTTATGAATAATATAAAATTTAGGAATAAATAATTAAATTGATTGAATGTCAAAGGGAAAATAATTAAAATTGAAAAAGTGATTGAAAAAATTAAACAAAATAATCGAAATATGAAGAAGGTTAATTTGAGATTTAGGGAAACAATTTAAAAATAATTAGAAATTGTAGAAAATAATTTGAAAATAGTACAAAATAGTACAAAATTGCAGTTTAAGTAATTAAAATCTTAATAGAAAAGAATTATTAAAAATTGAAGCAATTTTTAAATAACATTAAGTTCAGTATATTTGAAACGTCGATTAAATAAACTTTTAATCAATGCAAGTTTACATCAACTGAAATTTGAAGTAATTAAAAGAGCTATAAATTTAAAATTTGAGAACATTTTAAAAAGGTAAACTATGATTTAAAATTTTAAAAGAAAAAAACGTCTAGTGTTAATTAATGTTAACAGGCAAAAAACAGGATTCAATAACATTTTATGGAAATTTATTTACTGCTTGGAAAAATTATATCCTGTACTATATTGCCGCAGGGGTAACAATTTTATCAAGTTAATTGTAAATAATTCTTTAAATTCAAGTCTAAATTAATTATTTTATAACAAAATGTGTTCGAGCTTCACTCAAATTCAATCAAAATAAAATAAATAAAAATGTACAAAATGGCTACTTGACAATTTTCACGGTTTTAAATTGAAATATTTTTAATTTGGTAAAAGTTTGACCTTAAGCGGTTGGTCAGCTCAGAGCTCTTATTCCGTGAGCATCAATTATTATACTCAAATCGAACTTTTCCTCTAATTTTTAGTTTTAATGTATTATAATTACAATTTTGACGAATATAATATTATATGAACAATTCAATTAATAAATGTGGAGTGACTTTGTAAAACGTGTAAGAAATTATAAAAGTTAAGAGGAGATTTTAAATAAACGTTTAATATTTTTCAAAAGGTGACTGTGAAATTTTAACCTTTTTTGCGAATAAAATATAACTAATCTAAAATGATTATTATTTTTTGAGCTAGAGATAAAAAGTGTGTGCGTTTCTGATTGAATCGATGTAATTATGAAAGTTTTCCGTACAGTGGATAACATCCAGGAAACGTAAGCCGCGATGGAAACAGTTGTGAGTGACATGGTGGTTAGACTAATCATGTGGAACATCAAAGCAACATGTTACAAATTTCTACAACTCAAGAAATTCTCCGTTCAAACGTGCAACTGCAGAAATTGAAAAATTACATCTCAGAGCAATCACTTCTGAGAAAATTTTGTCAATTTAAAAACATTTTAGTTTAACTGTAAACTGAAACCGAATTTTGTATTTCCAGTAACAAACCTATAATTCAATAAATTGAAGGAATATTTCAAATAACAGGAACAGTTTTCACCTTAATCGTTACGTATGATAACACAGACACACACAAAAAAAATTTTTTTTATACGAGACATCACAATAGATTCTTTGTGAATCCGAATCCGAAGTCAGAACAACCAGATTGGATAAAAATTTTGAGATAATCTGCTAAAAAAATTTAGAAACAAAAATCAAAAACAAACAAATTTTTTCTTTTTTTCCGGGACACTATAATTGTGAAATTCTACATACTTTTTTCCGCTGAATCCAAATTCAAAGTCAGAATAACCAGATTGAATACAATTTTTGAGAAAATCTCAAAAAATTTCTCAAAAATAAAAAAAAACAAAAAATAATTTTTTTTTGTCCGGGACAATATGCTAGTGTATTTCTACGTATTTTTCTCCGCTTAATCCGAATCCCAAGTCAAAATTATTATATAAGCTAAAAATTTTTAGACAATTTCAAAAAAGCGATTTTTTCAGAAGTTTTTTAAGACTGCCTAAAAAATTTTAGCCAATCTGCTTATTCTGACCTCGGATTTGGAGTTAACAAAGAAAAATACGTAGGAATACACTAGCGTAGTGTCCCGTAAGAAAAGAACAAATTTTTTTTGGTTTTGAATTTTTTTTAAAATTTTTTTTTTAGATTATCTAAAAAATTATAGCCAATTTGGTAATTCTGACTTTGGATTCAAATTCAACGAGGAAAAATACAAAATAATACACTAGCATGTTGTACCGGTCAAAACATTTTTTTTTTTGGTTTTTTCGGGTTTTCGAACAATTTTTTGAGACTTTCTAAAAAATCTTTACCAATCTAGTTATTATGACTTCGGATTCGGATTCGGCGATGAAAAATACGAAGGAATACACTAGCATATTGTTCCGGGCAAAAAAAATTTTTTTTTTGTTTTTGAGCAACTTTTTAAGATGAATTCAAAAATGTTGTCCAATCTGGTTATTCTGACTTCAGATTCTCTTATTTTGAGAAAAGTAAACAAATGCATTTTTGCACCTAATCCCTAGAGTTAATTATAAATAAAAAAAAATTTACAAAATTACTGATAGGAGAATATTTTTTTAACTTCATGTGATTTGTTTTTAATTAAAATTAATCATAATTAGGGAACTTAAAGGTTTTTGTAATTTTTACAAGGAGAAAAATTTAAATTTTAAATTATCTTGGTTAAGGATGTTTTCTGCATTGTCATAACCTCAAATTATAAAGTCGATTTTCACGCAAAATAAAAATATTATTAAAAATAATTGTACAAAATTTTGAATGATCCAGTGGTACATTTTTCTGACAAAATTTGATTGAACCAAAATTTTTTGCTAACTCTGTAAATTTCTTGTACTCCTCGAAGAGTAAAAATTGAGCCACTCTCATCAGAGTGAAAACTACACTTTAAAGGAGTGAGATTTCATTCTTGTAGAGTGAAATTCAACTCCAGTTTGAGTGGAAATTTACTTTAAAATTATAGTGAGAGTTCACGTTTTGTTTGGAGTGAGTTTTCACTCAAATTGGAGTGAAAATTCACTCTGTAAGAGTGACGTCCCATTCTTTTAGAGTGGGTTTCTGACTCTGATTGGAGAACCCTAATTTTCACTCTTCGTGGAGTGAAAACTCACACCGAGAAATTTAAAGAGAAATAATAATTAATTTACATTTTATGTTTTTTTTTAAATCTAGTTAAAATCTGTAATTTCCATCAACTTTTGCCAAATAATAGCTCAACTCTTTTTTTGCAACATTCTCTACAATTTTCTTTGTTACATTTTATTAAATAATATTTTGTTTAAAGAATATATGAAAAACCCCAATTTTATTTATTTAGTAACTTTCAGATAAAATATTATTTAATAAAATCAAAGAAATAAAATTGTAGAAAATGTTTCAGAGAATAAAATAAGCTATTATTCGTTAGAATTGGATAAAAATTATAAGTTTTCACTGGATTTAAATAAAAAGCACAAAATTTTATGTTATCATTAATCATTATATAACAACAAATTTTGGCTCAACTCACTTTTTCTGAAAAATGAACAATAGAACCTTTCAAAATTTTATAAACTTACTTTTAATAATATTTTTATTTTGCGTGAAAAACCACATTCTAGTTTGAGGTTATGTCAATCCAGAGAACGTTCTTTAATCCAGATTTTTTAAAATTAAAAATTCTTTATTAATAATTCTTTTTTCTTGAATTTAACAACGACAGATTGATTTGTAAGATTCTTAATAAATTTGTGTTTATCTCTACTTTTTTGAAAAATGGATTTACCAACTGTTAAAAAAGTGCTCCTTATATATTTTGACACTGAACTTTGTACAATTACTTAAAATATCATCAGAAAGGTCTGATTGTTCGAATTTTGTCATAAAATAATTTTAAAAGAAAAATTCGCTGATTGTCGGTATAAAATTCATTATAAGGCAAAATTCAAACTCGTTTAGGTTTGACAGACTTTTCTAATGATATTTTGACTTAATTCTACAAAGATTCGTATTAAAATATTTATTATTTTAAGAGAAAGTTTACTGATAAATTTTGCCTATACCTCTCTGTTGAAAAAATTAACGTAAAAAAATAATGATATCAGATATTATATCAGAAATGACATCAGAATTGATATCATAAGTAATATTAGAAATGATATCAGAAATGACATCTGATTTTGAGACTGAAAATAATATCATTTCTGATATCATTTCTGATATCATTTCTAAAATCATTTTTGATATTATTTTGTGATATTACTAGCACTAAAAATAGCGCGCTATGGGCGCTCTTTTTTTTTACATATGTCCTGGTAAAGACCTTCGGTTAAAAAGAAACTGAGTTTCACCGTTTTTCTATTTCTCTCTCTCTCTCTCTCTCTCTCTCTCTCTCTCTCTCTCTCTCTCTCCCACACACACACACACACATTTTTTGAAATTGTACCTAAAATTTTACCTCATTACACTAATATTCTTAAAATTTAAATCTTATTTCTAAATACAAACAATAGACCACCTGCTAGGCCAATTAGCGTCCGAACGAACCCTTGCATAATGAGGGTTAATAGATTTAGGAAAAAAGGCGAAAATTTCGAACTTTAATGGAAAAGAGAGAAAATTTGCCTTTCTCTTTCTCACTACCTGCAATAATATTTGCTTCTCACTCTCTCCAAAGAGAAGCGTTACTTTCTAACGGCCCTTTCTAACTCATCTAACAGTCCTTGGTAACTCATTTGCATATAACTTATTTCTTAGTAAGGAAATTTTAATGTAATTTGTATAATGCGCTGAGATTTTCCTTTTTCCTTCAATTTTAACGCATACATTCTCTAACCAAGGAACCAAGTATAAAAGTATCCTTTTTCGTCAACTGTTAACGCTTTTCCGTTAACTTTTAACGCTTACCTTCAGTACTCGTTTCTTATATAGAATTTCTGATTTTATTCTCGAATGTCATTTCTGATATCATTTTTAATATAATTTTTAATATAAAAAACTTCTTTAAATTTTTAATATCACTTTTATTTATTTATTTCGAATAATTATAGTATTTATGAAATGGACGACATGTTTTAGTTTGTACTTTTAGATAAATTGATCGGAATTGACGTAGAAAATGACATCAGAAATGACATCAGAAATGATATGAGAAATGATATCAGAAATAACATCAGAAATTATATCAAAAATGACATCAGAAATGACATCTAAAATGATATTATTTCTAGTCGAAAAATCAGATGTCATTTCTGATGTCATTTCTGATGACTTTTCTCTTGTCATTTCCGATGTAATTTCTGATATAATTTCTGATGTTCAATTTTTCAAAAGGTCTGTGACGTCATACTCCATCACAAGTCCTTAAGCTGGTGAAAATGTTTGATTAAATATAGCAGAATGTAATATAACTATGGATACAAAGGTATTGGTATAATATAGGGTATTGTATCTTTGGATAGAACGAGAACGGAAAGAGAAACAAGAAGCAATGTCAGAGCTTTCAGTTGATGTGTTTATTAAATCCTTAACCCCTTGCAACAGGAGAAGAAAAAAGTCCCTTTTGTACCACTCGATAGAACTTTAATGACAATGACGCTATATCGTTGCAACATTCACTTAAATGTAGTGGCATCGTAAATGCAACTCTCTCGTAATTGTACCTACTTTCTACACTACTGGTAACTTTACCCAGTTCCTGGCCTATTTACTAACTATTCACGAGTTTAGATACTGGAGGAGGCAAATTACAGAAATAAAACTCAGCTACATAAAATGCAAGTGTTTTAAATCATTTGCTTTTATGTTTCGAGAGAAGTCATCTCTTGACTTGAATGTGCCATTCGACGAAAAGTTAACTAAAATTAACTTTTTTACTCTCTCTCTAAAATCGATTTTATATTCATAACTTAAAGACCAATTTTATGGAAAGTTAAATAAGTGAGTAAGCCCCAATATTTTCTTTTTTCAGATTTTTTTTTAATACTTTTTGACTTTTTTTTGTGACACTTTCGAAAATGTTAACAATAATCATCCGGTATGAAAAAAAATTGGTTTTTTGAATCTTGAAAGAGTATTAAATTACAAATGTTTCTAAAAAGGTTTTTTTTAAACAACGGTTACTTAAAATCCGATTTTATGAAAAGTTAATTATACAATAGCACTAAAAAAGAAGTGATTGTTTTTTTTTATACTTGAAAGAGTATTAAATTACAAATGTTTCTAAAACGATTTTTAGGTTAAGCATTGATTGGTTTTTAAGTTTGTTTGCCCAGTAGATATTATGCGCAGCTTAAGAGTAAAAATGTTTTCGAAAGAGGTTTAAAACTTGGGTAGTGTTTTAGATTTGTTAAATAATTCATGTGAGTACTTAGGTGGCTTCTTTGCTTGATGTTTCAGGTGGAGACATAAGAGTAAATGTCATAGTGCCTAAGGAAGCCGAAGTTGGCACATCCATAAATTTAAAATGCGAGTGGAGCCTGAGCAAAGGGGATATTCTTTACTCCGTAAAATGGTATAAAGACGATCACGAATTTTTTCGATACGTTCCCGACCAGCAGCCGAGAATTCAGACCTTTCCATTAAACGGAGTCTATCTCGACGTAAGTACACTTAACGCAAATTTCAGCAAAAAAGCTCATTTTAATTTTAATGAAAGCATGTTTGATTTAAGCTGGAAATCACATTTTCCAGAGAATTTTATCCTGGACTAAGTTTTTATCTTTGAGACTCAGAGGACAGAGAAAAAGAAAAGAGTAATGAATACAAAGTAAAGTGAATAAAAGATAGTATCAAGATAGTTGAGTAGGTAAAATCTAAGGTTTAATTTGATAATGAGCTTTAAATTAATCATGCTTTCAAAGAAATCATATTTCTCAAGATAGGGGAAGAAAATTCTTATTGGGTTGAGGAAAATTTTGCATAATAGACATCTGAGATAAATATATATATAAATATGGCAATGGTATTATTTAGATATTGACTTAGGAATAAATAAGTTAATATTTCCAATATGCATGGCAATGAACTACAAAAGAAAAATTGATTTAGCTTAACAATTTTTATATAATATATATATTTCAAACTAAAGATTTTTATTAAATTACTTCCAGCATCATAAAATTGACTCTCTTGAATTGACTGATATCGTAACCATTTTGGAGAACAAACCAAATTTCACTTATAAAAATTTGAGAGACTAAAAGTCATTTTTGTGAGTTACAAAGTTGTTATAAAATTTTGTAACATCACAATATAGTAATTTTTATATCTTAAGTGTATTTTTCATTTGCTTGTCGTAATAAACTTACAAGTACGATATACCATCTATCCTTATGAGACGAAAGTTTTCAAGTTTGATGGGCGTCTTTATAGTATCTTAAAAGCGTTTCAAAACTTCTGAACATCTCATCATGATCACTTCAAAGTTTCTAAGTTCTAAAGACGAGCGCCTTTCTGATAAAAATATTACAAACTATAATTTTTAATAAAATAAAACATCAAGGTAATAATAGACATTCAAGAACAAACTCTGTGTTAGACAAACTTACAATCAAACTTAAATCAATGATTATTTATCGATCCTCTTTCAAAATATTAACCTCAAAAATTCAGAATTCTTTATTATCAGTTATATCGAAATAGAAGATAAATATACATACCTATAAAAAAAAATTTATAAACTTTTTTTTGTCACATGTTTTTCTTATTTTAATTTTATTACCCATCTCATCTGCTTTATTAAATTGAGAAAACTAATTTCAATATATTTATTTTATCAAATTACGCGTTGATCAATACTTTAGTCGAGTTTAAATTAAATTCATACAACTTTCCAATTATTAAATTTTTGTTTACTTCGTTTTTAATCAATCTCAAATTCAAGCATTCATAATTCGAAAAGTTTTAATTTAAATAATCGAAGTATTTATTCATTAAAATTGTAATCAATTCTTTTAATTACCTTATCTAAATTTAAAACTGTTTAACTTTAATCCATCCATTTATACATCAATTTTAACTTTTAACTATCTTTTATTGGTGGAAACTTCAACTGATACTAAATTTAATTTTTTAATCCATTCCATCGAATTTTCAACGATCTAAATTTGCATTCTTCCTAATTTTAATAAACTTTAGATCTATCTAACTTGAATCCAAACTTAAATTTAGCCAATCTGTTGCGTCGCTAGTAAACAAATGAGTTAGGTTTAAAAAATAATAATAATTATTTACATTTAAATTTTGTTCTTTTTTATTATATTTTGTGTGACGATTTAACATTTGTAATTTTTTCAAATAGTCATTTGTAAAAAATATTAATTGTAATTTTGAGTTAAAATGTTTAAATATTTCAGGTAGTTAAATTAATATTTTTAGATTTTGAAATTCTTGAAGAATTTATTATTTCGTAAACTACGAAAATTTTAAAACTTTACAAGTTTGAAATCTGCCTGTATTGCGAAGGTCAGCGATAGAGAGGATTAGGCCTAATTGACTTTTAGAAATTTGTACCTAGGTCTTGCTACCTACCACTCTTTCCATCAATTTTATGATTTTGCCCCCCACATTTAAAAATGCTACGTTGTTAAGTCTCAGGTCAAAAATACAATGTTGTCAGATCTAAAATTTAGGATTTTTCTTTGTATTCAACATTTTCGCCAGTCTAGCCAGGGTCACCGATCTAGCAATATCGGCTCCCGCTTTTTAAAAAAACCACACTGTAAATTAATTTCAACTACTATTACCAATAAATGTTTAATCATTGTTAATATAAAAAGTGATGCATTTATTTCAAAACTATTTCCTTGATTGCATGATAGGATAAAACACAATCTTTAATCAATTTAAACGTTAATTAATATAGATTTTAATTAGTTATAGTTTATCGGCTTCAAAATAGTAATTTTTATTTTAAAAAATTTAATTGCGTACATTTTTAAAAATTGAAATTAATTTTTTTCTTTTTTAATGATACAATGATTTTTAATCATCGTGAAAGCACTTTTTTGTAGAATTAAAAATTAAAACTACTCTTTTCCCCGTTGATCACATTTTATTTAAAAGAATGTAAATTATCCTATGCTAAAAATCTTAATTAATTTATATGTTTAAATCTATTTTATTATATAAATAAAATTTTAATAAATTAGGTTCTAATTATTTGAAATCTAAAAAGGTCAAACTTGGTTAAAATTAATATGTCTAATTTTCAATCTAATTCGTAAATTGAAATTCTAAAATTTTAAGTTACCCTGAAACGACAAAATTCGTATTATTATTAAAAAAAATTATTTGTTTTTAATTTTATAAAAAGTATTCTAAATTTTGTCACAGGCGATAATTATATGGGTAATTCTACCAAGAAATTGCTTTTGCATGTCTTCAAGATTTTTTCTATAATTCTAAAAATTTATGATAATTCTCTCTATATGACATTAATTGAGATAAGAAATTGTACAAAATTTGTTTAATTTAACAATTTAAACAAGGAATGTGTTCAACTATTTAATAATCTTGATATTTAAGTAAACAAAATCTCGATATTGCTAATTTAAGAATTTGACAATACAATTCAGAACTTGTTAAATCTTTTCTAGAAGTAATATAAAATGCAAACAAAACTAACTTGGAACTGTAAAGAAACAGATGAATGAATGACATAATAGGTTTATTATTGTCACAGAAGATGATATTAATTAAGTAAAAGTTGATGTTGAGATAATTTTCAGTTTGAGGAAAATAAGTACAATAGATGAGTATGGCATTATCTTGTCAGATGACACTCGAACTAAGCTTCAGGCAACGTAATGCGCTATACATCTTTCGTAATTCTCTTCTCCTAAGGAATTTGGCAGGATTTGCATTTAGACCGACGTTGGCTCGCCGTTTCCGACTCGTGGGAATAATCTACAACGGAACCTTTACAAACCCAAGGAGAAGTACTTCTCCGGAAAGATATACTGCACGTCGAAAATGCCCTGGATCGCATTACCAGGCATAATAACTTGCCCCTTTACCATCAGGAAAAATTATGTAATGAAGCGAACTACTTTTCTGAATACATACTTTCAGAAAAGTGTATATTTATGAAATATTTTGCATACCGAATTTTTTTCGGGAGGGACGAAAGTGATCTGGGATTATTAAAAATGCCTCTGGTCTATTCTTATGTCTGCTACTATTCCCTCATGAAACAAGAGCTCAGCCAGGAATGTCTCTCATAAATAATAAAAATTGCGGAAACCAGGAAATTGACCTGGAATTGGAAGAGCGAGACAGAGAGAAAAAAAATATAATTTTCCGTCGCAATATGCTAAAACTTAATTTCCCTTAAACTCGAAACTCGGAATTCTTGTCTAAACAATTTTTGACAAAATTTTCAGTTTCAAAAATCTTGCGAAAAAATTTCAAGGGAAGAAAAAAACGATGGCAGTAAACTTGAGTCTGAAATCACAGGACGAATTCTCATTCTCTCAGGGGTAACAAAACGAACCCTAGTGCCTCGTTTGTACGAATGTTCAGAGCCATTTTAGTAGTTCTGATGCTGCTGAGGTCGTCTGCAATGCCAAGAAGACGAATCGAGTCGAAAGCTAGCTTTGCGATGTACAGTCGAGGTACGAAATTATTCCAATTTACCTGAAAAGAGGGAGTTCTTTTACTGCTCAAGAAACCTGCTCGAACCACGTTTTATCCCTGGCTTTAGATCCTGACTGTACCAGGATGTGAGAAAAGATTGATTGCATCGAATTCCGTGTACAGCTCGACGAAAGAACCTGATCGTGATCGTCGTCCTTGCACCACTTTACGGCCAGCCATTTCATTTCTCTAGAAAAGGAAAGACTTTTTGCACTCGGTCAAGAGGAAGTAGCTCACACGACATTTGTATTGTTCCTCCGGCAGGAAGAGGTCTTTCTCTAAATGGAAATGCTTCCTGAAAAGCATCACGATGCTTCCACTCTCTGCATCACTGATATCCACTCTTCTGTGAAAATCCAATTTTTCCAACGGGCTTTCATGCAACTCGTATTACTTTATGAGGTCTAAAGCAGTGGGAAAAATAATTTTGATTTTTAATCAGCTTTTTACTGCTGATTGGGTGTTGATAACTGAAAAAGTTAATTGAAGTCAACTCATCCTATCCAAAAATTCCTGATTTGAGAAGATTTTCTGCAAATCCATGCATTTATTGATTTTTTCCTGATAAAAACAAAATTCCTGATTCCTGAAATTCAACCAAATTCTACCTTATAGACATCTGAAAATTTAAATTATTGAATATTTATTTAACCACTGATCTTCCTGCCTTTAGGATTATTATCAAAAATTATCTAATTAACTGTTGGAATTTTATTAACTAGATTTATTTAAAAATTAACGAAAATCAAATTTCTGACTATTTGAATTTTGCCGCCTAACCTAAAATTGGACTACAGAACTTATGAATAATTTTTTTGCTGCCGATATTGATTTTGAAATATTGAATTATCGATGAATTTAAATCTTCCTGTTTTGTCACCTATTATTTCGTTTCATATATCAATTTATTATCTTCCGATCATACCCAAAATTATAAACTTTGTCCAAGATGCGAACTTTATTTTTAATACATATAATAAGGATCTGACTTCGTCACCTGGAGTGATACGTGCAATTTTTATATTTTGGAAGGCTTCATTATTACATCTGATTTATTTGGATCTCTTTATTGTTGCGGATTCGCCAAAACCGTTTTTATTTAAAAGATTCATGTGGTCAGGACGAAAATCTATTTTCAATTTAAGAAATTTAGATGCCCCATTGTTGTGTCATTTTCTTGGAATTCCGGATTCACGTTGGCTGATTTACTGGTCAAAAATAATTTGTGAAGAGTTTAATAATGATTTACCATCTCATAGATCGAATTAATATTGTTAATTAATTCCGACGATTAGTTTAATTTTGTAAAAATGTATTATGAAGATTTAAATTTAGACGCCAACTCATCGACCAATAGGATTCAAGACTTACCGGATGCGTTATTTTTATGTTAAATTTATTCAGTTGTTTTCTTGATTAACTTAGTGTCCTTAAATTGTCATGGTAACGATTGGTTACTATAGAAAAAAACAAACAGCCATTTTATCTTTTCTTTTCATCAGCCGTTAAGACCAGACGTCGAGTTAATAATTCTCTGGATTTTCTTTGAATTGATTTTAAATTTTGGACGACTTCGCTGCCTTGCTGCCCATTGACCATTTCTTTTGGGTGTTTTTTGCTATTCATTCGAGATTTCGGTAAGATCATCATTAATTAATTTCATTAAAAATAAAATTTTGATTGTCCGAAGCATTTTTGTTTTGCGGAATTTCCAGACTGGAAACCTTTTGTTCATATTAGTTTTTATCCTTTTCTTTTAAATTATTAACTCTTAAAGTAAACAAATTGATAATCCGAATTTAATTGTTTCAACTTAAAAATTTTGATCTTGACTCTTTCTTGATAACGAATAACCAATCGTTAACAATATTCATAATTATAATTTATAAAATTTAATGACCAAGTCCTGGAAAAATTGAGAAAAGATCCTTGATTCGGAAATCAAGAATTCTGTCCCCAATTTTATTTAGTTTTGTCATATTGTCGAAAATGTTGATTTTTCAAAAATCATAATTTGCTTTCCATTTGCACTATTAATTATTTGAGCTTTAAGCTTAAATATAATTGATCTAATATTTAGTTTAAATTATTGTTTTGATCCTTTCGAAATATTAATATTCCTTAACCTCAAAGTTATAGTTTACTTCGAGATTTCAAATGTTAATGATTATTATTAATTGTTGATTAACAAATGTTG
Source organism: Ganaspis brasiliensis (assembly GCA_037103525.1). Classification (NCBI taxonomy): domain Eukaryota; kingdom Metazoa; phylum Arthropoda; class Insecta; order Hymenoptera; family Figitidae; genus Ganaspis; species Ganaspis brasiliensis. Next base: position 6,783,953 of record JAZKLR010000185.1, read on the forward strand.
TTGTCTAATGGATGTGTCCTAATTCCTTAAGATTTCTTCGGATTTGTTAAAAAATTGTCTAACTTGATCATATTTAGCAGAACTTAATTCATTTTCACGAAATTTAATTTATTTTAGCGAAATTTAGTTTATTTTATGGAAACCTAATTTATTTCAAGATATTTAATTTATTATCTTCAAAATTTAATTTGTTTCAACAGAATTTAATTTCTTTTATGAAATTTGATTTATTTCACAAAATTTAATTTAGATTCATAAAGTTTAGTTTATTTTGTACAATTTAATTTATCCTATTGGAATTAATTTTGATTATAAATTAATTTAAATTCGAGCCACCCCCTCCACCATTATCCAGATTTGGGACTAGCTACCCAAGGTAATTATAGAAGATTCTTTTGTGTATTTATTATCAATTTATTTAATTATCTTTTCTTCTTGTGGGATTATTATTTTTGGTCGGAAATCCAGCTTCTTTGACAGATTGAGCTTCCAATTGCTTTTGGTTGAATATCTGCTAGTTTATTTAAATTAAATAATTATTTTTTCTTATCTTGTCCCTTTGTTTTTATTTATTTTATTATTATTATTATTTTTAGAATAATTCAAGAAAGATCTGGCGCCCTCCCATTTTGAATAAATCGAGAATCTTCTACATTTGTAACCAGAATAATTACGATTTATAATTATTTAAATATGCAATTATTTTGCCGGTTACAATATATTAAAAAAGAAAATTACAAGAGGTGAAAAGAGAGAGAATTTTGAAATTTTGAAAATACGCGCCAACCACCAGAGGGCCAAATATCGAAGTTCCTAGATCGATAGCAGAGAGTTGGGAGTGACAACAAAGCAGTAACTAGTGAAAAAAGCTTGATTTTCTAGTTTGTATCGAATTAAAGATTTGTTTTATCCGAACAAATGCTACTTTTACATAGTAAAGGCAAAGATAATTTTAAAAAGCCATCAAGTTGTTTTATCCTTATTCGTAAATTGAATAACGAGTAAAAGCGTCAAGGTAATTTATTTAAGTATTCGAAATTCTAAATTTTGACAAAAAAGTGTTGTTTATAGTATCGAAGAAGCGAATTCTGTTGATTTAATTAGTAACTTGTAGTATAATTAAATTACTTAATTGTCAAAAATTGAAAAGTTTAAATTTGAGGTTAGAATCTCGAGCTATACTTGTTGGTTAATAGTGTATAAAGTATTTTAATGTGACGTCACCAGTCAAGAAGGTTAGGTCATTTTGTCAAGAAGGTTAGGTTCAGATCAAAATTTACATTACGCTATAACGGTATTTTTAATAAAAAGTGATTTTAATGACAACACAAACATGAATTGAAATTGAAATTAAAATAAATACGCTAAAAACCAGATTGAACTTTCCCATAGATTGATAAATATTGGTAATTTTGCCGCTCACTTATTACCAATTCGCCAAACAGCCAGACCCGAATTGAGTAAACGTTACTTTAAAGCGTTGAACCTAAAATTTGCATAAACGTAAACAACAAAATACTCTTAACTAAATTTTACAAATTGCCGAATATTTCGCAGAAATAATATTGCATTTTACTTGATAAACAAATGGTAATTAAGATTGAAGGTAAATTAAAACTGCCATCAGCAATAACAATAAAATTTGCAAAGAGTCAAGGGAAGAGGAACGTTTTAAATGTATGAAACGATTTTAAACAGAACATATGAATAAAATAATGCAGCTAATTAAAAAAGGGCGAAAATAAAATTTCTAGAAAGCAAGAGCGAAAGACTCAGAGTCAGGTTGTAATTTCATTTCATACTTTTATCCACGTAAATTTATCACTTGCTACCGGACGTCCGGTTTAATCTACTAATTTGCGTTATACAGAGACTGGGTCTTCCCCTTGTAGGTAATGTGCTGCGTCGGCCTGCACGTAAACGTGAGTGCGAAAGCAACGAATGAGACGGCGGAATCACGAAAACGTGGCTGCAACATTCTCTTTTGTCCGACAAACAACCAAGGGAAAAACTCACTTTGAAAAATTATGTTTCATTTTGTACGTTGCATCCTACAATTCTACACAATCAATCCTTTTTACATATGGCCTACGACTGACGAGTTTTTTTTTAAAGATATATATATTTTAAACGTAGTAGAAAACTAATGTTATTAATTCGTTAAAAAAAAGAAGATAAAATAATTTTTTTTCGCGTAATTAACTCTATGTGATTTTTTTTTTCTCACAGTCAGTGGCGTAACAGGAAGGGCAAGAGCCATGGGTCAAAACCCTAGTTCTGAGAAAAACGAGTTTGAAGTTTAAGACTACCTTTAGCGCTCCTGTAATTTAATAATTAAAAATAGGATTATTTTGTGTTTTTAATTACTATCAAGTTATGATAAACGTATGATTCGACGTGGGACAGTACGTAGTTTGTTTTTCATCAATTAAAAAAATTCGAAAATCTTAACCTCTTTTATAGAAAAATGCGCTAATATCTCAGAAAATAAAATGGACAAAGTGGTCCCTTTTCATGCCAACGTACACATGTATAATAATTTAAAAGTTTAATTAATTCATTCATTGTGTTGACACCTGACATTTGTCACTGGATGTTTTTTTCTTTGAAAATTTTAAAATATATTTCACCTGTTCACCTTTTAGTTAATGTGAACTTGCATTGATGAAAAGTTCAATTAATCCACGTTTCAAATATACTAAAATTGAAGTGATTTAAAATTTTTTTCAATTTTTAATAATTTTTTTTTATTATGTCCAAGTCGAAATTTCGCTCCTCTGTTGATCCTCTTTTGATACTCTAGGACAAAGGATCAAAAGAGGATCAGAATTTCGACTCTAGTGATTTCAATTACTTAAACTATAATTTTGTACTACTTTTATCTTTTTCCAATTATTTTCTGCAATTTTTAATTATTTTTAAATTGTTTCCTGAAATCTAAAACTCACCTTCTTCAAATTTCAATTATTTTGTGTAGTTTATTCAATCACTTTTTCAATTTTAATTATTTTTCCCTTGATTTTAAATAAATTTAATTATTTATTCCTAAAGTCTATATTATTCATCACAAATAAGAATTAATTTTTTTATTTTGCCATTATTTTTGCCATTTCACAATTAGTGTCTTCAATTTTCATTTCTCTTTATTATTTTGCAATTAATTTCTCTATCTTTTGACATTTTTATTACTTTTGAATTAATTATCTAAATTTTAAATTATTATCTCAAATTTAGATTATTGCCAATAATTTTTCATGTTTTTGACGATTTTTCTGTTATTTTCTTTTGGTTAAAATTACATTTTTCAATTTTTCTATTATTTCTTTTAATTTTCAATTATTTTCATTAATTTGGAATAATTTTAAAAATTTCATTTATTTATCTAAAATTTTGATTTCTTTCATCAATTTTCGATTATTTCTGTGATTTTTTAATTATTCTCTTTAATTAAAATTTTTTAGGTAAATTTGTAATCATTTTCTTTTTTTAAACGATAACAATAATATTTTTCATATATTTCTCTTAAATTTTATTAATTTATTTACTGTTTTCAATTTTTCATACTTAAATTATTTTTATCATATTTCAATTTTTTTTCTCCATCTTATATTATTTTCAGCATATTTTAATTAATTTTTCAATTTTGAATTAATTTTATCATTTTTCAATTATTTTTCTCGAATGTTATCCATTATTCTCATTTTCTGCAATTATTTTCTAAAATTTTTAAGTAGTTTTCTAAAATTTCAATTCTTTTCTTAAATTTTTAATTATTTTCGTTTGTTTTCATAATTTCCAAAAAATTTTATTAATTATTGTAAATTTCAATTATTTTTAGCTTTCTTTAATTTTCTTTTTTCAAATTTTTAGTTATTCTCATTTTTTAAAATTAATTTCTAAGCTCTTCATGGATTTTTCTTAAAGTTTAATTATTTATTTTTTTTATTACAAAAAAAATTCTTTAATTTTTTCATTTATTTCTCTCAAATGTTATTCATTTTTGACAACTTATCATTGTTTTTATCAAGTTTTAATTATTTTTTTTAAAGTTTCAAATTTTAAAATCATTTTTCACTTATTTTCCACAATTTATTTCCTTCAATTTTTAATTTTTTTTTGCGTTTGTTTTATAATTTCTAAAATTTCTAAACTATTTATCTGACATTTCAATTGTTTCATTCAATTTTTAATTTTTTATTCAATTTTTCATTACTTTCGTTCTTCTTCATAATTTCCAAAAAGTTTTTAATTATTTCTCTCTAATTAAAAATTATTTCTCTTCAATCTTGAATTATATTTATCTTTTTCATTTATTTTCTCTATTTTTTAATTAATTTCTTTTTTTTCAAAGAACTTCTGAAATTTTTTTAACTTTCCTTTATTTAATATAGTACCGTCAAGTGGGGCTATTTTGTGCACAAAACCGCTCTTTTTACACTCTATGCTTCATTAAAATTCAGAATTTCAAAAAATAAAGAATTTATCTAATCAGTTATGTTGTAGACATCCTTCTAAAGGTGTCGTATGAGTTAGCCGACAAGAAAAAAATTTTTGTCTGAGTTATAGAAACTCAAAGTTGTGCACAAAATAAACCCCATGGTGGGGCTATTTTGTGCATCAAAGTTTGCTTATTTATAAAGTTGGTAAAACATTTTTTTTTGACCGTTTTTGCTATATGAAATATTATTTCTAGATATTCTAGAGTACAATAAAGAAAAACAAAGCCAGAAATATTTTTTTTTTAGGAATTGTTTAATTAGTTTGAAAGTAAAACACAAAAATTTCACAAAAATGTAGATTTACAAAAAAAGTTATTTCTTTAAGAAAATTTTACTTAAAATAAATTCTATTACACTTCTTGAGTTATTTTAAGTGAAAAAGTTTCAAAATTAACTTGAAAAGCATGTAATTATTAATGTTACTTTTTTGAGGTTTTTAAGGCACCATGAAATTTTATGCTTATTTCTTGTCTTTTATAACAAAAATAAGACAAAAATGTTTAAAAACGAAATTCTAAACTAATTTTTACTAACTACAAAACAAATTATTAAAAAAAACTTGATTTTAAAGAATGCACAAAATAACCCACCAAATCCTGGTTTTTCAGTTTTTTACACTTTTTTCTTAAAATATGCAATAAAAAGTTGGCGCATCACGTATACATCATCTCAACTAAATTGTCAACAAGTATTATTAATACCTTTAGAAACACTTTTAAACTTCCGGAAATCTGAACAGAATTTTGAGAACATTGAAATTTTTCAGCTTGATTTTGACGACTTTAGGATTTTTTTTCTATTTTCTGACAAAGAATTAAGTAAATTCATTAAGTACTCTCTGTAGTCTAGATATTAGAAAGTATTTATACCAAGTAGCAAACTTAAGCAACTGAATATCAAGATTTTATTCATTAAAAACCTTGCGTGCACAAAATAACCCCACAGCGCACAAAATAGCCCCACTTGACGGTATGTAATTTTTTCAATTATTTTCTGAAATTTTAATTATTTCTTTTAATTTTAAATTATTTATCTCAATTTTAAATCATTTTTTTTAACTTATAGACAATTTAAAAACGCACTGATTGGGATATGATTTTTAATAAGATTATAAAATAAATACAAATAATTACCTCACTTAAATTTTTTTCAATTTACCATTATATTAATTACCTCACTTGAAAATAAAAAGTTTTATATTATGTTACAAAAAGTTAGAACATATCAATATTTTTAAAAGTTTTTTCAACAAAATTTATTTAAACTTCTATACAAACTTGATTACTTAAATTCAAATTTATTCCAAATTGTTATTGATAAGAATAATTCTTAAGAAATCTTCAAACAATACGGAATTTAATTAATAACAAACCATTCTTCAAAATTTCTATAAATATAAATGTTTTAAAATTAAAAAACTCCCAACTTTAATTGATTAAAATTTAAATTATCCTAAACTTCAATTAATCAAAATTGTAACACAAACCAAAGTTTTAAGATTTATTACTCATTTTTATTCCAATTTTCCACCTTTACAAATTAAATTAAACTAAAAAATATAAACTTAATTTTATTAATACGAATTTAAATTGCTTAAAAGTTTAATTAATAGTATAAACTATTTGAACTATGAATTATTTAAATATTAACAATAATAAACTTTAATTATTTAAAACTCTTAATAAATCAAATTTTAATAAATTCATGTTAATATTACTATAAATTTAAAAAATTTTTAATTCTATACCAATGCATATAATAGGTATTTCAAATTTCAACCAATATATAAAAATTTATAGAAATTTCGAAATTTCAAATCGATTCAAACTTTAATCACTTAATACCTTATTTTATCGATTCTAAATTAAAAAATATTAAAAAGTAAAAAAAAGTCTGCATGACCTAAATATGTTTATATTTTAAAATACAATTAATTTTTTTCTTAATTTCCGAAAATTAGCGAATTTAAAAAAAATTAATTTTAAGACAAAATTTAAATAAATTTTCATCAAGGACATTTTTAAAAATATATTTTTTTAGTAATTTTACAAAATTTGGTGTCAAAATAAGAATTATTTTTAAAGAAAATTTACGGACAAATTTTGCCTACACCAGTGAATAGCGTATGAAGATTTTAACTTTAATAATAAAAATAAAAAAAATTAAGAGAGAAATAAATTATAAAAAAGGCATTTAAAATCCTTAAAAAATATTTAAAAACGGTGCTCGCTTTTTTCAGCGACACAATTCACGATATCTCATTCTTTATTTTTATTTATATTGAATTTTTTAGAAGTAATTGAAAGCTAGAGATGTAATTATGTTAATTATTCATATAAGTTACAGTAGGTATAAAATTTTCATGAATTTTCATTCCATATGTTTAAAGTTTTTTGAATCTTTATTAAAATGGGTAAAGTAGATTTAAACAAGACACGGTTATATTTTAATACATTATTATTGCAAATAAAATATAAATTTGTTAATTAATTTAAAATCTAGGTTTAGATCTTTAGGAGAATTAATAATTAAATAAATAAAATTAAAAATTGTATAAAATTAATATAATAATATTGTAGGGATTCTTCAATTACACCACAATCACTTTAGTTAAAATTACTATATAATGATAGAAAAAATATAAAATGTGTACAATGTAATTAAAATGTTCGTCAATGTTACAAAAGTAGCTCAACGGCTGAGCAAGCAACCTTAACTGACCATAGCTTCGTCAGAGAACTAACAATAAGTGTCGCTTCGGTCTCAATGTGGTGGCGCTACGATAGCTACCGCCAAATTTAAACTAAACATAAAATATTATAATTATAAAAATCAATCTTTACAATATAGTGCCAAACTTCAGGTGTCGACAGAATAAAAGAATAAATAAATAAATAAAGTTTGCGATTATTCATATTATTAATTAACAATTTTTTCTATTTATTCAAATATATTATGTTATTAGGGTTTCGTGGTTCGGGACCGAAACCCTTATAGTGAGACTTTGTCGTCCGTCCGTCCGTCCGTCCGTCCGTCCGTCGTTCACAGCCAATAGCAGTCAATTTTAGGTTGTGCGCGAGAGAGAGGGTGATAGTGAGAGACAGAGACGGAAACACACGAACCAATCGCAGTCAATTTTAGGTTGTGCGCGAGAGAGAGGGTGATAGTGAGAGACAGAGACAGAAACACACGAACCAATAGGTGTCAATTTTAGGTTGTGTGCGAGAGAGAGGGTGATAGTGAGAGACAGAGACGGAAACACACGAACCAATAGCTGTCAATTTTAGGTTGTGTGCGAGAGAGAGGGTGATAGTAAGAGACAGACGGAAACACACGAACCAATAGCTGTCAATTTTAGGTTGTGCGCGAGAGAGAGGGTGATAGTGAGAGACAGAGACGGAAACACACGAACCAATAGCTGTCAATTTTAGGTTGTGCGCGAGAGAGAGGGTGATAGTGAGAGACAGAGACGGAAACACACGAACCAATTGCTGTCAATTTTAGGTTGTGCGCGAGAGAAAGGGTGATAGTGAGAGACAGAGACGGAAACACACGAACCAATAGCAGTCAATTTTAGGTTGTGCGCGAGAGAGAGGGTGATAGTGAGAGACAGAGACGGAAACACACGAACCAATAGCTGTCAATTTTAGGTTGTGCGCGAGAGAGAGGGTGATAGTGAGAGACAGAGACGGAAACACACGAACCAATAGCTGTCAATTTTAGGTTGTGCGCGAGAGAGAGGGTGATAGTGAGAGACAGAGACGGAAACACACGAACCAATTGCTGTCAATTTTAGGTTGTGCGCGAGAGAAAGGGTGATAGTGAGAGACAGAGACGGAAACACACGAACCAATCGCAGTCAATTTTAGGTTGTGCGCGAGAGAGAGGGTGATAGTGAGAGACAGAGACAGAAACACACGAACCAATAGGTGTCAATTTTAGGTTGTGTGCGAGAGAGAGGGTGATAGTGAGAGACAGAGACGGAAACACACGAACCAATAGCTGTCAATTTTAGGTTGTGCGCGAGAGAGAGGGTGATAGTGAGAGACAGAGACGGAAACACACGAACCAATAGCTGTCAATTTTAGGTTGTGTGCGAGAGAGAGGGTGATAGTAAGAGACAGAGACGGAAACACACGAACCAATAGCTGTCAATTTTAGGTTGTGCGCGAGAGAGAGGGTGATAGTGAGAGACAGAGACGGAAACACACGAACCAATAGCTGTCAATTTTAGGTTGTGCGCGAGAGAGAGGGTGATAGTGAGAGACAGAGACGGAAACACACGAACCAATAGCTGTCAATTTTAGGTTGTGCGCGAGAGAGAGGGTGATAGTGAGAGACAGAGACGGAAACACACGAACCAATAGCTGTCAATTTTAGGTTGTGTGCGAGAGAGAGGGTGATAGTAAGAGACAGAGACGGAAACACACGAACCAATAGCTGTCAATTTTAGGTTGTGCGCGAGAGAGAGGGTGATAGTGAGAGACAGAGACGGAAACACACGAACCAATAGCTGTCAATTTTAGGTTGTGCGCGAGAGAGAGGGTGATAGTGAGAGACAGAGACGGAAACACACGAACCAATAGCTGTCAATTTTAGGTTGTGCGCGAGAGAGAGGGTGATAGTGAGAGACAGAGACGGAAACACACGAACCAATAGCTGTCAATTTTAGGTTGTGCGCGAGAGAGAGGGTGATAGTGAGAGACAGAGACGGAAACACACGAACCAATTGCTGTCAATTTTAGGTTGTGCGCGAGAGAAAGGGTGATAGTGAGAGACAGAGACGGAAACACACGAACCAATAGCAGTCAATTTTAGGTTGTGCGCGAGAGAGAGGGTGATAGTGAGAGACAGAGACGGAAACACACGAACCAATAGCTGTCAATTTTAGGTTGTGCGCGAGAGAGAGGGTGATAGTGAGAGACAGAGACGGAAACACACGAACCAATAGCTGTCAATTTTAGGTTGTGCGCGAGAGAGAGGGTGATAGTGAGAGACAGAGACGGAAACACACGAACCAATAGCTGTCAATTTTAGGTTGTGCGCGAGAGAGAGGGTGATAGTGAGAGACAGAGACGGAAACACACGAACCAATTGCTGTCAATTTTAGGTTGTGCGCGAGAGAAAGGGTGATAGTGAGAGACAGAGACGGAAACACACGAACCAATAGCAGTCAATTTTAGGTTGTGCGCGAGAGAGAGGGTGATAGTGAGAGACAGAGACGGAAACACACGAACCAATAGCTGTCAATTTTAGGTTGTGCGCGAGAGAGAGGGTGATAGTGAGAGACAGAGACGGAAACACACGAACCAATAGCTGTCAATTTTAGGTTGTGCGCGAGAGAGAGGGTGATAGTGAGAGACAGAGACGGAAACACACGAACCAATAGCTGTCAATTTTAGGTTGTGCGCGAGAGAGAGGGTGATAGTGAGAGACAGAGACGGAAACACACGAACCAATAGCTGTCAATTTTAGGTTGTGCGCGAGAGAGAGGGTGATAGTGAGAGACAGAGACGGAAACACACGAACCAATTGCTGTCAATTTTAGGTTGTGCGCGAGAGAAAGGGTGATAGTGAGAGACAGAGACGGAAACACACGAACCAATCGCAGTCAATTTTAGGTTGTGCGCGAGAGAGAGGGTGATAGTGAGAGACAGAGACGGAAACACACGAACCAATAGCTGTCAATTTTAGGTTGTGCGCGAGAGAGAGGGTGATAGTGAGAGACAGAGACGGAAACACACGAACCAATAGCTGTCAATTTTAGGTTGTGCGCGAGAGAGAGGGTGATAGTGAGAGACAGAGACGGAAACACACGAACCAATTGCTGTCAATTTTAGGTTGTGCGCGAGAGAAAGGGTGATAGTGAGAGACAGAGACGGAAACACACGAACCAATAGCAGTCAATTTTAGGTTGTGCGCGAGAGAGAGGGTGATAGTGAGAGACAGAGACGGAAACACACGAACCAATAGCTGTCAATTTTAGGTTGTGCGCGAGAGAGAGGGTGATAGTGAGAGACAGAGACGGAAACACACGAACCAATAGCTGTCAATTTTAGGTTGTGCGCGAGAGAGAGGGTGATAGTGAGAGACAGAGACGGAAACACACGAACCAATAGCTGTCAATTTTAGGTTGTGCGCGAGAGAGAGGGTGATAGTGAGAGACAGAGACGGAAACACACGAACCAATTGCTGTCAATTTTAGGTTGTGCGCGAGAGAAAGGGTGATAGTGAGAGACAGAGACGGAAACACACGAACCAATAGCAGTCAATTTTAGGTTGTGCGCGAGAGAGAGGGTGATAGTGAGAGACAGAGACGGAAACACACGAACCAATAGCTGTCAATTTTAGGTTGTGCGCGAGAGAGAGGGTGATAGTGAGAGACAGAGACGGAAACACACGAACCAATAGCTGTCAATTTTAGGTTGTGCGCGAGAGAGAGGGTGATAGTGAGAGACAGAGACGGAAACACACGAACCAATAGCTGTCAATTTTAGGTTGTGCGCGAGAGAGAGGGTGATAGTGAGAGACAGAGACGGAAACACACGAACCAATAGCTGTCAATTTTAGGTTGTGCGCGAGAGAGAGGGTGATAGTGAGAGACAGAGACGGAAACACACGAACCAATTGCTGTCAATTTTACGTTGTGCGCGAGAGAAAGGGTGATAGTGAGAGACAGAGACGGAAACACACGAACCAATCGCAGTCAATTTTAGGTTGTGCGCGAGAGAGAGGGTGATAGTGAGAGACAGAGACGGAAACACACGAACCAATAGCTGTCAATTTTAGGTTGTGCGCGAGAGAGAGGGTGATAGTCAGAGACAGAGACGGAAACACACGAACCAATAGCTGTCAATTTTAGGTTGTGCGCGAGAGAGAGGGTGATAGTGAGAGACAGAGACGGAAACACACGAACCAATTGCTGTCAATTTTAGGTTGTGCGCGAGAGAAAGGGTGATAGTGAGAGACAGAGACGGAAACACACGAACCAATAGCAGTCAATTTTAGGTTGTGCGCGAGAGAGAGGGTGATAGTGAGAGACAGAGACGGAAACACACGAACCAATAGCTGTCAATTTTAGGTTGTGCGCGAGAGAGAGGGTGATAGTGAGAGACAGAGACGGAAACACACGAACCAATAGCTGTCAATTTTAGGTTGTGCGCGAGAGAGAGGGTGATAGTGAGAGACAGAGACGGAAACACACGAACCAATTGCTGTCAATTTTAGGTTGTGCGCGAGAGAAAGGGTGATAGTGAGAGACAGAGACGGAAACACACGAACCAATAGCTGTCAATTTTAGGTTGTGCGCGAGAGAGAGGGTGATAGTGAGAGACAGAGACGGAAACACACGAACCAATAGCAGTCAATTTTAGGTTGTGCGCGAGAGAGAGGGTGATAGTGAGAGACAGAGACGGAAACACACGAACCAATAGCTGTCAATTTTAGGTTGTGCGCGAGAGAGAGGGTGATAGTGAGAGACAGAGACGGAAACACACGAACCAATAGCAGTCAATTTTAGGTTGTGCGCGAGAGAGAGGGTGATAGTGAGAGACAGAGACGGAAACACACGAACCAATAGCTGTCAATTTTAGGTTGTGCGCGAGAGAGAGGGTGATAGTGAGAGACAGAGACGGAAACACACGAACCAATAGCTGTCAATTTTAGGTTGTGCGCGAGAGAGAGGGTGATAGTGAGAGACAGAGACGGAAACACACGAACCAATAGCTGTCAATTTTAGGTTGTGCGCGAGTGAGAGGGTGATAGTGACAGACAGAGACGGAAACACACGAACCAATAGCTGTCAATTTTAGGTTGTGCGCGAGAGAGAGGGTGATAGTGAGAGACAGAGACGGAAACACACGAACCAATAGCTGTCAATTTTAGGTTGTGTGCGAGAGAGAGGGTGATAGTGAGAGACAGAGACGGAAACACACGAACCAATAGCTGTCAATTTTAGGTTGTGCGCGAGAGAGAGGGTGATAGTGAGAGACAGAGACGGAAACACACGAACCAATAGCTGTCAATTTTAGGTTGTGCGCGAGAGAGAGGGTGATAGTGAGAGACAGAGACGGAAACACACGAACCAATAGCTGTCAATTTTAGGTTGTGCGCGAGAGAGAGGGTGATAGTGAGAGACAGAGACGGAAACACACGAACCAATAGCTGTCAATTTTAGGTTGTGCGCGAGAGAGAGGGTGATAGTGAGAGACAGAGACGGAAACACACGAACCAATAGCTGTCAATTTTAGGTTGTGCGCGAGAGAGAGGGTGATAGTGAGAGACAGAGACGGAAACACACGAACCAATAGCTGTCAATTTTAGGTTGTGCGCGAGTGAGAGGGTGATAGTGACAGACAGAGACGGAAACACACGAACCAATAGGTGTCAATTTTAGGTTGTGCGCGAGAGAGAGGGTGATAGTGAGAGACAGAGACGGAAACACACGAACCAATAGGTGTCAATTTTAGGTTGTGCGCGAGAGAGAGGGTGATAGTGAGAGACAGAGACGGAAACACACGAACCAATAGGTGTCAATTTTAGGTTGTGCGCGAGAGAGAGGGTGATAGTGAGAGACAGAGACGGAAACACACGAACCAATAGCTGTCAATTTTAGGTTGTGCGCGAGAGAGAGGGTGATAGTGAGAGACAGAGACGGAAACACACGAACCAATAGGTGTCAATTTTAGGTTGTGCGCGAGAGAGAGGGTGATAGTGAGAGACAGAGACAAAAACACACGAACCAATAGCTGTCAATTTTAGGTTGTGTGCGAGAGAGAGGGTGATAGTCAGAGACAGAGACGAAAACACACGAACCAATAGCTGTCATTTTAGGTTGTGTGCTAGAGGGAGTTCAACACATAATTAATGATTAAGGGGCAATTTTAAAGGGTGGTTTTTGATGCTGATATTGGTAAGGTAGATATACCTTAGATTTTTTTATTGAATCTGAGACCAAAATATCTTTGAAACCATTAACGTTTTTTTCTTTAATTATTGCTACCTTAAGACGTCTTTTAAATTGAATTCATAGATTAAGGCGATATTTCACACACTGGATGGTTACGGATACACCCGAATGGTTCCGAAAACACCCAAAGGCTTTCGATAACACCCAAAGGGGTCCGGAAACTCCCTAATGATAACGGAAACCCTCAAGTGGTTACGCAAACAACCGAATGGTTCCGGAAACACCAGAATGGTAACGGAAACCCTCGAGTGGTTCCGGAAACACCCGAGTGGTTCCGAATACACCCGAATGGTTACGGAAACACCCGAATGGTAACGGAAACATCCGAGTAGTTACGGAAACACCCGAGTGGTTACGGAAACACCCGAATGATTACGGAAACACCCGAGTGGTTACGGAAACACCCGAATGGTTCCGGAAACATCCGAGTGGTTACGGAAACACCCGAATGGTAACGGAAACACCCGAAAGGTTCCGGAAACACCCGAATGATTACGGAAACACCCGAATGGTTCCGAAAATACCTGAATGGTAACGGAAACACCCGAGTGGTTACGGAAACACCCGAATGGTAACGGAAACACCCGAGTGGTTACGGAAACACCCGAATGGTTCCGAATACACCCGAATGGTTACAGAAACACCCGAATGGTAACGGAAACACCCGAGTGGTTACGGAAACACCCGAGTGGTTACGGAAACACCCGAATGGTTCCGGAAACATCCGAATGGTTCCGGAAACACCCGAATGGTAACGGAAACACCCGAATGGTAACGGAAACACCCGAATGATTACGGAAACATCCGAGTGAATACGGAAACACCCGAGTGGTTACGGAAACACCCGAATGGTAACGGAAACACCCGAATGGTTCCGGAAACACCCGATAGATTCTGGAAACACCTGAATGGTTCCGAATACACTTGAATGGTTCCGAATACACTTGAAAGGTTCCGGAAACACCCGAATGGTTACGGAAACACCCGAATGGTTCCGAAAATACCTGAAAGATTCCGAATACACTCGAATGGTTACAGAAACACCCGAATAGTTCCGAAAGACACCCGAAAGGTTACGGAATTACCCGATTGGTTCTGGAAACAATTTTATTTAATACATTGATACCTTAGATTTTTGTATTGAATTTGAGACCAAAATATCTTAGAAACCGCTAACGTTTTTTTCTTTAATTATTACCAATTGGAGAGCAATTTCAAATTGAAGTGATAGTTTGAGACATTGATATTTCACACACTGATCCTTGGCATTTGTTTTGTTGTTCCTTAAGACCGTTTCAAACCTTGATACATGGAGATTAAAATTAACTCCACGTGGTGCATCTTGGAAACAATAAGCTTGTTATTATTTAAATAAGTAACAAAACAAATATAACAATTATATTGGCTAAAACCAAATGTATTCACAATACATTATAAAACAGAAACAGAAATAAAAAAGAGAGGAGATAGGTTTTTTTTACCATTTTCTGGGTGTGGGTAAGACTTGTTTGAAATCAATAATAAAAAGCCACGAAACCCTCAATTGTAGGCGCATTGCGCCTGCTTTTTGTACTGTTTATTTTTTAAATTATTTTTCACAAATTCAGTTTATTTTTATTAATTTTCAACTATTATTATCATTTTTCAATTATTGTCTCCAATTTTTCTTAAATTTAATCCCCTAGAAAAGAACAAATGGCGTCGATAGAGATTTATTATAAAGAAGCCTGTTAAAAAAAGCGATTAAAATGCTTTTCTGGTGATAAACATTTTTGAAGGAAGTCGTTAAATTTTGTGTTCGCAATATGTGTAAGATTTACGTGGCTTGTAATGACCAATCATCTGAACTTTGAGAAATGTTAGTATCTCGTGAGAATCACTCTTTGGAGTAATCGCAGCATCGATGGTGCCTGCCGCGTTAACGGTCTGTCTTTGAATCTCTTCTACAACAGTCGTGGCGCAAGTGTCTTTTAAAGAGCCACTTATCATCCTCAATAGCTCTTCTCAAAGTCTTCAGGAGCGTTTTTCAAAACGTTACGACCAAATAAAACACACGATCTACCATTTCCTGTAATTTTTTTCTTCTTCTCCAATTCTTTATTGCTCTCCTTTTTTTATCAATGAAATCCATTTTTCCATTTCTATCCTCAGTTAAGATGTACGACTGTAAAGGAAAAACTTGCTATTCCCAGTAAAACGGCGCACGTTCATTTTTTATTTAAAGCACACTTTCAAAAGTAATTTAGTGCATCGTATATTTTACGTGATTTCTTTGCCTATTTAATTGAGTTATTGTTTTAATCAGACGTGTTTTTTTTCTATTTTAAAATATTGCTAAACGGGAAAATTTGTTTGTTTTGTGATTAGAATGAAAATTGGAAAACTTTCATGAAAGAAATTCTTATTTTTCGTGTCTTTGGCATAAGTTGCTTTTCGATATTATAAGGAGCTGTTTTCAGTAGAGCCCTCGCCTAACATGCCGATCACGTGGCCGGAAATTACACAAGAAGGGATTTTAATGGAAATTCAGCGTTAGTACTTGACGTATCGAGAGCGTACAAACATATTTGGATGGAGGATATTGATACGAGAAAATGAGACGCGCTCCTGGGTAAATTTAAACTTTGTTAATTGCAATTTTCGGCTAGAACATCTAATCTCGTCAGAAGTTTACCACATTTCAAGAAACTTTGCCCGACAAATAAACCATGTCCTTTTCATAAAGACTTTCCCTGTTAATTGAAATTAATTTTGATTCAATTTCATTCTAATATTCATCTTAATGAGTTGTTAACTTTTAACCATTAAATTAGAATTGATTTATAGGATTTTTATAACTTAGATGAAAAACAGATTTCCCTTCACTTTGTTAATAAAGATAAATCCTTCATCAAATATTTATTTTAAAGTTTAAGTATTTAAATTTAAACGACACCTAAACAAAATTAAAAAGAAAAAATTTTTTTATTGTTTAATTGCTTAAATTAAAAAAAAAAAATTTTCATTTTTTTTTAAAAATTTCAAATTGATACAATTTTTAGGGTTTCGTGGTTCGGGACCGAAACCCTTATAGTGAGACTTTGTCGTCCGTCCGTCCGTCCGTCCGTCGTACACAGTAGCCTATGTTACTTCAAGTAGCCTTTGTCACATTTCAAGTAGCCTATGTCACTTCAAGTAGCCTATGTCACTTCAAGAAGCCTATGCCACACTTCAAGTAGCCTATGTCACTTCAAGAAGCCTATATCACTTCAAGTAGTCTATGTCATTTAAAGTAGCCTATGTCACATTTCAAGTAGCTTATGTCACACTTCAAGTAGCCTATGTCACTTCAAGTAGCCTATGTCACTTCAAGAAGCCTATGTCACTTGAAGAAGCCTATGTCACTTTAAGTAGCCTATGCCACACTTCAAGTAGCCTATGTCACTTCAAGTAGCCTATGTCACACTTCAAGTAGCCCACGTCACTTCAAGTAGCCTGTCACTTCAAGTAGCCTATGTCACACTTTAAGTAGCCTATGTCACATTTCAAGTAGCCCATGTCACTTCAAGTGGCCTATGTCACTTTAAGTAGCCTATGTCACACTTCAAGTAGCCTATGTCACTTCAAGTAGCCTATGTCACACTTCAAGTAGTCTATGTCACTTCAAGTAGTCTATGTCACACTTCAAGTAGTCTATGTCACTTCAAGTAGCCTATATCACACTTCAAGTAGCCTATGTCACTTCGAGAAGTCTATGACACTTCAAGTAGCCTATGTCACTTCAAGTAGCATATGTCACTTCAAGAAGCCTATGCCACACTTCAAGTAGCCTATGTCACTTCAAGAAGCCTATATCACTTTAAGTAGCCTATGTCATTTAAAGTAGCCTATGTCACATTTCAAGTAGCTTATGTCACACTTCAAGTAGCCTATGTCACTTCAAGTAGCCTATGTCACTTCAAGAAGCCTATGTCACTTGAAGAAGCCTATGTCACTTTAAGTAGCCTATGTCACTTCAAGTAGCCTGTCACTTCAAGTAGCCCATGTCACTTCAAGTGGCCTATGTCACTTCAAGAAGCCTATGTCACACTTCAAGTAGCCTATGTCACACTTCAAGTAGCATATGTCACTTCAAGTAGCCTATGTCACTTCAAGAAGCCTATGTCACTTTAAGTAGCCTATGTCACACTTCAAGTAGCCTATGTCACTTCAAGTAGCCTATGTCACACTTCAAGTAGTCTATGTCACTTCAAGTAGTCTATGTCACACTTCAAGTAGTCTATGTCACTTCAAGTAGCCTATATCACACTTCAAGTAGCCTATGTCACTTCAAGTAGCCTGTCACTTCAAGTAGCATATGTCAGACTTCAAGTAGCCTATGTCACACTTCAAGTAGCCTATGTCACACTTCAAGTAGCCTATGTCACTTCAAGTAGCCTATGTCACACTTCAAGTAGTCTATGTCACTTCAAGAAGCCTATATCACTTCAAGTAGTCTATGTCATTTAAAGTAGCCTATGTCACATTTCAAGTAGCTTATGTCACACTTCATGTAGCCTATGTCACTTCAAGTAGCCTATGTCACTTCAAGAAGCCTATGTCACTTGAAGAAGCCTATGTCACTTTAAGTAGCCTATGTCACACTTCAAGTAGCCTATGTCACTTCAAGTAGCCTATATCACACTTCAAGTAGCCTATGTCACTTCAAGTAGCCTGTCACTTCAAGTAGCCTATGTCACACTTTAAGTAGCCTATGTCACATTTCAAGTAGCCCATGTCACTTCAAGTGGCCTATGTCACTTCAAGAAGCCTATGTCACTTTAAGTAGCCTATGTAATTTCAAGTAGCCTATGTCACTTCGAGAAGTCTATGACACACTTCAAGTAGCCTATGTCACTTCAAGAAGCCTATATCACTTTAAGTAGTCTATGTCATTTAAAGTAGCCTATGTCACATTTTAAGTAGCTTATGTCACTTTAAGTAGCATATGTCACACTTCAAGTAGCCTATGTCACTTCAAGTAGCCTATGTCACACTTCAAGTAGCCTATCTCACTTCAAGTAGCCTATATCACTTCAAGTAACCTGTGTCACTTTAAGTTTCCTATGTTATTCAGCTTTTCAGATTGCATGTGAGACAGACGGAAACATAGAGTAACAGAAGACCACGAAACCCTAGATTGTAGGCGCAATGCGCCTGCTTTCTGTGCTGTTTATTGAAGAAATCATCACATTTCAATTCTACAAATATCGTTTGAAAGCATTTTTTGTCACCTTTAAAACGGTTTTTTAGAAATTGCTCTACGATAATTTTTAAGGAAGATATGATCATTTGTTTATAAAAATAGCCTCTTTTTTCAATTGTTGGTAACTTGAGAACAACTGACTTTTGGAAAAAATTGTTAAGGAAAAAAATGTGCCTTTTTGTGCGTAGAATTAGGAAAAAAATATTTAAACATAAAAAAAAAATTTTTTTTATCGATATGTATTGGTTTGTATATTTTGTCCGTCTTAAAATATATTATACAGTAGGAAAAATGGAATAATTTTTTTCTTTTAATGATCAAGTATTTTTTTCCTAATTCTACGCACAAAAAAGCACATTCTTTTCCTAACAATTTTTTCCAAAAGTCAGTTGTTCTCAAGTTACCAACAATTGAAAAAAGAGGCTATTTTTATAAACAAATGATCATATCTTCCTTAAAAATTATCGTAGAGCAATTTCTAAAAAACCGTTTTAAAGGTGACAAAAAATGCTTCAAACGACTTTTGTTGAATTAAAATGTGATGATTTCTTCAAAAATTGTATCAATTTAAAATTTTAAAAAAAAATGAAAATTTTTTTTTTTAATTTATGCAATTAAACAATGAAAAAAAAGTTTCTTTTTAATTTTGTTTAGGTGTCGTTTCAAGTCAAATACTTAAACTTTAAAATAAATATTTGATGAAGGATTTATCTTTATTATTAATGAAGATACAAAACTTTTTGTAAAGGACTTGCATGCCGTAGGGTGGGCAAATCCTTTTGAGCGGCACTATACATATATTAGTCCCACCGTGTCTCTGATTTTTTCAAAAATCTTTAATATTCATTTTCAAACAGTATATTAGCCAAAAAAGCATGTAAAAAATTTCTCTATCGATTAGTATTATTATTGTTAGTATTATTATTATTATTATTATTACTTCACTTATTTTAGTTTAGAAAACACTCTTAAAAAAAAAAAAAAAATTTCAATTAAATATTACAAAATTACGAAATTCAACGTAAACAACTAGCCTAAAACATTATTTTTACTATCAAACTACCATCAAAATAACAACAAAAAACTATCGATAAATATTGAAGATATTGTTGACCCATGAAAGAGCGTCGAAAAAGTGTCTTACACGTCTGAAGTTTGTCGAAAGGTATTTCTTTTATAACTTCAAGGTCAAACCTTATTTTTTAAATTACGGTCAACTTAATTAAAATTATTATAATTTTAAATTCCTAAAATAATAAAATGTCATGTCATGTAAAGTAAGTTTGAAATTAATTTTTAATATTTCACTAAACAAATTATTATAAAAATCAGAAAGTCGAAATCGAAAACTATCGAATATATCTACTGTCCAATAAGAGGTCACGAAAGGGTCTTAGACGCCTGAACCCACGCTAAATCCTGGAAGGGATGAAACTACAGAGAACCGAGGTTTCTTAAAAAATTAATCGAAATCAAAAATCAGTTCTTGCTTCGCCACGGTAACCTCCAGTTCGCTTTCTGTAAAGATTGACTGGTAGCATAGTCTACAATTCTAATTTCTGCGGGTAATATTGTCAATTCGTATTGTGTCGGTCGCGAACAATTTTTCAGGTTGTAGTGAGTGGAAAACTAATTATAATATTATAATTGTAAAAATTGTAGTACTGTTGGAATAGAAATTGAGTGAAACTGTGAAACTAGTAAAGGTGTAAGAACTCTTTACATAATTATTAACAATTTTCAATTCTTTAACCCTTTAAAAGTTTGAATCCTTCTAACCCTTGACTTCAATCCCTATGTCCAAGAATCTTTATTGAACAGTAAAATTGTAAATCATCGAGCCAACTGTCTTTGGTTGTTCACCTTTACTTGAGAAAGGACCTGGTTTCACCTTCGTGCTGATATATAAAAATGCTATTCGTATAATGAAGAACAATACCTACGCACTGCCTTTTCATTTGGAATGAGTCGCGGACTATTTCTATTTTTATCCCAGAGAGCACGAACCTGCGAAGCCAATAAACTTCATCGACCCTTCTTTCTACACATCTTGAACGATCACACTATATATTCGGAGAGCTCTACCGAGGCGTTTTTTAATTATTAAACACAGCAAGTTAAAAATTTTACTCGGCTTTTTCCACGAGCAAAATTTCCCTAGCTAAATATCATTCATTGCTTCAGTGAATGATGATTTCTTAAAAACAACCAAAAATACACAAACAAGGGATTTCTCCTCTCATCTTCCTTCTCTCACTCCTCTAAAAATTATATTCAATAAAATAAATATTCACAAATTATATAATCCAATTGATGCTTGTTCAGCGGACGTTCTTTTACCCTGTTCCCTTAGTTCAAATCCTGCCGGGTTTGTAGGTAAAATATTAAAATAATATAATTGTAGTTAGTCCGGACATAATTCAACCAAGTTTAAAAAACAGCATGCTTTAATTTTCAATTGTGTCAGTTAAAAATGTGATAGGTGTACAGAGAACATTTTAAAAAAATTGTAATCGACCCCCAGGCGAGCTAGATGAACTGGTGAAAATTTTGCAAATGCTGTTAAAAGAATTTTCGCTGATAGGGGATAAAATAAAACTAATTTAAAATGAAATGAAGAGAAAAATAAATGTGAGCTTTCTCATGTGCAACATCGCAAAAACACGTTACTCGCGAAATTACAGAGTTCGACTTGGGAATTAGAGTTTGGTCCCAATTGCAGGTCCAATATTCATTCCTCGTGGTGTGGTCGAAGGGAAAATGTGCGGAGACTATCAGTCATCGGATAATTCAATAGAACACCTATCAATCGAGACCATCGCTCAATTTCCCGCGTGACGTTTCTGGGGAAAGCCGTTACAGAGTACCGGTTTCGCAGTACTGTAGAAGGCTAATTGGACCATGGATGTGTCTAATCGAAGCTAATGCCAGTTGAGTCGTGTCTGGTGTTTCGGGGGTACAGTAACCCATAAATTATCGATAAGCTCGACAGTTGCATCAGCGCGTTTCGTATCAATGAAGTTAGGAGTCAGGACAATACATGCACATTTTACACACACTCCCCGACGTCATATCTACGGAATCAAAAAGACAATAGCTCAGCTGTGAGCGGTGCCTGATGGTCCTAGAAATCCGGAAACAGGAATTCTGCTACGAATCCAGAGCCTTCGTATGTCACGTCACGTATTTGACGATGAAAATACGTCCTCATTGTGAGAATGTGTGTACGTTCCTCCGTGTGGTTACATAGTTATCGAGAGAGCGCTATCTGTCATGTTCAGCGGCCACAACTTGCCACTTGACTCTCTACAATCAGCACGATTGCGGCGTATCATTTGTGTCTAAAGCGGCAGCTGTCTACTTCCATTTCTCTTCGTTTCCATTGATTTTCATAACTTCTGACATAATTTCTGTTTACCTTCTTTCACATCAAACTCACCATTCAACATTTAATTGAAAAATGAAATTTTTTGATTTTTTAATTAAGACCACCCTTTAAAGTAACTTGCAAGATTATGTATCAACTGTGATTCCTGGTAAAAAATAAAATTTCAAACCAATGAAATTGAATATTAAACTTTTATACATTGAAAATTTTTTAAGCACGTAGTATTCTGGTAAAAATTTCGGCCAATAGCTTTTCTTGGGTTGTCAGAGGTGGGGGGATCGTATATCGCTCTCGAGGTTTCGGAAATTAAGAAGTCAGTTATTGACTAATTGTCACCCGCCGAGACCGGTTGTGGATCCAAACCGCGCTGCCTGGCACTCACCGAGAACACAATAGGTTCGTTAAATTTTTATTAAATAATTTTGGTACTTTTCTTAAATATATTTCACGTCGAATAATATTAATTAAGAGATCTTTTTTTGTCCTCTCTGCTATAGAGTCGAGCAACTTACACATACGATGCTTTTTGATCATACAAATGTATAATACGATAATGACCCTTCTGCAGGTTCACCTACAGAAACCTTGTTACCTTTTACTTTCTCTAAATGAAGGAACAATTGAAAAAAAAGAAAATAATATCTACTTGAATTTGAATTTATCTCTCAGCTGTATTTAATATTTAGGATGATTATAACGATCACTATGGTTCATTGTAAATCATATTAACCTTTATCTTTGATAACTTACTAATTTGTAAACGTCTATAAAATGTTATTTTTTTCAAAAATTATTTGATTCATCTTTTGACGTTAATTTCTTGACCTGATTTGGAGTGATCTTTATAATCATCTTCAATATTAAAATAATATCTAGTCTGCTGTTGATTCAATTTCATAACGAATTCGAGACGATACATAAGAGAACCAATTTCTAAGAAGCAAATTTAAACACAAAACTTTGGTTTGATGACAATAAAAAAGTCCAAGAAAGCCGAACTTGTACAGCAAGGAAATAAAAGAGAGTAAGATAGAGAATTTGACATGCAGCTTTGCACAGAGACCTTCTGGGCGATCAGGAAAGTTCGTTCAGGCTTTGCGTCTGGACGAAAAAGTTAAAAGAAACGATCCCGTGAAGATTGAGTACCTGCCTTTGCAGCGACGATCTACGGGCTGACTCCCCGGGGCATTAAAAATTCAAATCCGCGACGAGTGATAGCCTTAGTAAATTATACCAATGGTCAAGAAAGACTAGAACTGAAATATATCCTGGCCAGAGCGACGAGGAGATTCGCTTCTAGCAATCCGCAGCAAATTCCTCGTCCATCTATTTTCCGTCGTGTAGGAGATTAAATTTCCGGGAATAATACCATCCATGCTTCCTTGCTCTGGAGTTAACATGATGTTTACGGTACCAAAGGACAAAGCTCGCAAAATTATGTCGAAACTCTTCTCCGAGATTTATGACTTACGCTCCAAAAAGCTCGTCTTCTTTATTCGACATCTCAATTTCTTAGATGAAGTCGTCTCGTCTCAAATTTCAAATTATTCCTTTTTACCCAGCAATCATTTTTTTACAATTATTTAGTTTTAAAGAATGCTTTATAAGAAAGTATTCAAGCAATAAGAAAAGAAATATATTAAAAGCTTATACACTGCAGAAACATTTGTTGTATGCAAAATGCAATATTTCTGTTACTGAACCATAAATAGATTTGAAAAATGTAAAGAGAGATTGAGAGTGTAATGATGATGTGAGAGAATAAAACTCAAGTATTATTTGTGAACATCATGAGACATATTATACCTGGCGAAGAAACCGATAATAATACTTCCATGATACATTGTTTACTCTTAAGAATCCTTCAAGCGTAGCATTATGTTTCCAATAAGTAAATATGTTCAATGATCAAAAAGCCTTACTGTCAACTTTTCCCCGCAATATTCTCGTCAATACTTAAGATAAGCTTATTACCTAATAAGAGAAAAGTTTGATAGAAAATACTCCAATCGATGTTTTCAGATTTATAATAAAGTGCTAGTCTTCAGCTTATAACTTTAAGAAAACTAAAGAAGCTTATGTATTTTTTTAAGAGACCAGTTTATAATTTTCAAGACGAATTATTAAATTAATGAGAATTTAACTGTATAAATATTTAATTGATATATTTTTTATAAACTCTTTAATAATTTATTATTGTTTAATAAATCAAATATTGTATTCTGAAACAAAGTAATTCAAATGGAAGGAAATAAGATTTCTTTCTTTGAAGGTTTATTTAAAGCAAACACAAACAATATTCGTTTAATTCCCTATTTTAAGTTAATCAATATTTCCCTTTTCATAACATTTAAAAAATTCAATTCTATTCTTTATTTCAATAAATATTTCTTAATAATCGTTCTCTTTAAGTAAATTTAATGAAATTAAAATCATTTACAAATCTTTTATTCGCTTTGCACATTTTCAATGTCAATGTCTGTCATATAATATTACAATGTATTTAATCAATTAACTATTACTCACCAAGAATTATATTGCGTTATTTTTTGAGGCGTTTAAAATCTTTTTCAATATTTCTTCAACGATCTTTTTAATTCTCTCTTTTGTTTTTTTAATAACCTTTTAATTTGACTTTTAATAAATAATAACCTGTTAAAATAAATTTCACGACTCTGATTTCAATGTAAATATACTCGAATATAAAAACAATCTTTAAACTCAATATCTTACTTGCAACAACAATCATGTTTGTTTATTTATGTAAACTCATAAAATAGGTTCCGTGTTTAAGAGATCTGAAATTTTTCTTTCACAGAAGATTTCATTTCTTCTTTTTCAATTATTCTATTAGTAATTTAAAAAAGAAAAATGTTAGAATTCTATGAATCAATGATTATTTTGGTTTCAATAATTGTACGAAATTCAGTTTATTTTTAAGTCAAACATTTTTTAGGTTTTTGTTAATATTCAGTTTAATTAAAATTTTTAAAATTCTTCTAGTTAATAGTGTATCTAAATTTCAAAGTGAAATTTCTTCTAGTTGAATGCTAATGTTTGTTAAATCTAAAAGTTAAAACTCTGTTTTGCTATTTGTTAACGTTTAGTTTATTTAAAATTTAAAGCTTTGTTTAATCAATTACACAAAATTTTCTTCATTATTTAATGGTATTGTTTAATTTTAAAAAAAGTTAGAAAGTCTTAATTAACGTTAAATTTTCAGTATCACGTTTAGTTTAATTTCTAGGACAACGTTTAGTTAAATTTTCAGAACGAACTTGAGTTAAATTTGCATGTTAAATTTTCAGAATAACGTTTAGTTTGATTTCCAGTAGTGCAAATCGATTTTGTTCAGCCGGCATGCTTTAAATTGAAAGTCACACTTTAGTTTGACATTTTAATATTTCAGTTCAGCGTATGATTAAAGTTTATATTTTTGCAGAAAATTCTCTCTTGAATGTTTCATTTTTCCAAATAAAAGAAATTTGCATTCATCAGTAAATTTTCTTTCAAACTTGATAATAATTATATTCTTAATAATAAATTCCATTGAAAGAGATTGGGTTGCTGATTATGAATCTAAAGTCAGATTTTCCGAATTTTCAAAATTTAAAATGGTGGATCTAATATGATAAATTTGAGCAATTTTAAAAAATGTCCGCTATTTTGAATTTTTAAAATCTGACTTACTAATTTTTAACATATAATAGTAACGTTGGTGATCAAAACAAATCTAAATTAATTGTTTAATAATATACAAATTCAAAAGTAAATTTTATGGAGAATTTTCCTCTGCG
Organism: Ganaspis brasiliensis; assembly: GCA_037103525.1. Classification (NCBI taxonomy): domain Eukaryota; kingdom Metazoa; phylum Arthropoda; class Insecta; order Hymenoptera; family Figitidae; genus Ganaspis; species Ganaspis brasiliensis. The sequence continues at coordinate 6,809,829 of JAZKLR010000185.1, forward strand.
TGTAAAACATGATTGCTATTTTTGGTTGAAAACACATGTTTGATTATAAAAACAAACATTTATGTTCTCGTTCTACCCACAGAAAATGGAGAAAACGGAGAAATCGATACGATTGAAGGAACTTACTTTGGGGAGTTCCGGCCAATACAAGTGTGAAGTATCCACTGAGGCACCAAACTTCGCCACAACTTATCAGAAGTCAAATCTTTCAGTGATTGGTGAGTTAAGAAACAAGTATCTTTAATTTGTTATAAATATAATCCGAAAAATATTTTTGATATGAAAATTCTTTTTATGAAATTGTTTATCAATTGTTTAAACAATGTTAGTTAACAAATACGTCATTTTTGTAATATTTCTAAGAAATAATTCGTTTTTTCGGGCACAATCAACTAACTGAAGAGATCTTAATGTTTAACCTAGTAAAATGGCTTTATATCAAATTATTTATTAATTGTTTAAAAAATGTTTGTTACCAAATTCGTTTGTTTAGTGATTTTTCTGAGAATTGCTTCTAGAACCGATTTCAAACCCAGATCAGACTAAACTCAATTGATTTTACAGAAAAAACGAAATAGTTCTCAAAGAAATTGATAGTAAAAAATTTTTTAAAAAAGTGTTTTAAAGGTCGTAATTTAAGCATTCTATTGATCTCAGACATGTATAATAGGGTGTTTCAAAAAAAAATTTTTTTGAAAATTGTTTAAAGTCGCACGGAAATCGACTACAAATGAAAAAAATTGCCATTATTTTTTTTTTGCAAACTAACCCTCTCTAGGGGTAAGTTAAATAACCACCCTCTAATATGAATTCAGCATTTATAGTTGTAAATAGGTCAAAAATATTATTTTCTTACGTCAATTTTAAGAATAAATTATTATTTTACTGAACAAAATACAAGGTTCGCTGCACTGTTAAATTGATTTTTAATTGTTTAAACAATTTTTTCATATTTTTTGTTATAATTTAGTATCTTAAAAGCTTACAACTATTTAAATAGCGAAGACAAAAACAATTAAATTAATATAATTAAATTTATTTCATTTAATTGATTGTCTAAACAATAAAAATTGTTTAATATTAACTTTTCATTAATTTCAGCTAGAATCATGTGGTTTTTGGCAATATTCATTGAAAAGCCATGAAGAAATTACTTTTACACAACTCGCAATATACATTTAATTTTTTAAACAATTTTCATTTGTTTAAACACATTTTTTCATACTTTCTGTTTTACTTAATTATCTTAAAAGCTTACAACTTTTTAAATAATAAAGGGACAAACAATTCAATTAATTTAATTAATTGTTTAAACAATTAAAGTTGTTTAATATCAACTTTCCATTAATTTGAGCTAAAATCATGTCGTTTTTGCAATTTTTATTGAAAAGCTATAAAGAAATTACTTATACACAACTCGCAATATACATTAAATTGTTTAAACAATTTTAGTTTGTTTAAACACATTTTTTTATACTTTCTGTTCTAATTAAGTATCTTAAAAGCATACAACTTTTTAAATAGCGAAAGGACAAACAATAAAATAATTTAATTTAATTGATTGTTTAAACAATTTAAATTGTTAAAAAAATTTTTTCACTAAATTCTCTTAGAAGTATTTCGTTCTTTTTCTTCATTAAAGAAATATCGCGAGATTTCCGTCTGCAATTTTTAAAACTTTTTATTTCTTTAAATACTTTCCATTTGCAAAAACAATTTATTTTTCTCATATTTTAAAGGCTTAACTAACTTTTTTTAATAACTTATAGAGGAAGCTTTTTAAATCTCTCTTACCTTATCCTTGCTCAGAATATACAAGTTTCGTTTATTTTTTATAAATAATAATATACCATGTACTATTTTGCGTATAATATATTTATTTATTTAACAATTAAACATTAATATCTGTTCTAAATAATAATACTGTCTGATATAAATTTTTTTCTAAATTTATATGCTTTTTATTCAAGGAAACTATATTTTATAATTATAATTTTATATAATTTGCACTTTTTTTAATTATAAATATTTTTCTATATATTAAAGATATTTTAAATATATATTTGTAATACATACTGTATATGTGTTGTAATAAAGCTTGATTTATTATGAAGCATTTTTGATGGACTGTATATTGTGAATTATGAAAAAATAACTTCTTTATAGTTCTTTAATAAAAATGGCAAAAAAACACATAATTATAGCTGAATTAAATGATAAGTTAATTTTAAACAATTTTAATTGTTTAAAAAATCAATTAAATTAAATTAATTAAATTGATTTACCCTTCGTTATTTAAAAAGTTGTAAGATTCCAAGATATTTTATTAAAACAGAAACCATGAAAAAATATGTTTAAACAAATTAAAATTGTTTAAACAATTGAATGTATATTGCAAATTGTGTATAAATAACTTCTTTATAGTTTTTCAATGAAAATTGCAAAAAACCACGTAAATTTTAGTTGAAATTAATGAAAAGTTGTTTTTAAACGATTTTAATTGTTTAAACAATCAATGAAATTAAATTAATTAAATTGATTTACCCTTCACTATTTATAAAGTTGTAAGCTTTAAAGATATTTTATTAAAACAGAAAGTATGAAAAAATGTGTTTAAACAAATTAAAATTGTTTAAACAATTGAATGTATATTGTGAATTGTGTAAAAATAACTTCTTTATAGTTCTTTAATGAAAATTGCAAAAAACCACGTGATTCTAAGTGAATTTAATAAAAGGATGATTTTAAAAAACTTTAACTGTTTAAACAATCAATTAAAATAATTTATTTTAATTTTCTCCGTTTGCTATTTAAAAAAGTGTAAGTTTTTTAGATACTTAATTCAAACAGAAAGTATGAAAACATATGTTTAAACAATTGAATGTATATTGCGGATTGTGTAAAAGTAACTTCTTTATAATAGTTTTTCAATAAAATGGTAAAAAACCACATAATTCTAGATGAATTTAATGAAAAGTTGATTGTAAACAGTTTTAATTGTTTAAACAATCAATGAAATTAAAATTGCTTAAACAATTGAATGTACATTGCGAATTATGAGTAAATAACTTCTTTAGAATTTTTTTTAATAAAAATTGCTGAAAACCACGTGATACTAGGTAAATTTAATGAAAGGTTAATTTTAAAAAATTTTAATTGTTTAAACAATATTTAAAAAGTTGTAAGCTTTTAAGATACTTAATTAAAACAGAAAGTATAAAAACATATGTTTAAACAAATTAAAATGTTTTAAACAATTAAATGTATATTGCGAATTGTGTATAAATAACTGTTTTATAGTTTTTCAATGAAAATTGCAAAAAACCACATGATTCTAGCTTAAATTAATAAAAAGTTGATTGTTTAAACAATCAATTAAATTAAATAAATTAAATTGATTTTCCCTTCGCTATTTAAGTAGTTGTAAGCTTTTAAGATACTTGATTGAAACAGAAGGTATTAAAACATATGTTTAAACAAAATAAAATTGTTTAAACAATACAATGTTTATTTGGGATTGTGTATAAATAACTTCTTTATAGTTTTTTAACGATAATTGAAAAAAACCACAAGATTCTTGTAGAATTTAATGAAAAGATGATTATACAATTTTTTTGATTTAAACAATCAATTAAATTAAAATATTAAATTAAATCAATTAAATGTTTGTTGTCTTCGCTATTTAATAGTTTGTAAGCTTTAAAGATATTTAATTAAAACAAAAAATTGTTTAAATAATTAAAAATTAATTTATTAATGCAGCGAGCTTTGTATTGTATTTAATGCACCCCAGAGAGAATCAGTTTGCAAAAAAATAAAAATAATCCACAGTTATTTCAACTTTGGACATTTATCGTGGCCTGATAAACTTCTGCGCCTTTTTCGATGAAATTATGAACAAATCTTCGCACTTTTTTATTAAATTACTCTTTTCCCATGTGTTAATATTGTCAGTTAAAAAAAAATAAGGGTAATTTTTTTCCATTTGTAGTCAATTTCCCTACGACTTTAAACTATTTTCAAAAATTTTCTTTTTTTTAAATACCCTAATGTATAAATATTAAGTCAGATTCAGATTCTATCGAACAAAAAGTACCATCTTATGATTTTGAAGTTAGGTCTTCTTGAATAATTCTGATGTCTGTGTAATCTATTCTAAAAGAAACTGGGGAAATAAACGCATAGATAATTTTGATGGGACACAACTCGCAGTCTCAGAATATTAAACAAGTGTTTTTTTGTTGAAAATTGCTTCTAAGCACAAGTCTAAATGACTAGTTATATTTGTTGGAAACGGTGGTGTACTAATTTAACCTCAATTACAATGTTCATTGTGTAAGAAGCTGTGCCATGAAACATCATATTTCAAAAGCTATGCTTTCCAGAATACGCCAATATGAAAGTCCGACGCGCATTCTCTCTCTCAGAGCTTTGGCCGACCAAGGGTTGACCTCATCCACTTACAATCTGGCAACAGAGGTACTAGTGTAGCAGAATCCGCATGGAAGCCCCGAGCTGCTTTTATTCCTTCCTGCAAAATACGAGAACCATGAATATGTATAAGAACAATTTTCATTTGCGATAATAATGCATTCCGAACAAAGTTATGTGTCCTGTTGGGAAAAAATATCGGTTCACTATCTGCACAGAATTTATAAGCGTGCGCTTTTGTGATTTTATATAATTTTTCAATGTCGCGCAATATTTAATCAATTGAATAAACAATTCTTTCAAGCTGCTTTAATTCTGCCTAAATATTTAACTATAATTTAATAGACTCTCACAGGAAAAAGGTCTTTTTGAAGAAATTCTAAAAAAAAATCCCAAGAAGGACAGAAAATAAATATTTAAAAAAAGTAAAATGAACTATTCAGAAATATCGTGTGTTTACTTATCAATTTATTTTACTGAAGCAAATAAAAATGAAACGTCAGTTGAATAAATAGAGACACACCATTTTAGAATGAATCATTATTTTTAAATATTTACTATTTCTAAAACAAAAATTGAGCACGTTTAACCAAGCGGAGATTCTACCAATTTTTAAAAAATGAAATATCAAATTTTTTGTTTGAAATTCCTTTCTACGTGTTTGTATATATAGAGAACAGTGTGATTTTATTTCGTAGACAATTCGCTTTTTATCTAATTCTCAGCTATTTGTTAAAAATAATAAAAAACTGAGAGAAATAAACAATATAATGAACAAAGGTTATCAGTGGCGTAACTGGGAGGGCAAGGGCCCTCCTATGTAAATCTGAACTAGTTAAAAATAACTAATAAATAGTCAAATAGTAGCTGAGTTTTTATTTTAACAATTAGTTAAAAATAACTAATTATTAGTGAAAAAAATGACTAATTGTTAGTGAAAACATAACTAAAAAATAGTTAAAATTTGACTAATTGAATTAGTAAACAGAATTTTACTAAAGGAGAGAAGCTTTAAATGATCTCAAGAAGGTGAGGTGAAACAAATTATTTACATTTTTTTTCGTGCAGTCAAAATTAGCTACGTTTCGTTGACACAGTTTCGTCAACATCATCAGGCTAAAAAACATTTATTGAATATAAAATAAAATAGAACACACAAAGATACACTGCTCTCTAAATCTGAATTAGTAGTTTTCTACTAAGAATTAGTAGTTTTCTACTATGAATTAGTCAAATTCATGGCTCATTTTTCTCTAATTCATATAGTAGAAAACTACTAATTATTAGTAGAAAATTACTAATTCTTAGTAGAAAACTACTAATTGAAATAGTGAAACTTTACTTTTCAAAAAAGTAGATTTTTTTACTAATTTAATTAGTATTTTTCTACTACAAGATTAGTAGTTTTCTACTAATTCTTAGTAGTTTTCTACTAAAAATTAGTAAAATTCTTACTATTTTAATAGTAGCCCACTTTTCGCTAATTCATTAGTAGAAAACCACTAATTCAGATTTAGAGAGTGATTATATAAATATACACAAAAATAATAACAAACAAAAACAATTACCAAATTCGTCAAAAACTTATAATTATAAGACACGTCAAAGTGGAGACATTCCACCACGAGTCGGACAAGACAACTAAATGAATTTTCAAAATAAAATTTAAAAACGGATCGTTTAAGTCATGAAGGTTAAAAGGTTCAAAGTTTTAGTTGTCTAAGTAGAGGATTGAAAGCCTTGTTGAGAGAGAAACTTTCTTCTTTCTTATTTAAAGTAAATTTAATATTTGAATTAATGTGAATCGTCACCTTCTTTAGATCATTTAAAGCTTCTCTCCTTTATACTCATTATGGAAGGATTTAATTCTGGTTTAGAATTTTACTAAAATATTAGTTATTTTGACATAACCTGAAAATGAATTTGACTAATAATTGATTATTTTTTACTAAATGATTACTGGAAATATAACTATTTAAAAGAGTGACTGAGTTTTCGCTTTCAAATGAGTTATTTTTAACTAATTCAGATTTAGAGAATGGCGCAAAGAGGAAAATGGGGCCCTAATTATATATGATTTTTTAAATAGATGTTTTTTTATTTTAAAATTTTAAATCATATTTAATATTTCTAAAACGTTCTTAAATTTAATTATAGCAATTCTAATTTCTTAAAATTTCAGTTAATGTAAACTTGCATTGATTAAAAGCTTAATTAAACCACGTTTCAAATATACTAAATTGGAATTTTGGACTTTTTTATCACTTTTTAATTATTTTCTTCAATTTTTAATTATTTTAATTATCTTTAAATTGTTTCCTAAAATCTTAAATTTACCTTCCTCAAATTTGAATAATTTTGTTTAGTTTCTTTATACACTTTTTCAATTTTAATTAGTTTCCCCTTGACATGAAATCAATTTAATTATTTATTTCTAAACTTTATATTATTGTATATTGTCAATTATATTGTCAATTTGCAATTATTACCTTCAATTTTTAATCATTTTCATAATTTCTGAATCAATTTCGTAAACTTTTAAATATTTCAAATAATTATTTTGTTCAATTTTGTTCATTTCATTTTATTATTTTGCAATGATTTACTTCATCTTTTAATAATTATTATTATTTTTCAGTTAATTTCTTAAATTTGAAGTTATTTTTACAAATTTGAATTATTGTCATCAATTTTCCATATTTTAAAAGATTTTTCAATTATTCTCTTTTGCTGAAAAATAAATTTTGCAATTTTTCTATTATTTTCTTCAATTTCTAATTATTTTTATTATTTTAGCATAACTTTCAAAAATATCAATTATCCATCTAAAGTTCAATTATTTTGATCAAATTTCCATTATTTTTGCGATTTTTTTAATAATTATCTTTTATGATTTTTTCAATTATTTCCCTCAAATTGTATTTGTTATGTATTGTTCATATTTAGATTAATTTCATTTAATTGCAATTTTTTTCCTCAATTTTAAGCTATTTTCAGGATATTTCAATTATTTTTTCAATTTTGAAGTATCTTCCTGCATTGTTAATTATTACCATCCTTTTTTAAAATTTATTATTATCTACGGTTTTTTAAGTATTTTTTTAAAATTTCAATTATTTTCATCAATTTTTGATTATTTTTACGATTTTATAAATATTCTTTTAAATTAAAATTTTTTAAGTAACTTTGTTATTATTTTTTTTAAATTTAAACATATATTCCAGGATTTTTTCAATTATTTCTCTCAAATTTTATTTACTGCTATCAATTTTTATATTCAAATTATTTTCATCAAATTTCAATTTTTTAACAATCTTAAGTTATTTTGAGCATGTATCAATTATTTTTTCAATTTTGAATTATTTTCTTGGATTGTTAATTATTATTATCATTTTCTAAAATTTATTTTTTTCAAACATTTTTAAGTATTTTTTTAAGATTTCAATTATTTTCATTGATTTTTCACTATTTCTGCGATTTTTTTAATATTTCTATTTAATCAAAAATTTTTAAGTAAATTTGTAGTTATTTCATTTCTTTTTTATATCTTATGATTTTTTCAATAATTTCCCTCAATTTTTATTAATTTTACATATATTTAAATTATTTTCATTAAACTACAATTTTTTTTTCTTAATCTTAAGTTATTTTTAGCATGTTTCAATTATTTTTTTCAATTTTGAAGTATTTTGCAGGATTGTTAATTATTCTTACCAATTTCTAAAATTTATTATTTTCTAAAATTTTTAAGTATTTTTTTAAAATTTCAATTATTTTCAGCAATTTTCAATTTGTTTTCTTAACTTTAAGTTATTTTGAGCATATATCAATTATTTTTTTCAATTTTGAGTTATTTTCCTGAATTGTTAATTATTATTATCATTTTCTAAAATTTATTTCTTTCAAAGATTTTTAAGTATTTTTTTAAGATTTCAATTATTTTCATTAATTGTTCACTATTTCTGCGATTTTTTTAATACTTCTATTTAATCACAAAATTTTAAGTAAATTTGTAGTTATTTCATTTCTTTTTTATATCTTATGATTTTTTCAATAATTTCCCTCAATTTTTATCAATTTTACATATATTTAAATTATTTTCATTAAACTACAATTTTTTTTTCTTAATCTTAAGTTATTTTTAGCATGTTTCAATTATTTTTTTCAATTTTGAAGTATTTTGCAGGATTGTTAATTATTCTTACCAATTTCTAAAATTTATTATTTTCTAACATTTTTAAGTATTTTTTTAAAATTTCAATTATTTTCAGCAATTTTCAATTTGTTTTCTTAACTTTAAGTTATTTTGAGCATATATCAATTATTTTTTTCAATTTTGAGTTATTTTCTTGGATTGTTAATTATTATTATCATTTGCTAAAAATGATAATTTTCTAATATTTTTAAGTAAGTATGTTTCTAAATTTTCAGACATTTTCATCAACTTTCAATTATTTCTGGGATTTCTTAATAATTCTTTTTAATTAAAATTTTTTCTGTAATTTTGTAATTATTTCCTTTTTTTTAACATATATTTTAGGACTTTTTCAACTATTTCCTTCCAATTTTATTTACTGTTTTCAATGTTTCATATTTTAATTATTTTCACCAAATTACAATTTTTTTTCTCAATCTAAAGTTATTTTCAGCATATTTCAATTATTTTTTTCAATTTTGAATTATTTTCCTGTATTGTTTATTGTTATTATCATTTTCTAAAATTTATTTTTTTCCAAGATTTTTAAGAATTTTTCTAAAATTTCAATTATTTTCATCAACTTTCGATTATTTCTTCGATTTTTTAATAATTCTCTCAAATTTTATTTATTGTTATCAATTTTTTATATTTAAATTTATTTCATCAAATTTCAACTTTTTTCTTAATCTTAAGTTATTTTCAGCATATTTCAATTAATTTTTTTAATTTTGAATTATTTTCCTGGATTGTTAATTATTGTTATTATCATTTTCTAAAGTTTATTATTTTCTAAAATTTTTAAGTAAGAATTTATCTAATATTTCAAATATTTTAATCAACTTTTGATTATTTCTGCGGGTTTTTAATCATTCTCTTTAATTAAAATTGTTTAAAGTAATTTTGTAGTTATATTTTTTTAACTTTAAACATATATTCTACAATTTTTTCAACTATTTCCCAAATTTCATTTACTGTCTTCATTTTTTCTTATTTACATTATTTTTATCATATTTCAATTTTTTTTCTCAAGCTTGAATTACTTCCATCATATTTTAATTATTTTTTACAATTTCGAATTAATTTTATCATTTTTCAATTATTTTTCTCGATTTTTCATTATTATTCTCATTTTCTAAAATTATTATCTAAGATTTATAAGTATTTTTTTCTAAAAATTCAATTATTTTCTTTAATATTTAATTATTTTTATTTGTTTTCTTAATTTCTATATTTTTTTATTTATTTATCGTAAATTTTAATTATTTTTGGTTCTCTTCAATTCTTTTATCCAATCATTAATAATTCTCATTTTTTTCAATTAATTTTTAAGATCTTGATGTATTTTTCACAAATTCCAATTACTTTTTTTATTAAAATTTTTTTTTTTAATTTTTTCAATTATTTCTTTCAAATGCCATATATATTTTACTACTTATCATTGTTCTTATTATATTTTAAATATTTTCTTCAAGTTTCAAAGTTTAAATTTATCTTATTTTAAAACATTTCTATGTTTCTTTTAATTACTTTCCCCAATTTTTAATTGATTTCATAACTTTTTTTCAATTAATTTGCAAAATTCAGAATTATTTTGTTTAATTTTAATTATTTTTTACAATTTTTTTTAGTTTTAAAATTTTATAAATTTTGTCCTGAATAATTATTTAATTCATTTACTTGCTTATATAAATTTATTTTCAAATATCATATTTAAAACATTTATAATTGTTGATAACCAGGGATGCGCCCGAGCCCATCGTGTTGTGTTGTGTTGTGTCAGCGTCACAACACTTTGGCTGGTAGTGAATCGTATCGTAGCCAGCCACAACACGCTAGCTCAAGCTGGATCGTATCGTGGCAAGCCTTGAACACGATAGACTAAGCTGAAATGTATCGTGTCCAGGCACAACACGATAGACTTTGCTCAGTCGTATCGTGGCAGGCTTCAACACAATACGATCAGAAAAATCGCATCGTGGCAATCCACAACAGTCAATCCACATATTCAATAGTATCGTGGCAGACCACGACAAAATATGTATCAAAGAATCGTAACGTGTCAAACACGTTAGAAATTAGTCAAATTTTCAGATCGAGATGAAAGCAAGCGTCGCGTCGCCTTGACGTTTCGCCCCACCACAACAAATTCTAAGTCGTCCGACGACAAAGGCTCTCCGCGCCTTTCTTCTTCTTGTTTTCGCAGTAATGTTTGTAAGCAACCTTGAATGGGGAAATTGAAAATATGCCTCCTAATTAATAATGCCTAAATGGTTCCAAGTGTTTTATTGAATAAATACTTGCGACCTAGTGTTCTAATTAATAAATAGATATCCACAATTGTTTTATTTAACAAATAGATGCGCACTACTTTTTTAGTGCACATATAGATGCGCACTACTTTTTTAATGCACATAAAGATGCGCACAACTTTTTTAGTGCACTTATAAATGCGCACTACTTTTTTAGTGCACAAATAGATGCGCACTACTTTTTTAGTGCACATATAGATGCGCACTACTTTTTTAGTGCACATATAGATGCGCACTACTTTTTTAGTGCAAAAATAGATGCGCACTAATGTTTTATTGAACAAATATATGCGCACTAGTTTTCTAACGGCAGTAGTTACCAAGCTTTTTATATTTTTACTAATAAATAATTAAGTGACATAAATAATTTGGGGAAATGCGGATTTCCAAAAAACCAATACTGGAAGTAATCAGAAGATGATTTTAGACATTAAAAATGGTTTAAAGAATAATTGGTTTAAACGAATTGTTATAAACAAATAAAAAAAAATTGTTAAAAATAAATAGTGTTTTTTCATTGCACGTGAAAAATTAATAAAGGAACATGGGAGACATTTAAAACTTTTTCACTCCATTTGTTATAAATAATCAATAAACAACAATAATGACCTTGAATCCATCTCAACCCATTTTTAGGGAAATATGGATACCAGAGAAAGCTGTACAGAAAACAGGATTGTGAATTAAATGATGATTTTTTACATTAAAAACTGTTAAAAGAAACAATTTTTTTTAAACAAATTGTTTTAAACAAATAGAAACAAAATTAAAAAATATTAAAAACCAATGTCATTAATCGATTGTACGAGAAAAATTATTCAAGAAGGCATGTGTAACGTTTTCAATCTTTTTACCTTATGTGTTCTTAATACTAAATAAACAATATTTTCGCGTACAATCGAATGAAACTATTTATTTTTAATAATTTTTAGTTTTCTTCTTATATTTGTTTATAACAATGTTTTTAAACAATTTATTTTTAAACATTTCTCAATGTCAAAAATCATCATTTCAAACACGGTCCAGTTTCCCGTAATGACTTTTTTTGATATCCATTTTTCCCTAAGCATGGATGTTAATGGATTCATTCTTTTTTACATTTCCATAGAGAAAGCTTTGTGATAGTTAAGATTTTCGATTTTCCACAAATATAGTCTAAATCAACTCAATTTCATCTAATAAGCGTAAATTTCCATTTTTAAGCAAATGTCTAAATGTCTGTGAGTGTTTTGTGCATGTGTGATATGTATGTATAGCCTTTTTTGTCGCCAGGATATCTCAAGAACGCTTCAACGGATTTCAACAGAATTTGGATGAGTTATTAAGCTCCTTTCTTCTTCTTGTTTTCGCAGTAATGTTTGTAAGCAACCTTGAATGGGGAAATTGAAAATATGCCTCCTAATTAATAATGCCTAAATGGTTCCAAGTGTTTTATTGAATAAATACTTGCGACCTAGTGTTCTAATTAATAAATAGATATCCACAATTGTTTTATTTAACAAATAGATGCGCACTACTTTTTTAGTGCACATATAGATGCGCATTACTTTTTTAATGCACATAAAGATGCGCACAACTGTTTTAGTGCACATATAAATGCGCACTACTTTTTTAGTGCACATATAGATGCGCACTACTTTTTTAGTGCACAAATAGATGCGCACTACTTTTTAGTGCACATATAGATGTGCACTACTTTTTTAGTGCACATATAAATGCGCACTACTTTTTTAGTGCACATATAGATGCGCACCACTTTTTTAGTGCACAAATAGATGCGCACTACTTTTTTAGTGCACAAATAGACGCGCACTACTTTTTTAGTGCACAAATAGATGCGCACTACATTTTTAGCTCACAAATACATGTGCAACACTTTTTTAGCGCAGAAATAGACGCGCACTACTTTAATGGCGCACAAATACATGCGCACTACTTTTTTAGCACACAAATACATGCGCACTACTTTTCTAGCGCAGAAATATATGCGCACAAGTGTTTTATTCAAGAAACATTTATTCATGTAAACTAAACGTCGATTTTCATTAAATATTTTTGATGTAATGAAGACTTAAACATTAATGAGTTGTATTCAGAGTTGATCCTCTTTGTGTATTTTGATTCCAAGAACCACAAACTTAACATAAAATTTGGTTCTTCTTAGATCCTTCGTAACGCGTCACAATTATTTACATAATATATTTAAAAAATTAAAAGTACGTTTTAAAAGTCATTTTATAACATATGGTGCAAGTATATTTTTTAATCCATTCAAAATCTTTAATATTTAGTACAAGATTAAATTTAAATAATATAAAATAAAAGAATCAAAGCTTTCAAAAAAGTAGAAAATTAATACCTTTAAAAAACGTAGATAAAGACATCAAATAAATGTTTTCAAAAATTCGTAATTATAAGATAAAAACTAAACAATTAAAAAGAAGTAAAAATATTTCTAAGAAATGGAAAAACTATGACAAAAATTTAAGAATTAATTAGAACGCTAAGACTAAAAAATAGTGAAACGTCAAGAAAATGGAGAAAAGTTTTTTTCCTGAACCTAACAAACTGTAAATAAATGTAAAGTACAAAGAATAATAAAATTTGTTTAGAATCTACTAAAAGATTAGAATTAATAAAAATAAAATAAAAGCATGTGCCATATCAAGATGAATAAAAAGTCCACAAAAGAAATTTAAAAATCACTTAAAAACAAAAAAGTTTATGCAAATTAAACCAAACAAATTTTTATAATATTACATGTAACATTTAAAACAAGTCCAACAATAAATTTAAAGAAATAAAGAAAATCTCAAAATTTTATGGAAGAATAAGTAAGTTTGCAAAAAAATCTCCCAAAAATCTCATAGAAATATTATAAGAATTAAAAAAAGGATTATTGTGAATATGAAATATAATTAATATTACGTAATGATTTTGCATTAATAATATGCATTTGAAATTTGAATTAATTGAAAGTTAAAAGTTGGAACAAATTGGAATATGATAGTTAATTGTTAATTGACGTTTGGAATTTATTTAAATTATAATGAGTTAAAGATATAAAATTCTAATACAATTTTTTGCTATCTTCATACCAAAAATTTGTAAATCGTAGGTATTTTGATAATCTGTATTAGCACAATTTTTTCAATTTGATAAAGATTAAAATATTGAAATCGTAATTTTTAAGATTTATCCACAAATTTGTGTGTTTTGTTTATATGGTCTTGTGATGTTTTGCATGCAGTATTTTACATCTAGAGAATTGTAAAGTTTTCTTAATTATGTCATGATTTTAATGCCAATTTCCCAATGATTTAAATCCATTGTTGTTGATTTATTTTGGCCTTGCCAAATGAGTTAGTGCAGTTGATTATTTTTGGAATGACCCAAAAGATAAATAAATTTGTTGTGTCAAAGAATAATTGAAAAGTGCAAAGAATGAAGAAAATTATACAAGAAAGGATGCCCATAGAAATACAACGGTATTGACCACGGTATTCTGGTACTGCATAAATAGGAAAATAAATTATTAATTATTACAAATATATTTAACTATAATAATGATATAAATAATACAAACTTAATTTCATTTTTTAGTTTTTTCAACAATCAAGAATCTTCACATTTTATGTTCTATACTGCAATACAAATTTTTTATGCTTTCCAAAAATCGGAAATCTACTAGATTTTGTGTTCTAGTTTATTCAAACTTTAAAACTTCAACTAATTCAAATTTAAATATATATAAATTAATGCATAATAATTAAATAATAATTATTTTCCATATTGACAATAATCCTCTTTTTAATTCTTACAAGATTTCTAAGAGTTTTTAACACTTTTTTAAAACTGTTTTAAATTTTTATGTTATAATTTCTTATTCTTACATAATTTTAAAACAATTTTTTCTTTTACTTTTGATATTTTTTTGTTTTAGTTTTTTTATTTTAGAATTGTCTGTAATTTTCTTCTTTTTATCCAAATTATGTAATATTATTTTACATAATTCGGTTATAACATTCACTAAACCTTTTAATTCGTTGATGTTATTAATTATTTCTATATTTTTAAAAATATATATTCTAAATTTATTTTTGGACCTCTTTAAGTCTATAAGAAGAATATTTATAAAATTATTTTGGTTTATTTTTTTTTTAAACCTTTTTATATTATTTATTTTATTTTTAAAAATGCATTGATGTACAGTTAAACAAATGTTCGGTTTGTATAACCAAATAATTTGATTATACACATTTGTTTGAATCAACCAAATGGTTTATTACAGTTGACTAAGTGTTTTGGTTAATCCAACCAAAAAGTTTATTTTATACAAACAAAAAATTTGTTTTATTCAAAAAAATTAATTTTATTGAATTTATTTGGTTCGTTCAAATAAATATTTTGGTTTACACAATCAAATGTCATACTTATTTTTCTTTAATGCTTGAATTTCTTAATTAAATATTTTATTTGTATATTATTGATTAATTTCCAATTTTTAATTTACAATTTTAAAGTAATAATAATAATCACTATAATAAATTGGAAATTAACTGATAAATATGCAAATAAAATATTAAGAAATTCAGATATGGGTGATTCTCCACGAAACCAACAATTTGGTTACTGTGATTTTAGAAAAAAAAATTTCTGATTAAAATAAAAATTGTGATATAACTTTGAAGTATGATAGTAAAAAATGAAATATCTGTGATGGGCCGGA
Source organism: Ganaspis brasiliensis (assembly GCA_037103525.1). Classification (NCBI taxonomy): domain Eukaryota; kingdom Metazoa; phylum Arthropoda; class Insecta; order Hymenoptera; family Figitidae; genus Ganaspis; species Ganaspis brasiliensis. The sequence goes on from JAZKLR010000185.1 coordinate 6,825,496, forward strand.
CAAATTGTTTATAATTTTTGTATTTTTTAAACAAATTAGCTGTTACCGCATCCATGTACCATAATCGGTTGCAGTATAACAGAATTGATAGTTGAATTTATAAAAAAGTTAAATAAAAATCATTCGCATTCTAACTTTTATATTTTCTATTTGTTAAACAATATTTGTTTAAACAAATAATAAAAAAAGTCACATTTAATTAAAATTATGGATCACAATCGATTCTACAAGAAAAATTAGAAAGATTTTGTTATGATCATATTTTATTTTAAGTCATAATTTGTTAATAAAATCGCTTTAAACAAATAAATAAATCTATGGTGGTAATTTATGCGGTAATTTATAAAAATATTGAGGTAATTTATAATAAAAATACAAACGAAATTCAGGATTTAAAAAACTGATGTAGGAAATTTATGTAGTAATTTATGGAAATTTATGGTAATTTATGCGGTAATTTATAAAAATTTTGAGGAAATTCATAATATTAATACAAAATAAAATTCATGATTCAAAAAACTAATGCAGGAAATTTATTTCGTAATTTATGGTAATTTATGGTAATATATACGGTAATTTATGAAAATTTCGATGCAATTTATAGTTAATAAAAGTAAATTAAAAAAACTAATTTTTGAAATTTATGGAAATTTATACGGTAATTTATGGAAATTTATGTAGTAATTTATGGAAATTATATTAAAATTTATAGAAATATATGTTGTAATTTTATAAATTATTTTAAAAACATTTATTCTAATTTATTAACAAATAATTTAAAATTTGCAAATCAGTTGCCAGCAATTCATAGAAATTTATACGGTTATTTATGAAAATTTATAAAGTATTTAATGTTAAACTTATATTAAAATTATGACAGTTTAGGTAATTTCTATTTGTTTAATTTTATTTAACACAATCACAAAAAATTTTAAATTGTACACTTGTTTAAACCACAAATTCAATGAAAGACAGCCAAAAACCTTCACCATGATGCAAAAGGCTTCACCATGACGCTGAGGCTTCACCATGACGCTTAATGAATACTGTTTTTTTAAACAAATTATACTCTCTAAAACTGAATCAGTGAAATTTTCACTGATTTGAAATCAGTGAACAACTTTTCGTTGCTGAATCAGTGAAATTCACTGAAGATTAGTCATTTTCACTGATTCAGCAAAGAGAAGTTGTTCACTGATTCCAAATCAGTGAAAATTTCACTGATTCAGTTTTAGAGAGTAAGCAATTTTCAATCGGTTTCGCATTCCTGTCATCTATATTCACGGAAATAATACTACTATACATCATTTATTGAAAAAAATTTTTTTTTTTAATTTATTGCGAAATATGCAAAGGCTTCACCATGACGATTCTGTGATTCCCTACAAAAATTAAGCGCTTTAAACGTAAAAAAAGCAAAAAATCAATTATAAAATTTGTTTCTATCGTAGTGAATCTCTTGAGGAGAGTCAATTGTTGCTTATACTAAAGTGTAACTAAATTCTGATTTGATTTTTATGAAATATTTCAATTTTTTAAAAAGGCTTCACCAAGACGCACAAAACTGGGGACAAGAAATAACATCTAGAAAAAATAAAAATAATAATTATTTTTTTTACAACTAATTTTTTTCTGAATTCTACACACTTAGACAATAAAAAAATATAACCATTAATTTGTTTTATTATTAAAGTTTACTAAAAATATTTATTTTTGTGTCGTAACTGACCCTGGGGACAGGCTTCACCATGACGATTTGGCCTATAAATTTGCATTTAAAAAAAAAAATTTAATCTTATAAATTAAAGTGGCTACAGGCTTTCGTTTGTGATCACTAGAGTTACTTTTTTAAGTTAGATTTATTACCATATGTGCAATTTGTTTCTTAAAAAACAGAAGGGACATGGAATTGTCGGTTTCGTGGAGAATCACCCATATATTATACAGAAAAACGAATAACAGTTGAGCATATTATTAGAAACAAAATTTTCTTCTCTTCAAGGTCGTCTTCTTACGGAGTGTTTCTCCTTAAAAGAATCTTTTACTTCAAAATTTATGAAAGAATAAAAAGTCACAAGTAACTCATATATTTACAAGCACAATTAAACATAACCTGTAGGTAATCAAAATCTATTTGACACTTATAACCTAAAATAACCTGAAACACACAATAGGTCACAAATTTTGTAGGAACTTTCCGCGTAATCCAATTTCTCAAATGAGGAAACAACACTCACTAAATTTATAAAACACAAGTTATGATAAAACAAATAATGCACTTTATACGCGACGACACGATTGACATGACGCGACGCTTGTTTAAACACTCAGAAAAATGATATCAAAAATATCAAAAATATTTTATCAATATCAAAAATATTGATAAAATTAATTTGAAATTTGTAAAAAATGATAAAAATAATTTAAAATAGGAAAAATAGTCCAGAAATAACCAAAATAACAGAAATTTGAAGAAATAATTGAGAAATCACAAAAAATTTTAATTTTAAGGTAATAAGTGAAACTAGTGAATTCTGTCCATTTCATGGACACTTCGCTTCCAAGGAAGCAAGATAATTTGCTTCCTCTATGAGGAAGCAAGAAATTTATTTATAATATAAAGAATAATAATTTAATTTTAAATTAATTATTATTGAAAAAAATTAAAAATCATGAATTATTACGTGGGTTTTTTGTCAATTATATACTTTATATAGGTCAATCGATTCGTTTTGAAACAAGGAATATGATTTTTTCATTCATTTGTCTGAATTTTTAGCATGAAAAAATTTTTTGCCGAAAAACGATATTTTCGATGAAAAAAGGTGCTCAAAAAAATTTGATTGGGTATTTCCAAAAATCCCTGTGTCCAAATTTAGATATTTGTGAGCTTCATATGTCATCCAAATTTTATTAAAATCCGTTAAAGCGTTCTCGAGATATCCTGGCGACAAAAAATTTACCACATACACACACACATACACACACACACACACACATCCGGACATTTTCTCAGGAATGAAAATTTGAACTTTTCAGATGAAACTGAGTCGATTTACACTATTTTTGAAAAATCGAAAATCTTAACGATCACAACGCTCCTCTATGAGGAAGCAAAAGTAACAAAAATTTGAGCCAAATAATTGAAAGATGACAAAACTAATCAAAAATTAAGTAAAAAATAAAAAATTTGAAGAATACTTATTTTAGTCCAAAGAAAGAGTTTGGTCGAATGAAACAAATACATTTAAATAAAAATTATGTTTCTGGAAACCAAAGGATTTGTTACAAGGAACCAAATGCTTATTTAATCTAATAAAACTTTTTTGTTGTATCAAATAAAATAAGTTAACTAAATGGTTTGTTTAATTTAACTGAAATTTTTTTCTAAGTGTAAATGTCTTATGTCTTAAAATAAGATCTGTTTTTACAGTGTACCTATACATTTTTTTATTTATTTTTTATTAATTCTAATTTTTCAGTATATTCTTATCAAATTTTTTTAATTTTTGTATTTTTTACATTTTTCTGGGGTTTGTTAGATTGAGAAACAAAACATTTTTCCATTTTCTTTCTATATTTATTTAATCTTCTTGCTGTTTCACAATTTTTTTAGTGTTTCTTTGAATTTTAATTAATTCTTTAATTTTTGTCTTATTTTTTCTATTTCTTAGAAATATTTTTTCTTCTTTTAAACTATTTAGTTTTTATCTTATAATTACGAATTTTTAAAACCATTTATTCGATTTATTCTATATCTACATTTTTTTTATGTAGACAAATATGTCGAGATACTTAAAATTAGGTGTAAATTATGTCTATTCTTGCACATTTCGTTTCCACGTATAAGCAAAACAATTTGCTTGCTCATAGAAGAAGCAATAAATTAATGACGTAAAAATTAATTGGAGAAATTATTAAAAAAAAGAATTTTAAATGCAAAAAATGAAGAAACATGAATTATTTTCGAATTTTTGATCAATTATAAACTTTATATAAGTCAATTAATTCGTTTTGAGACACGGAATATTATTTTTGTATTTATGAAGTTGTATTTTTAGCATGGAAAAAAACGATTTCTTTCGATGAAGAAAGGTGCTCAAAAAAATTTGATTAGGTATTTTCAAAAATCCCTGTGTCCAAATTTAGAAATTCATGAGCTTAATAACTCATCCAAATTCTGTTGAAATCCGTTGAAGCGTTCTTGAGATATCCTGGCGACAAAAAAGGCTATACATACATATCACACATGCACAAAACACTCACAGACATTTAGACATTTGCTTAAAAATGGAAATTTACGCTTATTAGATGAAATTGAGTTGATTTAGACTATATTTGTGGAAAATCGAAAATCTTAACTATCACAAAGCTTTCTCTATGGAAATGTAAAAAAGAATGAATCCATTAACATCCATGCTTAGGGAAAAATGGATATCAAAAAAAGTCATTACGGGAAACTGGACCGTGTTTGAAATGATGATTTTTGACATTGAGAAATGTTTAAAAATAAATTGTTTAAAAACATTGTTATAAACAAATATAAGAAGAAAACTAAAAATTATTAAAAATAAATAGTTTCATTCGATTGTACGCGAAAATATTGTTTATTTAGTATTAAGAACACATAAGGTAAAAAGATTGAAAACGTTACACATGCCTTCTTGAATAATTTTTCTCGTACAATCGATTAATGACATTGGTTTTTAATATTTTTTAATTTTGTTTCTATTTGTTTAAAACAATTTGTTTAAAAAAAATTGTTTCTTTTAACAGTTTTTAATGTAAAAAATCATCATTTAATTCACAATCCTGTTTTCTGTACAGCTTTCTCTGGTATCCATATTTCCCTAAAAATGGGTTGAGATGGATTCAAGGTCATTATTGTTGTTTATTGATTATTTATAACAAATGGAGTGAAAAAGTTTTAAATGTCTCCCATGTTCCTTTATTAATTTTTCACGTGCAATGAAAAAACACTATTTATTTTTAACAATTTTTTTTTATTTGTTTATAACAATTCGTTTAAACCAATTATTCTTTAAACCATTTTTAATGTCTAAAATCATCTTCTGATTACTTCCAGTATTGGTTTTTTGGAAATCCGCATTTCCCCAAATTATTTATGTCACTTAATTATTTATTAGTAAAAATATAAAAAGCTTGGTAACTACTGCCGTTAGAAAACTAGTGCGCATATATTTGTTCAATAAAACATTAGTGCGCATCTATTTTTGCACTAAAAAAGTAGTGCGCATCTATATGTGCACTAAAAAAGTAGTGCGCATCTATATGTGCACTAAAAAAGTAGTGCGCATCTATATGTGCACTAAAAAAGTAGTGCGCATCTATTTGTGCACTAAAAAAGTAGTGCGCATTTATAAGTGCACTAAAAAAGTTGTGCGCATCTTTATGTGCATTAAAAAAGTAGTGCGCATCTATATGTGCACTAAAAAAGTAGTGCGCATCTATTTGTTAAATAAAACAATTGTGGATATCTATTTATTAATTAGAACACTAGGTCGCAAGTATTTATTCAATAAAACACTTGGAACCATTTAGGCATTATTAATTAGGAGGCATATTTTCAATTTCCCCATTCAAGGTTGCTTACAAACATTACTGCGAAAACAAGAAGAAGAAAGGCGCGGAGAGCCTTTGTCGTCGGACGACTTAGAATTTGTTGTGGTGGGGCGAAACGTCAAGGCGACGCGACGCTTGCTTTCATCTCGATCTGAAAATTTGACTAATTTCTAACGTGTTTGACACGTTACGATTCTTTGATACATATTTTGTCGTGGTCTGCCACGATACTATTGAATATGTGGATTGACTGTTGTGGATTGCCACGATGCGATTTTTCTGATCGTATTGTGTTGAAGCCTGCCACGATACGACTGAGCAAAGTCTATCGTGTTGTGCCTGGACACGATACATTTCAGCTTAGTCTATCGTGTTCGAGGCTAGCCACGATACGATAAGATACAATTCTGTCGTTTCGCATCGTGGGCGTGTGCGTCCCTGTTGATAACACTAGGTGTAAAAACTAATCACGTTCAAGCGCGCCTTGTTTAATTTAGTCCAACTTTAAATTACCACAATTAGTCAAGTTTTTGGAATTTTTTTTTTAAGGGCCCCGGGTCACTGGCCCACTTTGCCCCTTAACAGTTACGCCACTGAAGGTTATAGAATAGAGTTTGAAATAATTATATTGCCAGTTGAAGCGATTGATTAGTGAATTTTAATAAAAGGAATTACCATCGATACCGGCAAAATTTTCTATTTTCAAAGCAAACAGTTCCGATCACGTAAACGGGGAAAATTGAGTTTTCAATGATAATTTCGTTGACGGAGAAAGGAGAGAAAAATGTTCTAATTGACTTTGAGAGTAGTTAAGACAATTAACGTTGTTGATATACGCGGCGGAAACATCTGCGGAAATAATGTTTGTCTTTGCGATTCGTTCTATCAGGCACGTCACACGTTTGATTCTTCCCACTGGGCGTAAATCACTGCCAAATAACGAGGGTCGACAGCATATAGGTGCTCTCAACCAGACCATCGAATTCGGAACATGAACGGCGACGAAATTTGTATCTGTCTATGACGAGAGGAGAGAAACTCAGCGAAAAAAAAAAATAAATAAAAACAAAATTTACATCATTTATCACCATTTATCATCGAGAGTATTCCTGACTGGAGCCCTATCGAATTCTACGATTGATACTGGCAAAATTTCCTATACTCCTGAACCAAAAACACTCCTCCCGACAATCCTGATTGACCGACCAAACTTAATTTCTCTCGCTGTTGTTATTAACGTCTATTCCTCCATTTACGCGAAAATTAAAAAAGCGATGTTGATAAAGTGCCGGGTACTTGTAAAGACGATTTATGACCGGGAATCAAGAGTCGGAATTCACCTGGAAAAAGAATTGTTACTTTTTTATATATTTTTTGTGTTATTTATTATCTTAATTGTTTAATTGTAACATGATAATAATATATTAATATATAATAATGTCATTATTAACAAATTACCAATTTCTAATTTTGTTATCTTTACTGATGCATAAAGACCCCTAAATAAAAAACCTTATACAGCCCCGGTATAGTAGATTATTCGTAAGTTACTACAATAAAGTAATACACCGTAATTTATCTTTAAACGCGTTTTTACGAAAAAAAAGTGTTTTTTTAGCTGCCGAGTAAGACTTTTTATAAAAGTATTGGTCCGATTTTAATTTTTTTTTTAAATGAATCATAAAACATACTGCTATGTTTACACGAGTAGGATTTTTAAAATTTTATTTTGTTCCATTTTTATTGTCAAAAAAATGACGTAAAAATGAAAATTTTGACAAATTGGAAAAAAATCATAATTTAAAACTTAAAAGTTGATTCTTTAAAATAAAGTAAAATTTTTTTAATCTATTTAGTAGATCCTTCACAATTTATTTAAAAAAAAAAATACGCTTAATTTTCGGCCTTGAGAGTAGAGGACGCCCTTAAAGTTTTTGACAGTCTTTAAGGAGGTTTATCCGAAAATCGATTTTTTACAAAATTTTATAAAATTTTAATGACATGTTAAATGCATTATTTTACATGTATGGTTACAATTTTATTAAAATTTACAGCTCTGTTTTTAAGATATAAATTTATAAAGTTGGCACTTTTACATGAGAACTTTAACAAAACGCGCAAAATAACTATATTTTAATTAGTTAAAAAAATGGCTTTACAAATTTAAAAAAAAAATTAATATATTTTAAACTATAATATAATATAACTTTTTGCAGGAATATTAAGTTAATTTACCGAACGGTTATTAAGAAACTGTTATTCAAGGTTAGTAATTTCTTTTTTGAAATAACCAAGAAGGAGAAATTTTAATAGCTTGAAGTTCTCAACGGAAAATTGTTTTCTCAACAAAATTCGTTTGTGTAATGATTTTAACTATAAAATACTATTTAGAAACCAAATTATAAGGAAAAGTGAAATTAAAAAGATATTAAATATCACGGTTCGATAAAATGACAACCGCTTGAGAGGATAAACGTCCTTAATTGAAAAATTAATATCTTGGGATAAAATAGATTTTCTGAAAAATTATGATTTTTCCATACATTGTAAAGAAAAAATTAATATAAATAATTAAATAATGCGGAATTCGACTCAAGGAATCGATAGATAATTTAATCACAGTGTGTAGGAACGAGTTTAAAGTTTACATAAATTTTCATACCAAATTTGATGATAGGATCTTATACTTAATGTCGTAAGATGTAATATTAAATTTTTTTAAAATCTTATCTGCTTCATTGTTCATAAAATTTTAAAAAAATGTAAAAAATCCGAAACAAAAATTTTAATTTTTTATTTATATTAATTGTTTTTGCTTTTTACTTTAAGTAATGGTTTAAAATACATTTCTGGGGCATATAAACTGAAAGAACCATTTATTTTAATGAACAAATTGTTTAAAATGTGTGTACATAAAGTTTCGCGAATGAAAATAAAACTTTAATTTTACAAAGTAAATACGCTTATCAGTATAAGTCTTTCTGCACTTTGCTTAAAACTCACAGAGAGTGTAAGATTAGTAAGATTAGTGTATTAATTTTATTTATTTATTTATTTATTTATTCAAATATAAACGGGCAATATACAGTGTATATGAAAAGACACTTTAGTACGTAAGTACTAAAAATATAATAAGAATTTTACAAAAATGTTTCGAAGTAATTTAGGCTTTTAGAAATTCTAGAATTTTAGAAATAATTAAATAAATATCAGTTATTATATTAATAATACTTATTAAAATAAACTTAAATATAAAAATTTAAAGAAGATTTTAATTCTATTACTAGATTATGAGTCTAAACGTTTTATTGTTAACTTATCTTTAAATACTAATTTTTTTGTATTAATGTTATAAGTTTAAGTTAATAAAACTATTAATTTTTAATGTTAAAAGAATAAATAAGTATTTTATAAATTATTTCAATTATTAATTTAATGATAATTATAATAATTTTGGTTAGTTTTTTTAACTTTAATGGAACGGAACTTTTAGGGTATATTCAAATTCGTAAAGGACCAAATAAAATTTTAATTAAAGGGGTGTTTCAACCATTTAGTAATGCAATTAAGTTATTAAGTAAATAATTTTTTTTATAAAAAATGTAAATTGTTTATTTTATTTAATAAACCAAATTCTTCGAATAATGTTGATATTAATAATGTGTTTAATGTTCCCTAAGTTTTATATATTAATTTACCTAGATTTATGAATTTTATTTTTCTTAAATTTTTTATAAATAGGAGTTTATATAATAATAATAATAGGTTGATCATCAAGGTCAATTTATTCAATATTAGGAAGATATTTTGTCATTTTGCAATTATTACCTTCAATTATTAATCATTTTCATATTTTCTAAAATAACTTCCTGAACTTTCAAATATTTCAAATAATTATTTTGTTCAATTTTCATTTCTTTTTATTATTTTACAATGATTTTCTCCTTCTTTTAATATTTTCAATATTTTTCAATTAATTTCCTAAATTTTCAGTTATTTTCACAAATTTACATTATTGTCATCAATTTTCCATATTTCAAACGATTTATCAATTATTTTCTTCAATTTCTAATTATTTTTATTATTTTGGCAAAAATTTCAAAAATTTTAATTATTCATCTGAAATTTTAATTATTTTGATTAATTTTCCATTATTTCTGCGATTTTTTTAATACTTCAATTTCATTAAAAAATTTTAAGTACGTTTGTAATTATTTTTTTTCTTTGAATTTATACTTTATGATTTTTTTCAATAATTCCCCACAAATTTTATTTACTGTTATCAATTTTTCATATTTAAATTACTTTCTTTAAATTTCAATTATTTTTCTCAATCTTAAATTATTTTCAGCATATTTCAAATATTTTTTTTCAATTTTGAATAATTCTCCTAAATTGTTAAAATCATTTTTTAATTATTTTCCAAAATTGATCTCTTTTAATTTTTAATTTGTTTTATAATTTCAAAAATTTTAAACTATTTATCTGACATTTCAATTATTTGATTCAATTTTTAATTATTTACAATATGTTTTATGTTATATTCTTCAATTTTCAATCACTTTTGATCTTTTTCATAATTTCAAGAAAGCTTTTAATTATATATTTTTAATTAAAAATTGTTCTATTCAATTTTAAAATACGTTTATATTTTTTCATTTATTTTCTCTAATTTTTAATTATTTCCTTTTTTTCAAGGAACTTCTGAATGTTTTAAGTATTTTTAAAAATTTTCTTTAACTTTCTTTTATTTAAAATATATTATGTAACTTTTTCAATTATTTTCTAAAATTTTAATTTTTTTTTTATTTTCAATCATTTTTTTTTAATTTACAATTATTTCCTCTAATTATTCATTATGTATTCAATTTTTTTCAATTTATTTTTAAAACATTTCTATGATTTTTTAATTTACTCACCCCAATTTTTAATTGATTTTATTATTATTTTTTTTTTCAATTAATTCACAAAAATTTGAATTTTATTTTAATCAATTATTGTTCTTTATTTTTCAATTATTTTCCTCGATTATTAATTATTATTATCATTTTCTAAAATGTATTATGTTCTTAGATTTTTAAGTATTTTTCTAAAATTTTAATTATTTTAATCAATTTTCGATTATTTCTGCAATTTCATAATTATTCTCTTGAATTAAAATTTTTTAAGTAACTTTGTAATTATTTTCTTTTGTAAAACATATATTCCAGGATTTTTTAAAATATCTCCCTCAAATTTTATACACGGTTTTCAATTTTTCATTTTTCAATTATTTTTATCAGATTTCAATTTTTTTCTCAATTTTAAATTACTTCCAGCATATATCAATTTTTTTTCAATTTTCAATTAAATTGATCATTTTTCAATTATTTCTCTTAAACTTTATTTATTTTTCACAACTTATCATTGTTTTTATCATATTTTAAATATTTTCTTTAAGTTTCAGAATTTAAAATCATTTTTTAGTAATTTTCCAAAATTTATCTCTTTTTATTTTAAATTTGTTTTATTTGTTTTATAATTTTCAAAATTTTAAACTATATATCTAACATTTCAATTATTTGATTGAATTTCCAATTATATTTATAATATTTTTATCTTATTTTTTTCAATTTTCAATTACTTTCGTTCTTTTTCATAGTTTCAAAAAAGTTTTCAGTTATATATTTTTAATTAAAAATTATTCTCTTTAATTTTAAATTACGTTTATATTTTTTCATTTATTTTCTCTAAGTTTTATTTATTTTCATTTTTTTTTCAAGGAGCTTCTGAAAGTTTCAAGTATTTTTCTGAAATGTTCCTTAATTTTCGTTTTTTTAAAATATATTATGTAATTTTTTAAATTGTTTTCTCAAATTTTAATTTTCTTTTTAATTTTAATCATTTATTTTTTAATTTACAATTAATTTCTTCAATTTTTTTTAACCTTTCTATGATTTTTTAAATTACTTTCCCCAATTTTTAGTTTTTTTAATTATTTCTTTTTACAATTAATTTGCAAAATTTTTAATTATTTTTTCAAGGAGGTTCTATCGTAAGAGGAATTAGCATTACCATGTTAATCAAATGTAGTCTACTGGTAGATAATAGTTTTATAATGATGCAGTTAAATTTTTGAGACTTCAAGGTACTTGTGAAAAAACTGTAATTTTAAATTGATTAATATTTATTCATTTATATTAAAATTATAAATATTATTAATTTAATATAATTTTAATATAAATTAATGAACTTGAAAAAGTATATATTTTGAAAATATAAAAAGGAAATAGATATATTTCTATTACTTTTTAAAGATGTCACTTTTTTTTTTTGCCTCTTTAAATAAATATTTCTTTAATTCGGTCGGAAGTATTTCGTTTCCGGAAATGACTCTTATTTCTAAAAGTAAAGAGCTCGAATTATTATAATCTTAATATATTATGATTTTATTAATTATAGAATAATATAGTATGAGAAAAGTGTTTTATATATATAAAAAAATAAAAATATGAGAAATTTGTTAGAAATTTAATCTGTGAGAGAGCGATTAGGTATAATTAAGCAATCACGCTGTACCCACAAATGATCAATCCGATGGAAACTATATTCGAGTAACTATAGGTAACGCTGGATTTTCGCGGCAATTCGAAATGTTTCGGCCAATTGAATACCTTTAATGAATTGGCAGTGGGCCGACGAACGTGTGCTCTGTAGGCCATATGTAATGTCCATTTGTTGTATTCCAATTATGCACTTTGCTCAAATTACACACGTTGAAGGCATTATTTCGCACGACCAGTCCCTTAATTTCAATCTGAAACGTGATTCTCTTCAATCATAAAATCCACACGCAAGACTCACTTTATCACTCAAATTTAACCCAAAGTTTGTAATTAATATAGAAACTTCAATTAAAATTCAGTAGCATCTCGATAAGTACCCGCCTGATAGTAAAGTGTAAAAGTAAAATTACTTTCGATACTCAGAAATGAGGAGATTAAAACTCATCAAGAAACAGAGATTCGCGATTAAAGAAGGCAATTAAAAAGGGCGTTGAAAAATTATAACTTTATGAGAATCCGTTCGTGAATAAATGTAGTAAAAACTGGAAAATAAATTTTAGCGAGTGTTACTGATTTTTAAAGCAATTATTATGAGTAGGATTTATTTATAATTATTTCATTAATTAAACAAATTCTACAGTTTTAAAAAATGATTTATTATCTCAGAAGTTGTAATTAGAAATTACAGGGAAACTTAGTTTATTCACAAGTGTACGTTTCATTTCCCAATGTAACTCACATAAACTACTTTGAAACTTGTATTTGCAGTTACAGAAACATAATTAACGGGTTTTGCTACCAATTAACTACAAGCTATTCATAAGGTGTATAATTTTAATATAAAATTTTTATTTCTTATAGGTTGTTGGTTGTTAATTTGTAAAATAAATTGTAATTCAAGAAAAAAAAAAAATTATTAGACAACTAAAATAAATAAAGAAATAAAGTGTTTGAAACTGTTTCTAAATGGTTCAAAACACTTTTGAACTGTTTTAAATCTGTTAAGAATGATTTAGAACTAACTAAAACTGTATTTAAGTTTTAAAACTTAATATTGCTTAGAGCTTATTTAAAAGTGTTTAGAACCAGATTAAAGATTTAAAACTGTTCAAAACTATTTAACTCAATTTAAAATTATTTCGACTGATTTGAAACTGTTTATAACTTATTTTAAACTTTTATAAACTGGTTTCAAACTATTTAGAACTATTTAAAACTAGTTACAACTTGTTTAAAACTTTTAAAACTTGATTAGAAATAGCTTAGAACTGTTGAAAATTACTTGAAACTTTTTAAAAGTTAATACTACTTGCAACTAGTTGAAAACGGTTTCGACAGACGGACGGACGAACGAGTAAAAAAAATTAAAGATAATATAATTGAAATAAAAAAAAATAATTGCAAATTAATTGAAAAATAATAGAAACAATTAAAAATTGAGGAAAATAATTGAAAAATTACCTTAATATTTTCAAATTAAAGGAACTAATCGAAAATTGAGAAAAATACTTGAAAATATTATAAATTATTGAAAAAATGAGAATAATTAAAAATTGGGAAAAATAAGTAAAAAAAAAAGGTAAATAATTAAAATTTTGGGGAAAATCTTTATGATAAAGAATGAAAATAATTAAAAATTCGAAATATTGGGGGAAAAAATGTTACCACTAGCGAAAAAATGAGTAAAATAGTTAAACATGAATAAAAGTAATTGAAAATTTAAAAAAAATTATCGAAAAATAATGAAAACAATTGAAAATTGAGAAAAATAATTTAAAATCACGTAAATATTTACAAATTAAAGGAACTAATGAAAAGTTGAGAAAAATACTTGAAAATGTTATAAATTATTTGGAAAAATGAGAATAATTAAAAATTGAGAAAAATAAGTAAATAAAAGCTAAATAATTAAAATTTTGGGAAAATAATTGAAAAAAGATAATTATAATAATAGAAAATTAAATATAATAATGGAAATTTGAAAAAAATAATTTAAAAAATTACAAAATCTTTATGATTAAAGGAAAATAATTGAAGAATGGTAAAAATAAATGAAAATTGAAGAAAATAATTGAATTTTTAGTAAAATTCTTGAAAATCTTAGAAATTAATTAAAAAGAATGACAGAACATATATTAAAAAATATAAATAAATTTAAATTTCAGACAATAATTGTGAAAATTATGATAAAGAATGAATATAATTAAAAATTCGAAAAATTGGGAGAGAAAATGTTATCACTACCGAAAAAATGGAGAAAATAATTTAACATGAATAAAAGTAATTAGAAATTGACGAACATAATATTGAATAAGAGGGAAATTAATAAAAAATTTTTTAAAAGAAATTAAAGTTTAAGAGAAATAATTAAAAAAGTTACAACATTTATTTAAAAAACAAAAAATAATGTAACAATGATTTTAAAAATTAAAAATTGAAGACAGTAATTTAGAATTGAGATAATAAAGGGCTTTAAGCACGTAATTTTACTAACGAATAAATGAATCAAAAATAAATAATTTTAAGTTTAAAAAATCTAATTAAAAAATAATTAAAAAGTAGAAGGAATAATGATAAAAATGGTAAAAATAAATGTAAAGTAAAAGAACAATAATTCAAAATTAGGATAAATATATAATTGAAAATTTCAAAAAATTTAAAAAAAAAATAATGAAAACAATTAAAAATTGAGAAAAATAATTTAAAAATCACGTAAATATTTTCAAATTAAAGGAACTAATTAAAAATTGAGAAAAATACTTGAAAATGTTATAAATTATTTGAAAAAATGAGAATAATTAAAAATTGGGAAAAACAAGTAAAAAAAAAGCTAAATAATTAAAAGTTTAGGAAAATAATTGAAAAAAAGATAAACATAATAATAGAAAATTAAATATGGTAATGGAAATTTGAAAAAAATAATTTAAAAAATTACAAAATCTCTATGAAATAAAGGGAAATAATTGAAGAATGGTAAATATAAATGAAAACTGCAGAAAGTAATTGAATTTACAGTAAAATTCTTGAAAATCTTAGAAATTAATTAAAAAGAATGACAGAATATATATTAAAAAATACAAATAAATTGAAATTTCAGACAATAATTTTGGAAATTATGATAAAGAATGAAAATAATTAAAAATTAGAAAAATTAAGGGAGAAAATGAGTTCACTACCAAAAAAATGGGGAAAATAATTCAACATGAATAAAAATAATTGAAAATTGAAGAAAATAATATTGCAAATGAGGAAAATTAATGAAAAATTATTTTAAATTAATTAAAGTTTAAGAGAAATAATTAAAAAAGTTACAACATTTATTTAAAAAACAAAAAATAATGTAAAAATGATTTTAATAATTGAAAATTGAAGACAATAATTTAAAATTGAGATAATAAAATTTTACTAATGAGTAAATTAATAAAAAATACAGAATTTAAAATTTAAGAAACTAATTAAAATAAGTAAAAAAATTGAAAAGTAGAGGAAATAATTTATTTATTTATTACTCAAATATAAACGGTCAATATACAGTGTATAAAAAACCCTTTAAGTGCTAAATAATGATGAAAATAGTAAAAATAAATGTAAAGTAAAAAAACGAAAATTCAAAATTAGGATAAATATATAATTGAAAATTTAGAAAAATTGAACGAAAAATAATAAAAATGTTGAAAAATTGGAGAAAGAAAAAAGTTGAGATAATTAATTGAAAATTGAAAAAAAATAATTGAAATTTGAGAAAATTAACAGAGGCACAAAAATTTTTTTTTTTTTTTGTCCGCAACACTAGTGTATTCTTACGTACTTTTTTCCGCTGTATCCGAATTCGAAGTCAGAATTGCTAGATTGGTTAAATTTTTTTAGATAATCTCGAAAAAAAATCGATTTTTTCGTTTTTTTTAGTAGTCTTTTGGCTATTATCTCAAAAATTTTAGCCAAATTGATTATTCTGAATTCGGATTCGGATTTAGCGGAGAAAATTACGTAGAAAAACACTAGCATAGCGTCCCGGACAAAAATTTTTTTTTTGGGTTTTAATTGGTGTTTTTTTATCTTTTTTAAAATAATTTTCAAAATTTTAGCCAATCTGCTAATTCTAACTTCAGATTCATATTCGTCAAAGAAAAATACGTAAGAATACATTAGTGCAGTGTCACGACTAAAAAAAAAAATTGTTTTGGGTTTTTTTTGTGTTTTTAAAATTTTTGGAGATTTTGGTTTTTGAGATTATCTCAAAAAATTTAGCCAATCTAGTAATTCTGACTTTGGATTCGGATTCAGCGGAAAAAAACGTAAGAATACACTAGTGTAGTGTCTCGGACAAAAAATTTATTTTTTGTGTGGCTGTTCAATTAAAGTATAATAAAAATAATTAAAAATTGGGGGAAATAATTGTGAGACGATATAAATAATTTGAAAATAAATAAAATAATTTTAATTTAAAAAAAGAATTGAAAAATTTACAAAATATACTTGAAATAGAGGAAAATAATTGCATTATGATAAAAATAATGGTAATTTGAAAAAAAATGCTATTTGCGTAAGGTAAATTTAAGACTTAACGAAGCAATTAAAAAGTAATGAAAGTAATTAAGAATTGAAGAAAATAATTGAAAAGTGATGAAAATGTTGAAAATTGTAGTTGGAACTATAATAGAAAAGAAATATTAAAAATTGAATAAATTTAAAATCATTTCAAATTTGGTATTTTTGAAAAATGAAATTGATCATTTTTTATCAATGCAAGTTCAAATTAATTGAAGTTTGAGTTTGAAGGGATTTAAATTGTGACAATTTTAAAAAGGTGAAGAATTATATTGAATTAAAAAAAAAAATTTAATGGCAGACTTCAGGTGTGAACAGAATGAATGAATAAATGAATGAATGAAAGAAAATTGTAAATTTATTATACCTATATAATGCTACATAAATATTCAAACATTCAAAAGAGGTTAGAAAATTTTATTTTTGATTGTGAAAATTTCTCTAGTTTTTAAATAATCTTACCATAAAATCGTTCTATAATAATATTCCCATTCGTTAAAATTGAAAAAAGAAAAGAAACAAACAGTTTAAAAAATTGTCTGAAAGGAATATAAAAGTCAGAAAGAAAAAGAACAAAAAAAAATTATAAAAAGATAATGATAAAGTGGGTACATGATGAGGACGAAGGACACGAAAAAGAAGCAATTTCTCGGAAATGAATAGCTTGAAATGCGATTTTGTTGGAAAATTTAATTAAAATGGGATCAAAAACACTTGAAAGTCTCCGAATATAAATTAATCAGAAAGAAAAGTGTAAAATAAAAGTCGATTTAAATTGATGAATTCAGGATTCTGGGATAAATAAAAAAAAAAGTATCTTGGGTCGTGAGATATGAGTAAAGTGGTTTGTCTGGCAATTTCGAATGTTGGTGCCCTTAATCCTTGTCGAGCGATGAATATTCTCAGCTCGAAATGCAACAACGAATGTTGGAAGGTGAACGATCGAGGGAAAACCAAATCCCGCTTCGTGCGGCTCATGCATAATCCAGGAGCCTATATTTTCCCTGGGAAAGCCTCTCAACTCGTAGGAGCCCATGGCCGGGATTACGAAGATATATTATTTTTTCCTTGGAGATTTCTGATTTTTCAGCTTGAATCATTCGCTCCCAAACATTAAAAATTAGTTTCCTGTTTCACTTTCTACCATTGATACTCTACCTTTGCCAAACATCGCTTCATCCAATGCTAATCCGAGGATTAAGCCTTAATTGCAGGATAAGACAATTTTTTTTTAATTTTCAGAATACATAAAACCATTTTTATACACTTGATTCTTAATAGTAAAAAATACACAGAACACGTGACTTTTAAGATTGATATCTTCTAGATTTTTATTCACAGAAAGTCTAGTTTTTAGTTTGTTTTTTTTTTGGAGTCTAGCGAAATGAGATAAATTGGCCTAGCCTGGGGCAAGTTGGTCTAAATATGTTTTTACGTATATTCATTTTTTTATAATTGCAGCAATAAAAACACTGGAGTCCTAGGAAGTTATCGAATTTGTCTTGACCCGGGGCATGTTGGTCCACGTACCAAATGTTTTAAATATTGGTTTTTTCCTGTTGATTCAGCAAAGTAAAGTTACAATCTCTTGACAGTTCTTTAAGAACAAGTATTTATGAACTCAAAACTTATATTTAAACTTTACTTAAAACTATTGATACCACAAAAAAACAAGTGTGTGAAAACTTACTTTGGAGTACCAAAATCAGTACTTTTTCATGGTTACATAATAATGAAACTTGGTACTAACTTACATTTGACTACTAATTTTTTGCAGGGAAAAGTCAATTTGATTAATGAAAATGGCCCAACTTGCCCCGGTCTAACCAAAAAATGCTAAAAATACGCAGAACACGTGGCTTTTAAGATTGGTATCCACTAGATTTTTATTCATAAAAAGTATAGCTTTTAGTTTTTTTAGTAACTGTATTCTTGGAGTCTCGTGAAATGATATAAATTGGCCTAGGCTGGGGCAAGTTGGTCTAAATATGTTTTTAAGTATTTACATTTTTTTTATAATTGCAGCAAATCCGAATAAAAACACTAGAGTCTTAGGAAGTTATCGAATTTGTCTTGACCCGGGGCATGTTGGTCCATGTACCAAATGTTTTAAATATTGGTTTTTTCCTGTTGATTCAGCAAAGTAAAGTTACAATATCTTGATTGTTCTTTAAGAACAAGTATTTATGAACTCAAAACATATATTTAAACTTTACTTAAAACTATTGATACCACAAAAAAAACAAGTGTGTGAAAACTTACTTTGGAGTAACAAAATCAGTACTTCTTGATGGTGATATAATAATAAAACTTGGTACTAACTTACATTTGACTACTAATTTTTTGCAGGGAATAGTCAATTTGATTAATAATAATGGCCCAATTTACCCCGGTCTAACAAAAAAATGCTAAAAATACGCAGAACACGTGGCTTTTAAGATTGGTATCCACTACATTTTTATTCATAAAAAGTATAGCTTTTAGTTTTTTGAGTAACTGTATTCTTGGATTTCAGCGAAATGACCGAAATTGACTGAGCTCGAGGCAAGTTGGTCAAAATATGTATTTAAGTATTTAAATTTTTTCCAGTAACGCAGTAAATCCGAAAAAAAAACTAAAGTCTATCGAAATGACCAAAATTTTCACAGTCCGGGGCAAGTTGGGCCAAGTTCCAAATGTTATTAAATATTAGATTCTTTTCTATTGATTCAGGAAAGATATATTAACATCTCTTGATTGTTTTTAAACAACAAGTATGCATAAGCTCAAAACTTAATATTGGAACTTTTCCTTAAACTACTGATTTAAAAAAATTTCCAGTGGGTTAAAAATTGCTTTAAAGTAACAAAATCAGTATTTCTTGGTGATGATATAATAATTAAAATTACATTTAACTATTAATTTTCTGCAGGGAAATGTCAATTCAACTAATAATAATGGCCCAACTTGCCCCGGTCTAACCTACAAGCCAATACATTTTTTTAATCCCAATTCTAGCTTTTAGTTGTTCGAGAAACAGTATTTTGGAACCTAGCGGAATGAGCTAAATTGGCCCAGTCCGGGGCAAGTTGGCCCGAATATTTTTCTATTTATTTAAATTTTTTCCATTATTGCAGAAAATCATAATAGAAAAACTGGAGTCTTAGAAAGTGATACAAGTTGCATCGACCCGGGGCATGTTGGTCCATGTACCAAATGTTTATAAATATTGGTTTTGTTCTATTGATGCATCAAAGAAAAATTAATAGCTTCTGATGATGATATAATAATTAAACTTGGCACAAACATAAACTTGACTATTAATTTTTTACAGAGAAAAGTCAGTTCGAGTAATGATAATGGTCCAACTTGCCCCGGTCTAACCTATAAACCACTACATTTTTATTCAAAAAAAGTCTAGCTTTGATTTTTTGGGGAACAGTATTCTTAAATCTATCGAAATGACCTAAATTGTCCCAGCCCGGGGCAAGTTGATCGAGATTTCACATCTTTTTTAAATATTGAATTATTTTCTATTGATTCAGCAAAAATAGTTTAAAATCTCTTGATTGTTCTTTAAAAGCAGGGAAAAGTCAATTCGACTAATAATTGATCAACTTGCCCCGGTTTGACATTTTCAAATCTGTTTTAAACACTTTTTGTATGATTATTATGATTTGAGAATACAAAGAGAGAAATTTAAAGCGATCTAATTAAAAATTTGTCGAGATTCTTAGGTTTATAAGCGGGTAATTGGAAAGATGTCAAGGAAAATAGGTGCTGGAGCCTAGTTTGAAGATCTCGAGTGTCTGAGATACTGATATCGAAGGTAGAAGGCTCTGGCAACCACAAATCTTAAACAAGAAGTGGGAGTGAACCAAGGAGAAATTGCTTTCTTGGTCGCGAGATTCGCTCGTTTCCTCGTTCTCTCCGCCTCTCATAATCCGAGGACTGCTTCGTAATTATTTCAAACGGGTTAATTCGACCTACCTTCTCTGGCGCCTACTTTGTCTTCAACATTACACATTCCCTTTCTCTCAATTTTCTAACCTTACACTAACATTTACCCACTAGCCATTCTAATATTGAATTAAAATTTGTTAATCCTCGCAATCAGTAGAGCAATCATTACCCAAGTTCATTTTCAAGAAAAATGTTTAAATGGAGTATTCAACATTACAAAGAAGCATTGTTTCAAAAGAATGTTTAAGTTTCAATTTTACAAGTTTAAGGGGGGATTTAAATTAGGCTTGAGTGAGGGAATCAGAATAAAAATCCAAAAATACAGGAACGAGTAAAATTATTTGAATTAATATCATAACAGGTCAATAATGTGACCATTATTGCTCTAGGGTAATAAAGTATGCATTATTGACCTAGGGTTATAAAGTATCTATTATAGCCCTAGGGTAATAATAGATACTTCATTTACCATGAAGAATAAAATACTCTGTTATTATTTTGAGCAATAGTGGACACTTTATTTACCTAGAGTAATAAAGTCGTCTTTATTTACCTAGGTTACTAAATTGCTCTTTAATTATCTAGGTTAATAAAACGCCCTTTAGTTACCATGAGTAGTAAAATAACCTTTTACTATTTTGAGTAATAATAGTCGTTTTATTTACCTAGAGAAATAAAGTCCCTTTTATTTACCCAGAGTAATAAAATCATATTTATTTACCTAGGCTTATAAATTCTCCCTTATTTACCCAGGCTAATAAATTCCCCATTATTTACCTAGGTTAATAAATTTTCCATTATTTACCTAGGTTAATAAATTTCCCTTTATTTACCTAGTTTTTATTTACCATGAACAATAAAATATCCTGTTATTATTTTAAGTAATAATGGACACTTTATTTACCTAGAGTAATAAAGTCCCCTTTATTTACCTAGACTAATAAAGTCCTGTTTCCTTACTTAAAGTAATAAAGTCTCCTTTATTTACCTAGCTTATTGAAGCACCCTTTATTTACCAAGAGCAATAAAATACTGTTTTATTTTTTCGAGTAATAATTTCCGCTTAATATATCTAGAGTAATAAAGTCCCCTTTATTTCCCTAGGCTAATAAATTACCCTTTATTTAACTAGGTTACTAAAGCTCCCTTTATTTAACTAGGTAAATAAAGCTCCCTTTATTTACCATGAGCAATAACCTCCATTGTAGCCCAACAGGTCAATAAAGTGTCCATTATTGTCCTAGAGTAATAAAGTTCCCTTTATTTCTCTAGGCTAATAAATTACCCTTTATTTAACTAGGTTAACAAAGCTCCCTTTATTTACCATGAGCAATAACCTCCATTGTAGCCCAGCAGGTCAATAAAGTGTCAATTATTGTCCTAGGGTAATAAAGTGGCCATTATTGCCCTAGAGTAATAAAGAGCACTTTATTGATCACTCGTCATAAAGGAATAAAATTTGGATTTTTCGAAGTTTGGATAGATTAAAACTTTTTGCTGAAATTTCGTTAATTGAGATTTTGGGTCAATTGAAATTTGGTTAATAAATATTTTCGTTAAATTGAATTTTATTTATAACTAAATTTCGCAAAAATTGTTTGGTTAATGAAAGTTTCGAATAAATTAATGTCTGGTTGCAAGAAATTTCAACAAATTGAATTTTATTTAGTTAAAATTAGAATAAATTAAGATTTATTTAATTCAAATTTGGATGAATTAAAATCTAATTATTTAAAGTTGGAATAAATTGAATATTATTTGATCTAAATTCAAATAAGTTGCAGTCTGGTGACTACAAATTGAAATAAATTAAATTTTAAATCAACTGAAATTGGGATAAACTGAAGTTTAGTTACTTGGAATTTTAGTAAATTGAAATTTAACCTATTAAGGTGATTATCTTTATTTACATAACCTCAAACTAAAAAATTACTTTTCCCATCAAATAAAACTATTTTTAAAATTAATTTCACCAAATTTTAAAAGATCCAGTTGCTCATTTTTCAGAAATCGCGTTGAAACATTATCTATAATTTTATATGTTGGGTTTTGTTAAAAAGTATATTGTTTAAAAGCTATTAAATAAGTAATATTTGTTCTATATGTGTTTATTAAACAGAATGTTATTAAAGAAAGTCTAAAAAATAAAAAATAAATTCAACCTAATTTTTTTCTGGAAAATGTAAAACTGGAACTTTCAAAATTTAGTAGGTACAATTAATTTGAATAATATTTATATTTGCGATGAAAAACGACTTTTTAGTTTGAGGTTATGTAAATGGAGAGAACCACCTTAAAAATTGAATAAATTGAAGAATAAAGAAATAATTTGGGTCAAGGGAAGATCTGTAATTAACAATAGTATAAATTAAAGTTAGATTAAATAAAATTTGGATGAATGGAAGTCTAATTATTTCCATTAATTAATTTGGTAATTAATCCAGAAATTTGGATGAATTAAAATTTGGCTCAAATCACGACTAGTCAATTGAAGTTTTATTAATTAAAATTTAGTTAATGAAAATTGCGATGAAATGAATTTTTTTAAATTAAAGTTTGAAGGAATTAATATTTGGTAAATGGAAATTAAAACGAATTAAAATTTGGATGAATTGAAATTTTGTTCACTAAAGATTATAATGAATTATAGTTTAGTAAATAAAAATTTGAATGAATTGACGTTTCGTTAATTAAAATCTGCATCAATTAAAGTTTAGTTAATTAAAATTTAGATACAATAGAGTTTTTTAATAGTAAAATTTAGAAAAAATAAAATTTGGTTAAATAAAAGTTATAATGAATTGAAGTTTGTTTAACTGAAAATTGGATGAATTGAAATTGTGTAAATCAAAATTTGGATATATTGATGTTTATTAAATTAAAATTGTGACTAATTAAATTTTGAATAACTAAATTTTGTATTAATTGAAGTCTAGTTGAATTAAAATTTGGTTAAATTGAAGTTTGGTTAAACCAAGTTTGGATGAATTGAAGTTTTGTTAATTAGAATTTGGATAAATTAATGTGCTGCTAATTTAAACTCAGTTGAATCAAAGTTTATAGAAATTATTTATTATTAAAAAATAAGAAATAAATAAAATAAAATTATTATTATAAAATACCTTCATATATGTAAAAACTTTTTTTCTAAAAAAAGAAATCAATTAAACACTTTTCTTTTAAAAAAAAGGTGTATTTAAAAAAGAATATCTTTTTATAGAAAATGAAAATATTTTAAAGAATTAAAAAGTAGTAGACGGTTTGATTATATGAAATTCGTTTTCCAAGAGGATAGAAAGTTATTATATCCTCTACAGTTTTAGTTTCCAGAACGTGAAGAAGTTTATTTGAAGAGCTGAAAATTCATTCCGCTTTATATTTTATTTTGTACTTTATAAAGTAGATAATTTTCGAAATTTGAAGAATAATCTGTGAATTTTGTAGAAATGTTGTAAAACTTAAAGTACCAATCTTGTCAGAGAGCAAAAACTTCAAGAACTCTCTTAAAAGATTAGTCTATTAATTCCCGTCCAATTCAGCATTTCGTTAATAGAGAATAACGCAGGTCAGTGAAAAAAAACTCTTAAGCTTCAAACTCCAATTTTAAAAATTATTTTACGATTTTTTAAAAAAAAGTTATGCAGATTTGGAGTTTTACATTTAGTCAAATATGCATACAGAAAGTCTCTAAATTTCTCGGAGAGAGTTTTCACTCCACGCAGAGTGAAAATTGATCCACTCCTATCATAGTAAGAAACAAACTCCAAAGGAGTGAAAATTTTGGAGTGAGTTTCTACTCGAACTGGAGTGAAATTTCACTCCAAAATTAGAGTGAAAGAAATTAGAGTGACTGAATTTTCACTCTTTGTGGATTGGAAACTAACTCCAAGAAATTTAGAAAGACGTTCTGTATGCATATTTGACTAAATGAAAAACATCAATTCCGCATAACTTTTTTTTAAAAAATCGTAAAATAATTTTTAAAAATGGAGTTTGAAGCTTAAGAGTACTCTCTAAATTTGAAACAGCGCAAAGTATACAGCTGTTTTCTACAAATTTCAATTATTCTTTTATTTAAAATATTGAAGGCGACCTACTAATATTTAATATAGTAGTTATTATTGATATATCAAATTTTAATTTTATTGTTACTTGAAATACATTTTTAAATTTTATATTGTAATGAGCTTCTGCCCGTAAATAAATAAATAAATAAATTCAATGTTTTTTATTGCCATAAATTTTTAAATTTATTATATTAGTTTTCAATTATTTTCTACAAATTTCAAGCATTTTCTTTATTATTTTTATTATTGTCATGGGTTTATTAAATTTGTACATTTTTTTTCAATTAATTTCAAAAAATTTTAATTATTTTTTTCAAACTTTAATAATTTTTTATAAATTTCTTATTTAAACACCAGCTTTTTAATTATTTGTGTCATTATTCAATCAGTTTCTTAAAATTTCAATTGTTTGATCAATTTTTCAAGTATTGTCTTTTTCAATTATTTTTTCCAAATTACAATCATATTTGTTATTCTTCAATTATCTTCTTGTAAATTCAATTATTTTTAAAACTTTTCAGTTATTTTTTAAAATTTCTATTGTGTTCTTCAATTTTCAAATTATTATCAGGAATATCGAAATTTGCTACACAAGTTCAATTCACTTTCGTTATTTTTCATTATTACCTTCAAATTCCAATTACTTTCGTCATTAATCAATTATTTGTGTCATTTTCCAATTATTTTTTTCATATTTTTGTTCTTTTTGCTATTTTAGAATTATTTTTTACAAATTGCAATTATTTTATTCAATTTTTTTTATTGTCATTAACTTTTAAATTTCTCACACCTGTTTTCAATTATTTCAATTATTATTTTTATTACTGTCACGAATTTATTAATTTTTTTACACCTTTTTCAATTATTTTCTTCAAACTTTAATTATTTTTTTAATATTTGAATTTTTTGCCATTTTTGAATTATTCACTTCAAATTTCAATTATTGTCTTCAAACTTCAATTGATTTCTTCAACATTCAATCATTTTCGGCTTCTTTCAATTTACTTTTCAATCACAGAAATTGTAGAATTTCAATTAAATTGTTCAATTCTACTACTATTTTCTACAATTCTTAATTATTATTATCTTCAATTTTCAATTCCATTCTTCAATTTTCAACTACATTCTTCAGTTTTCAATTATTATTTTCTTCTATATTCAAGAATTCTTGACTTTTTCAATTACTTCTTTCAATTTTTGATTATATTTTTTAAATTATCATTACATTCTTCAATTTTCAATTCTCTCCTTCAATTTTTTCAATTTTCAATGATTCTCATAAAATTTTATATCTAATCTTTAACTTTTTTAATTATTTTGTTCTCTTGGCGATTATTTCTTAGTGCTTCACGATATTACAATTATTTTCTTCAAACTTTAATTATTTTTTTCATATTTGAATTTTTTGCCATTTTTTAATTATTCTCTTTAAATTTGAATTATTGTCTTCAAACTTTAATTAATTTCTTCAACATTTAATTATTTTCCTCAAACTTATAATATTTTTTTTAACTTTACAATTATGGTCTATAATTTTTTAATTTATACACCAGTGTTAAATTATTTATTTCAATATTTCAATTATTTTGTCAAGTTTTCAAGTATTTTCTTCAAGTTGTTAATTTTTTTAAAGTTATTAATTATTTTTGTCATTTCTCAATTATTTTTTCATATTACAACTATTTTTGTCAATATTAAAATATTTTTGACATTTTGGAATTATTTTTTTAAATGTCATTTTCTTCAATCTTCTTATTATTGTCATGAATTTATTAACTTTTGAAGATCAGTTTTCAATTATTTATATCATTATTCAATTACACTAGTTTACAGCCAAAATGTACATTTAATGCCACTATTTTTTTTTATGTACTATGGTTCTCGTTAC
This sequence comes from Ganaspis brasiliensis, assembly GCA_037103525.1. Classification (NCBI taxonomy): domain Eukaryota; kingdom Metazoa; phylum Arthropoda; class Insecta; order Hymenoptera; family Figitidae; genus Ganaspis; species Ganaspis brasiliensis. Next base: position 6,852,069 of record JAZKLR010000185.1, read on the forward strand.
TTAAAAATGACATTAAGAAATTTTTCTATGGATAGGTTTCCGAAATATGAATTTTTTTAATTTTTTCACGTTTTTTGCGGAGGTGACTTCACGTTTTAGGCCGTATCTCGAGTTACAGACGTCCGATTAAGTTTTTCTAGGTGTCAAATTAAAGGTAATCAAATTCCAAACAATCGCTTTTCACATTATTTTTCAATCGGTTAAATATTTTAAGTGATATAGTCCAAAAAAAAATGTATGGATGAAAAAAATCTATGGGTAATTATTGAAGTTATAAGCCAGGGTACTGAAATTCTCGTTTTACGCCATTTCGGTATTTTACCTCCTTTTATAGTGATTATGTTGATTAATTTAATGAATACAATATCTAATTATAAAATGGACTTTTTTCACAGATTTCAAATAATTTTCAGTGCTTTACTAATTCAAATTTGACTGAAAATTTTTTGAAGTTTTTGACCAAAATTTCTGAAGAGGCATAAACTGATTAAAATCTGCTTTTTTGACAAGTTGAAACAGATTTGTTGAATTTTGTTCGTTAATAGATAAAAAAGTTTGAAATTAGATATAGAAATATGAAATTAATTATTTTTTTAAAAAAAATATGTCCGCAGCAGCCCTGAGACGAAAGTCAATGGTTTTTCTCCTTATAAATTAAAAAAGAATTGAATCTCTGCGCGTCTAATCCAACTTGTCAAAGAAGCAGATTTTAATCAATTTATGCCTCTCCAGAAATTTTTGTCAAAAACTCCAAAAAAATTTTCAGTCAAATATTTCTTTTTTATATTTTTATTTTTTATATTTCTATATCTAATTTCAAACTTTTTTATCTATTAACGAACAAAATTCAACAAAAATTAAACCTCTGCGCATCTGATTCAACTTGTCAAAAAAGCAGATTTTAATCAATTTATGCCTCTCCAGAAATTTTTGCCAAAACTCCAAAAAATTTTTCAGTCAAATATAATTTATTTTTCATATTTCTATATCTAATTTGAAACTTTTTCATCTATTAACGAACAAAATTCAACAAAAATTGAACCTCTGCGCATCTGATTCAACTTGTCAAAAAAGCAGATTTTAATCAATTTATGCCTCTTCAGAAATTTTGGTCAAAAACTTCAAAAAAATTTTCAGTCAAATTTGAATTAGTAAAGCACTGAAAATTATTTGAAATCTGTGAAAAAAGTCCATTTTATAATTAGATATTGTATTCATTAAATTAATCAACATAATCATTATAAAAGGAGGTAAAATACCGAAATGGCGTAAAACGAGAATTTCAGTACCCTGGCTTATAACTTCAATAATTACCCATAGATTTTTTTCATCCATACATTTTTTTCTTCCTAAAAGTGAGCCATATATGTAAAAAATTTAAAACTGGACATAATTTGACGTTTTCTATTTTTGCATGGCGGTAGAATGAATTTGTTTTTCAGATTTTGGGCGAAAAACTCAAATTTAAAATTTTTTTTTGGACTATATCACTTAAAATATTTAACCGATTGAAAAATAATGTTAAAAGCGATTGTTTGGAATTTGATTACCTTTAATTTGCACCTAGAAAAACTTAATCGGACGTCTGTAACTTATCCATAGAAAAATTTCTTAATGTCATTTTTAAGTAACGAGAAGCTTAGTACATAAGAAAAAAATAGTGACATTGAATGTACATAAAATTTTTTTTTTTTTGTAAACTAGTGATATTAGTTTCTTCTCAATTTAATTATATCGTTAATTATTCAATTATTTTATACAATTTTTTAATTAATGTATTAAATTTTTTATTTTTTTACTTCATTTTTTAATATATTTCTTATTTTTCATTAATTCTACATATGTACATTTTTTTATAGTTTTTAATTATTTTTTTTCAAATTGAATTATTTTTGTCATTATTTAATTATTTTTTATATATTTCAATTATTTTTGCGATTTTCGAATTTTTTTCTTCAAATTTGAATGGCTTTTTATGCTGGCGCCCCCCAATTTAATATCAGTAATATCAAACTCTATATTGCTCATTCACTTTTTTTATTTAAAACCTACTATTTACTCATATTTTTCATTTAAAAAGTCATTTTTTCACTATTTTCAATCTTCAAGTCCACTGGCAGCGCTCCTTATTGGATAAATACACAGCCCTGCATCGGTTTTGACGAATGAATGTGACCAAGTGTTTCCGAAGGGAATTTTTGTGCTGAATACGAATCTGGAGTCCAAAATGTTGCATTACGTCAAGTTTTCAAAAAAAGGGGGGTTGAAACCCCCAAAAATAGCGTTTTTGGCAGTTTTTGAAAAATTGTAGTACCAAAATTATAAGTGTCAAAAACATTGCTCTTATTAGAAATTAAAGCTTGAAATGTGCCCTTTTAAATGAACTATGGGCGAAATTAATTGCATCAACTCTTAAAGAAGGGGGTGTGTTTTTTAAAGGGTGTTTTGAAAAAATTATTAAACAAAACTACCCAAGTGAAAAACACCGATATTCTTGCAACTTAATAAACTAGAAACATAACAAAAAATATTTAACACGTGTTTTAACCCTTAAAACTCAAAAAACACTGTTTTGATTAAAAAGAGTTTTTTTTTTTAATTCTTAAAACGCAAAAAATATCCTTATTGTCACAAAGGATGTTTTTTACCCTTAAAACGCAAAGCAGTTTTTAAAAAAACACTTGTTAAATATTTTTCTTTATGTTTATAGTGTAAGTTGCAAGAATATCCGTGTTTTTCACTTGAGTAGTTTTGTTTAATAATTTTTTCAAAATACCCTTTAAAAAACACACCCCCTTCATTAAGGGTTGATGCAATTAATTTCGCCCATTGTTCATTTAAAAGGGCATATTTCAAGCTTTAATTTCTGATAAGAGCGATATTTTTGACACCTATAATTTTGGTACTACGATTTTTCAAAAACTGCCTAAAACGCTATTTTTGAGGGTTTCAAACCCCCTTTTTTCGAAAACTTGACGTGATGCAACATTTTGGACTCCAGATTCGTGTTCAGCATAAAAATTCCCTTCGGAAACACTTGGTCACATTCATTCGACAGAGAAACAGTTAAGATTTGCAGGGCTGTGATATTATTCATTGATTTGTTTTATTTATTATTATAGTTTAATGTCAAAAACGTATGGAAAACTAATCGCGCACTTGCGCGCGTTATATTTTGCTAGTAGTGTAATAAATACGAAAAAAAAAAATTAATGACAGCTCAGGATTTTTGCGATAAAAAAGCGATTTTGCAAGAAAAGGAAAATGAAAAAACAGTTTCTAGAAATGTAAGAGATGCGGTTCAGTTGGTTGGAAGGTGCTTGGTGCAGAAGAGTAAAGCGATTTTAGGCACTAGATGCCCAAGGGATTTGGCGAGAGTCCAAGATCAGTCAATCGGGTGTACGTATCCTCCAGATTTGTTCTGCTCTCCAAATCTTGTCTGTAAGAAGCTTTTTAGCCACGGAAACCTAGAAAGAGGTTCAAGAAACTTTATTTTTACAAAGTCTGTGGAAAGAACTTTTACGAAAATTTACATTTCAACTTCAAGCCACGACTTTTTTTTCACCTTTATTGCATTAAAATACCTTTTACTTGAGTTTTTGGAAAAATTTTTGTCTCGTCTTCTCGTTTTTTCATTTTTTCCACAATTTACGACTCTTTATATATTCAAAGTTATATTGAATCTCTGACCCACAACTGTCTAATTCAATTTTTATGTTATCTTTGAACTTTTAAATTTGGTATTAAATTTTTTAAACATTTAGTTCTTTATAAATTTAACAAATTGTATTAAAAAAATAAAAATAGCAGGGTATGTGAATTTGAAATATTATCCGAAATTCATGTTAAATGGATAATATAATTTTCTGCTGGATGATTAGTTTTGAAATCGTAATGTCGCGGGTACAGAAGGTGAGGACAATTAGTTAATTAATTAATTAGTTCAAGGCAAGGGTATATTGTCGGAAAAAAATCAATTTGTCAGAGTGAGGAGTCGAAACTTTTGTTCTCGCGTTTCCACCACCGCAGTGCGAAATTATTCACAGAATTAAAGTGCAGACAAAATCGATAGTGGCACTTCACTTCAATTATCGCTAATACGTGATCAGACGACACTCAATTAAGAATTTAAACGAACCTAAAGAGATTCTGTAGGAATCCATCGTTCGACCAAGAACTTACCGCCTCTTTCTTGAAATAACCCAAGTCCGTGTGCACTGGGACAGCTTTTCTAGAACTTGCAATTGATTTAGGAAGTAATTCACTTCCAAGTTTTCAACTTGGTTAAATATTCTTCTCATTTCGTCGATCTTATATCCGCGATATGCAAAGAACTGTAGAAATCGTTTTTATAATCGGTCACAGTGAATTAATTAATTCAGGTAACTTTTCCGTCTTTATAGCAAAGTGACCGAAATGCAGAGCATTCATTGACCTGAAAATTTTTTTCAATTTATACTTGAATTCAAGTAATTAAACAAAATTACCTGGTGGATGAAGAAATTGGTGAAAATTTTTAGCAATTGAATTTTTTTTAACAAGACTTGTTTCTACACCTTGTGTTATCAACAGTTATAAATATTTAAAAATAAATAAAAACAAGTTTTCTTTACATATGAGAACATTTATCAAATTTTAGAATTAAAAGCAAATGCAAAAAATAATTGCACTTTTTGGAAATAAAATGAAAAAAAAAAGAATTAAAACAATTAAAAATTGGCGAAAGTAATTTAAAAAAGCATAAAAATGTTTTTAAGTTTACGAAAATAATTTAAATTTGAGAAACATACTTGAAAATCTTAGAAATGAATTGAAAAAAGATTAGATTAATGAAAAATTGGAGAAAATAATTAGAAATTGAAATAATGATTGAAAAATGATTGAAATTAAGATAAAGAATTAAAAATTTAGGAAATTAATTCAGATATAATGAAATTGATTAAAAATTGAAGAAAATAATTAAAAAATAATATAAATAATAATCATTTTGATTATTAATACATGCCAGAGTGATAAATTCATAATTTTAGTATAAATAATAATATAAAATTGAAGAAAATAATTAAAATTTGTGAAAATAATTTTAAAGAAATTACATTATATATTTTAAATACAGCAAAGTTAAAGTCAATTTTTAGAAAAATTCAAAAATACTTAAAAATTTTAGAAGTTTATTGGAAAAGAAAAAAGTAATTCAAAATTAGAGAAAATAAATAAAAAAAAAAAATTAAACCTTATTTAAAATTGAAGAGAATAATTTTTAATTTAAGAGAAATAATTGAGAAACATACAGAATATACACAAAATACAAGCAAATCGTAGATTTAATTAAAAATTGAATAAAAAAATGGAAATTTCAAATAAATAATTAAAAACTTTTTAGAAATGATAAAAAAGATCGTAATTAAATGAAAATTGAACAAAATTAGTGATTTACGTCAAAAATTTTTACAAAAATTCAAAAATACTTCAAAATTTTTAGAAGTTTATTAGAAAAGAAAAAAGTAATTTATAATTAGAGAAAATGAATAAAAAAAAATTAAACTTAGTTTAAAAATGAAGAAAACAATTTTTAATTTACGAGAAATAATTGAAAAAAAAAACAGAATATATATAAAATACAAGAAAATCGTAGATATAATTGAAAATTGAATAAAATATTGGAAATTTCAAATAAATAATTAAAAACTTTTTAGAAATTATAAAAAAGAACGTAATTAAATGAAAATTGAACAAAATTAGTGATTAACGTCAAAAATTTTTTCTCTTATAAAAAAAAAGAACGAGAAGATTGCATTAATTACTTTTGTATATATATGTATTTTTTTCAAGATTCTTGAATATCTCTCAAATATGACCACCAAGATCTCGCTTGATTAAAAATTTATAAATATATAATATAATTAATTTAAATTTGAAATAAACAATTGAAATATCAGATAAATAGTTTTAAATTTTCGAAATTATGGAAATAATTGACAATAATTAAAAATTGAAAAAAATAATGAGAAATTTGAGAAAAATATTTCAAAATCTTAGAATATAATTTTAAAAAATAAGAATAAAAAAAATCTGGGAAAATAATTTAAAAATGATTTTATATAATTCAAATATGATGAAAACAATGATAAGTTGAAAAAAAGGAATAAAGTTAGAAATAAATAATTGAAGGCATTGCATAATTTTTTTTTAATCATGTAACATAATTGAAATTTGAGAAAAATTCTTGAAAATCTGATAAATTCATTTTAAAAAATGAGAATAATTAAAAATTAAAGAAAAGAATTGAAGGAAGCGAAAAATAATTGAAATTTTAGATCATTAATAACAATTTTTGGAAATTATAAAAACAAATGAAAATAATTAAAAACTGGAGAAATTAATTGAAATTTTAGAAATATACACAAAAATTTTAAAAAATAATTTTAGAAAATGAGAATAATAATTAAAAATTGGGGGGAATAAGTGGAAAATGATAAAAATAGTTTATAATAGAAAATAATAATTGAAATTTGATGTACATAAATAACTAGAATTTTATTTATTTTTTTTTTAAAACAAATAATTGAAATTTGTGAAAAATACTTGAAAGTCTAATAAATTAATTTAAAAATGAGAATTATTAAAATTTGAAGAAAGGAATTGAAGAGAGCTAAAAACAATTGAAATTTAAATAATTAATAATAAATTTTAGAAATTATGAAAACCAATGAAAATAATTAAAAATTGAAGAAAATAATTCAAATTTTAAAAAAATACTCAAAAATCCTAAAAAATAATTTTAAAAAATGAAAATAATAATTAAAAATTGAGGGAAATAAGTGGGAAATGATCAAAATAGTTTATAATCGAAAATAATAATTAAAATTTGATGTACATAAATAACTAGAAATTTTTTTTTTAATAAAAAACAAATATTTGAAATTTGAAAAAAATACTTGAAAGTCTGATAAATTAATTTAAAAAACGAGAATTATTAAAATTTGAAGAAAAGAATTAAAGAGAGCTAAAAACAATTGAAATTTGAATTATTAATAATAAATTGTAGATGTTTCTGAAAACCAATGAAAATAATTAAAAATTGAAGAAAATAATTGAAATTTTAGAAATATACACAATAGTCTTAAAAAGTTATTTTACAACATGGGAATAATAGTAAAAAATTAAAAGAAATAGGTGGAAAATGATAAAACTAGTTTATAATCGAAAATAATAATAGAAATTTTTTATGTAATAACTAGAATTTTTTTTTAATAAAAAACAAATAATTGAAATTTGTGAAAAACACTTGAAAGTCTGATAAATTAATTTAAAAAATGAGAATTATTAAAATTTGAAGAAAGAATTGAAAAGAGCTAAAAATAATTGAATCTTAAGATAGTAATAACAAATTTAGGAAATTATAAAAACCATTGAAAATAATAAAAAATTGAAGAAAATAATTAAAATTTCAGAAATATACTCAAAAATCCTAAAAAATAATTTTAGAAAATGAGAGTAATAATTAAAAATTGAGGGAAATAAGTGTGAAATGATAAAAATAATTTAAAATAAAAAAAAAATAAATGTAATATGATGTAAATAATTAGAAATTAAAGAAATTAATAACAAACTTGCAGAATTTATTTTTAAGCAAAACAGAATAATTGAAAATTGTTTAAATATTTATAATTTAAGACAATTATCTAAATTTGAGATAATAACTAAAAATTTAGAAAATTAATTTAAAAAAAATTAAAATAATTAAAAGAGGCAAAACATAATTGCAAGATCATAAGAAGAAATTAATATTGAACAAAATAACTGAAAATTGAGATATATTTGAAAGTTCATGATATTAATTCAAAAAAAAAATGAAAAAGATAAAAAATTGAGGATAATTATTTCAAAATAAAAATAATAATGCTAAATTAGAAAAATTAATTTTTAATTCGCGATAAATAATATACAATTTAGCAATAAATAATGAAATTGCTTTATTGTCGAAGAGAAAATAATTTCAATTGATTAAAAATTAATCAAGTAATTAATTAAATTAATTCAATAAAAAAAATTAAAGGAAATAATTTAAATTAGCGAAAGGTAGATTTAAAGTTTAGGGGAAAAAGTGAGAAATAAAGACAATAATTAAATATGGCATAATTGAAAAATGGTAAAAATAGTTGAAAATTGTAGTTTAAGTAATTGAAATCATAAGAGAATAGAACTATTTAAAATTTAAGAAGTTTTTATATGACTTCAAATTTAGTATATACTTGAACCATGAATTAATTCAACTTTTAATCAATGCATTTTTAAATTAAAAGAAATTTGAAGAAATTAAAATTGCTAGAAATTTGAAATTTGAGAACATTTTGAAAATCTGTAATATGATGTAAAAATTATGAATAAAAAAATATTTATTGACAAACTAATATTAATCTAATATTAAATAGAATGAATGAATGAATGAATGAAAGAAACTTATAAATTATTTTACATAATTTTGATTTGTTTATAATAATATTTTGTGTATAAAAATATTTTGTTTATGGAAATTTATTGTTTATAAACGTTTATAAAAAATGATTTAGAGTGAATAACTTAAAATTTGATAACCTTTTCCTATAAACAGAAAATTGTATTTTTTTCAAAAAGCTTTTCTCATTCGATTATTATTTGACTTAATTTATTAAGTATAATTTCTGTGGCTGAAAGGCATAACATCATAACTAACATTTTATCGAATTTGAGATAATATCAGATTTGAGTTTATTTAGTAATGCTCTTTAAAGTTTCATAACGGTAAAGTGATTTAAATGTTTATTCACGTAGAAAATAATTAATAACATAACAACATAACTGCATTCAAATCGAAAAAAAGAATTGATATTCTTCTTTGAAGCGTTTATATTTTATTAAAATTGATAAACAGATGTAAAAACTACACTAGAAAATAGGATACAATGCCAAACACCAAAAATATTGCTTAATTTTTTGATTTTACAAAACCAAGAAAAAAAACAAAAACAGATTTTTCTCAAAACAATGAAAATGCAGTTATGATGTTCTGCCTTTCAGCCACAGATTTAAACTTGCGAAATAATCTTAAATAATTATATCTTTTGTACGAAATGCTTAATTATCTTTATCTTTTTTATTTAATTGAATTTTCAACCTAGCCTAAAAATGTCATCAGTATAGTTCTTTTTCATATCTGTCAAAATTATTATTAATCATCAGGATCTTTTATTAGAATTATTTATCCTTTATTGTAATTATAACTATAATTTAGCCAAGTCTTGGAAATTTTTAAAAGATCCTTTATTTAATTTTATTTAAATCAAGATTTTAAGAATTTCAGAAATTAAACAATTGTACACAGTTAAAAATTTTGTGTAAAAAACAGTCCACAAATTCCTCGTGTTAAATTTAACACAAACATTGTGTTAATATAACATGAAGATTGTTAAATTAACATATAGGTTGTGTTATTTTAACACAAATTTTGAGTGGACTGTTTCGGGCATTTAATTTGTGTTAAATTTACACAAAATTTTTAACTGTGTAATTGTAATTCCACTTGTAAAATTAACCTTGTTGATTGTCACAGATTAAAATTTGAAACTTTTATGTTATTGTTAAAGAATTGTCATGTTTAAATAAATTAATGTTAATTTAAATGAGGTATCTTATTTAATTTAATAAAATTTAAGTTTAATTTTTTTAAATAATTATAGAACCACTCCCCTCTACTATTACCCAGATAAGGGGCTGTGCTAGTCGAGTTGATATCTAAATACGGGAAAATGTCGAGTCTTTCCTTTTGGCGGATTTAACCTAAATCAAACTTTCGATTGTTTTCTATAGTCGACTAGGTTAATTTTTATTTCTTTTATTTTCTTTCGATCGTCTTTTGTTAGTCGATTATCGAATTTTTTATGTTCCATTCTAATTTGTTTTCTTTTCATTGTTTCGTTTATTATTTTATTTCTTGCTTTGATTTTTGTTATGTTCTTTTTGTCTTTTTTTTTATTTTGTTTATTTCGTAAATTTGGCATCTCTCCGACAGAATCAGATTGATGAGCACGTATCGTAGGTGTATATGGCGCAGGAACAAGATAAGTCCATTCGTATGCTCCTGGAGGACTCATAATCCACAAGGGGAGAAAGTTCCGCAAGGGAGAACGTTATCATAGAAATCGTGATATTACGCAGCATATGGCAGTGCTATTAAGCGACTTGGCACACGCGATATTCGATTTCTTTCTTCATTTTGGTCCTATTAGCGTATCACTGAATGTACTTGAAAATTTATCCACTGACAGTGCGACTTATTTGGATCTGCTGCGATATCTCACGATATTTAATTTTCAACTTTTTGACACTTTTATCTATGAGAACCAGCCACGGAAATTTTGCAATCCCCTCCTCTAACTTGATCTTCACCTCTAAACGTGCCCGGCGCTTAAGTTTCGCTTTACGCTAGTGCATCGGAAATCGTTTTTCCTCGGATGTTCGATACCTTTATCGTAACTCGTTATTCAACCTCTCCACAGACCTGGAAACTTTAATACGCGTCTCTCGAATCTCTTTGCACGTGATTTTATCGAGACGCCCATAGATATAATGCTAGTTTCATTTGAAAATAACAATTTTAGTTATCATCGCATCTTCCATTGTGTAGATTGTGGATTTTCGTAATTAATAGTAAAATTTGAATATATCTATGTTTAAATAATAAAACAATTTAAACTTTGATTCCGTTGTGATTAAAAGTTAAATAATTTAATTTTTAACATAATTGTAAATGAATTAGAAAGAATCAACACAGAATTCTGAAAACTGAAAGTTCATAAATTCGAACACTTCTTTACAAAATTTAAATTTTAGATCATCTAAATCTTTAAAATTAAAAGTTGGCAAAATTTTATGAAACCCAATTTTGAAAATAAGAAAAATTAATTAGGTAATCGAGTTTATTTTAAGAAATTATATTCCCGAATCAGATTTAATAAGAAAATCCAGGAATCCTCAATTCTTTTAAAAATTCAAAACTGAAATAAATTCTTTTCCACAAAATTTTTGAGAAAATTAATTTTTAATTTAGAAAATACGTCCTCTCTCTATGACTGCTGTGAAAAAGATGAAAATTACGAGTTTGTTATTTTCTGTAGCAACCTAATGTTACCTTGTTTCTAAGTGAGTTTCTTTGTTTAAAAAATTAAGTTAAACTAAGTTTAACATCTTAAGTTCAATTGTTCTACAATAATAAATAAAAAAAAAAACAAATAAAACGCAAAAGCTTGAATCTTGACTACTATTGGCTTCTGGTTCGGAATTCAAATTCTTGATGAAACTTGACTTAATAATTGGATCTTCTACAAAAATTAACTCAATTAATTTAGTCACAAGATGGTAGATCAAAATTAAATTTTTCAAAATTATTTTTGACAAAGAAGTCAGCCAACTGGTAAATCCTAGAATTCCAAGAAAGTGTAAGACATCCGCATTTCTTGACTTCAAATTGAATATAGTCCTGACCACATATATCTTTTTAATAAAACTGATAAATGGTGAAAGTTTCCAAAGATTGATTGTTTTAAATGTCGACATCTAATCACAGACAGCAAGGATAAGATTAATCATTTCAATATTATCAATTTAGGTCCTTAGGTACGACTAGAAGAAATCCAAACTCAAACGTGAAGATATTAACAAAGTGGGAAAAACTATAATTTATCAGGAACTCAGGAACACAATAAACTAGAATCAATCAGGTCGTCAATAGAATTTTTCATAAATCCTATAAAATAAATTTTTCATAAATATTTCATTTCAAATTAGGTATCAAAATTAAATTCATCAGGAAAAAAACATTTAATAAATCCTCTTTAAATTCCAAACAGATTAGTTCATTTAGGCAGCAATTTTCCAGAAAGTTAGAAACTCAGGAAATAATCATTTTTGTTATGGCTAACCACCAAAAATAATTAATTATTGAAATGAATAAATAATCTAAATATCCGGTTTACAAATGAAGAAGATTCTTTTTATTCATTCAAGAAAGGAAGGCGACAGATCTTTCTTGAATCATGAAAAAAATACAATAACAACAAAAGAAACAAGAAATGAAAAGTGAATTATTTAACTTAAATAAAACAGATTTCCGACCAAAAATAATTGGAAGCTCAATCTGACAAGAAAACTGTATTTCTAACCAAAAATAATTGGAAGCTCAATCCTACAAGAAGAAAAGATATAATTAAATAAATTGAGAATAAAAACAAAACAGAATCTTCTATAATTACCTTGTCTAGTTAGTTCCAAATCTGGATAATGGTAGAGAGGGTAGCTCGAATTTAAATTAATTTATAATCAAAATTAATTTCAATAGAGTGAATTAAATTATACCAAATAAACTAAACTTTATGAATCTAAATTAAATTTTTGTGAAATAAATCAAGTTCCATAAAAGAAATTAAATTCTGCTGAAACAAACTAAATTTTCAAGATAATAAATTAAATATCGTGAAATAAATTAGGTTTTCATAAAATAAATTGAATTTCGCTGAAATAAATTAAATTTCGCGGAAATAAATTAATCTTTCATAAAATAAATTAATTTTAGTGAAAACGAATTAAATGCTGCTAAATAAGATCAATTTAGACAATTTTCATCAAATCCAGACAAATTTTAAGAAATTAAGACACATCCATTAAACAACAACATTTATTAATCAACAATCAATAATAATCATTAATATTCGAGGTCTTGAACTAAATTACAATTTTGAGGTTAAGGAACTTTGCCAATACGGTATTTTTGAAATTAAATTAAGGATTCAAAAGAAATCATTATTCACAAACTTCAGACAATTATATAAAGGAAATAAACATTTGTGGAAATGATTAATTTAAATAATATTCTCAATCAAAGTTTCAAGGAAATCCAAATTTATAAATAATATTGTTCCGAAAGAAATTTAAAAGATTGATATTTTAGGTTAGGACTCTTGATTATTAAATCAAGATTTCTTAATATTTCAAAAGGATCAAAACACTATTTTATACTAAATAAGTCAAATTATATTTAAGCTTAAAGCTCAAATAATTAATAGTGCGAATGGGAAGAAAATCTATAATTTTTGAAAAATCATCAATTTCGACATTATTATTTAAATTGACAAATCTAAATAAAATTGGGGTCAGAATTCTTGATTTCCGAATCAAGGATCTTTTCTTTTCCAAGCCTTGGTCATTAAATTTGATCAATTATAATTATAAATATTGATAACGATTGGTTATTCCTTATTAAGAGAGAGTGTCAATATGAAGTTATAATCAAAATTTTTAAGTTTAAACAATTAAATCCGGGAGATAAAATTATTTACTTTAATAATTTAAAAAAAAGGGATAAAGATTAATATTATCAAAACGGTTTCCAATCTGTAAAATCCACTAAACGAAAATGCCTCGAACAATCAAAATTTTATTTTCAATGAAATTAATTAATAATGTGATCTTATCTTGAATAAATCTTGAATAAACACAAAAACACCAAAAAAAAGGGCACAGGGCAGCAAAGCAGTGAGATCGTTGTATAAAATTAATCCAAGAATTAATCCAAAAAAAAGGAGTTCCATGTCTGGTCTCCACGGCTGATGAAAAGATAATGAAAATGGCCGTTTGTTTTTTTCTATAGTGACTAATCGTAACCATGGCAATTTAAGGGCAATAAGTTAATCAAGAAAACAACTGAATAAATTTCACATAAAAATAACACATCCGGTAAATCTGGAATCCTATTAGTCAATGAGTTGGCGCCTAAATTTAAATCTTCTTAATACATTTTTACAAAATTAAATTAATCTTCGGAATTAATTAACAATATTCACAAATTATTCTTGACCAGTAAATCAGCCAACGTGAATCCAGAATTCCAAGAAAATGACACAACAATGGGGCATCCATATTTCTTGAATTCAAATAGATTTTTGTCCTGACCACATGAATCTTTAGAATAAAAAGGGTGTTGGCAAATCCGCAAAAATAAGAGATCAAAGTAAATCAGATGAAATAATAAAGCCTTCCAAAATATGAAAATTGAAAGTATTACTCCAGATGACGAAGTCAGATCCTTATTAAATGTATTGAAAATAAAGTTGGCATCTTAGATAGAATTCATAATCTTGGATACGATCGGAAGATAACTAATTGATGAAACAAAAATAATAGGTGACAAAACAAGAAGATTTAAATTAATCGATAATTCAAAACTTCAAAATCAATATCGGCAACAATAAAATTCTTCATAAGTTCCTTAGTCCAATTTTAGGTTAGTTGGCAAAATTCAAATAGACAGAAATTTGATTTTAGTTAATTTTTAAAAAAAGCTTCTTAATTAAAATTCCAATAGTTGATTAGGTAATTTTTTATAATAATCCAAAAGGCAAGAACATCAGTGTTTAATAAATCTTCAATAATTTAAATTTTTAGATGTTGGTAATGTAAATTTTGATCAAATTTCAGGAATCAGGAAGGTTGTTTTCATCAGGAAAAAATCAGTAAATGTATGGACTTGCAGGAAATCTTCTCAAACCAGAAATTCTTGGATAGGATAAGTTGAGTCGAAGCGGGATAACATAAAATAACGGGAAAAATGTACGGAATTCATTTTTAAATCTAAATTTTATTAATCATGGACCAAGTCTTGGAATTTCATGCAGCCATGGAGATTAATTGAATTGAATCGAAAGTTAAAGTTCTAAAATTTTATTATTTTTGGATTTTATTAATTTGATTAATTTTTAGATGAAATAAGTAAATTTGTAAATTTTAAAATCATAAATTTCACAATGTCATATATGTGTTCAATAATAATTTCAATTTTCTTAAAATTTCAACAGTCACATTGAATAGCTTTTGGCCATAATTAAAAGTCTTGAAAATCCAATCATCAATTTAATCTTCGATATTCAGGAATTTTGAAGTGTAGACATTATTACCTATTTTCAACTGTTTAGGGCCGATTTAACAAAATTTCCGAATTTTATGGAAGCACTTAACTCATTACCGTAATTGAATTTGTCCCTGAGAAACATCTTGCTCTTTTAAAGGTTCACGCCCTGTAGGACATTTTCGGGCATTTTTCAAAGGCGTTTCTAATTTCTCCCACTTTGTAATTATTTTCCCATTCAGCGAAAACTTTCTATTTCTACAATTTTGTCAGTTAACAAGCAAACTTCCAACTCGAAACATGTACCAACACGCGTTGCGTTTTTCACAAAATGTACCATATTCAAATCTTGACAACTTTTAAAATATATGTATTAACTTGATCTAGTTCTATTCATTTTTTATCCTGGTCAATTATTATTAAATTAATGATTGCGATTACGTATGAGAATTTCTCAAACGTATAAACAAATACCTTTGAGTATAGGGCAATAAAAAGGATGTTTCTAAATAGGATCTAATTTTAATAAACCAATCCTATTGAAAAAACTAGGTTTCTAAATTGGGATCTATTTTTAGTAAACCTATGTAAAAAAGTAGGTTTCTAAAAAATAGGATCTAATTAATAAATTATAATTGATATCGTTATATTTTCAATGGTAAAAACAACATATTCATAAACAAATAATTTAAACAAATTCAATTTCCTCGTCGTTGTGAATGAGAAAAAGATGTTTTTTCTTCAAATATTATTATATCTAAAATTAAAACAGTACAAATTATCTACTAGATTCGCATAAAAATTTTTCTTAATTGTTATAAACAAATTAATAAACAAATTAAAAAATCTCCGTTTTTCCAATTTAAAAAAAAATGTTTTTAATAAAATTAGTTCATCACAAAGTACAAAATAGTTGAAATAAATTTAGTTTTTGGAACGTTTAAAATTTTATAAATTAAAGATATTAGATTAATTAAAATTTAGAAAAGATCAAATTAAATCGAGATTTTCTACAATTCCCAAGCAATTAAACTTTCTATCGATAAAAGTTTAAATCAATAAAAGTTTGAATCAATAAACTAGTTGGAAGAGATTAGAGGGCGGATAGATTGAAGTTTCAATTCTTGAAAATTAGGATTCGATCAGTAAAATCTAACTTCAGTTCTTAAAATCCAGAGAACAGCTCGCTTTATCAGTATTAAATTTATTTATTTTCTTCAGACCATTGTGAAATAAAATTAGGCAGTTTATTTTAAATTCAACGTTTACAACTCAACTCTGAATAGGCTAGAAAATGACCTCGTTTTCTAGAAACGTCAGATTTTATGCGTAACTGCACAAAGTGAAAGACCCTTCGTGCTAAAATAATTGCTCATGGAAGTGTTCTTAAATGCACGTAATATTTCTGGTAGAAATTTCCAACTAAAGCAGTTTCCATGAAACTACTACTTTTCGGCTTTTTACGATTACATTTTAAATTTTAAAAGGCACTAATTAATGGCGTAATAATGCAAGAAAGAAAGAAATCATGTTTACCGCAATTTTAAAGTTAAATTCCATTCTGTAAAGTCTGTATTGTAAAATCCAACTCTCAAATAAAGTTAATTTTTTCTTAATCAGTCAACTGGAAATCTGAATTTTTAATTTTAATTACATTTAATATTATGTACTAAAATTATAATATATAAGTCGGTCATACAGAAAAATGTATACATTTAAATTTTACATAATACTTTTTTATTTTTATTTTTTTTAATTTTTTAAATTGAAGTCTTTCTGTATTGTTTTTCAACAAACTGCTTTAAAACAAACAAGAAACTCATTAGGTACATATAAATTTTATTTTACACTCTTTCTAGTTTCTGAGTAATGACCAAAGAAACAAAAGTAAAACAAGTAAAAAAGTCTATGAAAAAAATCGCACATGTTTATTTTATATGCCACTCAACTGAGAAGTAATGTCTTAAAGCTATGACCGGTACTATTTTACAACGCACTTCAATTTTTAAAAGCATTTACTACCATTTTGTTTAACACGATTTTACACTACTTGAGAATGAAAAAAGTATTTAGTTATTTTAAAATTAGAAAATATAGTAAAATTATTTCAGATTTAAAAAGCAATTAAATCATTTCTAAATTAGATAGTATCCAGGTAATTCCAAATTAAAAATATTTTAATAAATTAATATTTGTAAACATTCCAATAATTAACTGCCAAAAACTTTTAAATAATTTACATTTAAATCATGCAAATAATTAACAGTCGAAAAAATCTAAATATTCAAGACTAAAAACTATTCAAATTTTTCAAAATCCAAAACCTTATTTACATTTAAAGTAACCAAAAATTTAGAGTTTTAAAAGAGATTTAGTAACCACATTATTTTTGCTATTTAGTTTTAAGACTTTTACATTTTTAAAGGGTATATTTTGTAAATCCGTGTATTGAATTAATAAATAAATAAATCTATAACTTTTATCCGATATTTTAAATTTCTGATTTTGAAAGTAGATTTGCTATAATCGTAATATAAAATCTCAATTCCCAGCCCACAATTCTAAAGAAATAATTTTTTAAACACATTTATTATCACAGTATCCCCTTTAAAAGAAAAATTATACTACATAAAATATTTTCATGTTTTATTTTTCTTTAAAATTTGCTTTTAATCAGAGATATATTTGAAAACTCTCTCTAGTGAATCAAGGTGCTCAAAAAGGCAAATAGAATTTGTTACACAATTTCATCCGCAATCCCATCTCGATTATAATCCTCTAATGACGAGATCAATATCCACTTTGTTTTGTTCCTTTTCCCTATCGAATGACTGTAATTACGCTAATGTTCGAACTCATGTTTCGACCAGAAAAATAATTAGATCGAAAGTTGAATTTTGCTTTTTGCTGAAAGAATAACAATACATTTCAGAAATAATAATAGTGTGTCACATGATAACATCCATTAGCGAAACAAACAAGTTGCCACGTTAATGAACGAATAATTCACGACAAAAGGAGAATTCAATTTTTCATTTTTTTTTTTTTATCGATGCAATAGAATATATGTGTATACAGTGGCGTAACTATTAAGGAGCAAAGTGGGGCAGTGCCCCGGGGCCCTTGAGCTCAGGGGGCCCTCAGTTAACCCTAATAAACTGTTTTTAGGCCAAAATTTATCAAATTTTAGAATTAAAAAAAATTGCAAAAAATAATTAAAATTAAACAAAATAATTACTGATTGTCCAAATTAATTGAAACAAAAATGACATCAATAAAAAATTGGGGAAATTAATTTAAATACTCATAGAAATGTTTTAAAAACAAAGAAAATAATTTAAAATTGAGAAAATTACTTGAAAATCTTAAAAATAAATTGAAAAAAACTTAAATAATGAAAAATTAGAGAAAATAATTGAAAATTGAGAAAAAATTATAGAAAATTGAGATAAATAGTATAAAATTTAAAAATATAATTAAAATTTGAGAAAATAATTGACAAAATTATATAATATATTTTAAATAAAGGAAAGCTAGAGAAAATTTCAGACAAATACTTACAACTTTCAGAAGTTCATTGAAAAAAAAGAAAAAAATAATTAAAAATTAGAGAAAAAAAATGAAAAAAGATAAACTTAATTAAAAATTAAAGATAATGATTTTTAATTAAACAGAAATAATTAACAACTTTTTGGAAATTACGAAAAAGAATGAAAGTAACTGAAAATTGAAGAAAATAATATAAAAAATCATATAAATAATTGAAAATTGAATAAAATAATTGAAATTTTTGGATAAATAGTTTAAAATTTTTAAAATTATAAAAGAAATGGAAAAAATTGAAAATTGAACGATATAAATTTTGGAAAATAATTGAAAAATGATTTTATAATTTGAAACTTGATGAAAATAATTGAAATATGAAACAAGTATTGATAAGTTGTAAAAAAATGACATTCAAGTGAAATAATTGAAAAAATTACAGAATTTTTTTTTAATTAAGAAAAATAAATAAAATTTGAATAAAATATATGACTTGAATATCAATTAAAAAAATGAGAATAAGTTAAAAATGGAGAAAAGAATTAAAGAAAGTTAAAAATAAATGAAATTTACGATAATTAATACAAAGATTTGGAAATTATGAATACAATTGAAAATAATTAAAAATTGAAGAAAATAATTGAAATTTAAGAAAAATATTTAAAAATTCTAGAAAATAATTTTAGACAATGAGAATAATTATTAACAAAATCGAGGAAAATAATTGAAAAATGATAAAATTATTTCAAAATTCAAAAAATGATTCAAATATGCTGAAAATAGTTGAAATTTAGGAAGAAAATAATTTAAATTTGAAAGATTGAAAACATTATATAAAATTTGAGGGAAATAAATTGAAAAAATTGTAGAATATATGTTTAAAAAAGAAAAATAATTACAAAAATACTTAAAAATTGTAATTAAAGATAATAATTAAAGAATCACTGAAAAAATAGAAAATTGATGAAAATAATAAATGAAATTACAGATAAACAATTGAATTTTTGAAAATTAAACCAAAAGAATGAAAATAATAAAAAGCGGAGAAAATAATATAAAATTACAGAATTTGTTTTTAAGTAAAAGAAAATAATTGAAAAACTGTTTAAAAATTAAAAATTGAAGACAATAATATAAATTTGAGATAATAACTGAAAATATAGGAAATTAATTCAAATATAATGGAAATACTAAAGGGTTGAGAAAATAATTGAAAAATAAATTTTTGATTTTAAAAGTTGAAGAAAATCATTGAAATATGATGAAAACAACGATAAATTGTAAAAAATAAATCACATTTGAGGTAAAAAATTGAGAAAATTTAAAGAATTTTTTTTAAATTAAAAGAAAATAATTTAAATTTGAGAAAAATATATGAAGATCTTAAAAATCAATTGAAAATAATGAAAAATTAAAGAAAATAACTGAAATTTGAAAAAAATACTTAAAAATTCTAGAAAATAATTTTAGACAATGGGAATAATAATTAACAATCGAGGAAAATAATTAAAAAATAATCAAATTAATTCAAAATTCAAAAAATGATTCAAATATGCTGAAAATAATTTAAGATTAAGAAAAATAATTGACATTTATGATGAAAATAATTTAAATATGAAAAGATGAAAACAGTAAATAAAATTTGAGCAAAATAATTGAAAAAATCATAGAATATCTATACGTTTAAAAGAGGAAAATAATTGCAAAATTACTTAAAATTTTTAATTAAAGAGAATAAGTAAAATATCGCAGAAATAATCGAAAATTGATGAAAATAATAAATGAAGTTTTAGATAAACAATTGAAATTTTTAAAATTAAGCTAAAAGAATGAAAATAATTAAAAAGCAGAGAAAATAATATATACAATTACAGAATTTGTTTTTAAGTAAAAGAACATAATTTAAAAACCGTTTAAAAAATTAAAAATTGAAGACAATAATCTAAGTTTGAGATAATAAGAGAAAATTTAGAAAATTAATTGAAATATAATGAAAATACTAAAAGATGGAGAAAATAATTGAAAAATTAGTTTTTTTTAAACTTGCAGAAAGAGAGAATAAGTAAAAAATCGCAGAAATAATAGAAAATTTATGAAAATAATAAATAAAATTTCAAATAAACAATTGAATTTTTGAAAATTAAACTAAAAGAATGAAAATAATTAAAAAGTGGAGAAAATAATATAAAATTACGGAATTTGTTTTCAGGTAAAAGAATAAAGAACATAATTGAAAACCCGTTTACAAAATTAAAAATTGAAGACAATAATCTAAATTTGAGATAATAACTGAAAATTTTGGAAATTGATTGAAATCTAATAAAAATACTAGAAAATGGAGAAATAATTGAAAAATGCGTTTTTTATTTGAAACTTGAAAAAAATCATTGAAATATGATAAAAAGAATGATAAGTTGTCAAAAATAAACCACATTTGAGTAAAATAATTAAAAAAATTACAAAATTTTTTTTAAATAAATAGAAAATAATAAAGAGAATAAGTAAAAAATTGCAGAAATAATCGAAAATTGGTAAGAATAATAAATGAAATTTCAGATAAACAATTGAATTTTTGAAAATTAAGCCAAAAGAATACAAATAATTAAAAAGGGGAGAATATAATATAAAATTACAGAATTTGTTTTTAAGTAAAAGAAAATAATTGAAAACCCGTTTGAAAAATTAAAAACCGAAGACAATAATCTGTAAGTTTGAGATAATAACTGAAAATTTAGGAAATTGATTGAAATTTAATGAAAATACTAAAAGATGGGGAAAATAATGTCAATATAATAAAAAGAAATTAAAATTGAGCACAAGAATTGAAAATTAAGATATATATTTGAAAGTTCAGTAAATAAATTCGGAAATTATGAAATTAATTAAAAATTGAAAATTTTTATTGCAAAATGACAAAAATAATGGTAAGTTAAAAAGATAAATTTAAATTTGCGATGAATAACATAAAATTAAGGAATAAATAATTAAATTTATTTAATGTCAAGGCAAAAATAATTCAAATTGAAAAAGTGATTGAGAAAACTGAATAGAATAATTGAAATTTAAGGAAGGTAAATTTAAGATTTAGGGAATCCATTTAAAAACAATTAAAATAATTAAGGATTGTAGAAAATAGTTGAAAAATTAAAATTCACTTTAAATTTAGTAATTCAATGAAAGTTCACATTAACTAAAATTTGAAGAAATTAAAATTGCTAGAAATTTAAAATTTGAGAACATTTTAAAAAGGTGAAATACACGGAGAAAGATGGATTATAACAGGTACAATCCAGATTATACAGAAAAATACAGTTTAACAAGGAATAAAACAGACAGTCTGAAAAAAAGTTAGTCCAAATGCATTTTTTTTATTTTTGAACTAAAAAACTTATATTTTCTTGTAATATTTTTCAGTGGAAGTGTGAACAATTATATTTTTAACATAAAAAGTAATTAAAAATTGCAATTTGATGAAAATTAAAAAAAATTCTATGTATTAGAAATTTAGGATGATCTATCGTTACATTTTCGTAAATTTCTAGCACATAGAATTTTTTTTTATCAAATTGCAATGTTTAATTACTCATTATGTTAAAAATATAATTGTTCAGACTTCCACTGAAAAATATTACAAAAAAATATGAGTTTTCTAGTTCAAAAATCAAAAAATTGCATTTGGACTAACTTTTTTTTCAGACTGTCTGTTTCATTCCTCCTTAAAAGATGGATTTTAATAGGTATAATCCAGATTATATCTGTTATACTCTATATTATACCAGGCATAATACAGATTATACCTGTTATAATCCATTTTTAACTGTAATTCTCTGTATAATCTGGATTATACATGTTACAATACATTTTTCTCCGTGTGTGATTTAAAATTTTAAAAGAAAAAAATATCTAGTGACAAATATCAGGTGTGGACAAAATGAATGAATTAATTAATTAAACTTGTAAATTATTATATTTAATTGGGGTTCTATTTTTCATTTGCCCCAGGGCCCTTGCACCCCCAGTTATATATATATATATCGACGCCCCCCGTTGATAACATGTTTATTAAAAAGCAAATGAAATAAAATGTTAATTTAAAAAACAGTCGAAAATCATTTTTATTCATAATTTTGTAAGATATGATTTGTATTCAATTGTTTGTTTAATTAAATGTCTGTTGAAGTTGTGTGCCATAGAATGTTAATTGGACCGAACGTACACTATAATGTTTATTTAATCAAATATATGCAATAACATTCTATTTCAATCTTCAAAACTATATTATAAACTTAATACAAGGCTGTATATGTAAAAGAAGTATTCTTTTTTAATTTTGTACCTAAAAAGTACAATTCTGCTCAAATTTTTTATATTGCTTTAATTAATAATATTTTTTTAGTTAAAAGTATTAAAACCTGAATTAATAATTAAATATAATTTGAAATGAATTAATAAAAATATTAAAATAAAAAACTTGAATTTATCTACTAAAATTTCTTTTTTTTTAAACTTTGTCATTTCATTAAAATTTAATATTATTTTTCAAAAGTTAAACATATTCTTTTTTGAGAAATTTATTATTTTTCCCATTAAAAAATTGTATTCAAAGTGAATTTTATCTAAATTATAATATATTTTAATAAATTTGAAATAAAAAATTATTATGTGTCGTATAACAATAACAATAATAATGATGATAATAATACTAATAAAAATGTAAGTTCATACTTTTTGCTTACCTGTATATTTTAAAGTTCATGAGTTAAATATTAAAAATTATCATAATAGCTACTAATTGTACAATTTATAATATTTCTAAAATTATGTTCTGAATAAGAAGTTTAGAGTTCTATTTGATAACTTTATTTTGATTTGAAAAATAATCAAACACTGATTGTTCGATAAAACGTATGTGGCTTTTTGTGTTTTTAAATAAATAATATATTTATTACAGTTTATACAGTTAGGAATCTTTTTAAGTTTTCATATCTTTGTTTCAAGAATAATAATAATAATAATAATAAAAATGTAAGTTAATATTATTTGCTTACCTGTATAGTTTAAAGTTCGTTAATTAAATAATAAAAATTCAGTCTTAATAAAATCAGTAAAATTCAACTACAGATGCAGAAATAACAATTTTGATCTTTTATTGAATCTACTACTATAAGATAAATATCTTTAAATGGTGAATTTGATATATCAAAAATACGAAGGAAAAAAAGTTTAATCACATTATTTTAATAATACATTAATTTACTTAAATAGGAGTAAAAAAATAAAAAAATTTTAAAAGATATGTCAAAATATTGTGGATAATATTGTAAAACAAATATTACTAAAAGGGTAGTTAATCATAGAACTTAAAACATTTCATTATCAACCAAAAATATTTCCTGCTTATTCCATGAAAAATACAAGTAGTCTCAACTGCAAATTTTAAAAGTAAAAAGTTAATGTCTTAATAACTCAAGAAGCTATTTTCCTAGAATTTTGGAGTAACTCATGAACTTTAAACTATACAGGTAAGCAAATAATATTAACTTACATTTTTATTATTATTATTATTATTCTTGAAACAAAGATATGAAAACTTAAAAAGATTCCAAACTGTATAAACTGTAATAAATATATTATTTATTTAAAAACACAAAAAACCACATAAGTTTTATCGAACAATCAGTGTTTGATTATTTTTCAAATCAAAATAAAGTTATCAAATAGAACTCTAAACTTCTTATTTAGAACATAATTTTAGAAATATTATAAATTGTACAATTAGTAGCTATTATGATAATTTTTAATATTTAACTCATGAACTTTAAAATATACAGGTAAGCAAAAAGTATGAACTTACATTTTTATTAGTATTATTATCATCATTATTATTGTTATTGTTATACGACACATAATAATTTTTTATTTCAAATTTATTAAAATATATTATAATTTAGATAAAATTCACTTTGAATACAATTTTTTAATGGGAAAAATAATAAATTTCTCAAAAAAGAATATGTTTAACTTTTGAAAAATAATATTAAATTTTAATGAAATGACAAAGTTTAAAAAAAAAGAAATTTTAGTAGATAAATTCAAGTTTTTTATTTTAATATTTTTATTAATTCATTTCAAATTATATTTAATTATTAATTCAGGTTTTAATACTTTTAACTAAAAAAATATTATTAATTAAAGCAATATAAAAAATTTGAGCAGAATTGTACTTTTTAGGTACAAAATTAAAAAAGAATACTTCTTTTACATATACAGCCTTGTATTAAGTTTATAATATAGTTTTGAAGATTGAAATAGAATGTTATTGCATATATTTGATTAAATAAACATTATAGTGTACGTTCGGTCCAATTAACATTCTATGGCACACAACTTCAACAGACATTTAATTAAACAAACAATTGAATACAAATCATATCTTACAAAATTATGAATAAAAATGATTTTCGACTGTTTTTTAAATTAACATTTTATTTCATTTGCTTTTTAATAAACATGTTATCAACGGGGGGCGTCGATATATATATATATATATATATATATATAATGATGAATAAAAGATCAGTTGAGTAATAGGAATTGCAATGTCAATTGACGCTGATAAGTAAAAAAGTAAAGCACAATCAAAAGAACCTTTTTTTCTCCATTTCTCATGCTGACTTGGAAAAATAAGAGAACATTGCTATTCGCTGGTTCTCGTTGAATCGTATCCCGGTGTGCAGGCGTATATCGAGCACTTAATTTGAAATCTAAACGAGTGCACGAGCCACCCGTTATATAGGTCGCCGCAGATATAATTGAATTAGACCAACCAACCGAATGTCTCGAAGCTTAACTCGATTTCCAAGCCCAATGAAGATTCCACTAATTTCAAAGAAGCGAGAGCGCAAGACCCGACACTCGAATCACTGTCTCGACCAATCACAATGAAAGAATCTATTTCGCTTTCACCCATTCTGAAAAAGGTGCACTTTTGTACGTACTTTTAATAGAAAAGTCAACCTGAAACTTGTCAAAGAATGGACAATTTTCCAAGAGAAAGTTTGACGAGTCGATTGTATTTGCTGGATTATAAAAGAAGTTAAAAAATTTCTCTCCAATTTATTCACAATGTTTGGGCTAATCTGCATGACTACCTGCGGCTTACGATAATCCATAAAACTGATTTCTCCCAGGGGATATCTTCCTCCCACTATTATCTTCCTCGTTCTTTTTGTTCTAAGTATATAGGATCCTATTTGCACTGGAAACGCTGGAAACGGTTCGTTAGAAATAATCTAAGTAGAAGGTAAATATTCGAATTCGGTTAATTGCAGGAAAATTTACATTATACCGGCTTGAGAGTATACTCACTTTACTTTCTTCCTTTTCGTCTACTTTGTCATATTTCGTCCTTTTTACTTCTTTCCTTGCTATTTTTTCGTTTACTTTCAACTTATGAATATGACTTTCATTCATTTGTATTATTCCATTTTCTGCTGCAGGTTTTTTTTTCTCTTTTTCTCTTCAACCTTTCACTGCTTTTTTTTTTTTTTGTTCTTTTCTCTTCGTCATTCGCTTTTGATACCAAGGGACATGTATTACAATACATTTGAATTTGTGCGATTCTATACGCAATATGTGCTTTTAAATATAATAATATTTAAATTTATCTTACTCATAGTAGGATTTGATGAAATTGAAGATTAATATTTGATTATTTTATGCATTATTATTATAGAATTAGAATTGTGTAATCATTGGGTTAGAATACCCAGGTTGAAAGATTCTATAAAAAATAACAAAAAAGCAAATTCTCAATATTCTATATTAAAATTCATTCAGGATCAGCTTATAAAACTGTCACTTTATCAGCGTCTTACAAAATCAAATATCTGATCAAAACTCCGAGTTACTACTTTCCGTCTGACAAAAACGAACTTCTTCCACTTACCACTTATTCAACTCGTCTTTCAAAAGTAAAATCCTAAAGAGTGAAAACGCTATAATTATTTTCTACTATTTGCATTCAACTAATGCAAATCGTATACAAAATATTTACAACACGAGAAATGCCTTGAAAAAAAAAAAAAAAAACATTTAAAATTCAAATATTAAAATTGAAATTTTACGTTCTTTCATGGCTGAAGCTAAAATTAAAACCCAAACCATTCGAGTTCTTTAAATATCCCTCCATTCTACTCTGGCATCTGAATTTATAAATCGTAAAACATGAAAGCACTTAAAATTACTTTTCAAACCATCTGCAATGTGAATGTGCACAGTGCCTTTAATTTGCCAACTATTTCGCATCCAACACATCCCAAGAACTTTCAATATCTTTTTTACCTAAGCGAATGTCTCCCTGGTGAAGAATTTTCCGTCTTCCATTTCTATATTTATATTTCCTGATAAGCGGGTACATTTTATACACACATACATATGCAACTTATATACGTATAAATACGCTCTGGCGTATGCGTACTTTTGGAGTATCGTAAATATTCATGAGATCATAAATATTCATGTCCGCAGTTCAAAGAGAATGGTTTAAAGAAGGAAAAACCAGGAGAAACGACGTCAAGCTTCTTCTAGGAAATATCGTCTTTCCTTTCCTGGTCTCGAAGAAACCAGCATCATCTCCCAAGAAAACTGGCAATTGCCCTATTTTTCAGAAATTTTGATTCAATTCAACACAAAAAAAACACTGTAATTGGAAATTTTTCAACAAATTTCCAGAATTTTTTTAGTCTTCTAGAACAAAAAAAAAATACACTTGAAATATTTATTTAATAGACGACTAATCTATTGAATAATTAAAAAATAATAAAATTAAATCAAAATTCAAAAATTGATTCAAATATGCTGAAAATAGTTGAAATTTAAGAATAAAATAATTTTAATATGAAAGATTGAAAACATTAAATAAAATTTGAGAAAAATAATTGAAAAAACCGTTTAAAAAATTTAAAATTTAAGACAATAATCTAAATTTGAGATAATAACTGAAAATTTAGGAAATTATTTAAAATATAATAATAATACTAAAAGATTGAAAAAATAATTGATAAATGATTTTGTAATTTGAAACTTAATGAAAATAAATGAAATATAAAACAAACATTGATAAGTTGTAAAAAAAATCACATTTAAGTGAAATAATTAGAATAATTACAGAATTTTTTTAAAATAAATAATAATAATTGAAATTTGAGAAAAATATATCAATTGAATATCAATTGAAAAAAATGAGAATAACTTAAAATTGCAGAAAAGAATTAAAGAAAGTTAAAAATAAATGAAATTTACTATAATTAATAAAAAAAATTAAAAATTATTAAAACAATTACAAAAAAATTAAAAATTTAAATTTTAGAAAAAAACTTAAAAATTTTAGAAAATAATTTTAGAAAATGAGAATAATAATTAACAATCGAGAAAAATAATTAAAAAATGATAAAATTAATTTAAAAATTAAAAAATAATTCAAATATGCTGAAAATGATTATAATTTATGAAGAAAATAATTTAAATATGAAAGATTGAAAATATTAAATAAAATTTGAGGGAAATAATTTGAAAAAATCGTAGAATATATTATGTTTAAAAAAGAAAAATAATTACAAAAATACTTTAAAATTTTAATTAAAGATAATAATTAAAAAATCACTGAAAAAATAGAAAATTGATGAAAATAATAAATGAAATTTCAGATAAACAATTGAAATTTTTGAAAATTAAGCCAAAAGAATGTAAATAATTAAAAAGCGACTAAATTTTTAAAAATAATAATAAACTTTTTTTTAATAACTGGACAAAGTCTAAATTACTTTTTATCTTTTTAACAATTATTTGAATACTAGCAACATTAACGCTCGTCCAAGCGCGCGACAAACTTTCCATTGTTGTTGGTCATTTAAAAATATAAATTTTTGTAAGTGCAAATAATAGAAATTACGAAATTGAAGAATATATCTAAAAAATGACAAAAATAATTGACAGCTGAAAAAAAAATCGAAAAATGACTACATAATTACACAAATGAAATGAATAGTTTAAAAAATTGGAAAATAAATATTAATTTTAAACAAAATAGTTAAAAAATTGTAGGAATAACTGTTCAAAATAATTGCAAATTAAACAACTGGATTTAAAATTGAAAGAAATAATTGAAATTGAAAAAAAATAATAAAAAGTCGAGAAAATAAAAATGGAAAATTTAAGAATTAAATTAAAATTTGAAAAAAATACTTGGTAACTGGAACAAAAATTACAAAATGACGAAAATATTTAACAATTGAAAACTAAATTAAAAAAATGTCTAGTTTAAAATACACAACCGAACAAAATAATTTAAATTATCAAAGAATAATTATAAAATTTTAAGATAATAATTGAACAATGAAAAAATTGTAGAAAATAATTTAAAATTCAGGAAATTAATTAATAATTGAAAGGAATAGTTGAAAAATGACGAGAATATTTAAAAAATTCATGAAAATATGTGAAAAATAACGGAAATAACTGTCAATTAAAAACAAAATTCAAAAAATGACTTGATTAATAGATAACTGAAAAAATAATTGAAAAAATTAAACAAGAAATATTAAATTTAAAGAAAATAATTGCAAATTGAAAAATAAAGAAAATTAAAGGAATAATTGTTGGAAATAATTGCACATTTAACAACTGGATTAAAAATCGAAACAAATAATTAAAAATTGAAGAAAGGATTTAAAAATTGTAGAATTAAAATTAAATTTGTGGAATATAATTAAAAATGAAAAAATGGAATTAACAATAATTAAAGAAAATAATTAAACAATTAAATTTAAAATTAAAGAGTTTTAATGATAATCAAAATAATAATAGAAAATAGGCGATAATAATAATAATAATAATAATAATAATAATAACAATTAAATTAAAATTTTAAAACAATTTTTATGAGTGAAAAAAGTAATTGAAAAAATCCGAGAATTATTGAATTTTAATTAATGTAAAAACCATAAAAATAATTGAAAATTAAAGAAAATAATTGAGAATTGAAGAAAATAATTAAAAATTGAAGAAAAAATTGAAAATTAAAGAATTAAATGAAAATATCAAGAAAATAATTGATAATTAAAAAATAAAATTACAATATGACGAAAATAATTAAGTATTAAAAAAAAAAATTAACAATAGAATAAGAAACGGAAGAATGGTGAGAATAATCGGAATTAGACATTTTTTTTTATTTAATGAATAATCATAAAATTAAAGGAGAATAATAAATTGTCATTTAAAAACTCATGAAAATTATGGATAAAATTGTAGAAAATAAATTGAAATTGAAGAATTGTATTAAAATTTCAATAGTATAATTGATAATTGAAAGAAAATTTACAAAATGACTAAAATAGTTAAATATTAAAGACAATAATTTAGAAATGAGGAATATAATTGACAATGGAAAGAAAAAATGTAAATCTGTCGAGAATGATCGATAACAGAACAAAATGTCTAAAAAAATTAAAGAATAATTACAAAATTTAAAGAGAATAATTGTATATTGGAAATTGTGAAAATAATAGCAACATAAACATTGAAAAACATTGAATTGTTTCTGGTCATTTACAACTATAAATTTTTGCAAATACAAATAAGATAAATAATTTAATGAAATTTGTTATTTAAATAAACTTCATATTCTAGATAAATATAAATTTCATTCTGTGTAAATTAAAATCGCTGCCGACTTCAAAAAATAAACAAATACGTGAAAGTAAATAAAAAATGTTGTAAAAGAGCACGAATTTTCCAATTTTACATTTAAAAAAGAAAAAATAAATAAAAGGAGAAAATAGCGTAGGTAGACATTACAAAAAGTTGAAATATCTTTGTTGAAAGAATAGTTTTTTGAATAAAATATATTCAAACTTCTATAATTTGTAATAACTTCAATCGTTCCAAATTTCTATTGAGGATTATTTCTATTCTTTAAAAGTTCTGGCAATTCAAGTTTTAATTTTTCCAAATTTAAAATAGTTCAAAACTTCAAACAGTTTCAACGAAATGTTGACTCAAATTTATTTGTTTTAATTTTAATTAACTTTAATTAACTCAAATTTTTATTTGTTAAAATCTTAAGACTTATATTTAATTTTTTTTGAATCCCTTTAAATTTCAATTAATAAACATTTTAATTAATTCAAATTTGAACTGTTATAAACTTGACATCTTTTCACAATTTAAAAATGCATATTTAAATTATTTTTAACATTAACCATTATATGGAAACTTCTAATTATACAAAAAAATTTCATTGTATATTAAAGCTTTAATCAGTTCAAATTTTGAAATTAATAATTTAGACTATAATTCGAATCAATGAAAATTGGGTCTAATGGAATTTGAAATTAAGTGAAATTTATATTTACAAAAAAAGTTAAAATTGTGAAAAGTTTAAATGTTTAGTTATTAATAATCAAAATAATAAAAATGCAATGATTAATTAAAATTTAGATAATTTAAAGCCTAATAACCAATAAAAATTTAGATGAATTCAAACTTCAATAAATTAAAACTTAAATATATATTGATTCTTAATTACTATTTTAGATTTTCACTAAAAATAATTATTTCAAAATGTTAATGATCTTAATTTTTAATGATCTAAATATCAATTAATTTAATAACAAGAACATTTCAAGTTAATTTATAGTGGTAGAATTAAATTTTAATTTACTAAAAATTTGAGTGTATGGAAATTGTAGTTCAATATTTTAGGGTAAACTATATTTGAATTAATTTATTTTCTGTCAATCTGATTTAAAACAAAAAAATATCTATCTGACAAACTTCAGGTGCGGACAGACAAGAATGAATGAAAGAATGAATGAATCTTGCAGATTATTATTATAGATTTATCAAATTTTGCTGGAATTTTCTTTTCCAAGAAAATACAATATTTTCCAAAACTTATTAAAATTGGAAATATTCTTGCCTGAATTATAATTTTTTCCTTTTACTGATTTCCAATGGAGTCTTCATGATCGATGAGACCACTAGACTTGCCATAAATCGCAAATCGATCCAAAAAAGAAGGTATGCCTGATTTACGATCGTGCTTTATGTGAAGCTCATGATGTGGGAAAAGTCCAGGTTAGGCAGAGCACGAAAAGGAAATTAAGGATGAAGGAAAACTGCGGGTACTTCGTTTATCAAAAACTTAAAATTGCCTCCTTTCTTGTAAATATTAACCTAGAGCTCCCTTGCCTGACCATAAATTGACTCACGCTACTTCAGCTTTGAAACTTGAGAAATTTTCAATTTAAAAAATCTTTGTAATTAAACTCAGTTTGTACAAAAAAAATTCTTGGATATATTTTTATCATTTGTAAGTTTACATAGAGAACAAATCTTGAAAGATAACTAGTTTGGAAACGTTAAAAAATAATTGCAATTAAAATTTTAATTGCAGACTAGTTTAAAGAATATTACAAATTACATTTATAATTAATAAAAATTAACATTTAATTATTTATTAAAGAGGGAAATAAATTATACTGGCTTAGAACTTTAAAATAACTAAAGTTGGAAACGCGCATAAAACCAAATGCACGTAAAATGTAAATAGTTGCGAATTAACAGGAATTAAATATAAAAATTGTTGTAGGTATAAGACTTTAAATTTACTTCACTTTCGTTAGCGTTGACAATTTTATCAATTTAAATTTAAATTAAAGTTACAGGATTTCTGTAACTTTAATGATAAACTAAAAACATATCATTAACGAAACTTCTTAAAAAATAAATTTTTAATTAGAGAAAAATTTATAAACTTAGTTTGAAAACTAACTACAAGAAACACAAAATATAAAAATTATTAAAACGTTAAAAATTATATTAAATAATATAAAATATAATTAACTATAAAAACTGACAAAATGAAAAAAAGAATTCTTGAATTTAACGTCCGAGATTATTAAATATAAAAAAAATAATGAAATAATAAAATGTATTAAAGAAAGGAAATTATTTCTGTCAGTAAAAAAATAAAATTAATTTTATTATAACCCTCATTTAGACGTTCGAAAAATATATCATTTTTAGGATTTTTTCTCGGATATAATAACTTCAAACGTTTTGTAATTTATAGGTTAATTTAATACATATCTTGACAGTTTACAAAAATATTTGGAGAAATATATTCATATATATTCATGATACCTCATTTTTGCTGTGTACATTTCTAACGCTCTAAATTTTTTTCTGAAACAAAAAAACTAAATGTTTTTTTAAACTTTATGGTAATAGCTTCTATGTTACATTTCGGGATTTTAAAGAAAATGTCGAGATTGATATTCAATACAAAATTTTAATAAACAAAACACATTAATAGACACTATACACTTTCACATTAAACACATTTCTGTTAAACACTTAATAAACAATACACAATAATAGGCACTATGCATTTTCACACTATACATATTTCCGTTCTTTTTATTAATAACTTTTTAAAAAACAAATTTTTACCCAATCTTTGAATTTCGAATGTCTGTTATTGAGACAATTTTAATCGACTAAATTTCTTTCCCCAAACTGTGTCAGTTAATTTTTGTTAATGTACTGAAGCGGAAAAAGGTTAAAAAATGACGATCAGCACTATAGAGACAAAATCAAAAGCAATTGTGATGAAATTTACCATTTTAATGAAAATCCGGATATTTAGCTGTGCAAAAGGCATTAGCCTGAACATTTCAACCGAGAAATGAAGCCAAATTTGTGCTTGGACAACAGGGTTGATGTTTAATGGAGCATTTCGTTGTCGTGAATGTGTCTCATAATCCGATGTACCAATTAAAGCTATTAGGACAGCAGCTACGGCTGTGGTTACCAAGCTGATAACCCTACTAATAATCGACTACGTATCGAAACACTAGAACACTTTCGCATGTCATCATTGCTGATAAACTGCATTCGTGTATAACTCATCGTACAGACAAATGTTAATTTATTCATTTCATACGAAATAACGTTATATCACATGAAATACTGCTAATAAATACGCTTTAGAATTCAATGAATAACAAATATTATTATGGAAATATTCATTATAAATCCTCTATGGATCTCTTATTAATTACCTTCAGTTTTCTGCGAAAGTTTGTAATTAACCGTTTGTTATGTAAAGAGCTTTAATAAATGTATATAATTTTAACATTAAATACAAAAGCTTATTTGGTAAATGAAACCATTGGTAATTAAAATTTTAATCTGTCAATTGTGTATTAATTTTGTAAAGTCAGTAAATTGTTTTAATTAAGAGTAGAATAAAAACGGGAACAAATATTAGTAGGGACTAAGTTTTATAAAAAATATTTTTTATTCGATTTCCTGTTGTATAATATCGTGCATTTTTTAGTAAATTAATTTTATTAAAATGTATTAGGAGATACTAAATACATTTTTTAATACGCTTACTTAATCTGAAGAGGCTCAGTCCCTCTCCGCTTTGATCACGGTGGTACAAGCCACGCCCCTTTTGGCGGCTCATACTTGATCTGAAGCGGCCACCGCGAACTCGATGGTACAGGCCACGCCCTGAATGGCAGCTCATACTCCCCCTCCGCTATGATCTCGGTCACACAAGCCACGCCTCTTTTGGCGGCTCAAACTGTCTACAGCGACCCAAACTGCTATCGGCTATTATCATGATGCCCGAAATCGATATTCCAAATCTCGTAATATCCTGCACTTTTTAAATAAATATTATTATATTATTATTATATTTCTTATCATTTTTTGTAATGGTCAAAATAGGTCAGGAAAAAAGTGACTGGCGTACATATTAAAATACATATAAAATATATTAAGAGTGACAGTGAGTTTACTACATTCAACAATATTTAAAATTTTACAATTAAAACTTGTTGAAAAGTTGAAATCCTATTTTCAGTGAAAACAGTTAATGAAACTTTATAATTAACAGGTAAAACTACTCATATTTATAAATCTGCTAAAATAAAAGTGAGTCAATAATAATGTTAAATAAAAGGAAAGAGTTTAGGGGGTTGAAATTAACACGAAAATGACTTTGTGAATAGGTTTCTACAAAAGGATATAAAATTTTGCAAAACGAGATCCAGGTGGACTTGGTTCATACGAGTGGCTTTGCGAATTGTGAACAGAATTCGAATGAGGAAAGTTCGGGAGCAAAAACATACACCGTTGTGCTTAGTACTGGTTTAATTAATATCGCAATATCCGAAGGTTTCTGTATATTCGAAGCTTCTGGTAACCTTTTTGCTGCTTCTCATGTTCCATTTGCTGTAGTGGAACAAATACTAAACGCACTAACTTGACGTTCATATTTGCACAATGTTTCGAGCGTTGGCAGCACTGCTGTATAAGCTCATTATTCGCTGCTGCCTACATTACGACACAAGTATCGAATGTTTAATGAACGAAATCTGATTTTCAGTGGGAGCCTTTTGTGTAATATAATTGCCCAATTAACGTCAATATCTATTTCTCTATTGTAAAATATTGTTTTTCATCGATTTCAAAAATTCTATACCGTTTTCTTTGTTATTTTTATTCTATTTTACAGACCACTTTTTCAAATCGGGATTATTCATGCTTCTCAATTTTAAAATATTCTAATAAATAATAATTTATTTTGTAATTATTTGATTGTGGATATTTTACGGGGAATAATAATTATTTTAATAGAGATTTAAATCTAGAAGGAAAATAATATTCTTTGTACGCTTTAATAAGGTTCGAAATTTCAGCATTATTTGCATATACATATTTAGATGATGCATGAATAAGTCAAAGAGATCGCAGCAATAAGAAACCAGGCGACAAGCCCCGCCCCTTTTAGCGGACCATACTCTTATTATGAAGCAACCCAAACCCCTTCTCCGCGACCGCAACCACATAAGCTCCGCCCCGTTTGGCGGCTCATACTCAGACTATTTTAATCCACATTTAAATTCTTTTGGCGTGTTAGATGGAGTGATGGTTTCTTTATATTATTCTAGATATAATAAAAAAAATATTTCATATTACATTTTATGTATATTAATTACTAAACTAAATTTTTATCATCTATTTAAGAAATATTTAAATCTATTTTTACACGAGGTTCATATTACGGCAGATATAAACTCGAATGCAATATTGAATATGACTTTTATGCCGCAAATTAAATTGGTGTTTCAGTACCTCCGGAAAGAAATCCAGAGATCAACGGTCTGGCTGGTGAATACACAATTGGTGAAAATATTACCGCCAACTGCACAGCTTTTGCCTCAATTCCGAAAGCAAAAATGCATTGGACCATTAATGGAGAAACGGTGAGATCATTTTTACAAAATAATTAAAAAAAAATCCCTGCATTGAAAAGCGTAACTATTTTCCAAAAAATAATTAAATAATCAACAAATTCAATTTTCATTCGCATTATATAATCTTTTATTATTTTGTAGTCAACTTAATTTGTTTTTTTTATCATTAATTAAGAATATAATTAATTTTGTGCAGCAGTACTAATGACAAAATTTCATTTGATGAAAAAAATTTCAAAATACAATAATAACACGAGACTAAACTAGATAATAAGACGATTAATAAAAAAAAAGGCACAGTGTAAATGACAGGAAAAAAGAAAGGAGGTAATATGTTTCACTTATCATTGAGAAATCACTTTAGCAGAAGCTCCTTAAGCAAAGTAAAAGTGATTCTCGCTTTTCCACTTGAAAGGAAAAATTAATACAATCTTTTCCGCTGGGTGAATTCAATGAAAAAGCAAGGCAGTGAATCGGCCTATTGCGCAAGAATGAGGGTAGTTCTCTTCAAGACTATATTGGCTAGAAATTGAGTGCCTCGCGGGGGAAATCGAAGAGCTTCCTATCCTACGTGCTTTTACACGAAGAAATAAAATAACCTCTCTTGTCACTTTTGATTATGTTGACTTGGATGTTGCACTTTTTCCCCTGAAATCTAGTTCCACTTCTGCGGCAATGTCGACTTCTCTCAGTAAGTACATTACTATCCAATAACGCGGTATGTTCTTCTTGCTTGGATTTGCGCACAAGAAAATTGCGGTTGACACTTCTGGTTATGCCTCGAGAGATTTTGCTGCTCTTAATCTCAACTAGAATTCAGAAAATGGAGGAATTTGTACAATTGTCATTCACAAAGACCGTTTTTATTCTTTTCATTTACATTGATATTCGAAAAATTTCATTATTAATTAAATGTGGAGAAGTGAGTAATTTAGTTTCTATCGTGGGGTTAATTTAATATTTCGTATGAAATTTAGTGCGTCTCGCAATTTAATTTTGTTTGCTTAATTAATTTAATTTGTTTATAAAGGAAATTAAAACAGCATTATTAAAAACGTAAACTTATATAAATTTTATTCAGAGAAAGAAATAATAATAACTTATAGATCAGAAGGTTTAACCTTTTCTTTTAAGCTGTTTTAATAATAAATTAAAATTCTTTTGGCCTATACTGGTTTTTATTTCTTTATTTGTTATAATAATATTAGCATCAGTTTGACGCGTTTCGGTATAAGATCTTATACCCTCATCAGAACTGTAAACATATGGGCGATTCCATGTCAAATTTACAGTCCACATTTTAAAATCGATTAAATCTATTTTATATTTGTTCCTTATAAAAAAATATTAGATACCGTATTTTTTTTTTTTTTTTATAAGAGGCCAAATTTTCGAGTTATAAATTTTCAAAATTCTATATTTTTAAAAATAGACCTTTTTTTAATCACATATAACTCTGAACCTATTGAATTTAGAAAATTTTTGCCAATACAAAAAAAGTTAGGGTTATCTTCAACTTTTAAATAATGTTAAAAAAAAAGAAAATATATATATTTTTTAAAAAAAAACACCATTTTCTAGAAACAAATCCATTTTTTTAAATTCGGACCCGAATAACAAATTATTATTTTTCATTTATACATACCTCGAAATGTCAAGAACATTTTAAAAATAGTCGAATTTAAAAAAAAATGGATTTGTTTCTAAAAAATGGTGTTTTTTTTTAAAAAAATATATATGTTTTCTTTTTTTTTGTAAACATTTAAAAGTTGAAGATAAACCTAACTTTTTTTGTATTGGCAAAAATTTTCTAAATTCAATAGGTTCAGAGTTATATGTGATTAAAAAAAGGTCTTTTTTAAAAAATCTAGAATTTTAAAAATTTATAACTCGAAAATTTGGCCTCTTTTAAAAAATTTAATCGATTTTAAAATGTGGACTGTAAATTTGACATGGAATAGACCATATATAACATTAATTTTAAATATAACATTTTTTAACATGAGTTCAACGACGCATACAAAAAGGTTTATAATGTCTAATTTTATTCAGTAGCAAACAACGTACCAGCACTATTTGTTTCAACATTTTTTGATTTTTACTTTTATTAATATACATAAATTTCATATTTTATAATTTTGCTGAATTAAGATTTAATATTAAAATCTAAACTATAATATTAATAAATTAAGTAATTAAGTTAAAGTAAATCGGACTCAAATTTTCAACGTCTATTCTTAAATTTATGAATTTCTTACTTTTTACAATGTAAAACATTTCTAATATTTCTCTTTTTTGCAAATTACTTTTTGAATCTAAAATTGTTACTTTATCAAATGAAAAAGTAAATTTATGATTATAATTTATTGCATGTTTACATAGAGCTGTTTCATTTTCTTTATTTTGTTGTTGACCTCTTGATACTCTTTTTTTAAATAACGCTTTATTTGAACAATACATTCTGCATCACAATATTTGCAAAATATTTTAAAAACAGTATTTTTTCAAACTTTGGAATTTCATATTCAGGTAATTTAAATAGTATTTCGTTAAACTTGTTTAAATTTTTAAAAACTACTAAAATATTATGTTTTTTGAAAATTTTATAAATAATAGGTGTGAATTCTTGAATATAAGGTACATTAATTACTCATGAAAAATCTAAATCATTTAGACTATTATTATTGTTATTTTCGTAAGACGATATATAAATTGTTTATAACAATTTTTAAGCGCAAAAACTTTTTTTTACTATTGACATACCCCCAAACATCAAATGCATACATTATTAAGTATGCAAAAAAAATTTTGGGCAAAAAAAATAAAAAATTGTAAAAAATCATTTTTTTTCATACTTTTTGTATTAACATTAATAATTTATAAAACAATAATTAAAAAATCGCCTCTCACAGATCTCTTTAGAATTTAGTTCTGCGTTAGAGGAAAGAAGAATTTTTTAATTTGGTTTAAAATTGCGATCTAAAAGTCAATTTGAACCAAATTTTGTCATTTTATCCTACTGTACTACCTAACCGGATAATAATAACAAAAAATATAACCTTAAATATGAAAGTATAATATTTCTATTTTTGAGAAACTTAAAATTTTAATGAATTATAAACATACAATAAAACAAAATAAAGAACTAAAAATTACCAGTTTCACCATTTCTACTTGGCCGAAAAGAAATCCGATGACAATCGCCACGTGCATTCCAATAAAAAGAAATATCAAAACCTTAAATGACATAAATAATTATGATACTTTTAGAAAAAAATAACACTTAAATAATAGAACTAAAAAACAGATAAATAAGTTAGAAATAAAATAAAAGTATATAAAAGATTATTAATATTATTATCATTACTCACCTGTCAGAAACGAATGCCAATGTAAACAAAACATTGTTTCACTCAAAACACTATAACCTTAACAGCTTCACTAAAATCACTGTCACTTCTTAAACTATCACTCCTTAATTACTACAATTTAATTTATTTTCAATTTATTATTATTTCATAAAATGCAATTATTCAATAAACGAAGATTTTAAATAACTTGAAAAACAGTACAAACAAACGTCTAAATTGTGATGTTATTGTTGACAAAAAATATCGAAAATCTGCTAGCCAATCAGAATCCCGATAAAACGCGTTACACCTCTGAAGTTGGTCGAAAGGGTTCTCGTATAGGGAAGTCAAGGTCAAAGCTAATTTCTATGTATTAATTATTTTAAAACAATTTTTTGTTCTTTTTGATTGCTAACATTATAAGAAATTATATAAAATAAACTTGAAGTTACAATATTTAATTAAAAGATTTTCATTCGTCTGCAACACAAAAAATCGAAACTGAAAACTATAGATAGTGAGGTTTGATATCTACTGACCAATGGGAGACTCGGAAATGGAGTTACACGTCTGAAGTTAACCACAACGTCCGTTCTTTTTAGAATAGGATTCTATTCTTTTATTTATATATTTATTTAAAAAAGTTTCAGGATAACCATTTTCTTTTAAAGTGTTTAAAAATTAAATTAACATTGTTTAGATCATATTCTGTATTTAATAGTTTGGTGGCTTTATCGATTAATGTATAGACCACACCTATTTTTATATTTATATGATGATGAGAAAGAAAATTTAAATAATTTCCTGACCAAGTTTCTTTTTGATGCCAATTAGTTATTACAGTAATATTGTTGAAATCCAAACTCAAATCTAAAGACTTAATTCTTCTATTAACAAAATGTTCATTTGTAAATTTTAAACTGTTTGCTTTGTCATTAAATCTTTTTAAAAAATCTGCAACTTTGTAAATTGGTAAACTAACGATTATAGTATTATATAATAATAACACATTTAAAAAAAATTATCTTAAGGAAACATTTACGGAACATTTAGCAAAGAGAGAAGACAGTCTGGAATAATTTTTAGGCTATTGTTTAGCCAAATGTAAACTCGGCGATTTGTGCCTTTTATTATTTTGAGTTTACATTCTTATATTCTAAAGAATATTTAAATTACTAAAGTTCTTTTAATTTATATTTAGTTGAATTTAAGATTTTGTTAATTAGTATTTGTTTCTACTTTGACGTATTAAATGCAACATTGTATTTATTTAATATAATTGGTTTAATATTATTATTAAAAATTCTGGTTTACCTGATAACTTTCTGGACCGGATAATTAATATTTTGTGTAAGATAAACATTAAATGCTTCGTACTCTTTTCTCATGCACGAACACTGCTTTTCACTTTGTCAAAACACTTTTGATTTAGCGCTGGATATCAGCGTCGCCACCACTACTATAGATTAATGTTCCTCGGTCGATCGCTGCTCTATGTTTCCATCCGTCGGTAATACTTTGTTATGTGGTTCGTGATAGCGCCACCGTGGCGCTCGTGTCGCCGCATAGTGAATTCTTGACGAAGCGTTCTTTCCCTGTCGTCATTCTGAACTAGTGTGTTCGACCTTTCGGTCGTGTATTATTTTTTAAGAGTTTAAAAACTTTGTAAAGATGTAACCATTATTACTGACGGGACTCCATTCAATGGTGGAGATCCCTACCAGGTGAGCTCATTCATTAATTATTTTTTCTTGTTGGTGGAGTCAGATCTCCGACAAATAAACATTAAAATTAGAGTCAGTGTTCAGTGCGCATATCCCTTTAAAATTTCCGTGCCAGACAGCCGGACATTTAACCTCTTGTAAATCTTTTGGAAATTGATTATATTAAATAAATATGTTCTTATGTGGTCGAATTTAAAATCATGGTTTGTTGCTGCTCCTTATCCGCCACTCTCCAGAAATAGTAATGTTAGTCGTGGCTAAATAATTCTCGTTTTGATTCGAATAAACATATTCTGTAAATTAATTAATTTAATTAGTCTTTTATTTTATTATTTCGTTTAGTTATATTTATCAATAAAATAATCTCGCGCTAGGGTTTTGATTTATTATTTGTTAAATTGTCTTTATTTTTAACTAATTTAAAAATTTTAAATTATTATTAAAATAAACAATACAAATTGTCGGGAATTTCAAATCAAAAACAGAAAATTTTTGTTTTTATTGTGTTCACTGGTTTATATAACTTTTTATAAGATGGCTTTTTTAATAACATAATTTATAAACGCATAATTTGAGATAATTTTGTGTTTATAATTCAAAGTCAAATTTCTTCTACAAGACAATAATTTTCTCGGTAATAATCGGCAAAGATAAAAGAACTTGTACAAAATCAAAGAGTCATAAATCCAGGTCACTATTTATTTTGCTTGGAAAAGTTGAGAATTGAGAGACGTTATTTTCCATGTTAGGAGATACATAGGATAAATACATTTCGAAAGGTAAAACTCGAATGTGATAAAGATAGTGAAATGTGATGGTGTAAAGATTAGACACGTCGCATAGGGTCATTTGTAGTAAAATTTCGATATATTACTCTTTGTGGGAAGTCTTTTCGATAAGAACTGCATAGAGAATCAAGTGCATAAAAAAAAGAGTAAAACCAAGGAAAAGTAGAGGTTTACGATACCTTTTTGTCAAATGTTTGAAATACGCGCGATAACGATAATTGGATTTATTCAGACTAATGTTTTTAATCCGAGATAATTATAAGGTCAGAAAATGAGGTAAAAATTACCAGAAAAAAATAGGGTCACCAGAGCTCAAAATAATTTCCTCGTTTCCACAGCTAATGAGAAATTTAATATTCAAAATGCAAATTATTTTGAAATGCGTTTGAAATGAAACTTTTCAGTCATAATTAAAATTAAGATGACGCGCTTTTTTCATTAAATTAAAATTAAAAACTTTTTCTTATTTATGAAATGAGGGTGTTTTAAAGTCTAATTGAAAAGTTCCCTTTCAGATGTGACCTTTCCTCTTTTCAATAAAATAGGATTAAGAAAATCTTAGTTATGAGCTAAGCATTAAAATATACTTTTAATAAAGTAGTCTGGAGGAAACACTTTAAGCTCAAATATAACACCTTTATGTCACTAATTACGAATCTCATAAAGACATTTTATGCATATTATCTCATTTCTCCACTTTTGCTCGCAAAACTTTCCATGTATTTAGTTACAGAAACCTTCATACTTGATTAACGATCGTCGTAACTTACTTAATTATTCAGGCCATAATATCTTTAAGATCCATTCTCAAATTATGAACATTTTGCGAAGCGCGAATTCAATTTAATGTTCGTAAAACAAAAATAAAATCCACTATTTTTTTCAATTGAGCTGTATGCAATTTTTTTCGACTCTTTAGACAATATTTTTGTTTTCAAACTTATTTAAAACCTCAATTAGTAAAATTAAGTCTTAACTTCAGTCGACACTGAATGAATATTGTACAAATTGACAAAAAGAAAAAGTTGCACGTGAATTCAAGTAGAAAAAAAAATTCGATTTAAGCCAATATTTGTAACGCGCTCTAAATCTCAAAACCGCCTCTCACTTCAATTGACCTATATGGAAAAAGTCATTAATTTTAACTTGATACAAATGTAATTAACCTACATACCTGTAATTTCCACATCTCTTCGGACTTTTCTATTTTTCCAAAATAATTGTTGCAATTAAGATGTGATACAAAGATCTTTTTTTTTTTTTTTTTTTTAGGTGATGAAAGCAGCTATTTTTTTCATCTTAAATCGATCTTAAATAATATTTAGATATTAGTATAATATTAAACTAGTTTTCAATATAATTCATAACTATAATATAACTTTATAAGAATAAATAACTACAAAGTGATAAATGACTACACATTTTCTTTACTGGAAATTTATTTACTGAAACCTTTATCAGGAAGCTTGACTTTTACTCGCGTCTGACTATAAATTGACCTCGACTACAAGACCGCTTTTACTACTGTCTGACTACAAATTAACCGAAACTACTTAGCTTGGTCTTATCCGACGAAACGTTGATTTTTATTACCCTTTGAAAATGTAACTTGTTATTAATTAAATACTATTATTACTTTTATTAGAATTTTTATTAATAGTGCGGTGTAATTAACCATTATTTTTATTAGCACTTTCATTAAAGACATATTATCACGCTGTTACATTATTCTTATCAATCTTTTTATTAAAACTATACTTTTAATATAATTTTTATTATTTTTATTACTATATTTTAACCTAAATTTTGGCAACCATATACTTAATGTCAAAGTTTTTATTATCACAACTACAATTAATTGTCTTAATTTTAACTAATATTCGTCTACGAATCGACTATTTTTAAACATATTTTTTAACGAAAAGGGTTAATTTTCACTAATGACTGGTTACACTCACTGCGACGGGTTAAATGGTCCTTATCATCATAACGCTTGACTTGAACTAATGTATGACTAGAGATTGACTTCGATGTGATCCTTTCTTATCTTGAGACCATTTTATTTTATCACTGAATATATATTGAACTCAATTACTTGATGTGATTTTTTGTAAAGTCTAGATTCGTTTTTTATATTGAAATTCATTATATATTAAATTAATTAAAATGCAAGAATTCATGACTAGAATCTACATTTTTAAAATCATAAATTTTATAAGTTTAGTTCAATAAATAATTAATAAAAGAAATTAATATAAGGGATGAAAAACGTTTCTGGGATTAAAGTTAACCTAATTGGCTAATTAGATTTTATTTGTTTGGGAATTTAATAGCCCTTTTCACATAAACTTTTCTCTAGTAAGAAAAGTCTATTATTTTATGACCTTCGACCAAAGTCGATTAAATCATCAATTAATTTATATTGACTAATTAAACTGATTTTACTATTATTTGTCTGTGCACTAATATAAACCATTGAATCTATTTTATAAGAAAATTACCTCTTTTCAAAAAAACAAAGGATTTTTTGTTTTGTTTCAATTTTCAAATTTCCAAATTAGTTTACTATACTTTTAAAAAAATAAATTATTTAATTTGATCTATAGATAATAATGCTTAATAGCAACAACTTAATTGCTAAATTGTTAGAAATGTAATATAAATTTTATTACTGTTAAAATGTGCACTATAATATTATACACATTTTATTGTCCCGGACAAAATAAACCATCGTTACCTCAAGGAAAGTTTATTTTTACTGCCATCTAACTATAAACAAATTTCAATTACTTCAGGAATTACGTTTTATCGACTTGATTGTACTACTGTATCAGTA
Source organism: Ganaspis brasiliensis (assembly GCA_037103525.1). NCBI lineage: Eukaryota > Metazoa > Arthropoda > Insecta > Hymenoptera > Figitidae > Ganaspis > Ganaspis brasiliensis. The sequence continues at coordinate 6,896,584 of JAZKLR010000185.1, forward strand.
TATATTGACATCGACTACTTAAAGTCTTCTTATAAATAACACTAAAGTCTCATTCTGTCTATTTATTTGATCTCGACTACTAAATTTGTAAAGAACTAAAATACTTAAATCTTTTTAACAATTATTAAAAACATTCTTAAAAAGTTGGTCCTAAAAAGAGGTCCACTTAGAGAAAATGTGTATAATTTATCTTAAAAAGGGAATTTTATGCAAAATATAAATATGAATGTAAAACAAATTCCTATATTACTTCAAATATACTAAATAATTATTCATTAAATTTTGAAATCATAATTGAAATTATCATCACTTTATATCAAATTTTCAGGTCAATTGCAATTGAACTGAACTAAAATTACAGGTAATTAATTTGAATATTGATAGAAATGGAAGCCAATGAAGCAATAATTAATTTAAAATCAAATTCAAATATTACGTTGATTGTAGATGTTGACATTGTTATTACACAAATAAATGTAATTAATTGATTTAATATGGTAAATAGTTGAATTTTTAATCAAACAAAATTGAATACTAAACTAAGTTTCGAACGATTAAAATTAATTTTATCTATAATTAATGAAAATTTGAATAGATTAAGATGCGAATTAATCTAACCTGAACTAAATAATTAAAAATTAATTTTTGCAAAACGATAATTTTGCTGATAATTAGTTACTGTTATTAATTAGTTACTTTATTAGCAATAAGTGCATAAATTTTCATTCTAAAAAAAATGTAAGGGTAGTAAATTTTCTTACACAAAAATATCTCAAAAAGGTTTTAACGAATTTCAATAATTATGCTTTTTAAACTCATAAATATCTAAATTTGTACACATGGATTTTTTAAAAATACCTAATCAAAAATACCTAATCACCTAAAATTTGTTAATTTTTTTTTCAAATTTTAAACAATATTTTTTGTTTTATAACTTTTCTAATTTTAACTTCTTTAAAAAAATTATTCAAAAAAATCATTTTTAATTTTTTGTGAAATTTTAATATTTTTATGTAATTCTTCCAATTGTCATTTTTTTAAGTTATAATTTATTTGGGAAAAATATTCTACAATGAAAAGCGAATCGGTTAATTATATAAAGATAAATAATTTATAGATGAAGTACCCAAAAATTAGTAGAATTAAAGACGGTAACAAAAGGTGTAAAATGACCAACCTTTCACTAATATATATAAAACAAAAATAGTTAAAAATTTATAGGAATAACTATTGGAAATAATAATTGCCAATTGAACAAGTGGATTGAAAATAAAAAAAAAAATTAAAACTGAAGGAAAGTATTAAAAAAATGAGGAAATAAACTTAAAATTTAATAATTCAATTAACATTTAAAAAAATAATTGATAATTGAAAAAAAAATTACAAAATGGCGAAAATAATTTCCAATTGAAAACAAAATTCAAAAAACGGATAGATTAATACACAACTGAACAAAAACAATTTAAAAAATCAAAGAATAATTATAACATTTTAGGATAATAATTGAAATTTGAAAAATTTGAAAAATGACTAGATTAATAGACAATTTAAAAAATAATTGAATAAATTAAACAAAAAATATTAAATTAAAAAAAAATAATTGCAAATTGTAAAATTAAAAAAGTTACATGAATAATTGTTGGAAACAATTGCCCATTTAATAACTGGATTCAAAATCGAAAAAAATAATTAAGAATTGGAGAAAGCAAATGAAAATTGAAAAATGGAATTAAAATTTAAAAAATACACTTAAAAATTGAAAAAAAGTAATTGAAAAAGCTGATAATTAATGAATATAGAAAAAAACAATTGAAAACTTAAGAATGGAATTAAAAATTAAAGAAAATAATTGAATTGTATTTAAAATTAGAGAAACTTAATGATAATTGAAAAAAATAATAGAAAAAAGAAGATAATTTTTTAATAATAAAGAAAATAATTAAAACTTAATAAGTGGAATTTAAATTAAAAGAAAATTCTCTTAAAATACTGAATATTGATTGTCTTTAAACTAAATTTTTTTTAAATTCACTAATTTTTAAAAATTTCCAAAATTTGTGACATTGAAAAAAAATTAGTTTAAAGACAAAAATGAAATAAATTTGGGTCAGAAACTCCTTTCTAAAGGTATGTTCAGTAATTATACAAAGTTTGGTGTCAAAACATTTAGTATTTGAGAAAGTTTCCGGAAAAATTTTACATTATCATCATATGCCATTAAGACACTTATAAAGTATTTAAAAATTATGCTTGTTTTCTTTTTAATGATATAATAATAATTGATAATATTTCCTTATTTATTATCATTATATTATTTATTATTCTACTTTTATTATAAAAGGCAATTATTAATTCTTCATTAGATACATAAAATAGAAACTCATATGGCGTTTAATTAATTTAAAAATATCCATATGTGGACAGTATAAAAGAATGAATAAATCTTTTGAATTATTATTATAGATATCGATTTTAAAATGTCGGAAATTTATTTTTTAAAAGGTTCAACTTTCATTAACTATTTGTGAAAAAATCATAAACTTTTGATAAATCATGTCGAAGTAATAGTAGTTTGAAAAGCGTTATGCATAAAATTTCAATTGTTATGGGACCAATTACAAAAATAGGATTATAAAAATCACTGTCTTAAAATGTTAAAATGTCTTTTGGCTGCTTTAAAAATAATTTGCTTATGGCAAATAGGCCGAGAGGGGAGGAAATAAAGGAATTATTGCGTTTTCTTGTTTTTAGATATTTACTTATAACTTTTGAACCAGGCAAGATATTTTAATTTTCTTTGTGTTATAAATAATAGATGGCGGTACTTCACAAAAAACTCACAGTACTTTAGATTTCACAACGGATAGTTTATTGTTATTTAACATGATGAATACGTCACAATTATAAACCTGATATATACACATAATGGCTGACTAGTTTAGAAAATGTCGGGAAGTGGAACCGATAACCCTCGCGACGTGGACTGTAAGAAGGCCGAAACGGAACTGAACTTCTCATCACGTCAGGCCCTCGCTGACTGACCAAAAGAGTGGGAGAAATCCCAACGATCCGAATTCCGTTCTGTAGAGAGAGGAGAGCAGACATGGTCACAGAACATAGGAAAAATCACCTCAATTAAAGATTTTATGACAGATAAAGCAATGTTTTACAATGCCTACAGAAAGCCATAAACTACCTATTTTTTCGTATCATACATTTACTTATAACTTTGGAACTAGTCAAGATAATTTAATTTTCTTTGGCTTATTCTAAAGCTAAAAGTTCAAGGTTTAATTTAGCTTAATTCGAAATTTTTCCAATCACTTTTCTAGAAAATGCAACCCACCGAACTTGAACAATGAAAATTCCCAAAAAACGAAAAATCTACCTGTCTGTATCACATTGAATCTCCGTCTCTATTAATCGAAAAAGCTTTAAAATAGGACCATTTAACGGCAAATTTTATAAGCTTTCCAATGGTCCATGAAAAATGTTAATTCGCTAATATCGGACAGAGTTATCAACATTTTAAGACAGTTATGTTTTTAATCTGATTTTTGTAAGTAGTTCCACAATTTTGTCCGTTAGAGTTCACTTGAGAAATTTTCACCCGTTCTACAAAAGTAGTAATCAAATTAATCAGAATCAGATTTATAGAACCCATCGTGTTTAAATTAATCAGAATTCGGTTAGCATTGTGCCTTCTCGTTGGAGACGGGTTGGAGTAAAATTAAATCTAATAATAGACTACTCTTATGAATACGACACAATGACAGTAATAGCGGTCTCGTTGGTAGTAAGTACACGCAGAATTTCCACTAGAATTTCAGTTTAGTGGAAACAGAGAGTGGACGATATTACACGTTGATTCGACATTCCTCAAGAAATTCCACTGATTCGTGATAGCTGCAAGTTGAATCGGTTGAGGCGACCTCTTGGAATCTGTGTAGCCACACGAGAAGAGTGAGAGGACAGAGAACGTAGAACTGAGACGACTCGAGCACCCTAGGGAGCGCTTTGCGAAAGGACGCTTTGATCGTGTTTCCGACCACTGGGAAAATTCGACGAGTTTCCACAGGAGCAACTTTCGTTTCCTGATCTCGTCTTTTCCCACTTTTCGCTCTACTAGTAAAATGCTAGAATCGAGATACTCAAGATTTTTAATATTATTCCTGAAACTAAAAGAAAGAGTGGAAAGAATGAATTTCCCTTCGGGGAATGATAATATTGATTTTCAAGAAAAGATTTCTGGAAAATTTGCACAAAAGCTTATGCTGAATTGACATTTTTAAATTCTAATTATCCATTTCGTGCTTTTATTCTTTTTCTGATAAAAAGCTACCCTTCTAATTATCGAGTCCAATTATACAGTTGAAAACTATACTATATCAAATCTTTTTACATTGTTGAAAACAATAAAATATTTAGAGTCAGGAACAGACCTTTATACTTGGAAAGTTCACGAGTTTTAAGTGAGAACGCATAAATCCTTTTTGTGATATTTCCGAATGGAAATTGATTAGCTGTTAAGAGTGCACGTTATTCTACGTTGATAGTCTCAAAATGGGAAGTGATCCAACTTCAATGACTTTCAAATGGGAAACGTTCAAATTTTCATTGCTCTACATTGGAAACGATTCAAACTTTATGGCTTCCAATTTTATTATACGATTCTATCAAATTTTAAAAGATATGCACTTGAAAACATTTCATTTTTCAAGTTAAACGAGTAAGCTTTTTGCTTATTTAATAAATATATTTTTTTTTAAATGCGACATTAGAATCAAACACTAAATTATGTAAGAAAATTATAGAAACGAGCAACATTTTGTCTTTTTGGAAAAGAGTATGAAGTATATCGAACTGAAAATTAGAAACAGTTCAAGTTTTTATTAATTGAAATTATTAGTTATTAACATGCCACTGTTGGGAGAACTTTACCCTGAACTAAATTTAATTAAAAATACTGTTTTTCATCAACTTTACAAAACTTCCCTCTTACCTAACTATACTCTAGTAGCTTTTAATTAACTTCACTTTCAAGTTAATCTAGGTGAAATCTTGTAAGACAAATTTTCCAACTTTACCAGAAACTCTCAGATACTAGTAAATTAATACAAAAATACATATTTAAAAATTAAATTAAAATCAGTGTCCGTGCTCCTATAACATGCAGATTATGAATTACTCTAGATTCTAGAAATAGAAACGTACAGAAAAGAAAAAATATTATAAAGTACAAGAATAATAAAAATTAGAGAAAGTAAGTGAAAAACGAAAAAAATTACTAAAGAGTTAAAAGAATAGATCAAGTGAAAGATAAATTGTAAATACTTATTAATTAATTTTTTATTAGTTCCAAGTTTACAATCCCTAGTTTCAACCAACTAAAAATTTTCCAACATTAATTAATTTGTATTTTCCAAATTTGTTTTCACAATGTCTCAAAACTGAGATTGAAACTATCAACTCTTACTCAGAGTTGACAAATACTACAGCCGTGCAAATTTGTTTTAAATAACAACTATTTATTAACAATAATTTCAATATTAATCTCACAGTCTACTATACACTAATATTTTCTAATTCATTTAACACTATACAAATCAATCTCAAAAACAAAATTTATCGAAACTTGCTGTTCCAGGCAAATGCAAAAAAGATAATTAATAATGAGACGATCACACGGCTACAACAAATCATGGATCACACGTGAATGAATTATCAAGCACATGGCGAATGCTAATCGACCGGTAGATCCTTTTTTCCGCGATCCTTCCCTTTCCATGTCTTCTTCTCCTTTGCTGCGTCTCATTCTCTCAGCCGCTAGAAATCTATACTCCCTCTCGGATGCCCTAAGGAAAGGCGTCACCTAAAAAAAAAATTCGGATTCTCTCGCTGTCTTTCGTTACAATTCGTGAACTTGACCTGCACAAATAGCAATTTATGAATTTAACGAAGAACGACAATAATGAGACCGCTGATCTAGAGAAAGCAGGGATGCGTACGAAAACAGAACGGAACGGCAAATGATTTTCGTTCTGTTTCGGGCGCCAGGCACATAACGAAAGTAGGTAGGGATAATGTTTACGTGCCGCGGCACGTAACAAAAGTCGATGAGCAATCGGTTTTGTATACAAACACGAAACGAAAACTCAAGAGACTTTTGTTTTGGGCTGCGGCACGCAACGAAAGTCGACTTTTGTTCCGGGCCATGTAACGGAACGAAAGTCGACTTTCGTTCCGGGCCTAGACACGAAACGAAACGAAAATACTTTCGTTCTTGGCCAAGTAATGAAACGAAAGACGCAGAAGGGAACTTTGTACAGTCTAAATCTTAACGTGTATAAGACAAGCGTTGACGAGATAAGCCATGTATGATTTCGATTGTATCTTCTCGATATATCGCATTATGTTTTTGTGTCCAACTTAAGGTATATCTCTCGGTTGAATACAAGGTATCAGAAAAAAAGTTCCAGTGTCCTTCAAAGAAATTAAAACTTTTTGAAAACTATATTTTTGGGAAGGGGAATTGTCATTTTTTAGGGAAAAAAATTTGTAATGTTAAAAATTGTTTATACACATTTTTATGCAATCAAACTGTTCTCTTACATCGCTTCTTTACAAATTTTTTAAATTGATGCGATTTTGATTTATAATAGCTCATTTTCTTCAGAATTCGATTATCTATAAATTAACTTAAGGTAATTTTTAAAAAACTGCACCGGTTTTGATATATGATTATTTGTTTTAAAAAAATTGCACTTCATTTGTTAAATAAATTATCATCTTTGAAAAACGGTGCAGTTTTTTAAAAATCCACATCCGTTAATTTATAGATAATCGAATTCTGAAGAAATTGGGCTATTATAAATCAAAATCGCATCAATTTTAAAAATAAAAGTAATCATTTATAGAAAATAAGTTGTGAAACAAGTTATTGAAGTTTCTGTACAAAATATAACAAATTTGTTACATTTCATAATTTTTGTCTAGGAAGTATTTTTATTTTTGAGAAATGGACCTTTCTTAAAAATATGCAATTATTTCAACTTTACTCTCTTATAATCTTAAGTCGCTTTCTATTTTCATTGTAGAAATATAAAAAATTGAACCTTCAAAAGTAACGATTCTGGATTTGAAGATGATCTTTAAAGTTATAGTAAATCTTCATCCGACACATCAAAAAAGTATAATTTTTTTAGAATATGTATAGCAAAGTGAAATCTATCTATTAACTTCTTAAGGTTGGCGTTTTACATTTAGTTACGATTTTGAAATAACTATACACACAGAAAAGTGGTATATTTGGGCAAATCCACGGAACCGTACGATTTCATGTTATTCATGATTTAAACCTTTATAATAATATATTATAAATATTTTCAAGGTATCATTATCTTTTTAAGGCCACATTTAACTGAAATAGGTAATTGAATCCAAATATTTATAATTCTTCAAGTGAAATAAAAAGTCATATATAAGCGTCAACAATCAAGTTTGACTTGTTACTTTCGCTACTTTTTTTACTTTTATGAGTATAATTTTTTCAGCAGAAGACGAAATCATTTAAAACTTATGACGAATGAAAGTTCTAACTCTAAAAAAGGTATTACACTTTAAAAAAAAAGATGTGCTCTAAAATTAAAACTAAATGGCAACTATTTAAAAAGTGTTACTCCCACTTTTCAATAAACAAAAGTTATAGTTATTTTCTTTTTTTGCTTCTTCAGCGATAACGCAATTCTATTTTTCTTTTAACGTGTGTATTGCTGATGAAAAACGAATAAATTAAGACCTTTTTAAATAATGTGCCTTTAAAGCTTATAAGATAATATAACAATAATTATCTCTTTATATTTGAACGTGAAAGACTTTAAAATTGAACCTTTTTTAATGGCACACTCACAGATCGATGAATAAAGGTTGAAATTTTGCGTGAATGATAGATATAATTATTAGAAATCTTATTTCTAAATGCTAAATTTTAACGACAATTAGAACATTTAAAAAATATTAAATATAACATTTTTTAAACTTTTCGTCATTAAAAGAATCCAAATGAACATAGCTATTAAGCTTAACAGTCTGCATTTGTTTCCTCGTTTTTTGAAATCATTTCTTTGCAACAAATTTTTTTTTTAATTTTAACTGCTTGAGCACCAAAGAGAAATGGTTCAAGTTAAGGAATTATTGTTTCTAAATAGATTTCTAACATATATATCTAGAAATAAAATATGTGCTTCAAATTGAAAAATTATATTATTTGTAACATTAAATCGTATAGTTCCGAGAAGTTGATCATCTTGGTAAAATGTTTAGCAACTTTCATTTGTTTTTTCGTTTTGAAAAAATATTCATTGACAAAAAATTTCCTTGAAGTTTTTTTATTATAATTCTTTCAGCACTAAATGAAAAAGGTTCACGCAAAAAAAATTGTGTTTCTAAATGTATTTCTTACAGATATATCTATAAATAAAGAGTGTGCTTGTAATTTTAAAATTCTAAAATTTATAACATGAAATCGTACGGTTCCGTGGATTTGCCCATTTGATACAAAGATAAGTTATTTGTATAAAAAAAAAAATATCTTTGTCTCACAGCCAACTAACTTTTTATTTGTTTGAAATAAAAAAATTTATTTGATTTAAATAAAAAAGTTAGATGGCTGGAAGTTAATATATTTTTTCTCTAAGTGTATAAATTCAAAATTTTTGTATATCTTTCAGATATAACCAATCAGTATACTTGATACTTACTAAACTTTTAATCTATTTCTTTTTAAAAATAGCTTCTGCTAATTCAAATTTAGAGTACCTATATATTATAAAAACTATGAGAATCTCTCAGTCTTTCTATTGACAAGTTTACTCTTGAAAATCATCTTTAAATTCAGAATCTTTAATTTTAAAGTTAAAAGTTTTTATCTTTTTACAATAATAATAAAAAATGGCTTAAGATACAATGAATTAAAACATTCAAAAGTTCGTTATATATGAAGAATCTTTTATTTTTAATATATAAGTTTTTATATTTTTACGCTGGACATCAAAGAAGTAGTTACATAGGTTTTAATAACTTGTTGTATATCTTACTTTATATTGAATATTTTTATGGAATAAAGTTAATTAATTAAATTTTTTTTAAACAATTATCAAACATTTTTTACGTATTTTTTTAATTATTTGTTTTTAAACAAATCTTCGGTTGACTGACATTGTGTCATTTATATGTGTCTAGTTTACTTTAAAATCATTTTTTTGTACAAAGAATTAATTTTTTAAAGAAACTATTATATGTAAAATACCACATATTATTTGTTTTAATTTTTAGATTTTTCAAAAATTAAATAAATCAAAATAAACATTAGTAAAATATAACTGATTGACATATTCTAGTAAATTAAAATACAGTGAAATGTTTGCTAATCTTCAATTTTTAGTATGAGATAATTTTTCAATATAAAAATAAATAATGAAATCGCAAAAACTATTTAAAAACTAAATTAGTATTAGAGATTACAACATAAAAATATTGAAGATAGTTTTATTTTGGTATAAAATCAAACAAAAAGTTCTTTAAAATGACATCCATTATCGTTATTTAAACTTTGAGAAACGGACATTTTTAAGATTAAAAAATATCCTTAATTATTTCCGTAAATACAAACAAATATTTTTTAGAATCACTGCTTCATAAAGATTTGCAAAGCCTAGCTCTTTTTCAGTAAAAAATTTGGGGTTATTAAATGATTTACATCAAGCTGATCACATATGGCATATTAATAAACTTTGTTTTAAGCATAATAACAAAATTCCTGGTTTGATGTACAATCAGAAAAAAATTTATTAACTCACAACCTACTAAAGTTTTTATTTCAATGAAATAAATTTTTATTTGAATCGAATACATTTTTATTTGTATTAAATAAATTTTTATTTGATTCAAATACATTTTTTTATCTGACACAAATAAAAAGTTAGTTGGCTGTAAGAGAAAAATATTTTCATTTGTCACAAATAACTTATCTTTGTGTCAAATATATCTCTTCTCTGGGTGTAAAATTCCCGGCTGGTTTCCGGTTTTTCTCGATTAATTTAGAATCCCGGATATTTTCCGGTTTTCTCAGTTATAGTATTTCATATATTAAATATAAAATTCTACACCCAGAGAAGTGATATATTTGACACACAGATAAATTATTTGTGCCGAATAAAAATATATTTGTCTCACAGCCAACTAACTTTCTATTTGTTTCAAATAAAAAATTTTATTTAACACAAATACAAATTTATACGATTCAAATAAAAATTTATACGATTCAAATAAAAATTTATTTTACTCAAATAAAAAACTTAGTAGTCTGTGAGTTAATATATTTTTTTTCTGAGTGTAAAAGATAATTATTTTTTAAATTGCAAACATTAATTATTTTTAGTAATTTTTAAAATATGACTTTTAAAAATTTGTTGAGTAAATTTTTATACTTGTAATTTCAGAAAAATATAATTTTTCTTTAGAGTCTATTTGCATTTTTCCAGTACTTTTGATAAAAATCCCTGACTTTTCCCTGACCCATTTCAGTTTCCTGGACTGTGGTAACCCTGGTTTAAAAAAAATAGTTATAGACAAATAATAATTAACTGTTTATAACGTTTGTATGAATAAAATACAACTGGCAAAAAAATGTAGTTGATACTAAATTTTCATAATTTTTTTCGTTTTATACACTTTTTAAATCAATAGTTTTTATTTCATTAATAAAGTATTAATTATAACAACTTTATAAAAAAAAATACAGCTTCTTTTAAATAGTTATTTTCGTATAAAGAGAGCAAAATAGGTGATTATAGAGAAAGCAAGGTTTAATTAAGAAAAATCTTTCAGTAACCTCACGTACACAATACTCTACACATTTGATTACTTATCATTTCACTAAAAACATGTCTGTTTACATTTATTACTTATATTCGTATTTGGATATAAAGTGGTGGTTCAATGATCCACGAAAATAAATCAATTTCTTATAATAAAGTAATAAATATTTTCGCATTGTCAATTTACAAATCCAACGTTCACGCGCGCGTACTCTCATTTTTTAAGACATTTTTTTAATAATGTGTTTAAATAATTAAAAATTATAAACAAAAATGTACGTGAAAATTATTTTTAAAAAATGAATATAAATCAAATAGTTATTACGATTCTAGCATAGTCAGTTTTATTTTCGTATTTAATGAGTTAGATGTTAAAGAAAACAATTAAATAAACAAAATAATTAATTTCAACAATTGATTAAATTGTAATTTAACAATTAATATTTTGTATTTCTTTTCTATTTCATTAAGTTCAAAACAAAAATATAATGCGCTATCTCGAGGCGATACAAAGTTCCCTTCTGTCTTTCGTTTCATTACTTGGCCTAGAACGAAAGTATTTTTGTTTCGTTTCGTGTCTGGGCCCGGAACGAAAGTCGACTTTCGTTCCGTTACATGGCCCGGAACGAAAGTCTCTTGGATTTTCGTTGCGTGCCGCAGCCCAAAACAAAAGTCTCTTGAGTTTTCGTTTCGTGTTTGTATACAAAACCGATTGCTCATCGACTTTTGTTACGTGCCGCGGCACATAAACATTATCCCTACCTACTTTCGTTATGTGCCTGGCGCCCGGAACAGAACCATAACAATACTTTCGTACGCATCCCTGAGAGAAAGACAAGGGATACGGATCGACGAGCAAAAATCAATACTTGGCACCCAGACTCCTATCTCATAATTCAACCACGGGCACTCTTAATAAATTACTACGAAATTAACTAAATTAAAGATCTCTAGGAAAAGTTAAAATAAAATATAAATGTTGACAATTTACAGCGTCACAAGGCTCGTGAGTTATTTTCCTTTGATCTACTATAAACATAAATTTTGATTTAACAATACCTTAATCTCCCTTATACAATTTAAAAACTACGCGACAAAATTTGTAAGAAAGGTGTGAAATAACATTTTAATAAATTCATATATATCTTTGACTTTCTTGTTATACAGTGCCATTTAAAAGGATTGGCCCACCCTACGGCATGCAAGGGCATCACAAAAAGTTCTCTATTAAAAATAAAGATAGAACCTTCACCTAATATTTATCTTTAAGCCTAAATACTTGACTTGAAACGATAACTAAAAAAAATTTTAAACAAAATTTGTTTATTGTTTAATTGCTTAAAATAAAAATAAAAAATTTTCACTTTTTTTGAAAAATTTTAAATTAATACAATTATTGAAGAAATCATCACATTTCAATTTTATAAATTGCATTTGAAAGCATTTTTGTTACCTTTAAAACAATTTTTTAAAAATCGTTTTACGATAATTTTTAAGGAAGATATGATCATTTGTTTATAAAAATAACCTTTTTTTCAATTGTTGGTAACTTGAGAACAACTGATTTTTGAAAAAAATTGTTATGAAAAAAGTGTGCCTTTTTGTGCGTAGAATTAGGAAAAAAATATTTAAACATTAAAAAAAAAATCTGTATATATTTTTCCTTCTGTATATATTTTTAAGACGAATAACATATATACAAATGGAAAAAATGTATAAAAATTTTTTTTTTAATGTTTAAATATTTTTTTCCTAATTCTATTCACAAAAAGGCACAAATTCTTTTTTAACAATTTTTTCCAAAAGTCAGTTGTTCTCAAGTTACCTACAATTGAAAAAAATGCTATTATTATAAACAAATGATCATATCTTCCTTAAAAATTATCGTAGAGTAATTTTTAAAAAAGCGTTTGAAAAGTGACAAAAAATCCTTTCAAATGTTATTTATAGAATTAAAATGTTATGATTTCTTCAAAAATTGGATCAATTCGAAATTTTTCAAAAAAAAGTGTAATTTTTTTTCATTTTAAAAAATTAAACAATAAAAAATGTTTTTTTTAAATTTTGTTTAGTAATCTTTTCAAGACATGTAGGTATTTAAGCTTTAAAATAAATAATTGATAAAGGTTTTATCTTTATTATTAATGAAGGTACAAAACTTTTTGTAATGCCCTTTCATGCCGTACGGTGAGCAAATCCTTTTGAGCGGCACAATGAGTTAAACAATAATTTGGTTATTAAATATTAAGAAAAAGACGTTAATATAAATTTCTCTTAACAATCGTGTATCATTTGCTTGTGTTGCACTTTTCTGTATCGAGATATTTCATTTCAATACTAAGATATCGTATGCATTTGTTAAATAATAATCTCTCAGAGAAGGTTTGACGAAGCATTTCCTAATGATTGTTTATATGGAGTTTGTTCTGAAATTTCAATATTTTTTCTCAAAGATATATGATATGAAGAAATTCTTTTATTGTGCTGTGAGATGACCTAATAAGTTGTTTTTTATTATATGTGTTATCAACGGGACAGTAGATATTTGGAACAATATATAAAACAAGATTTTCTTTACAAAACGTATTTATTCACTGACGAAAAATACAGAACTGAACTCACTCACTAGAAATTACTTTTAATCATTAGAAGACAATTATCACCTTTTTCCTCCTTCTTCTCCATAAACTCAAATTTGCAATTATCGGCATACCTGAAATTCCCAAATATAATTGCTCTCGAAGGAACAATAAACTTTTATTATTTCATTTCAAAGGACCAAACCTTTACTATTTAAGGCTATAGATTTCACTGAAAGATATAACCTATTACAAATTTCAAACTTTAATAATCCCATGGACAATTTCAATGAGGTTACATTTTTCTGATAAATTTTAAGTAAATTAAGTAAATTATTAATCGCCGAATAATCTTTTTTTTAGTGGTTTTCATCAATAATTTTATTACTTTTATTTGAATTTATTTAATTGATTTATTTGATTGATGAACATTCGAAAGTTTATTTTGTTTAACTCGGTTATTATGATATTTTGATTTGAGTTGTAAAAATCATCAGAGAAACCTAAATTTTTTTACCATATTGTCGCGATAGTTTTGTTAATAATTAACTGAGAAAATTATTCATGTCGAATAAAAATTCTTGTTATTACGATGATTGTTAATTTCACCAATTTTGTTGAATATTATGAAATATAGTCAAGACTATTTTACGTTTCAAATTTTGTTGCGAATTTATTTAAGAATAATTCTCTCCAAAGACCCATTCCTGAGAAGGAATCCTGGTTCGGCAAAGTTTAATAAATAAATTCTGTTTTGTGTCGAACATCATAAGTAAGCCTTTTTTTAAATTGAAGATTCGTTAAGCTAGTTATGTTAAGACCTCAAGTGGCTGGGGTAACCGATAGAATAAAGTGTCTCATTTCAATTTCTAGTTTAGTCGATTTAGCTTCATGATAAATTTATTTTGTTATTTAAATTGTTAAAAAATTCTAGTCATCACAAATTCAGCTCCACTACTCAAAAAAGCTTCAAATTAGAAACAACACCGGCGTAAAATTGGTACCACTTTTCACAAAAAAAAAATCTTAATATCAAAAACCATTACTAATTTGACTGTTGCACTAATTTGAAACTTGTTTTCTGCTTTTGAAAGTAAAAACGGTAGTTTTTTTTATGTGGATGTAACAAGTTGTCATTTGGAAACAAAAGATCAACTTTCATGAATATGTGTAATTGAATGGGGACTTTGGCATGCTGAGGATAACTAAAGGCTGCACACCAACACTTTGGTTGGATTAATGGTTCACGGACACGTGACTGGATGAGCGCGATTCTTGTTAATATACTCGAATGCGTTTGAGCACTTTGGATTATGAACTAATTGGATAAGCAGTATTAATACGAAGCGAGGGCAAAGTCCTCATTAAATTCACTCAATATTGCAGGGCAATATTCGGCGTTACGATGCCACGTATACACATAATGTGTACACGTGGCCGTTCACCTTCCACCGCATCCAAGCGATGGTTGCGAGATCACAATATCGGGATACGCCATATAAATTGTGTGTTCTCTCGCACGTGACTGGAAGCAAATACGAAAATGCGGATTTATCTCGTTACTAGCAAACCAAATTGACACAGAATTACAAAAATTATATCCACACTGACTTATTTCCGGTTTCGTTTGTTATTTATATTATCGGCACAACACGAACAGATTATCCTTTAGGATATCTTATGTTTTTTTCATTACAATGTCCGACAAAAATGAACTTTATTTTTCCCCCAAAGATATTTCTTATTACTTTCTATAGATTTTTTCACGCTAATTACGAATCTGCAAACAAATTAATCTTCTTCTGATACTGGAAAGAAGGTTCAAGTTTCTTTTTTCACTCCTAGCCATGGTGCACCTTTTCGATCCTCAAATTTAAGAACTTAGAATTTTCATTTACCCCAAATTTTAATGTATTAAAATGTCTCAATTTGTTATTTTTATTTTATATTAATAACAGAATTCTCGTTTTTTTAAGGATTTAAAGTTTGAAGAAAAAAGTGTGAAGCGAGTAAACCTTCAATGAAGTTCCGACTCTTTGGAGCGGGTAAATGTCGATTTCAAAATTGATTTGATTCTAACCTGTAGCGTAGCTACGAACGTCTGTGTAAAATATGCGATCGAGATAAGATTATTGCGATATTGCAATTTCCGGCAACTGTTAAATTTTATGTTGCCGGGTAGATTCATATTTAACCTGACAGGTCGAAATTATAGCGATGAAAACTAGCTATTTTATGCAATGATAATTTCAATACTTATAAAATACAATCACTATTATCATTCTATCAATAATTTTAAAATAAACTATTCTATTATTTAAATATTTAATTTTTATCTTTAATAAAAAAAATTACAAAAAATTAATAAACGTTATTACTTTTCGTCTTTTTCTTTTACTTATTTATTTTATATTTGTCCCCTTCTGACATTAAATTAGTAGAATACAATTTTTTTATATATTGTAATTGTACTTTTACAACTTTACCTATTTTACAATAACGACGTTGACGGCACCGACACTGAATTCACGGAGTCCACCCTTTGAGCCCGTAAATAACCATTGAAGTCCGTTTATTTTTATTCGGAGATCCTTTCTCCGGGCAAAAAATATTTTAAAAATATTTTATTTCTTGCTAACCTTTGAGCTGTTGTAGCACTTTCCGGTAATCCATTTCAGCGGTTTCTCAAAGCGAACAGATCGGTAACACCGTGAGACACTCGACAGATCAATCGGCCAAATCCGTACTGGGCAGCGTGCCCTCCCGCCTGGGCTTGTGTGTTTTGATGTCCATGCGGCTTTCACGGTCCGCCGATGGGCGGCGCCACCATTCAGTTTTTGGGCTTCTTATTTTTCATGCCGATTTCAGAGGACCTCGTAATATTGACCTCGATCCTCCACGCTAACTGACCACCTTATATTCATTGTTTCTAATACAAATACATTAATGTCTAAGAAGTTCGGTTCCCGTATTTCTCAGAGAATTGTTCAGTGGTACAATATGTTTTTCAATTCGCAACAACTCTTTCTTTGTTGCGAGTCTAGAGATGGGACCTGTCGAGTGTGACTCAAGTAATGTCGGTCATGACGGACAATTATCCGTCGTTGTCCGTCAGGCTGGACAAACTTGACATTTGCTCTTTTTTACAAAATGTTATGCATTCTTTCATTTTTTTGCTCATAATGATCAATGAAATATTAAAAGAAATGTATTTCGTAACAGTAATTCACATTAATTTTCAAAAATCGGTGGATTGCTAAGAAATGTGTTTATAACCTTAAACCTTAAAAAGTAAAGAGCGAATTTTAAAAAGTAATCATATAATTCTTGACTCTTTTAATGGATTTCAATTCAATTTCATGAGAATATTAATTAACAACATAAAGCTTCTATGTAAAGAATAAATTCTTGCTTTTATTTATGGTGAATAAACAGAAATATTTTTACAAAATATAAGATTGTACAAAATTTATTTTTATTTTGGTGTTTAAAAGGAAGTTAACGATAGTATGAGAAAAAAAAATTGCATTTACAATTTGAATGGAAAAATTTATGTTTATTAAAAACTTATTTATTATTTAATATACATTTTGTTTTTATAGTTATAATATATAGAATTTAGAGAATAATATATTATTTATTAACCGTAAGTATAAGTCTTAAAAATGAAGAGCGAAGTTTTACATTTTGTTATATGTTTTAACTGTTTTAGTGCATTTAAATGTAATTGCATTTAAATATTAATTAATGTAAATAAGGTGATGCTTTTCTGCTTCTCGAATAAAGAAAAATTAAAACCAACGTTATGATTCAAGGCCCCCTAAATTTTCCAATTATTAACCTAAATTATCATCCCCTAAAAACAACCCCTGACAATAATAGTCAAGAAAAAATTTGAAAAAAAATCATCAATTTCTATAAGAAAATTCCATCGAAATTCTAAAATAGTGGAACCCACTTGAAAATATTTCCCAATATTTTTTTTAACAATTTAAAAATTTATAGAAATTTCTTTCAATTGCTTTTCTCAAGGGTTGTTTTTTGTGGATAATAAATCTGGTTATCAATTGGAAAAATTAGAGGACAAATTCCTGAGTATATTCTGCCATTTTAGAACTTCATTGGAATTTTTTTGTAGAAATTAAATAATTTTTACAATTTTTTTTCGATTATTTTTATATGGGGTTGTTTTTAGGGGATTATAATTTTAGTTATTTATTGGAAAATATAGGGGACATATTCCTGAGTATGTTCTGCCACTTGAAAATATTTCCCAATATTTTTTTTAACAATTTAAAAATTTATAGAAATTTCTTTCAATTGCTTTTCTCAAGGGTGGTTTTTAGGGGATGACAATTCTGGTTATCAATTAGAAAAATTAAAGAACATACTCCTGAGTATGTTTTGCCATTTTAGAACTTCATTGGAATTTTTTTGTAGAAATTGAATAATTTTTACAATTTTTTTTCGTTTATTTTCATCAAGAGTGGTTTTTAGGGGATGACAATTCTGGTTATCAATTAGAAAAATTAAAGGACATATTCCTGAGTATGTTCTGATATTTTGGAACTTCATTGGAATTTTTTTGTAGCAATTGAATAATTTTTACAATTTTTTTTTGATTATTTTCATCTGGGGTTGTTTTTAGGAGACAATAATTTTAAATATTTTTTGGAAAATATAGAGGACATATTCCTGAGTGTGTTCTGCCATTTTAGAACTTTATTAGAATTTTTCTAATTATTACTCGCATATTTTCCTCAGGGGTCACATCTGAGGGTTGATAATTCAGTTTCTCAATTGGAAAAATGAGAGGACATATTCCTGAGTATCTTCTACCATTTTAGAACTTCATTGGAATTTTTTTGTAGAAATTAAATAATTTTTACAATTTTTTTTCGATTATTTTCATATGGGGTTGTTTTTAGGGGATGATAATTTTAGTTATTTATTGGAAAATATAAGGGACATATTCCTGTGTATTTTCTGACATTTTAGAACCTCATTAGAATTTTTTTGTTGAAATTGAATAATTTTTCTAATTATTTATCGCATATTTTTCTCAGGAGTCATTTTTAAGGGTTGATAATTTTGGTTTTCAAGTTGAAAAATTAGGGGACATATTCCTGAGTGTGTTCTCACATTTTAGAACTTCATTAGAGTTTTTCTGGTTAAGTTGATAATTTTTACATTTTTTTTTCGATTATTTGCCTCGGGGGTATTACTATCTTTTTTTGCCTTGTCTCTGTTATTAAATGCTTATTTTTTTGAAAATTTTGTGTAATAATTTTTTCTTTTTACCTAAATGTTCTATATGTTAGGCGAGCTTATTAAAGAAATAAAAATATGAAAAGCATTATAATAATGAAGTCTTTTTAAATACTATGTTTTAAGAGAAAGCTAATGTTTCCCTTAAATTTAAAATAAGTCAGACATAATTTGAAAAAAAACATTGTTTTTTTAATAAGGACTAACAAAAATTTTCCTTATTATTGACAATAATTTTTTTTATTCCAATAATTACTTATTTCAGCTGATATTACTAACGAGTTTCGACTTCCTTGTAAATTACTCAATTTTAAAACTTTATACCATAATTTACTATCATTTATACAATAATATTATTAATTATTATTATTATTATATAACTTTTGTTAAAATTCTCAGTAAAATTAATTTATAAAATGTATGTTTTTTAATTATTTTATACAGGCCCGTGCGCAGTATTTGCTTCTGGGGGGGGGGTTTTCAAAAAATAAATTGTGAAACCTTCGTTATTTATTAAAAATAATTTTTTAATCAGAAAAGTTGAAAATTTTTAAAGCAAGTTCAGACCTCTCTGGGGGGAGTTTGAACCCCCAAAACCCCCCCCCTTGCGCACAGGCCTGATTTTATAGCTGCAGTTGAATAATTGGTATACATTCTGTTCTAAACTCTTTTCAACTTTTCAAGGTTATGTTGAAAAGGAATGTTCTTTTATTTTCAATATTATACTCAATTACTTAATATTTCTAATAAATTTCTTAGTAATATCAGTTGTTTTTATCCATTAACATCATTAAATAAGTCATTTTTTGATATTACATATTTTGTCACTGTAAATATGGTGCATGTCCAATCTGTCGAACTGTGACCATGGTGACCGACACGTGACAGAGAATTGTCCGTCACACTCTCTGAGGTCCCATCTCTATGCGAGTCTTTTCTTATTTACAAATACAGTTTATATAAAACATAAACACAATAGAATAATATCAATCAGCAATAATCCAAAAACAAAATAATATAAATTTCTTTTTATACAATATTTTGAGTGTCGGTGAGTCCGGATCTAGCTATTATATTTCGATTAATTTACGGATTAAATAAAATAATTTACTGCGCGAACTTATTTAAAGTTCTTACTCGGGTAGTTCATAGGTGTTGCTGTTAAGAAACTACTTTTGTGACGAGTTTATAAAAAACCACGTCACAATATCTATCTTCTTTCTCTTCTACTTCTTCTTCATCTTCTGCTTTAAACTTCCCCTTTTATTGACCTTCTCCCTTGACTAAATCACATAATCAAATACAATTTTTCTTCCTTCTTAATCTTTTTCTCCCGTTGTTTATCTTTGTTCCCTTTTTTTTTTTTTGAATTACAGAATCTCGTACAATTAGCAGAGTTATTAAATAATATTTACTGAACAAGAAAAGGTACTTCTAATTTTTAGAGAAGTTTGGTTGTTTTACGGGCGAGGGATATTGTATTGAAGTGGTACTATTCGTGTTGGCTGAAACATGTTTCGCTCCTTTTTCAGCCATGGAAAAAGGAATGATACCATTTCGAGAACTTTTCGCATCAAGTGCACTTTCGTAACGCATTACCGGGAAATTTCTGCTGTACACACGCAGGCTCTATTTTCTCATGAAATGCACATCGGTATAAACTCATGTTGACTTTAATATCCTCTACTTTTTCCAGTCGAGGGGAAATTCTCACAGAGCATTCACTGATGCTGATAAAAATGTAAATACCCCTTACAAGAAGATATTACATCTAAATATAACAGACTCTTGAAACATATGCCACTTTTTACGACTCTAAGAATTATTATTACTTTCCAAACAAATTATGTCCAACCCTCTTTCGTAGAAATGTTATTAACCTTACCCAAGTTCACAAAAAGACCGCAAAGAGCAAAAACAAAAAAATTGCAGAAAGCTGTAAAAAAAACTCTGCATGCTTGGAAAAATTTTACATAAAATTGGAAAATATATGATTTCATTATTGTGCATAAAGTGCAATATAAAGCTTTATATAAAAACTGTATTAAACTTGAAAAATTGTCTATTTAAACTTAGCCATAAATTAACCAAGTATCGGATAATTTTACGCGTTATTACCCTTTTTAGGGATTATTTATGATTCAAAGCGTGATTCTAAAATACGAAACAAAAATCGTATATTTTTATCGTAGATTTTAACTTCATCTTGACATAATAATGCACTTTGGCTCATTTTATATTTATGCACGGAATTTCATCATTATCGACATTGTCGTAATCTTTGCAGCTCTGCCACAAGGAAGCCCTTTACGATCTTAGATTATAAGTCGACGAGACTTTTCAGCCATCCTTTTTTCAAAGTCCATTGTAGCTCATTTCCCTACAGACGAATGAAAAGTTTACTCTCTTTCCTGTCCCTTTTTTAACAGTCAATAATCTCACCGTTATCGCCCATTATAAAAAGGAGAGAATAACTTTACAATGACTTTCACAATTTAAATCGTATTCGAGAAATTTTAATCTAATTTGTCTACGACGCTCCTTAAAAGCCAAGAACGTCATTAAAAAAAAAATGGATGGAACAGTAAAATTGAATTGAATGAGAAAATTATAATTTATTGCATTATTAATTTGAAAATAAAACAATCGAATAATTTTAAAGTGATTGCAATAACTGATTGATTAAAACATAAATTTCCCTGGGACCGTAATACACTTAAAAGCAAGTTTTAAGTAATGGCAAAAAATAATGGAATTGGGCGATCAAAGTTCCGAACGAGAAATCGTTAAAGTAGCGTAAAACTTGGACACCCTTCCAATTTGAAAGTGCTCTAATTTTGAGGAATGCAATTTTAAAAATAGAAGTTTAATCTTTCCAGAGTAGAAAAGCTTTTCTGTGCAAATAAATTTAATCTTTTTTACTTTAATACTTTTAGCTTAGAAAAAAAAGGTGGGGGGAAAAAAAGAATTAGAAACTTCTGAAAAAAAAAAAATTGAAAATTATGAAGAAACTTGGGAAGATAATATTTCATTTCACTCTGAAAATTAAAACATAAAATTTTGAAAAATTGAACAATTATTCACAGATAAATTTATAAATTACATTAGTTTTTCTCGAGACTGGTGATTTTTTTCAATGAGACTGACGTTGAAAAGGAAACGTTAAAAATTTTATGGTGAAAGGAGAGGGATCAAGAGAGATGAAATGCGTAATTTAGAAATCTCGCTTTTACCCGAGAAGAAGAAAGATGGAGGGGATCAGATCCACAACCTCAACTGACAGGAATGACGTACACTCCCTGTTCAACGTCAAATCTTTTTCTCTCTTTTTATCTCACTTGTAAAAAGATTAAAGTTCTACTCACGACTTTAAGTGTCGGATGTCTTCGCTTAAGCACGAAACATAATTGAAGTTTTGTCAAAAAAAAAAAATTATACTCGCAGAAAAAAGATTTTGTGAAAAAGATAACAAAAATAGATGTAAGTAATTTTGTTCTTACAATAGTAATTAGGTGAAAATTTTGTTCACTTCTGAATATTTAATAAATTTCAATTTCGTTTAAAAAAAATCTTAATTAATTCTATTAATTTTTTATATTTAATTAATTAATTATTTAATTAAAATATCTGTTTTTAAAAGACAAATATATAAATTTATAGTAACATTTTTAAATAATATAAATATGATAGATATGATAATGAAATAAAAATTGGATATATTATAAAAAGAAACAGAATTCTAAATGTCAAAAAAATATCACAAAGATTCGTCTCTCTGAGAAAGCAATAAAAGTAATTTTAACATCAATTATGTTAATTAAAATAATTTTAGAAAAATTTTTCAATTAATGAGTTTTGTCAAAAAATAAATATTTGCTCGAAACGGCTTGAGATATCTTCATCTATAATAGAGTCTGACCTTAGGTTGACTTTTACTACTGAAACTGTCTGTTGAAATAACTCGTTATATATCCGTTATTGTTTCCTGCTATAATTAATATTAGAAATTGTGTAACTTTTTTTTTTTATTTTATGGACACTTTTCTTTAATATTTTGTGCTTTCATTGTCTATAACAAGATGTCTGCAGTAAACATAAACTAGACAATATTACCGTGTTGACCATTGTCATGAAAGTGATGAGAGTACAAAACAGTGATGTGAATGTTTTTTCATGTTAACGATCAATGCCGACATTTTTGTTACGACGCAAAGCTGAAAACCTCCATGTAGGCAGAAAGTAACCATTCAAGTTTGGGGTTTAATGGTTATTTGCTCGTTAAATCTCCTATCGATTTCAAATATCTATCTTTTGCTTTCATTCGTACCACATAAGATTTTTCGACAAATGAAACGTATTTTGGTATATATTTGTATTTCTAATTATTAAAACATTCAAATACATTCTAAATCTGACGAATTGTGTATGGTACGTCTGCAATATTCCATAGGGCAAAAAAGTCGACCTGTGGAATTCGATATGTCAAAATTACAGACATAATAAAAATTTCTTAATAAAAATGTGGATAAATGAATTTACAATTATATATTATAATTTACAAGTTTCTTTTAATTTCGTCGAAATTCAATTAATTTAAAATTTCATCGATTAAAAGTTTAATTAATACACGCTTTGAGAATAGTAAATTTGAAATTATTTAAAAATTTCTTCAATTTTCAACAATTCTTTTCTATTATGATTGCAATACTTTGAAACAGTTTTTAACTATTTTTATCAATTTTAAAAATTTTTCTAAATTTCCAATTATTTTCCTTCAATATCAAATTAGTATTATTATTTATTAGGTTGTTTTAAAAAAAATTTTCGTAATTTTTCAATTATTTTTACAAAATATTATTATTCTTTTTCAAATTGTAATTTTTTTCTTCAAATTACAATTAAGTTCTTCAATATAGAATTATTATTATCAATTTATAATGTCAATTAAATAATGGAAAGATATAACTTATTAAATTTAATTATTTTATACTTTTGCTCTAAATTTCATTCGCAGTTATTAATCATAAAAAAAAATTTTTAATAATCATTAAATTTACAAAATTATTAATCATAAAAAAAAATCCAACATTTTACCCAAGTGTGTCATCTTTTGATACCGTTTATTAACACTTGACAAAACTTGTTAAACTGGTAGAAAAAAATTTGTAAAGCGAGCTTAAGTTGTCGAGATTAAAGAGGGAAATATCAAAAAAATAAAGAAACATTATATTAATATCTATTTTTATTTTTTTTAATATTTTGTGATTTGGGATCGAAACCTTTATAGTTAGACTTTGTCGTCCGTCCGTCCGTCCGTCCGTCTGTCGTTAACAGCCAATAGCTGTCAATTTGCGGTTGTTTGAGAGTAGTAAATTTGAAATTATTTAAAAATTTTCTTAATTTTTGACAACTCTTTTCTATTATGATTTCAATGATTTACTACAATTTTCAACTATTTTAATCATTTTTCGAAAATTTTCTTCAAAATCCAATTATTTTCATTATTTTTCTATTTTTCCCCTAAACTTTAAACTCAATTTCCGCAAGTTTTAATTACTTTCTTTAATTTTTAAAAAAAAAAACTTTCTTAGTTTTAATTATATCCTTCAATATCAAATTAGTTTTATTATTTATTAATTAATTCCCAATTTCTATAGTCATTTTTCTATTATTTTCACAAGCAAAGATTGTTTCTCCAATTGTAATTTTTTTCTTTAAATTACGATTAATTTCTTTAATATCGAATTATTAATATCAATTTGTAATGTCAATTAGATAATGGAAGGATATAACTCATCAAATTTTGTTAATTTAATTATCAGTTTCACTATTTTTATCGTTTTCATAATCAATTTCCAAATTTTTTTCAATATTAAGAAATCTATTTCATGCTTCATGAATTATTTAAAAAAAACTTATTTAATTAATTTTTATTTATTGTTTTTAAATTTTAGTTGTACTTTTCAAGTATTTAAACGATGTTCTTTGATTTTCAATCACTTTCTTTTATATCAAATAAATTCTATACTTTTTTCAATTATTTTTCTTAAATTTCCATAATTATCTTTCATTTCCAATTATTTTTATCATTTTTCAAGTAGTCTCGTTCATCTCAAATATATTCTGTATTTTATTCAATTATTTTTTGCAAATTTTTATTTTCTACAATTTTCAATTATTTCTATCATTTTTCAATTACTTTTTGACATTTTCAATTGTTTTTTAATTTATTTTTTTATTTTTTTATTATTTACCTAAATTCCAGTCATTTTTACTGATTGTTAAGATTTTCGATTTTCCAAAAATTGTCAAAACTCATTTTTATCTAAAAAGAGTAAATTTTCATTTTTAACCAAATGTCCAGATGTATGTATGTGGGTGTGTGTTAATGTGTGTGTTTGTATGTGTGTGTGTGTATAACGTTTTTTGGCGCAAAGATATCTCGAGAACCCTTTAACTAATTTCCAGAAAATTTGGATGACTTATTAAGCTCATGAATATCTAAATTTGGACTCAGGGATTCTCGAAAATACCCAATCGAATTTTTTAAACCCTTTTTTTATCAAAAAAATCGTTTTTTGCCAAATTTTTTTCTATGATAAAAATACAACTTAATGAATACAAAAATCATATTCCTTTTTTAAAACGAATCGGTTGACCTATCTAAAGTTTATAATTGATCATAAATTCATAAAATAATTCATATTTTTTCATTTTTGTTTGCATTTAAAATTCGTTTTCTTAAGAAACCACTTTTAATCTTTTTTTTAAATAAATGCTCCAAATAACTTTTATAATATTAATTTTTTGTTTCCTCTATTAGAAAGCATATTATTTTACTTGGATGCGAAATGTCCATGAAATGAACATAATTTTAACCTACTTCCAATTTACAATTATTTTTATCATTCTGCAATTATTATCTTTTATTACAAATATATGTTGTAATTTTTTCAACTATTTTTCACAAATTAAAATTATTTTCTTCAGTTTCTAATTATTTTTATTACTTTGCAAATATTTTCTTGAATTTTTTATTATTTGCATTATTTTTCAATTAATTTGCCAGATTCCAAAATATGTTTCTCAAATTCCAATAATTTTTTCCAATTTTCAATTATTATTGTTTACATTTTGCAATAAATTTCTTCAATTTTTAATTAATTTCACTATTTCTCAATTAAATTCCTAAATTTTCAATTATGTATCTCATTTTCCAATTATTTTTTTAATTTCCATTTCCTTTTATCTTTTTACTATTATTGTCACCAGCTTTTAATTAGATATATTAATTATTTTTTAATTAACTTCCTAAATTTTCATTTATTACCTAAAATGTAAGTTATTATATCCACTTTTCAATGTTTTAATCATTCTTCAATTATTTTTTTCAAATTTCAATTACGTTCGTCAATTTTTAATTATTTTTTTAATTTAGAATAATTTTCACAAATTGTATATTATCTTAATTTTTTTGTTGATTAATTCCGAAAATTGCAATTATTTATCTCCAATTTCTATTATTTTCTTCAAATTTTCGATTATTTATATAATGTTTTAATTATTTGCCTGAATTAAAAATTCCTGAAATCATTTTGTGTTGGGTACTTTCTTTTACTTCATATATATTCTGTATTTTTTAAAATTATTTTTCTAAAACTGCAATAATTATCTTCAATTTTCTATTATTTTTATTTCATTTTTCAATTATTTTACCCAATTTTAATTATTCTCGTTTTTATCCAATCAATTTCTAAAAATTTTTTTAATTATAAAATTTTATAAATAAATAAATGAGTTTTGCATTAAACATATTTATAATTGTTGATAACCCGGTCAACATTAAGATGGCAAAAATTTACAAGTCGCCTGTTCTGAATTCCACTTAACAAATTCCAAATCCCAGATTTATTTTCTTAAATATTAATAAATATCAAAAGTCAATAAAAAGTAAAACTAAAATAATGTTACTGTCACTGATTTCTGGCATTTTTTATTTCTTTATTTTCATTTAATGTTTACAAAATGAAGCGATTTGTTCCTCTGTTAGATTGAGCTCTTTGAAAAATAAGTTCTCGTTATTTTCTGAAGAGAAAAACTCGGGTTTTTTAAAATTTTCAAGAAGATCTCTATCCCTGGGGGAAGTGGCAATTTTATTTGTCAAGATGCATGCGATTAGTCAATGTCAGATGCGCTTAACATCACGTATTCAGGACAATATTACCTCCCTTGAAGGGAATAAAAATTTAACTTATTTTTTACTACGAGAAAAATTTATGGCCAACTATTCCTTGAGGAATTCTTCACTAGCTCAACAAAATATCAAACGTTCCTCTCAATTCATTGAATTTTATACAATATTTTGCATCTTTCTTATACGCTTCTTGTCAAGATTAATTCGCTTTTTAATTTAATTTTTATAATAAAAAATTTTATTTTACATTTTATTTCATTACGATTTTCTTAAATTCTCTTTTGTTTCATTTAGTTGTATTTTTACAAAGCTTTCTCATATTTCGAGTAATATAATTTTCATAAAAAGGGTGCATAATATCAGGAGTATATTTATAACATAATGTTACATCATACTTCAAAGGAAAGGGAAATTTGAGAATTTGGAAAACAGGCAATTTCAGAAGGGTGTAAAAAAAAAAAGTCCGTATCCTGTCCGCCGGTGAAAATTCAATGCTCTGAAGAGTGCAACATTTCCTTGTTTTTGTCTGACTTACGTTTCCAAGAGAATAGCATGGCATAATAAACGTACAAGAATGCCCGTAAGAAAAGTTCGTAACCCGACACTATGCGCCATAAACGTGACGCTGAAGCTGCACAGGGTTACTACTATCATACAACTCTCCTGGAGCCGCAATGCAAGTGGCCAGAGTGCTCGTTAAAACTTTCGAGTCCTGAATATTTTGCAGCAAAGTGAAAGTTTTTTCAGGATTATCAAGGAAAATGTTACGTCTCGCCTAATGAGACAGGCAAAGTGAACACTTCCATTAAAATAAAAATCCAAAGCTACAAACTACTAAAACCACAGATATAAAAAAGTTCTTCAAGTATTTAATACTTTTGCCCCTAACTTTCAGTCGCAGTTATTATTATTAATCATCATGAGAAAAAATAAACCAACATTTTACCCAAGTGTGGCATCCTTTGTTTCCGTTTATTAACACTTGACAAAACTTGCTAAACTGGCAGAAAAAAATTTGTAAAGTAAGCTTAAGTTGTCGAGATTAAAGAGGATGGAAAAAATAATGAAACTCAATATTATTAGAAAGTACATGTTTTTAGGGTTTCGTGACTCGGGAGCGAAATACTTATAGTGAGACTTTGTCTTCTGTCCGTCTGTCCGTCTGTCGTTCACAGCCAATAGCTGTCAATTTGCGGTCGTGTGCGAGAGAGACGGAATGTTAAAAAAAATTGTGTCAAAATTAAAAAATAGTTACTATAGGGTGAAAAAATAATTTAAAAATAAAAGAAATAATTAATATAATTACAGTTTTATTATTATAAGGCTATCAGAGGTGTAAAACATAAAATGTAGCACCAAGGGAAATTAATTCATTCATTCATAAAAGAAATAATTAAAAAATGAATAGAAAGAATAAAAATCTAGAAATAATAAAAAATAACTGTTAATCGAAAAAATAAGTCAAAACACAAACATCTTAGAAATACAAAAAAGCAATAATAATGGATAAAGAATTGAAATAAAATTTTTAAAAGTAGCGAATAAAAAAATAAGTATAAAATCAAGAAAATAACTAAAAATTGTTAAAAAATAAATAGAAATTGTGAAAACATAACTGTAAACTTAAAAATTTAGATAAGAAATTTGGATAACTAGAAAATAGTGAAATATTACTAAGAAGTGAAAAT
Source organism: Ganaspis brasiliensis (assembly GCA_037103525.1). NCBI lineage: Eukaryota > Metazoa > Arthropoda > Insecta > Hymenoptera > Figitidae > Ganaspis > Ganaspis brasiliensis. The sequence goes on from JAZKLR010000185.1 coordinate 6,925,190, forward strand.
ATACTGCAAATTTTAGGAGACATAAGTAAAATATGTAAAATACTTTTAAAGAAAAAAACCGTATAATAAAAATGGTAACTAATATGTAAAAAAAATTCCTAGAAAAATTCAAAATGACATAAATAAATATAAATTTATGAAAAAAAAACTAAGTTAATGAACTGTTAATTTAATAAGTAGGATTGCTGAAAATTTGAGTATAATAACTAGAAAAGGAAAAAATTACAAGTTAATAAAAATCTAGAAATAGAAACAAACTACAATAATGTATAAAGTTAATTTTAAAAAATAAAAAGATAAGTAAAAACCAACAAAACTTAATAGAAAATAATTGATATAACAAACAAATGAACACTGTAAAAAAAATCTTGTTTTAAGACAGAAAAACTGTCTTATTTTAAGACGCAACATTTTTAAGGCATCTTTTGCTTAATTTGCAGATTTTTCTTTTTCTTTAAAATGTTCCAAAAAAAATTATAAACATAAAATTTGCATATAAATTAGAAGTACTAATCAATTGAAGAAGGTGATTTTGTAATTATTGTATATTCAGCTCAATTAACAATTGTAAATATTTTAAATATAATATTTAATAAAGTAATATCAAATTTTGCAAATTAATTGAAAAAAAAAATAATGAAAACAATTAAAATTGTCGAAAGTAATTTAAAAAACCATAGAAATATTTCAAAATTAAAGAAAATAATTTAAATTTGCGAAAAATACTTCAAAATCTTAGAAATAAATTGAAAAAAATTAGAATAATGAAAAATTGGAGAAAATAATTGAAAATTGAAAAAAATACTTGAAATTGAGATAAATAATTAAAATTTTAGAGAATTAATTTAGAAATGATGGAAATGATTAAAAATTTAAGAAAATAATGAAAAAATAATCTAAATAATTTAAATTTTAAGAAAATAATATTAAAATTTGAGATTATAATTGAAAAAATTACACAAATAAAGGAAAATTAAAGAAAATTTCAGAAAAATACTTGTAACTTTTAGAAGTTCATTGCAAAAGAAAAAAAAATTAAAAATCAGTGGAAATATATGGAAAAAGATAAACATTATTTAAAATTGAAAAGAACAATTTTTAATTTAAGAGAAATAATTGCAAAAAATTCAGAATATAGGTTCATAAAATACAAGAAAATAGTAGATTTAATTAAAAATTAAATAGAATAATAAAAATTTTAGACAAATAATTGAAATGTCAGAAAAATAGTTTAAAATTGGAAAATTATGAAAAGAATTAAAAATGATTAAAAAATTGGAAAAAATAATGGGAAATTTGAGAAAAATATTTAAAAATTTTAGTAAATAATTTAATATATAAGATTAATTAAAAATTGGGGAAAATAATTGAAAAATAATTTTAAATTTTGAAACTTGAAGAAAACAATTAAAATATGATAAAAACAATGATAAGTTGAAAAAATTCATAAAATTTGAAATAAATAATTAATTTTTTTAAAATTTTTTAAAGATCAGTTTGTCGGTTTCAATACCCAAATTTATGAAGAAAATAATTGATAATTTGAGAAAAATACTTAAAAATCTTGAAAAATCATTTTACAAAATGGGAATAATAATTAAGAGTTTAGGGAAATAATTTAAAAAAATATTGATGATAAACAATGATAAGTTGTAAAAAAATAAACGACATTTGAGAGAAAAAATTAAAAATATTACGAAGTTTTTTTTAAATAAAAAAAATAATTGAGATTTGAAGAAAATAGATGATGGTCTTAAAAATTAATTTAAAAAAATAAGAATTTTTAATAATTGGATAAAAGAATTGTAGAGAACTAAAAATAATTAAGATAATTAATAAAAAAAATTTAGAAATTAAGAAAACAAATAGAAATAATTAAAAATTTTCGAAAATAATTGAATTTTTAGAAAAATACTTATAAATCTTAAAAAAAAAATTTCGAAAATAAGAATAATAATTGACAACCGAGAAAAATATTTGAAAAATGATAAAATTATTTCAAAATTCAAAAAATGATTCAAATATGCTGGAAAAAGTTGAAATTTAGGAAGAAAATAATTTAAATATGAAAAATTGAAAACAGTATATAAAATTTGAGGGAAATAGTTGCAAAAATCCGAGAACATATGTTGAAAAAATGAAAAAAATTACAAAATTACTTAAAAATTTTTAATTAAAGAGAATAATTATAAAATTGCAGAAATAATGAAAAATTGATGGAAATAATTGAAATTTTAGAAAAATACTTAATAATCTTAGAAAATATTTAATTTTAGAAAATGATAATAATAATTAACAATACAGGAAAATAATTAAAAATTGAAAAAAAAGACTTGAAATATGCTGAAAAAAAATTGAAATTTGATGAAAATAATTTAAATATGAAAAATTGATAGCAGTAAATAAAATTTGAGGCAAGTTATTGAAAAAATCATAAAGCATAAATTTAAAGAAATACAATAAAAATTACAAAATTACTTAAAATTTTTTAATTAAATAGAAGTATTAGAAAAAGTCGCAGAAATAATGGAAAATTAATGAAAATAATGGAAATTTCAGATTAATAATTGAAATTTTTGAAAGTTTTGCCAAAATAATAATAGTAATTAGAAATTAAAGAAAGTAGTTAAAAAATTGCAAAATTTATTTTAAAAAAAATAAATAATTGAAAAATCGTTTGAAATATGGAAAATTAAAGACGATAATCTTTTGTGGAAATAACTTCAAATTTAGGAAATGAATTGAAAAATAATGAAAATATTAAAAAATTGAGAAAATCATTGTAAAATAATAAAAAGAAATAAAAATTGAAGAAGACAATTATTGGAAATATTTGAAAGTTCAGGGAATTATTTCAGAAATTATGAAAATGATTAAAAATTGAAGGTAATAATTGCAAAATGGCAAAAATAATGGTAAATTAAAAAAATTAATTTTAATTTGCGATGAATATTATTAAATTTAGGAATAAATAATTAAATTGATTTAATGTCAAGGGAAAAATAATTGAAATTGAAAAAGTGTATAAAAAAAATAAACAAAATTATTAAAATTTGAGGAAGGTAAATTTAAGATTTTGGGAAACAATTTGAAGATACTTAAAAGAATTAAAAATTGCAGAAAATAATTAAGAAATTAATAAAATAGTTCAAAATTCAAATTTAGTAGATTTGAAACGTGGTTTAATTGAACTTTCAGTCTATGCAAGTACACATTAACTGAAATTTGAAGGAATTAAAATTGCTATAATTTTAAAATTTGAGAACATTTTAAAAATGTGAAATATGATTTAAAATTTTAAAAGAAAAAAAAAATCTATTTAAAAAATCATATATAATTGGGGCCCTATTTTCCTTTTTGACTCAGGGCCCTTGCCCTCCTAGTTACGCCACTGCTAAAACTCACGCGATTTTGAAGCAAGCAGGTATTTTTGTAATTTATTACATTGTTTAATCTACTTTTGTAAGTTATTTTATAATTGTAGAAGCTTTATTTATTTGTTATAGATTTTATTAACATTTTTTGTCAGACTGATTTGGATTGAAACTTTAATTTTATGATAAAAAGATTATATTTTTGTATTCAAAGCTAGTTCTTTTTTTAGTATTAACAAGATGATTGATTATAGAAAATATATAAAAAATTTTTTAATCTTTTTTTCATATTTTTCCTCATTTGTGTGCACAGGCAATTTACCCTGTCGCGAGTCAAAATAGCGAATTTTGACATCAATATTTAAATAATTATTTTTTCTATCTTCTCTGAAATAAATACTTAAAATAACTACCTTATTATATTCTTAAAAATTGTTTTTTAAATATCGGATGGTTATATTTTTCAAAACTATTATTAAGTTTTTTTTTTTTGCTAGACATTTTGGCCGACTCTCCCCTACAATTAATAATATAAATACACTTAATTTTTAATTTATGCTTGAGAAATAATATTATTTTAAAATGTGGTTAAACTAATACTGATAGTGGAATACTTTTCATTTGCTCGGGTAGCCTTAAAGAAAGAAATGATTGAAATCGGAATTCCCGATAAAGAAAAAGAACTTTCGGTTACAGTAAAGTTGAGCCTGAAAGTGGTAATGACAATACTTTACTGCTTCCAAAGAGAGAGTTGTTTGATCAACGTCGTTATCACTCGTTTATACCCTTCCAAAGAACTCGTCGAATATTCATTAAAGTTTTTCTCAAGATGAGAGTGTCGACTGCTTGAATTAAAAGGAATGGGTACAATCGAAGGGAAGCTGGCATCAAATTGATATCGAATAGTGAGCTGCAAAGGAAAATTAGTTTGAACGCGTTGCAGGTGCAGAGTGAAATAGAACTAATTGTAAGAACAGGTTCAACTACAAGTGAATTAAAGTAGCGATCCAAGAAAGTTGCGTAAACTGATATAGTGACAAGTGGATTTTACCTAATTAGCTTTTATCTATAATTAGGCTCTCTACAAATTCGATTCCATCAAATGGGGTTAAGTTTAAGCTGATTAGATTTAATCTAATTACACTTTGTCTCTAATCACATTTTATCTAATTAAATTTTACATTACGATGTTTTCTCCAAAAATTGTCAAATATTATCTAATTTTATCCTATTAGATTCTCGTCTAATCAATTTAATGTTAATCCAATTTCATCATAATCAGTTTTTGCCTAATTGAATTTCATCCAAACACATTATCGGATTTTATCTAATCATTATTTGTTTCTTCATCCATTACCAAATTACATTTTACCTATAAACTATATATTAAAATTTCAAGTAAACAAATTATTGTGTAGGTACATGGTTAAATAAGAAATTTTTCTTTTAAATTTACAATTAAACTGGCAAATGAAGCAATTAATTTAATTAGTTTATCAGAATGATCACTTTAATTCAGATAAAACGAAACGATCGACAAAATCGGCCAGGAATGGTATAAATTGTTTAATCATAGTGTTAGATAACCCTTTTTAAACTAAATGACTCTTCGATTGGACCGGCAGAGTGAAACTTTACCATCCGAAGCTTAAGTAATTCATAGCCATCGAAGCTTTCTCTAACATTCTGCTCTTCCATCGAAGAGGCTTTTACAGCCCTCGATAAAACGAAAGTCTTGCCGAGCCCGGATTTATAAGCCTCAAAGCACCCTTGATCGAATAAATTCTATGCAATAAAGCACACTATCTTCAAACACTTAAAATCCTTATATCGCGTTCTCACATCTCAAACACTGTAATTAAACACCTATTATTAAAAGCGATCTATCCTTTATTAGCTTTTCATCAAAGAACCAGTAAATTTCAATATTGTACCATTTTTAGTATTATTTGCAATTTTATTTTTCTAATGTTTCTATTTTTATTTAATATATTATTTATTAATGTTTTTATTTTTAAATAAAAACCGCTGCCAAATTCAAGAATTAGAGGTAAAAGTAAATACAATTTTTTTAAGAAACACGAATTTTCCAATTTTATGTTTAAAAAAAGATAAATAAGCGCACGTCACAAAAAGTTGGAATATTTTTTTTGAAAATATAGTTTTTTGGACAAAATTTATTCAAACTTGTATAATTTAAACGAACTTCACTTATTCGAATATTTCATTGCGGGAAATTTTGAATTCATAATTTGTTGTTTAAACAATCCAAATTTTAATTAATGCAAACCTTACTTAATTTTCATTTTTATTTTTCAAAAGTTATATCAATCCAAATTTTAATTTTTCCAAACTTAAAATACTTTCAACGAAATGTTTACATTTTAATCAATTCAAATTCTAATTATTATAAACTTTATATATTTTAAAAATCTAACAATCAATTAAATACTTTTTTGGCCAGAATTTTAATTTAACTAAAAATTAGTTGTGTAATTTAGTTAATTTATTTAATTTATTTGTAGCCCTGAAGATGAACTGGTACCAGTTCTAAACGTTGGCAATAAATGTTCTGAAAAAACAATTTGACCGTTAAGCCATTTTATTCCTAAAGAATCTAACAATCATTATTTAAGTTATTTTAAACATTATCCATTATATAAAAGCTCCTAATCTATTAGTCAATAAAATGAGTTGTTATTAGCATCAAAGAAAGTTTTGATTAGAGGATGCAGTAATTTATTGATATCATGATAAAATAAAGATTCGTTTAATTAAAATATGTATAAATTACAACTTTTATATTTTTCAATTGAAATTGAAATTTAGTTGAAACTTCAATAAATTAAAACTTAAATATATCGATGCTTAACTATTAATTTTGATCTGCATTAATAAATAATTGTTTCGAAATTTTAAAGATCTCAATTTCCAATTATCTAAATATCAGTCAATTTAAACTTCTACGCAAGATTATACTTTAATCAATAATTTTAGTATATCGAAATTTCAGTTCAATATTTTAGAGTAAAATATATTTTTTATTAATCTTAGTTTCCGTAAATTCAGTTAAATTGTTTCTCATCAAAATAGACTCTAATTTAAATAGATATCTATTATATAATTTTTAATTAGGAATTAAATAAGTTTAATAAAAATTTGCTCATGCAATAAAAACGAAGCGTTTTGAGAACTAAAATACAATATTCATTTAATAAATTTTAATTTAGTAGGTTATTTTAATAAAAATAACGTAGGAAATTTTAAAACAAAAAAAATATTAATCACGGGCCTGAAACACAACAAAATTTCAGGGACCCCCTAAAAAAACGAAGAAAAATTTCTACATTTTTATCATTAATAACTGTACTATTTTAATATTAACAAGGTTTAAATAAAACATTAATATTGATTTAAAAATATGCACAAAAACCAATCAGACAAATTTAAAAAAAAATGTAAACATTAGAAATTATATGAAAAAAATAAAAATAAATAAATTTAAAAAACAGTTAAGAAGCCTCAATAAATAACAAAAAGTGAGAGTATTTATTAAACAATATAAAAAATTTAAAACAATGGAGAAAATCTGCAAAGAATCTAACAAAATGTGAAAAATGAAATTTTGACTTAAACTACAAAAACTACAAATTTTGTTAAAACCAGTATTATGAATGATCAGATAAGAAAGTTAGGAATAATTTAAATTATAACGGAAAAATTAAAGTAAAAATATTTCAAAAAAAAGTAACGATTTAAACTTGTCAAAAAAAAAAAAATTTATTTTTCTTCTAAAGAATAAAAAAGGTAAAAAAAATCAATGAAGGCAAAGGAAAAAAATTAAGAAATATGTTAATGTCATAAAATATTAAGCAGTTTAAGAAACATTGATTAAATTGTATTTTTTAAATCAAAATACCACCCGGTAGTATATGAAAAAATAGTAAAAAAAAAAGTTAAAACAATAATAATCACGGATATGTTTTTTTAAATGATGAAAATAAAAAAGATAAATAATCAGTAAAAAACGGAAAAATGTTACTATGAAAAAAAATACATTAAAAAACTTGTATTGAAAATTAATCAAAAAACAATAATTTCTTTTAAATGACAAACTAAATAAAAACGATTAAATAATTTTGAGAAAAGAACAAATATTTCTAAAAAATAAAGAAATTATGATCAAATGAGAAAATTTATTATAAGATCAAATTGACATAAAAGTAAATAAAAGAAGAAAAATCTTTAAAATTTATAATAATTAATAAGTTATGACAAATTTACAAAAAAATCGAATAAATGTTTAAAAAACCATTAAATTGAAAAAAATTATATTTCCCCACATCCTAATTATAATAATAAATAAAATTAATCACTGAAAAAGTAAATAAATTTTTCTAAATGTTATAAAAATAAAAATTTTTTTGAAATTAACTGAAATAGGTAATTTACGTAAAAAGAAGAAAAATTTTAAAAATATAAAGCATAAAAAGTATTATTAAACGCATAAAAGGAGGAAAATCATTTGAAAAGAGATAAAACTTAAGATACTATAAAAATACAGAAAAACAATGCAAAACAAAATACTCACGAAATTTTTTTTAAAATCAAAAATTACAAGAAAAAGAAATTAAATATTTCAAGAAAGCAATATAAATTAGTAAAAAAATCTACAATTTTTTTTAAAATTTTCAACAGTTTTCAGTTTACAATTATTGTCACTAAATTTTATAATTATTCTTTAATATATAAAATAATTTTATTGTGTTGTCGATAATTGTCCCGAGTTTTCGATTTTTTTCAATTGACAATTATTTTCCTTATTTCTAAATTGACATAATTAATACGTAATTATTTTCCACATTTTATAATTTTTCTATCAATTAGAATTATTTTCTTAATTCAATTCTATTCTTTAATTTTTAATTACTTAACTAATTTTTTTCGATTATCAATAAGTTTCGATAATTTTAAATTATTGTCTTCAAATCTCAATTTTTTTCAACTTTCAATTCCATTTTTTAGTTTTCAATTATTTTCTTCTATATTCAATAACTCTTGGCTTTTTCAATTACTTTTTTCAAATTTTAATTATATTCTTTAAATTTCAATTTCATTCTTCAAGTTTTAATTACTTTTTCAATTTTGATTATTTTTTTCAATCTTGAATCCAGTTGTTCAATGGGCAAATATTTCGAACAATTATTTCTATAATATTCTTAATTTTCAATTTGCAATTATTTTCTTTAAATTTAACGTTTCTTGTTTAATGTTTTTATATATTTTTTTTAGTTGTTTATTAATCTAGTCATTTTTCGAATTCTGTTTTTAATTGTTTTTAATTATTTTCGCCATTTTTCAATTATTTCTTTCAATTATTAATTATTTTCCGCAATTTTGAATTATTTCCTACAAATTTCTCAATTTTTAATTAGTCTCTTAAAATTGAGTAATTATTTTTTGAGTTTTTCAACTATTTTATTGGATTGTGTATTAATCTAGATATTTTTTGAATTTTGTTTTCAATTGTCAATTATATTCACGTTTTGTAATTTTTTTCCTATTATCAATTATTTTTTCAAATTTTTATTTTATTCTTAAAGTTTGAATTTGTTTCTTTAATTTTTTATCGTTTTCTTTAAACTACTATTATTATTTTTTCAATTTTCAATTGTTTTCTACAATTTTTTATTATTTTCTACAATTTTCTATGATTTTCTATAATTTTTAATTATTTTTTTTTATTTTTAATCCAGTTGTTTAATTTGCAATTATCTGAAACCGTTATTCCATAATTTTTCAACCCTTTTGTTTAAATTTAATATTTATTGTTTAATTTTTAAATTATTTCGAATTTTGTGATCAACTTAAAATTATTTTTGTTATTTGTCACATTACATATGTTTTTCAAGCTTTTAATTAATCTCCTAATTTTTCAACTATTTCCTTTAATTATTAATTGTTTTCCGCAACTTTCAATTATCTTCTAACATTTTTTCAATTTTAAATTATTATCTTAAAATTTTATAATTAATCTTTGATTTTTTAAATTATTTTGTTCAGTTGTGTATTAATCTAACCATTTTTTGATTTCAATTGTCAATTATTCTTGACAGTTTGTAATTTTTTTTGTCAATTATTAATTATTTTTTCAAATTTGTATTTAATTCTTAAATTTTTACTCATTTCCTAAATTTTTTATTATTTTCTTCAATTTTAATTTTTTTATCCAAAATTTTTACATTAAGTTTCGATTATTATAACTTTAATTTTTTAAATTATTATTAAAGAATACAAGATTAAAATTGAAGTTTTTACGATTTATCTACGAATTCTGAGAGTTTCTTAAAAATTCACAGATCATTTTCAAAACTCACGGATAATTTAAAAAAGTTAGATCCGCTACTGTAAAGTGGAATTATAAAAAATTGTTAACAAAAAATCGAAAAAGTGCACCTAACCTCAAATTCACTTTTAAAATTTGTTCAATTTTCAACTATGGACACGATTTTAAGAAAAATCAGTGCAAATTAGATGGACATTTTTATGAGTTTAAAGCTGAATATAAATTACTTTGATTTTTGAAGTAATATTATTTGCGCAATTGAAATGTAAAGATTTCAGAGGAATTTTGAGAGTAAACGAGTTTTTTCTTTTTCAATTAGTAAAATTAGTAAAATTTTGTACTATTTCAGATTTAGAGAGTAATAAACTATGTTTAAAAATTGTACTAAAATTTAAGAAAACTGGATTTCTAATAGAGACAAATCCATTGGAAATCGAGAAGAGTCCTTTGTGTCCTACTTTATGTGGTACTGAGTCCGATTATAAAACCCATTAAAAATTAGTGGTTGACTCCGCAAATTTTCTACGCGGATGTTCTTCATGATAGTGGCTCGCGGAAGACGTCTTTTCACTTTATTCGCGAGGAGATGAAAGCGGGTACTTATCAACTGAGATTACTTTCCGGGAGTTGAGGGCTAAGGTATAGGGGTCGCTGAGCTCAGATTGCGTGGAACTAAGAATATTACGAGTGAAATATTAACATTAGCACATTTCAGAGAAGAACTTTTACATTTCTTTCCACCCAAGACACTACCTATCTTTCCTATCTACAGGTCCTTCTTGCATAATCTTCAAACATACCCCCCCTTCACTTCAACTATATCAATTTTAATTTCAATGATTAATTTTTACTCTCCACCTCTTTCATTTTTCACCATTTTGTGAATTTTTATTTTCATCTTTCTATCTCAGTTTATTAAGTCATTCTTCTACTTTTTTGAATTTAAACATAACACTAGTTTACAAAAAAAAAAAAAATTTTAAGTACAATCAATGTCACTATTTTTTTCTTATGTACTAAGCTTCTCGTTACTTAAAAATGACATTAAGAAATTTTTCTATGGATAGGTTTCCGAAATATGAATTTTTTTAATTTTTTCACGTTTTTTGCGGAGGTGACTTCACGTTTTAGACCGTATCTCGAGTTACAGACGTCCGATTAAGTTTTTCTAGATGTCAAATTAAAGGTAATCAAATTCCAAACAATCGCTTTTAACATTATTTTTCAATCGGTTAAATATTTTAAGTGATATAGTCCAAAAAAAAATTTTAAATTTGAGTTTTTGGCCCAAAATCTGAAAAACAAATTCATTCTACCGCCATGCAAAAATAGAAAACGTCAAATTATGTCCAGTTTTTAATTTTTTACATATATGGCTCACTTTTAAGAAGAAAAAAATGTATGGATGAAAACAATCTATGGGTAATTATTGAAGTTATAATCCAGGGTACTGAAATTCTCGTTTTACGCCATTTCGGTATTTTACCTCCTTTTATAGTGATTATGTTGATTAATTTAATGAATACAATATCTAATTAGAAAATGGACTTTTTTCACAGATTTCAAATAATTTTCAGTGCTTTACTAATTCAAATTTGACTGAAAAATTTTTTGGAGTTTTTGACAAAAATTTCTGGAGAGGCATAAATTGATTAAAATCTGCTTTTTTGACAAGTTGAATCAGATGCGCAGAGGTTCAATTTTTGTTGAATTTTGTTCGTTAAAAGATGAAAAAGTTTGAAATTAGATATCGAAATATGAAAAATAAATTATATTTGACTGAAAATTTTTTTGGAGTTTTTGACAAAAATTTCTGAAGAGGCATAAATTGATTAAAATCTGCTTCTTTGACAAGTTAAATCAGATGCGCAGAGGTTCAATTTTTGTTAAATTTTGTTCGTTAATAGATGAAAAAGTTTGAAATTAGCTATCGAAATATGAAAAATAAATGATATTTGAATGAAAAAATTTTTGGAGTTTTTGACAAAAATTTCTGAAGAGGCATAAATTAATTAAAATCTGCTTTTTTGACAAGTTGAAACAGATTTGTTGAATTTTGTTCGTTAATAGATGAAAAAGTTTGAAATTAGATATAGAAATATGAAATTAATTTTTTTTAAAAAAAAATATGTCCGCAGCAGCCCTCAGACGAAAGACAATGGTTTTTCTCCTTTTAAATTAAAAAAGAATCAATTTTATTTGATTTCCCATTAAAGAATAATATTCTTAACTACTTTGTGTAATATAATACAATTTATGCTTTTCAAAACTTTGCGCGTCTGATTCAACTTGTCAAAGAAGCAGATTTTAATCAATTTATGCCTCTCCAGAAATTTTTGTCAAAAACTCCAAATAATTTTTCAGTCAAATATCAATTATTTTTCACATTTCTATATCTAATTTCAAACTTTTTTATCTATTAACGAACAAAATTTAACAAAAATTGAACCTCTGCACATCTGATTCAACTTGTCAAAGAAGCAGATTTTAATCAATTTATGCCTCTTCAGAAATTTTTGTCAAAAACTCCAAAAAATTTTTCAGTCAAATTTGAATTAGTAAAGCACTGAAAATTATTTGAAATCTGTGAAAAAAGTCCATTTTCTAATTAGATATTGTATTCATTAAATTAATCAACATAATCACTATAAAAGGAGGTAAAATACCAAAATGGCGTAAAACGAGAATTTCAGTACCCTGGCTTATAACTTCAATAATTACCCATAGATTGTTTTCATCCATACATTTTTTTCTTCTTAAAAGTGAGCCATATATGTAAAAAATTAAAAACTGGACATAATTTGACGTTTTCTATTTTTGCATGGCGGTAGAATGAATTTGTTTTTCAGATTTTGGGCCAAAAACTCAAATTTAAAATTTTTTTTTGGACTATATCACTTAAAATATTTAACCGATTGAAAAATAATGTTAAAAGGGATTGTTTGGAATTTGATTACCTTTAATTTGACATCTAGAAAAACTTAATCGGACGTCTGTAACTCGAGATACGGCCTAAAACGTGAAGTCACCTCCGCAAAAAACGTGAAAAAATTAAAAAAATTCATATTTCGGAAACCTATCCATAGAAAAATTTCTTAATGTCATTTTTAAGTAACGAGAACCATAGTACATAAAAAAAAATAGTGGCATTAAATGTACATTTTGGCTGTAAACTAGTGTAATTATAAATCTGTTAACGATCTAAAGCACATAATTTAAACATGGCAAAATTTGGACTGAATTAATTCCTTCTTATATCATATCAAGAATATTTTTCCCAAGTTTTAAGGTAATCTTATTATTATTATTAAAATCTTGAAATTTGGTACACTTTTTCTTGTCAATAGTATTGATTAGTGATTAAACGAAGGATTTTCTATTTTAAACAGAACCAATTTTACAAAGATATATAAATAGTCAAAATTGAAAAAATGTACGTTTTGAATAAGACTCTGCCAAGAAGTCAAGTTTAATTAATTTATTTATTTCATAATATATCCCGCGGTCCAAAATACATATATTGTAGTTTCTTTTAAAGTTTTTACATATCAATATAAATTATAAATAAAGTCAGATTGAGAACACGCAACTCTTTCATTTCTGAATTTACCACGATAAAACATTTTATTAATTGGATTACACAAATCATAAATTGGATATAAATGTATGCTTCAACGTTTTTGTGGCTTTATGAATCTCATCATACCAAAAGTTTTCGGTTCCAAAAAATCATATGCTGAACAAGCATTATTTGCCACAAGATGACTAGAATGATTAAAAGTAAAGAGACTGAAAAATATCAAAATTAAGATAAAAGTTATCCAATGTCTTATTTTGAAATTTCATTAGGTCAGGAAAATACGGGTTAGATTTATTTTTATTGTTTCCAGAAAATTCTTGAATTAGTCTTAACACTACTTTCGATACACTCAATGTAATTTCTGTAACTTAGCTTTATCATTTTACGGATAACTTTAGATCAAACTTGAATTTGTAAAATTGAAATAATTAGAATCTTCGATATCTTTTTGTTTACGAATCAGGCACTTCTTCAATTTAATGACATTTACTATTGATTTTGAGAACCAGGGTGGAAATTGTTGCGACGATGTATTTTTAATTAGTTAAGGAACCTTTTTAGAAATTAATCCATGACAATAGTATACAAGTTATTACAAGCTTCTTTAGGATCCTCACATTTATCTAACTCAGAAAAATCGATTGAGGCAAAACTAACATAGAATTGACCTAAATTAAAAAAAAATTAATGATAAGAAGTACAAATTTAAAATTGAAGATATGTTATTTTGTGTCATTTAGAGTTTGTTGATGAAGTATGTTGATTGGAGGTATCTACTATAATCGGTTGTCCGTGTCAAAATATCATTTGAAGATGAATTTCCCCTACATGTTTTTTTAAAACCTAAAAAAACTTTTAAAAATTATTTAAAAACAGTCTTTTTTGGCCTTTGAAACCCACGTTAACCCCTTAAATAAGCAAAACATGTGTTATTATGTTGAACATGGTAAGACAAGATATTTTGTGATGAATTATCTTGTAGGGACAGATGCCGGATGATCATTGTTCACTACTCATCAGCATCCGTTCATTGTACTGTCATGAGAGGCGGATCCAGTCTCGTTCTAGGGGTTGGATAACTCAATTGTCATTAAATCCTATATCCACCTTTCATATTCGCCAATTTAAGCACTACTTGTTTCAATTTCACAAATTCAATTATCGTGAAAATAATGACTATACTGTTGGCTAATCAAAAACCCTTCATTTATTCAAATGTTTATCACAGTTTGCAGAAATTGAAACAAATTTTCAAAATAGTTTCGTGTAAAATCCATTAAATTGACAATAAGTATATACTAAATTATTAATAAATTGTTTTGCATTACGGATAGAGCGTGCACGATTTGAATGTCGAGTTCTTTTGATTAGGAATAAAATGTAAATAAGTTCGTTATGAAAATGTCGCAAGGGACAGTGGGACAAAAGCTCTTTGAGCCGTGAATCACAATTCATGCATTCCAACTTGGGACCAATCGCGTAAATAGCGCATATGGCAATGAATTATGCAGCTTGTCATATCGCAGTGAGCTACTCATCAAACATAGACGAGTATACACACTCACTGGAGGCAGAAAGACCCTGTTTGCATTGCCGTACAAATGCACCAGGCGAATAAACCAGCCGTGCACGATTGATGGACCAAATTAATCTACAGGTAAAATCGATTTTCGAAATCATAATTATCGTTTAACAGTAATCAACACCGCATGCAGGCAATGAGTCAAAACACTAATACCAACGTTCAAATTAAACTGGCTATAATTTCACGATCATTAGCGAAAGTTATGCAAATAGTCTATGAAAGATTATCTACACAAATCATCAATCAGCGCCAACAGAAACCATCATGATGATAGTACAAGGATCTGATAATAATCAACAACAAAATTTGAAACGAATTCAATGAATAATTTAATTGCACTTGAAAAGAGAGTTATAATAAAAAAGTAATATAATAAAATATAAATATAAGAAGGCGCACTGTTGTAGAATATATTCTTGCGAGAAGCTTAATAATTAAATATTTAATTTTTGTTTATTACTAAATTACCCTTGAGCCAAATAGGAATATTATCTTTAAGACTTATCAAATTTTGTGTATACAGATTGTAGTGCTCTTAAATGGTATATGACCGTGGGCTATGTTAATTGCAAAAAAAAAAATTTTAAATAATTATTTTGTTAAATAGATTTTTACAATGCCTTTTTTCGAATTTTAAGGATGTAAAAAAACACAAAAACTATCTTTATTTATTCATTAAACAACATGTTTCAACGCACAAGTGTCCTCTTCAGGTCTATGAATTTTTATATTCTAAACAAAGTTCAATTATAAGCAGTATTTAAATAACTAAAAAATAAAAGAAGAAACCTGCAAAAATGTTACATTGTTAAATTGTTAAATTTTAAGTTTAAAGTTTTAACTAAAAATTAGGGGTTATAAACCGGACACTTCGTACTGCCCAAAATTCGTTTCACATTAAATGACCTTTCTTTTTATAAAATTGTAGTGTAACCTTTAAAAAAATAATTAAAAAGTAAATAATAATAAATAGATTCAAATTACATTGAATTAAATCAAAAGATTAGACAGAAATGCTAAATTGCAACCTTAAAAATTAAAGATAAATTTAATTTTATAAGGTTAGGGAAACTAAATTTAGAATCAAAATTTAATACAAATGGAAATTAATACAAGGTCACAAACCGGAAGACAAAAATTAAGTAATTAGACATGCTGGGCGGCAGACCTTTCTTGGGTCAATCTACAAACAAAAATGAAAATAAAAGACAAAGGGAATAAGCTAGAAGACCAAATTGATAACTTAACATAATTAGAAGCTCAATTGGAAGAAAGAATTTGATTGACAGACAAAAACAATTGGAAGCTTAATCAAGAAAAGAATAAATTGAATGGATAACTAAAAACAATTAGAAGCTCAATCTGAAAGAAGAAAATAATTGACAACCAAAAACAATTCGAAGCTCAACAGAAATTCATACAAATTGACAACTAAAAACAAATAGAAGCTCAATTTAGGTTATGGTAAAAAAATAATCACAAAAAGAATAAAAGAAAGAAGAAGAAAAGCTCAAAGACCAAAAGAAATAATCCAGAAAATCAAATTTTTAAATTTATAAAATTTATTTTAAATTACCAAAATAAATTCAAATTCAAAAGTCTTCAGCAATATAATTTTACCTTGACTAGCTAGCCCCGAATCTGGATAATAGCAGAACGGGTGATTCGTTACCGATTTGTAATGATTAAACTTAATTTAACAAAAAAATAAATCGCAAAATAAGACACTTATTTCACAATAATAACATTTTTTTATTTATTCAACAGTGGACTGGACTCTAAATTATTTTAACAAAAACGTAAATAGTACAAATTTTGAAGTTAGTTTCAAAGAAAAAGGATTACAAAATCGAAAATTAATTAAGTTGACAGTTTCTATTAGTTACTCAAGAAAAATCAAATTCTTAGTCTAGAAATTAAAACAATTATAATTTAGAAATAACTAAATCTAAAAATATTTTCGTATTCTAAGACTGGTTGATAAAATTAAGACTTGGAATCTAAATTGTTAATGGTCAGAAATTAAATTAATAATACCATAAAATTATGATTAAGATACAAGGACAAAAAATAAATTAATTTTACACAATTTTGAGCCAGGAAAAAATTGATAATAAATTTAACTAAAAGTCAAATTAAATTTTGAAATATATAATTATATATTAACTAGAATTTTACAATTAAATTCTAAAAACTTAAAAAAAATACTTAAATAATTATATTCGTGACATGAGTAGGAATGACTTTAGTTTAAAGATAATTTAATATCTAAAATCAAAATTTCATGAATTAACAGAAAGGAAATGAAAAATTTGTAATTTTGAATATTTTAAATGAAATTAATAAAATTAAACACTTTAAATTAAATAATACTTGAAAATTAGTTTATTAATATTAAATTAGAAAACTGAAACCTCTCTGTGAAAAAAAGATCTTACCCTTGAAAAGAATCAATTTTAATGATCCGCGAGAGAATGTTAAATTCTTGAATTAACAATCCTTGAAACAAAATCTCTTTATCTTAACCAAAGTTCAATTTTTAACTTGAGATTCTTTAAAATTGCAATTTTCTAAAGCGTCTGTTCTCTTCAAAGGCTAACGATAACAGTTATTGTCAAAATGGCGTCAGTTATTATTTTTCCATAGCTACCAACGTAACCATGGAGAAATCAGTCTTCCGAAACTCAATAAAACAAAAACCCTACGCACTAAAATTACCAAGATTACTAAATTTGAACAAAATACAATCGAGACTTCCAATAAAATAAAATATAATCTAAATGCTTCTTTACCATTGGCTGACTTCATAACGTGCGAAATTTAAATCTTCTAAACGGAAATCTTCTAAATAAAAAATTTACAAATTTTCTGAATTAGTTGGAAACAACAACAATGAATTAATTCGGTTTTTGAGATGGTAGATCAAAGTATTACTCCTCCAATAATAAGACTCCTGAATAATATGGCAACTGGTAAATCCCTGATATGAATCTTGAAGAACTTGAATCCATAAAGTCATCAACCATTCTCAAATTCAAAATGGATATAGTTCCAACTACATCGCTTGTCGAACTATAAGCCTTGGTAAATCCGCAGCAACAAGAGATTTATTTAAATAATTAAATAAACGCTAAAACTTTTCAAGGTTTAATTATTTTAAATATCGCTCCAGGCGACTAAGTCGATATCTTAATACAGGACACAAGGCATCAAACTGCAAATAAAAATTCAAATTAATAATATAAATACAAATAAATAAATTCCTATTTTAGGTTGTAAAATTAAGCGGGAAATTCAAATCATCCTGGAACATAAAATTCAAAATTCGGTCTGGACATCAAATAAATTCGTTGTAAATCCAAAATATTTATTATATATTCAAAATTCAGCAGGAATCAGTAAATTTCTTAAAAAATTATAAAATTATCGGTAAATTCAAATTTTTTACAAGATCAATAATTCAAAATCTTCAGTTTTCTTTATCACAAATTCAAAGATTCTTTCTAAATTTTAGCGACCCGTCGCAGGATTACATAAAATAAGAGAAATAAATACAAATAAGCTTTAAATAATAAATTATAAATTTCAAAAAACAAGCCTTGAAATTAACTGCAATCTTAGAAATCAAGAGTAGTTAATTAGAAATTAATTAAATTAAATCGAAATTAACGGATTATTTAAATAAGAAAATACAGTTTATAATTTAAATTAAAAACCATCAATTGAAATTAAATATTTTAGAATAGTAGTTTTTCTGAGACGATTATACATTAATTCAAATATTAAATTTGCTCCAAATAAAAAAGAAGAAAGTTTCTCTCTTAACAAGGCTTTTTATCCTCTACTTAGACAACTAAAACTTTGAATATTTTAACCTTCATGACTTAAACGATCCGTTTTCTAAATTTTATTTTGAAAATTCATTCAGTTGTCTAGTCCGACTCGTGGTAGAATGTCTCTACTTGGACTTGTCTTATAATTATAATTTTTGACGGATTTGGAATTGTTTTTGTTTGTTATTAATTTTTGTAAACATTTGTATAATCAGTATATCTTTGTGTGTTCGATTTCATTTTATATTTAATAAATGTTTTTAGCCTGATGATGTTGACAAAACTGTGTCAACGAAACGTAGCTAATTTTGACTACACGAAAAAAATGTAAATAATTTTTTTTCACCTCACCTTCTTGAGATCATTTAAAGTTTGTCTCCTTTATACTCATTATGGAAGGATTTAATTCTGTTTCATCAATTACTTTTTAGAAATGTCTTATTCAATCTCAGGAATGGACAGATTCGTGTAATAAAATTTTGAAAATATACGGATATAGAAGTTGCGAGAAAGTTAATATTTTTGATAAATACTTGGTGCTTTTTGAAATTACAATGACTTGACGAAGGTCTCTGGAGATTCGGGTCTTCGACGTGGTGGAGAGAGTATAAGGTAAAAAGAAAAGAGAAAAGACAGACTAAAAGGAAGACAGCCAGTGGCAAGGGACGACATGGAGGACGGACCGAAAGTTTACTGTACTCCTGGGAAATGGAAGGCGATACAAGTTGCACGTTCGCACTTACCAATTGCTTGCTTTTCGTTTTTTCCCAACTATTTTTAGAAGTTTACACCTCTATAACCCCGACGTATCGTATCATGTTACCTTAATGACTAATAATACACAATGAAATCCCTGAAAATGACGCTAGTTACGTTTAATGGGTTATTCTACTATGAAATATTAATAAACCCTTTGTCAAAAGTTTTGAAAACCGTGTTTAAAATATAATTTTTCAAGTTAGGAAAAATTTCTTTGTAATCTGACTTTCTCAATATCTCTCTTATTAAAGAAATAAAATGACTGCTTTATTAAATGACTTGGTAGATTTAAAAAGATATTTTAAAATATCCTTTACAAAAGTGTTTTAAAATGCATTAACTGAAGAAATAATTTTTTAATTTCGTAAATTTTCCCGGAACCCTTATTACGGATTTTACATCTCATCAGATTTCGGATTCCATGTCTCGGATAAATTAATAAAAATACTAGAGAACTAAAATAAATTATAGGAATTATTTTTATTATATTATTAATAATTATACTCATTTTTATATTAAATTTTGAAACTTTACATCTTTTAATAATTGGGAGGAAAATATTAAGAATTTCTATTATTATTTCATTAATAATAAACATATTTAATAAAATAATAATTTATTCAATAATTATATATTTGATTGTAATTGGGGGATTTTTAATTTTACTTTTATATTTTAATAGATTTGTTATAAATGAAAAAATATTAATATTAATATTTTTTTATAATTTTTTTTTTTTTTATAAATAAAGTGTTTGGGATTAATAAATTATAACGTTTATTATTTTAATTGTTCAATTTTTATGAATGAGAAAATATTAGAATTTAAAAGATTAATTAATGTAATTTGAATAAGAAATAATTTAAGATTAATTAAACCGAAAGATATAACTAAAAAAAAAAAGAAAAGTCACTTGGGAATTGTGCCCAGAATAAAAATTATCCTTTTTTTGTCTGGCTTGTGCGTTTCACTTTATTATTAAATTAATAGTTTAGATTATAATGATTCAATACAGAAAGTAATTTAAATGCACAGTTTATTTAAAGTCACTCCAATATGTTACTGCACAATTGTATATAATATTTATTAAAGTCTGTCACAATAATTAAATTTCTTTAAAATCTGGCACGCAATTGCTCACAAATATTAGATTTTCGACACAATTTTTCTTAATTTAATGCTATCCAGGAGAGTACTGACTCAACCTTTCGTTTATCACAAATAAAATAATGTTTTAAATAAACTTAATAAAATAACTGGAGAATGATAACAAAAAACATAACCTTAAACATGGAAGTATTATATTTTCATTTTGCAGAAACTTAAAAAGTTAATGAGTTATAAACATACAATAAAACAAAATAAAGAACTAAAAATTATTATAACTTACCAGTTTCACAATTTCCACATGACCGAAAAGAAATCCGATGACAATCACCACGTGCATTCCAATAAAAAGAAATATCAAAACCTTAAATGACATAAATAATTATGATACTTTTAGGAAAAAAACATTTAATAATAGAACTAAAAAACAGATACATAAGTTACAAATAAAATAAAATAAAAAAAAATATTATTATTATTACTCACCTGCCAGAAACGAATGGCAATGTAAACATAACATTATTTCACTCAAAACACTATAACCTTAACAACTTCACAGAAATCACTGTCACTTCTTAAAATATAACTCCTTAATTTTTGAATTTAATTTATTTTTAATTTATTACTATTTAATAAAATGCAATTATTTATTAAACGAAGATATTAAATAAATTGAAAAAAAGTACAAATAAGCGTCTAAACTGTGATGTCATTGTTGACAAAAAATATCGAAAATCTGCTAGCCAATCAGAAGCCCGATAAAACGTGTTGCACCTCTAAAGTTGGTCGAAAGGGTTCTCGTACAGGGAAGTCAAGGTCAAAGCTAATTTCTATGTATTAACTATTTTAATAAAATTTTTTGTTATTTTAGATTGCTAACATTATAAGAAATTTTATAAAATAAACTTGAAGTTACAATATTTAATTGAAAGATTTTAATTCGTCTGCAAAACAAAAAATCGAAACTGAAAACTATCGATAGTGAGGTTTGATATCTACTGACCAATGGAAGACTCGGAAATGGAGTTACACGTCTGAAGTTAACTACAACGTCTGTTCTTTTTAGAATAGAATTTTTAGAATAGGATTGTCTGAGCCAAATTAAGAGGAATGTTATGAAACATATTTACAACATCTAGAGACAGCATAACAAAATTATAAGTAATGATTAAACCACTAACTTTTTTTCAAAAGACCAAGAATCTTTAACTCAAGACTCAGATTTTCCTGAAATTTTACTTTTTTAAAATCCTTTTTTTATCAAATAACCCTCTAAAACTGTTTTTAGATCTTTACTTTATATATAGCTAATTTAACAAATAATATCTATCCATAAAATTTCCAGAAGAATAAACAATTTTTTTCGCTCCTCAGAAACTTTGCGCACTTCAGCGTCATGAATACGGAATGTAGAATCCAGAATTTTAAAGCCAGAATGTGAAATTCCGAGTGTAGAGAGAGTCAGAAAAAAAATCACGTAATCGATCCCCAGTACACTGAAAAAAAAAAAAATAATCCGTTTTGTTTAAGTAAGGGATTAAGCGAGCAAATGAAGGTTCATTAAACATGCAAATAAGGCGATGTCAGTCGTTAATAGTAGAATAGAGGTTCGTGAAATGATAGGCAATTCACAAATAGTAAAGCAGAGTATTCGAATGGCCTACTCTTGTGGTTACTCCGATCACATGCCTTTTAAGCCGTGTGTTAACCGCAAACCATAAAGCGTTCCAGCGAATGTAGCTGCCATACGATTCTCGGTATAGATCCCTAGTTTGAACTAAACTACGTTTATCGCTTTGTGGTCGAAGTCTCCAACTGGAAGTTAAAACCACTCCGCAAGGATCGTATTATCCCTGATATTGCCCAATCTGTCCTCTAATTCCTTTTTGCAAGCGAGACATCCGGTCCGTTTTATGCTGCAAACATTATTTTAACCCCTCCTCTGCAAATCTTGCTATTGAATTAAAATTTTTTCTCGTGGAACAACTTATTAAAAGCCATCGACAGAATTTTACGTTCTCGTGACACAATTTCATTTCAATTTTATTTTAAATTATTATTTCATTATTTGACGTATTAAAAATATTTATGTTTTAACAAATTTAGCCTAACGAGGTTGGCAACAACCTGAGCCAACAAAACGTTGCTGTGTGCAAAAAAAAAAATAAAAAATTTCTTGAAGTTTTTCATTTTTATCTAACCTTTCTAAGATCGATTAATCTTGTCTTTAATAACTTATTAAAAATAAGTAGAGATGAAAATTTTATCAATTTCTCCGAGTCAGAAAGTAGAAAGATGGTTTTAGTTAATAAATAAAGATAAGGAGTACTTTGTACTACAAATAACTTTGTAGTACAAAAAACTTTGTAAAAACATAATTTTTACACAATAACGACTATCCTATAAACTTAATACAAAAACATATCAAAAAAAGATTAATAAGAATTAGAAAAAACACAAATAACAATAGAAACAATCAAAATATTTACACATTGACACCAAAATTAAAATTACCATGTATTAATAATTTCTATGAAAAACTTTCTTATACCTTCAAAAAACTTAATATCCACACTTTACCAATAATAAAAAGTAACCTTAACTATTTGGTAAAAAAGATAAAAGACGAAACTGAAAAAAATTATATAACTAACATAGTATACAAAATGAATTGCAAAGATTGCCCTGTAACTTATGTAGGACAAACAAAAAGAAATTTAATTAAAAGAATTAATGAACACAAAACGAAAAAAGACTCAGTAATGATAGAACATAAAAAATCAAAAAACAGTAACGACAAATCGAAACACGAATTTGATTGGCAAAACATAACAACACTGGATAAGAAACCTTCTAAGAAAAAACTTCTTGTTTCTAAAATTGGTACATAAAAATTACAAAAAAATTCTATTAACAGAAAAGAAGATATTTTATTTTTCAACAAACAATATGATTCTATAATTCGACAAATAAAATTTAAAATTAACAGATAGTAAATTCTCTAATTGAAATTAAAGTCATTTTCGTTCTCCTTGTACCACTTAGTAAATAAAAACAATAACTTTTAATTGAACCTTCAGTTAAATATGGACATTCATACAACTAAGTCCAAAATATAAGAATTTGTGACAAAATTTATAATTTATAATTATTCTTATATATTTTATTAAAATGATTAAAATGACATGTAAAAAAATTTTTTTTACAAAAAAAATGACAAAGTTGTGAAAACAATAAAAATAATCAAGTGTGCTTTTAAAAACAAACCAACACTGTTTATATGTAAGTACTCTCATCAACATAATGTAAAAAAAGAAAAATGGTTTGTAAATTAATTATAAAGGTTTAGAATTACCTGAAAATTAGTTTTGATAAATAAATATTACAGTTCTGAAGAGGACTATATAGTTAGTCGAAACGTTAAAAACAAAAGATGTCTTTATTTATTGACTAAAAAATCTTTCTATACTTCTGACTCGGAGAAATTGATAAAATTTCCATCTCTACTTAAAATACACCGAGTGATAAATATATATATATATATTACCAAAATTATATATATATTCATTGTCCGAAGTTCTGTGGGCTTCTTTTAATCTTAAGACGAAAAAGGTTGAAATTATTGAACAATAAATTAGATTAATAATGTAAAAAAAATTGTATATTGTTTATAATTTTAATTTTATTAATAAAAATAGGAGTATTCCTTTTTTATTTTTGGCATATTAATATAATATTAAATTTTTCATGAATAAATTGTTTTGTCTTGAGAAGAATTCAAAAGGTTTTATTTTTTTTTTATATTAAGTAATTTAATAATATGTAAATTTTATATTAACGAATATATATTATATTTATTAATTTTTATAAGTTCATTATAAAGAGTAATATATTATTTAATAATAAAAGATTAAACATTTTAATAGGATGCTCTTCATAGGATGCTCTTCATTACATCAAATAAGATGAATAGTTTTTAGTATTTTTAAAAGTGTAAAAATTTGAGTATATTATTTTTTTATACATAATTATTTTAATAAATTATATTTTTAATATTATTTTAATAAATAATATTTTTTTACATATTTTCTTTAATTTTTCAATTATTCTCGGCATTTTTTAACTATTTCCTTCAATTATTAATTATTATCCTCAAATTTCAATTATTTCCTACAATTTTTGCAATTTTCAATTATTATCTTAAAATTTAAGAATTATTTTTTGATTTTTTAAATTATTTTGTTGGGTTCTGTATTTATCTATCCATTTCTTGGATTTTTATTGCATTCTCAATTATTTTCGTCATTTTGTAATTTCTTTATCAATAATCAAATGTTTTCTTAAAATTTTAATGTAATTGTTTAATCTTCAATTCATTTCCTCGTTTTCTTATTATTTTCTTCAATTTTCAATTGCACTCTTCGTTTTTCAATTATTTTATTCAATATTCAATAAATCTCGCATTTTTATTAATTATCAATTACTTTCTTAAAATTTCAATACAATTCTTAAATTTCCAATTGATTTCTTCGTTTTTCATTTATTGGCTACAATTTTCTCCATAATCTTTATCAGTTTTCAATTGACAATTAATTACTCTCCTTCAATTTTATGTTTATTCATTAATTTTGAAAAAATTATTTGTTCAAATGCCGATTATTCTCATCATTTTTCGAATTTTTTAAAATAGCTAATTATTTTCGTCACATTGTAATTTTTCATTTAATTATCAATTAATTTCTTGAAATTTCTATTTAATTCTTTAATTTCCTATCTATTTCTTTATTTTTTAAATATTTTCTTTTATTTTCAATTATTTTTATCGGTTTATTTAAAAAATTTAATAATTGAATAATAATTAATGTTCAATTAACTCTTCAAAATTCAATAAATCTTTGATTTTTTCAATTATTTCTTCCACTCATAAAAATTATTTTCAAATTCGAATTCAGTTATTCAATTCTAGAACTATTTTCTTCAATTCTCAGTTATTTTCTTCAAATTTAAATTCCACTTTTCAATTTTCAATTATTTTCTTTGATATTAAAAAATTATCGCCTTTCTTCTCTTATTTTTTTCGATTATCGATTATTATAAGTTTGTTTAATTTTAAAAACAATTCTTCAAATATTTTCTTTAATTTTTAATTTCATTCTTTAATTTTTATTTCCATTAATCAATTTTCAATTGTTTTCTTTTGTATTTAATTCTGGGCTTTTTTCAATTACTTTTTTTCAATTTTTAAGTTTATTCTTTAAATTTGAATTCCATTCTTCAATTTTTAACTGATTTCTTCAATTTTTATTTATTTATTTATTTAACAATATACGGATGAAACATCCATTACATAATAATTTTTCATTATTTTTTTCGATTTCTATTTCAGTTGTTGAATGTGCAATTATTCCCAACAATTATTTCCATAATTTTTTTAATACTTTTTTAATACTAGCCATTTTTTGAATTTTTATTTCAATTGTCAATTATTTTCGTCATTTTGTAATTTTTTTTTTCAATTATCAATTATTTTTTCAAATTTTTATTTAATTCTTCAATTTTTAATGTATTTCTTTAATTTTTAATTATTCCCTTCAATTTCAATTATTTTTTTCGATTTTCAATCCAGTTGTTCAACTTGCAATTATTTCCAACAGTTATTCCAATAATTTTTCAACTATTTTGTTTAAATTTAATATTTATTGTTAAATTTTTAAACTTTTATTTTTATTGACATTTTTCGAATTTTGTTTTTAACTGTCAATTATTTTCGTCAGTTTTCAGATATAATCTTCAATTTCGTAATTTTCATTATTTGAATCAGCAAAAATTTATAGTTTTAAATAATAATGCAAAGTTTGTCGCACGCTTAGGCGCGCGTTATTGCTGCTTGTAATATAATAAATGTGAGACAATAATCACCTCGAAATAAATATTTCACTTTCCTACCGGAAGAAAATTATTTTTCTTCCTTTTGTCAATTAATCAGGGTAAAAATATATGTGTGCGGAAGCAGTGAATTTTCTCAGTCGACTCTTAATCTTAACTCTCACACTTGGAGGATAAAGGCGCGATGCCAAGTCGGAGTCTAACATTGAAGTCAAAATACGACATTTCTCATAGAAGCTCTTTCATGCTTCATAAATTAAAATGATATCTCTCTCAATTACGTTTTCTCAATTGTTGTCTCGTAGAAGTATCCAAGCTATGAACTGCTTGATACTCCTTTTGAATTTAATTCCATTTTAACAAGACAGTCAGTTATTTTATCGGTAAATATAATTATCGAAAATACGTCAATTTCAGCTCGTTAAAGTTTAAAAATTTATCGAAAAGTTTTTTAGGTCATTCGTCAGAAGCGGTATTAAAAGATCACTGTTGATTGTTCAATTATTAACTTTTACCAAGTCTCGTCATTGTAAAAAGAGTCGAAACATATATAAAGACAAAAAATGGACTGATTCATTTTTCTGTCTTTCTGAACCGCTTCATGATCTAAACTTTTATAATATATAAATTATAAATAGTTTTAAAATATCAGTTTTTTTTAAGATCACGATTAATTGAAATAGCTAATTGAATGCTTATATTTATAATTTTTCAAGTAATTTATTTCAGCAATTAGTTCAAAAATAACTAATTATTAGTAAAAACATAACTAAAAACTAGTTAAAATTTGACTCATTGAATTAGTAAACAGAATTTTACTAAAATATTAGTTATTTTGACATAACCTAAAAATGAATTTGACTAATAATTAGTTCATTTTTACTAAATGATTAGTAGAAATATAACTATTTAAATTAGTGACTGAGTTTTTGCTTTCAAATTAGTTATTTTTAACTAATTCAGATTTAGAGAGTACTTTAAGTATACTTTCTTTTATCTTTTGAAAGTATAATTTTTTCATCAAAAGAATGAGACAGAGAATTCTTCCAGAGAAGAAAATTTTATTTTTTATTTTTTGGGGTTTTTAATTTTTTTTTGAGGTTATTTCAGAAAATAGTTAAGCGAAAAATTATATAATTTGTAACATTAAATCTGAATTAATGAAGAAAGATCACACAAAAAAACTACACAGCCCCATAAAAAAAAGAAATTTTTTCCGAGACACTACACTAGTGTATTTCTACTTATTTTTCTTCGCTGAACTATTTTCTGAAATAACCTCAAAAAAAATTTAAAACCCCCAAAAAATAAAAAATAAAATTTTCTTGTCCGGAACAATATCCTAGTGTATTTCTACGTATTTTTCTCCGATGAATCTGAATCCGAAGTTACAGTTGGAAGATTATATATTATTTCATCTTTTTGAGTTAATCTAAAAAAACTTATCAAAAACATGAAGAAAACGTTTTTTTGAGATAATCTTAAAAATTTTAGGTAATCTGATTATTTTGACTTTGGATTAGGATCTAGCAATCTAGCAATTCTGACTTTGGATTCGGATTCAGCGGAAAAATTAATGTTTAATTATTTTTATCAATTTTTAATTAATTGCTCAAGTTTCAAAATTTCTCGGATTTTTTCCATTATTTATTTCAACAATAAAAATAAAAAATTGTTTAAAGTTTTAATTCAATTATTCAATTCTAGAACTATTCTCTTCAATTTTTAATTATTTTCTTCACATTTAAAGTCCACTTTTCAATTATTTTCTTTAATGTTAAAAAATTATCGCCTTTCTTCTCTTATTTTTTTTTTTATTATCATTAAGGTTCTTTAATTTTAAATACTTCTTACTTTCTTTCATTGTTCAATTATTTTCTTTAATTTTTCATTCCATTTCTTAACTTTTAAATGTTTTCTTCAATTTAAAATGTTTTTTTTTCAAGTTTTAATTATTTTTTTCGATTTTTAATTCAGTTGTTAAAAAAACAATTATTTGAAACATTTATTACTATAATTTTTTTAATTTTTCAATGTGCAATTATTTTCTTCAATTTCAATTATTTTTTTCGATTTTAAATCCAGGTTTTCAATTTGCAATTATTTGAAACAGTTTTTACTATAATATTTCAACCATTTTATTTAAATTTATTATTTATTGTTTAATTTTTTAAACTATTTTTTTGAATTGTGTAATTATGTAGCGATATTTCTGAATTTTGTAATCAACTGTGAATTATTTTCGTCATTTTGTAATTTTTTTTTCAATTATCAATTATTTTTTCAAATTTTTATTCAGTTCTTCGATTTTTAATTTATTTTCTCAATTCTTTATTATTTTCTTCAATTTCAATTATTTTTTTCGATTTTAAATCCAGGTTTTCAATTTGCAATTATTTGAAACAGTTATTCCTATAATTTTTCAACCATTTTATTTAAATTTATTATTTATTGTTTAATTTTTTAAACTATTTTTTTTAATTGTGTAATTATGTAGCCATTTTACGAATTTTGTTTTCAACTGTTAATTATTTTCGACATTTTGTAATTTTTTTCCAAAATTCTAATTAATTCTTACATTTTGAATTTATTTTCTTAATTTTCTATTATTTTCTTCAATTTCAATTATTATTTTTTTTTTTTTTAATCCAGTTGTTTAATTTGTAATTATTTGAAACAGTTATTCCATAATTTTTCAACCATTTTGTTTAAATTTAATATTTATTGTTTAATTTTTTAAACTATTTTTTTTAATTGTGTAATTATGTAGCTATTTTTCGAATTTTTTTATCAACTATCAATTATTTTCGTCATTTTTCACAAATTTCCTTTCATTTTTCAATTATTTTCGTTATTTTTCAACTATTTACTTCAATTATTAATTATTTTAAGCAATTTTCAATTATTTCCTACAAGTTTTTTAATTTTTACTATTATCTTAAAATTTTATACTTAATTTTTTATTTTAAAAATTTTGTTTGTTCGATTGTGTATTAATCTAGCCGTTTTTTTAATTTTGATTTCAATTGTCAATTATTATTTTTGTCCTTTTGTAATTTTTTTTCTATTATCAATTATTTTTTCAAATTTCTATTTAATTCTTCAGTTTTTAATTTATTTCCACAATATTTTATTATTTTCTTCAATTCCAATTACTTTTTTTCAATTTTCCATCCAGTTCTTCTATTTGCACTTTATTTGAAATAGTAAATCCTACAAATTTTCAACATATTGTTTAATTTGTTAAACAATTTTTTTTTTAATTCTGTAATTAAGTAGAACTATTTTTCGAATTTTGTTTTCAACTGTAAATTATTTCTATTATTAAAAATAAAATATATCATAGATATATTTTTCAATTTCGTCATTTTGATTTTCATTATTTGGATTTGCAAAAATTTATAGTTTTCACTAACCAACAACAATTTCTTAATTTTTCAATTTGCAATTACTTTAATTAAATGTAATATTTCTTGATTAATTTTTTCGATTATTTTTTTCAGTTGTTTATTAAATATAGTCATTTTTTGAATTTTGTTTTCAATTCACAATTATTTTCGTCACTTTTCACATACCCTTACGAAAGATTTTTATAGGAAACAAATGATAAGCTTGAAATGTTTTTTCTACATTAGGTTTTGTGTAATATTTTCGCGACTATAGGAAAGTTATTACAAGAACTATAAGGATGACCTTATAAGAGCATAATTATAAGCAGTCATTGTAAAAATAAAATTATAAGTATATTTTTATGATAACATCATTAAAAAATATTTATTACAATAAACTAATTATAAGCATACAATTACGTATTTAATATATTAATTTTACGAATATAATTATCGAGAATATCAAAACTTATTAGAAATATAAATCATTTTATTCTAAACCTAGCAGAGATGGATTTATTATAAAATTTCATTATTTTATGATAATACTCTAATTTGGAAAATTTATATTTGTAAAAAGTTTCACTGTTTTTAGGAGCTTCTAACTTTTTTTGTGGCCTCTCCTATAATTTTGAGGTTTGGAATATAATGTAATATTAATAAAATCTACTTCTCTTTAAAGTTTAACTAACGTATTTTGCTTTGTTTAGAGAATATTACGTTCTAAAATTTGAAACTTGAAGTTAGCATACCATGTTTAATAGTGTCATTATTTTAATACAAATATAATTTAAATGGAGCCATATATGTGAAATTGCTGTGTTTACTTCAATTTTCAAAATTAACCTTTTTGAGTAGAAAATTTTAAAATTTAATATTCCCTAAACGAAGCAAAACACGTTTTTCAAACTTTAAAGTCAAGTAGATTATATTCATATTAAATAATATTTAAAACCTCAAGATATTAGGAGGTTCCATACAAAAAAGATAGAAGCTCCAAAAAGTAGTGAAATTTTTTACAAATATAAATTTTTCAAATTAAAGTATTATCTTAAAATAATGAAATCTTATAATAAATCCATCTTTTCTACGTTTAGAATAAAATGATTTAAATTTCTAATAAGTTTTGATACATATTGTATTAAATCGGTTTAGAATTATAACATGTTTAAAAAAAGTATTAGATTTAAGGTTATGAAGTGAAGTCGTGAACGTTTCTATTTTCGACTAATAATAACACGAATCTTATAATTATTTTATTGTAATAAATGTTTTGTAATGTTGTTATCATGAAAATATTCTTATAATTTTATTTTTACATTGACTGCTTATAATTATGCTCTTATAATGACAACCTTATAGTTTTTCTTATAATAACTTTCCTACAGTCACGAAAATATTATACAAAACCTATTATAGAAAAAATATTTTAAGCTTATCATTTGTTTCCTATAAAAATCTATCGTAAGGGATATTTTCTTCAATTTTCTAATTATTCTCGTCATTTTTCAACTATTTCCTTCAATTATCAATTATTTTGCGCAATTTTCAATGATTTCCTACAATTTTTTCAATGTTCAATTATTATCTTAAAATTTTATAATTATTCTTTGTTGTTTTAATTTATTTTGTTCGGTTTTGTATTAATTTAGCCGTTTTTTGAATTTTATTTCAATTGTCAATTATTTTCGTCATTTTGTATTTTTTTTTTTTTCAATTATCAATTATTTTTTTAAATTTGTATTTAATTTTTCAATGTTCAATTTATTTCTTAAGTTTTCACTTTATTTCCTCAATGTTTTATTATTTTCTTCAATTCCAATTATTTTTTTCGATTTTCCATCCAGTTTTTCTATTTGCACTTTATTTGAAACAGTAAATCCTACAAATTTTCAACCATTCTGTTTAAATTTCATATTGTTTAATTTGTTAAACAATTTTTTTTTAATTCTGCAATTAATTAGCTATTTTTCGAATTTTGTTTTACTATAAATTATTTTCATCATTTTTTAGACATATATTTCAATTTCGTCATTTTGATTGTCATTACTTAGATTTGCAAAAATGTATAGTTTTAACTAACCAACAACAATGGAAAGTTTCTCTCACGCTTGAGCGCGCCTAATGTTACTATAGTCTCTAAATAAAAAGTTGGCTTGTAATTTAAAAATTCTAAAATTCACAACATGAAATCGTACAGTTCTGTGGATTTATCCTTACAATTTCCTTTTACGTTTCAATTCTGCCACTATAGGTAGTACTTCAATTAAAAAAAAACCACAACTTTTTTGTTATTTACAATTTTTCATTCCCAAAAAGTTTTGAGCCAAAAATACACAAAACGAAAAATCCATTTGAATTTGTACAAAATACGAATGTAAAAACTTTTAATTAACCAAAAAAAAAAAAAAAATAACAAACGAATAGCTCTTGTAAAATAGTAAAAAATTCATTGAATAACAAAAGTTTTTTTTTATTTCCAGGTCTCACGTGAAAACACTGTGGTTCATCCTCCTATGCCGCCAATCAACCCCTACGGTGTTTCCCTTGTTCCCAATAGCATCGGTTTGAGAATACAGGCTGATACAAAGCATCATGATCGTGGTCGGAGTGAAGTCAGAATTCGCTGTGTGACAAAAGTGGGTTTAAAAATTTTCGAGTCAGAGAAACGAGTAACAATACACAATTTGGATAATCAGAGGCTGAGAGCGAGTGATCATCGTGGAGGATCTTATTCTATCCGCGGAGCTAATATTTTAGCTGTTATCTTTCCCATCGTATTGGCCCTTCTTTCGACGTGACCTGTGCACGAAGGCAATACCATCAGTCGATTTTATTTCTAGCCAGCGTGTTGTCAGTTTTAATACTTCTTCACGTCGGTTCAGTGTCAGTCGTCCGATCCTTCGTATATACATACACACATATATATATATATATATATATATATATATTATATGAAAAATGCAGTTAAAAACCTTTAAATTTAAGAGTTATAAATTTGTAAATGAGTCTCGAGTGAAGAGTGAATGTGATTATAAAAAAAAAAGCGTTTTACATGATGAGATGAGATTTAAAGACAATTCTAAATAATTTGTAAAATTGAAACAGTACTTTTTGCAAAAGAAAGATTTGCTTCGATTTTTCTGCATTCAATTCGACGAATATATAGTTATTTTTATAATATAGTTTTTTATCCGCGATTAGTAGATTATGACTGATTTACTTAATTTTTAGTCGAGATCTACTAATTTTAAGGCAAAGTATGTTTTTATTTTCGAAACAAGATAAAAGGGGGTTATACGAGTATAATCAGGTAATTTGAAATTGGAAAAATGTGTTTTAAAAAAAGGACTTAAGAAATACGTTTTTTTATTGATAAATAAACGAATCATGAATAAAATGTTATATATCACTGTAATTATATAGATTTTGTATCTAATTGATTTTCTACTCACATTCCCAACGAAAGTTAGAAACTTGTTTTAAGAACGACTGTTTTTATAGTGTTTTATAATAATTGTATAATTAACTATTGTTTGGCGAGAAAGTGATGAAGTGATTCCATATCAAAGTGTGTCTTTTTCGATAAATTTTGTCGCTATATTAAAACCGATTATAGAATTATTATTATTATTGTTAGAAGGATACTTGGATGACAATAATTCTCATCAGATAAAAAATAGTAAAAATCACCGTTCAATTAAACTCATTGTCTAGAAAAATTGTTAAACGAGCAATTATTGACATCCAATTAACACTGTACATAAAAACAACTGATTTTTGCAACGATCAATCTCATCGTGTATAATTTCCAAACCTCTAAAATTTAAGTAAAATATTTATTAAAACTGGCCAACGTTTTTCAGTCTATTTTCAATTCCTGCAATAAAAAAAAAAAAAAATTACGTAATCACTCATATTTGACAGTCAATATATTAAAAATTTGAATAAATTGAAAGAGCAAAATTTCCACTTATTAGTAAGCTGTAATATTGAAAAGTTTTAATCAAATTTCCCGCTCGAGTGGATTCAAATTTTCATTTATTAAAACAATATCAGGAGTTCAATTTTTCTCGTTTATGAAATGTAAATGCCCCGTATAATTTTCAACTTAGATACGTAAAACAGTGTATTAACTTTTTCTACCTTAAATTTGTTTAACCTATATTACGCTCCTAAAGATAAAAAGCTCCCGCGAGTAATATTTTTATAAGGAAAAAAAAAAAAAAAGAATGTTTAAAACGTGACTTACAACGTCCTTTATCTGAGGAGGATTGCTTCTTGACCTAAATGGATGTTTTGCCAGTGATTTCTCTCCCTTTCTATTTCAAAAGTCATCTCTCCTACTTGTGGAAATTATTTTCTGAAAATCCTGTCGCAGACACGACTCGTGGTCAAGTCAAGATGCGAAGTAGATGAATCAATAAGAAAGTCAGCGATGTCAAAACCATTACTCGATGTCCTCCGAATAGAAGTTAAAGTGTTCGCACAAGACGGTAAAACGTTGGCCGGAAAATCGTGAAAGAATTCACGGATTCCGATTCACAGTTCGCTCGGCTGCTCCTGACACTGAGAACGGAATTATAGAAGAATAAAATAGACACGGGAGAAGTCGAGGGAAAAAAAAAGAAGAAAAAAAAAAAGTTGAAAAGAGGCTAAAAACAGAGGAAAGTGAATTAATTTTAAACCAGTAATAGTTAAGTAATAAAAAGGCGTGAAAGGGACTTGATATAAGTGAAAAGTTTGGAATTGAGTGAAAAGACTTGAAAAGAGCTCTCTGAATTTATGAAAATCACAATTTTGTGTCAGCATTATTCAATCGTTGAATTGCTTCTTTTCAATTTCAGAAAATCAGACACCATCGGAAATTTTTTATTTTTAGTTTAAAATCTAGTATTAAAAAATATTATTACAAGCTATTTTTACTATTGTTATCATTAAAAGACATTTTCTTACATTGATTATGAAGAAACTATTCATTAAAGAAAGTGGTTTTGTTCGATAGGGAAAATCAACCCTCTAATTGGTACGGAAATAACTTTTTGTTCCACAGGTCACAGGGGTGAATAACAGAAGGGTTGTAGGATTTCGTTTATTCTTCAATCGAAATGCTATAATATTGAGAGAAAAATTAGAAAAAAGCAGA
Source organism: Ganaspis brasiliensis (assembly GCA_037103525.1). Classification (NCBI taxonomy): domain Eukaryota; kingdom Metazoa; phylum Arthropoda; class Insecta; order Hymenoptera; family Figitidae; genus Ganaspis; species Ganaspis brasiliensis. Next base: position 6,960,195 of record JAZKLR010000185.1, read on the forward strand.
AATAATTTTTGTTTCAAACTGTAATAATAGTGAAGATAAAAATCTGGTTTTATTTTTTGAAAATAAAATACTGGTGTCATAATTTTACTAAGATTATTTGGATAAAGTTCCGATTAGTACTTACCTCTGATTTTCTTGAAAATGCGTATGCTTAGGTATTTTTGTGCGCTGATTACGAATATCATAATGAAAATTGGCGTAAATTTGTTTTTTTTTTTTTTGGTAAAATCATGAAAAACGTAAAAAATAATGGTTTTTGACATATATCTCAAGAAATACGCAAAATTTCGAAAAATAATTTTCACAAAAGTTGTTGGTGTAATTGAAATACACATTTGATGTTTTTTACTTTTTTTCAAAAAAATCAATAGTTCTCGAGAAAAGTGCAAAAAACTGTCAACTATTATAAACGAAATAATACGAAATACAAGGGGGTTGGGGTAGTATTGTTAGTTTCACTCCGAACCAATTTTTTTTAAACTTGGTATCCCTACGTATTTTGATGCGCTGATTACGAAAATAAAGATGGAAATTGGCGCAAATTAGATTATCATGGTAAAAACCATTAAAAAAAAACCATAAAATCAGGATTTTTTGCATTTAACTATGAAAATACGCAAAATTTGGAAAAATACGTAAAACAAAAGTTATTAGTTTAATTGAAATACACATTTTATGTTGACTACTTTTTTTCAAAAAAATCAACAGTTTTCGAGAAAAATGCAAAAAACTGTCAACCACCATAAACACAGTCTATGCGAAATACAAGGGGCTTGATTCCAATATTAGTTTCACCCCGAACCGATTTTTTTTAAACTATGTATATCTACGTATTTTGATGCACTGATTACGAAAATAATAATGAAAATTGACGCAAATTTAATTATCATGGTGAAAACCATTAAAAAACACAATAAAATCATGGTTTTTTGCATTTAACACTGAAAATACGCAAAAATTGGGAAAAACTTTTCAACAAAAGTTGTTGGTCTATTTAAAATACACATTTTATGTTGATTACTTTTTTCTAAAAAAATCAATAGTTTTCGAGAAAAATGCAACAATCTGTCAACCACTATAAACACAGTCTGTACTTACATTAATACGATATACAGGGGGGTTGGAATGCATTGTTATTTTCACCCAGAACCAATTTTTTTGAAACTTGGTATCCCTACGTATTTTAATGCGCTGATTACGAAAATGATAATAAAAATTGGCGCAAATTAGATTATCATGATAAAAACCATAAAAAACACCATAAAATCATGGTTTTTTGCATTTAACTCTATAAATACGCAAAATTTGGTAAAAACTTTTTAACAAAAGTTATTGGCCTCTTTAAAATACACATTTTATGTTGATTACTTTTTTCCAAAAAAATTGGTAGTTTTCGAGAAAAATGCAAAAAAATGTCAAACACCATAAACACAGTTTATACGAAATACAGAGGGATTGGAATTCCAATGTTAGTTTCACTCCTAACCAATATTTTTGAAACTTGGTATTCCTACGTATTTTTATGAGCTAATTACTTCAATGAAAATGAAAATTGGCGCAAATTAGATTATCATGGTAAAAACCATTAAAAAAAATTTGGAAAAATATTTTCAACAAAAGTTGTGGGTGTAATTGAAATACACATTTTATGTTTTTAACTATTTTTAAAAAAAAATCAATAGTTTTTGAGACAAATTCAAAAAACTGACATCCATACCGTAATCGGATGTAGTTCCGAATAAGGAGGTTTATCCCAAAAATCGTTTTTCTACAGATCCTAAAAATTTGAATGACATATTAAATACATTATTTTACATGCATGGTTACAATTTCATTGAAATTTACCGTTCGGTTTTTAAGATATAAGTTTATAAAGATGGAACTTTTACATGGAAACAGTAAAAAACGCTCAAAATTACTATATTTTTATTAATTAAAAAAAACGGCTTTACAAATTTAAAAAAAAATAAATATATTTTAAACTATAATATAATACATCTGTTACAACAATATTAAATTAATTTACCGTACTGTTATTAAGAAAATGTTATTCAAGGTTAGTAATTCTTCTATTTTCGTAAAATAGCTATGAAAAAGTAATTCTAATAGCTTGAAATTCTCAACGGAAAATTTGTTTTTCACAAATTACTTTTGTGTAATGATTTGAAAACTATAAAATACTATTTAGAAACCAAATTCTAAAAAGAAATGACGAATTGTTGCATTTTTCTCGAAAACTATTGATTTTTTGAAAAAAAGTAATCTACATAAAATGTGTATTTTAAATAGACCAACAACTTTTGTTGAAAATATTGTCCCAATTTTTGCGTATTTTCAGAGTTAAATGCAAAAAATCATGATTTTATGGTGTTTTTTATGGTTTTTACTATGATAATCTAATTTGCGACTATTTTTATTATCATTTTCGTAATCAGCGCATCATAATACATAGGGATACCAAGTTTGAAAAATATTGGTTCAGAGTGAAACTCATTGGAACCCCAACCCCCCTGTATTTCGTATAGACTTTGTTTATAGTAGTTGCTACCTTTTTGCATTTTTCTCGAGAACTATTGATTTTTAAAAAAAAAAGTAAAAAACCTAAAATGTGTATTTTAATTAAACTAACAACTTTTGTTAAAACTATTTTTCGAAATTTTGCGTATTTCTTGAGCTATATGTCAAAAACCATTATTTTTCACGTTTTTCATGATTTTTACAGAGAAAATCAAATTTTCGACAATTTGCATTATGATATTCGTAATTAGCGCACAAAAATACCTAAGTATACTTAGTTTTAAAAAAATCGGAGGTAAGTACTAATCGGGATGAATTTCTGAATAGTTGTAGGTTGTAGGATTTCGTTTACAATTCTCTTCAATCGAAATGTTATAATATTGAAAGATAAATCAGAAAAAAGCAGAGGTAATTTCTATTTCAAACTGTAACAATAGTGAAGATAAAAACCCGCTTTTATTTTTTTTAGGAAAAAATACCAGTGTTATAATTTTACTAACTTTACTTTTTACACAGTCATTAATCTAAACTGTAATCAACTGATTTGCATGTTTTGTAAATTAATGCTGGAAAAGAAATAAGAGTGAAAAATCGCAATAGAGAGAAGTATACAGGGTGAAACTCGTGGATAGGAAACGGGCACAATAAGGGCAAAAAAATAATGCAAAAAGTCCTTTACGGAAATTAAATATTCTCAATAGCTTTGAAGTTATTAATGAATAAATTTATCTAATGACGCGCTACTTCAAGATCGATGGGCGGATACCGTATTAGGCGGTGAGCCTGGAGGGGGAAACACGTGACGTAGGTTCCGCCCACTGATCTTAAGATAGCGTGTCATTAGCTATCTTTCTTACCTAATAACTCGAAAACCAGTGGGAATATTAAAATGTGCTAAAATACGTTTAGTATTATTTTTTTACGCTTATTATGTCCCTTTAATATCCACCGGGAAGATGCGAATGCAAAAAATAAAAAAAGTTGTGCGATTCCAAGAGAAATTTACGTTATTTTCTGGCAGGTTAACGGCGAGCGATGAATCTTTGGAATTTTATTATATTTAATATGACTAATGTTTTACATAAATATTTAAGTCAAAATATTAATTAGTTTACGAGAATTGAAATTTCGAAAAAAAATTTTGAAATAGCAATATTTACCGTTCTATTAGTCGTATCAAGGTTTTCTTTATTTTAAAATGCTCAGAAAAATATAAGGAATAGTTCTATTTTAGGGTATTAAAAAAGAAAAGTTATTAGAAAAGTTATTAAATAAAAATTATATAACTTTTAAGCAGCAAGACAAAATTCAGTGACCCAAATGCTAAAACGAACTTACCTGTGTTCTTTTCAAGATTCCAAAAGATATGAACTTCACAGTTACTTTCTTGATATATAATTTTAATAAATTATAAATGTAAACATTGGAGATTTCTGTTAGTACACAAATCTAAATGGTTACGCGCGCATTTCTATTTGAGAGGAATGAAGTCATGGTTTTACGAAGTCGCAGTGTTGCCAACGACTAAAAACAAAAAACGACAAATGATACGATTTTTCACAGATGTGTTTGGTGACGGTGTTGGCATCATTGCGATTTCGTATTACCATAACTTCATTCCTCTCACAAGTAACACTAGGGAAGTGCCATACGCCGATTTCTCTGTAATTTGGTGTATAAGCAGTTTTTTAAATACTATTTGACCCGTATATTTTTGTTTTTCCCCAAAAGCTGTTTTAAGAATGTAACTCTCCCTGAAAACTTTGTTATTTGTGTGTTAAATAGTTTTCTCACAATGAAAACACACATCACAACAAATTTTTAAGGGTGAGTTACACCCTTAAAACAGCTTTTGGGGAAAAACAAAAATATACTGGTCAAATAGAATTTAAAAAACTGCTTATACACCAAATTACAGAGAAATCGGCGTATGGCACTTTCCTAGTGTTACTTGTCAGATAAAAATGCGCGCGCAACCATAGTGATTTGTGTAGTAAGAAAAATCTCCAATGTTTACATTTATAATTTATTAAAATTATATATCAAGAAAGTAACTGTGAAGTTCATTTCTTTTCGAATCTTGAAAAGAACACAGGTAAGTTCGTTTTAACATTTGGATAAATAAATTTTGTCTTGCTGCTCAAAAGTTATATAATTTTTATTTAATAACTTTTTTAATATTAAAATTATAAAAAATTACCCTAAAGTAAAAGTATTCCTTATATTTCCCTGAGCATTTTAAAACAAAGAAAACCCTAATACGACTGATACAACAAAATATATTTCCATTTTTTTTCGAAATTTCAATTCTCGTAAACCAGTTAATATTTTGACCTAAATATTTATGTAAAACATTAGTCATATTAAATATAATATGAATGACAGAAAATAATGTAAATTTCAGTTATGGAATCGCACAGTAAGGTATGTGGAAAGAAAAGAAAGTAAGAAAAGAATGTAAAAATCGAATGAATGTCAAAAAAAAAGGAAGGCCATATAAAAAAATCGAAAAGTATGTAAATAGCCAGAAAGAGAAGAATAAATAATACGTGAATAAAATTATGCGACTAAACGCTGCGACTGGTCTCGCTGCACATATCACAACACTGACAAATTTGCCTCTCACACAGCCTCATCTAAACAGTGAAACGAAAGCAAACACAACCCTAAAACAAACACAGTTATAGTATAAAGCAAGTGTGTGGAAATTCTGGTAGATTAAGTGCCAAAAGAAAGAACATTTTCTCTCGGGAGGGACGAACTTTATCACAGCGCAATTTTCTTGATCATCCTTGTTCCTCAGCACGTGTGCGAACAAAACCATGATTTATCACTGAAATGAAAACAGAGCCGATGAAAAAATGAGGGTTAATGAGCAACTTTTTGTGTCGAAAAAGCACACCTATTAAATATAAGGGCAATTTATGCATCGCACTGTGCGCGTTCGCAAATTACTACAGCGCTGTTATGAAGGTTCGTTGGGAGCTTTCAAGTTCCAACTAATAACGTGCTACCGCTTCTAGCGACATGAAAAGTGAGCGAATTTATTATACTACTATATTTCGCAAAATTGTCCTTATTATTTTCATTAAAATTCGATTAAACTTTTTTTCTCTGAATTAAAAGAATTTTATGATTATATTCTGAACGTTAAAAAAATCCAATGTAACGTGCTTTATGTTCCCTTTTGTTTGTTTTACTTTCTCATTATCTATTTTTTACAAAAAACCATTTTCACTGAAATCGAATACCATTTGTGAATATAATACAGAGCTTTCAATAAAATTCTGTATTATTGAATAATGGAGTTTAACCACATGTCAAAATGAATATCAGTAATTTCAGAAATTGTTATTAAACAGCGCGTATCCGAAATGGATGGAAAATTTGAAAGATTTATGTAATTGGAAGTGAATAAAATGATGATAATAATAAATAAGAAACTGATGAAAGAATTGAAAATTAAAGAATAAATTTAAATGTGTATTTTGGAAGTTTTAATAATTTGTAAGTTATATTAATGAACTTAACCGATTTTTTGTGTCAAAATCATAAAACTTTTAACAGAGGTGATGAACTTTAATAAATACAACGGGAAACAAAAGATTATTTTCTACAGAATGCAGGAAAAATATGGAAAAAGGGAAAAAACATTTCTAATTTATTAAAAAACACGATAAAGTTGAATTTTCCTGTGAAAAATATCATTTTTCGACTGCAAGGCCAAGAAAAATATCGGTAATAACTAAATAAGTAATAAAACTTAAAGACTTTGTCATGCTGATTAAAACCTGAAATGAAAAATTTGAAAAAAAAAAATTATTTAGCACAATCAAAATGGCGGGTTCAATATGACGGACAAAATATAACAAATTTTCGGATTTGCTTGAAACTTTTAAACTTGAAGTTTTTAAAGTCGCTGATTACAAATCTAATGTACGTTTTCAAAAATTAAAAATGGTGGATCCAATATCGCGGACGAAATGTTTAAAATTTATTTGAATTTTCTTGAAATTTAATTTTTTAAAATAATAATTCAAAAAAATAATTCAAAATGTAAATTTATAGCAATTGTAATTTCTTCTTTTAGTTAATGTGAACTTGCATTGATTAAAAGTTACAATTAATCCACGTTTCAAATATACTAAATTTGAAGTGATTTTAAAATTTCTTCAATTTTTAATAATTCTTTTCTATTATGATTTCAATTACTTAAATTACAATTTTGTACTAATTTTATCATTTTTCAATTGTTTTCTGCAACTTTTAATTATTTTTACATTTTTTCTCTTAATCTTAAATTTACCTTCTTCAAATTTCAGTCATTTTGTTCGGTTTTTTCAATCACTTTAACAATTTAAATTAATTTTTCCTTGGCATTAAATCAATCTAATTACTTATTCCTGAATTTTATATTATTCATCTCAAATTTAAATTAGTTTTTTTAATTTATCATTATTTTTGTCATTTTGCAATTATTATTTTCAATTTTTAGGTATTTTATAATAATGTTTTAATTTAATTCCTGAACTTTGAAGTATAAATCTCAATTTTCAATTATTCTTCAATTTTCTCCATCGTTTAATATTTTCATTATTTTTCAATCAACTTTATAAAATTTCACTTATTATCTGAAATTTAGATTATTGTCATCAATTTTCCATGTTTTAAACGGTTTTTCAATTATTGTCATTATTTTGTTATAATTTTCAAAAATTTCGATTATTTAACTTAAATGTCAATTGTTTTCATCAATTTTCGTTATTTCTGCGATTTTTTCATTATTCTCATTTATTAAACATTTTTAAGTAATTTTGTAATATTTTTTTTTAAACATATATTCTATGATTTTTTTCAATTATTTCTCTGAAATTTTATTTACTGTTTTCAAATTTTCATTTTTTTTTCTTAATCTTAAATTATTATCAGCATATTTCAATTATTTGTTTCAATTTTGAACTAATTTTATTATTTTTTAATTATTTTCCTCGATTATTAATTATTATTCTCATTTTCTAAAATAATTTTCTTATATTTTTAAGTTTTTTTTCTAAAATTTCAATTATTTCCTTCAATTTTTAATTATTTTCATTTGTTTTCTTAATTTTCGAAATTTTTTATTAATTGTAAATTTAAATTATTTATAACTTTCTTTAATTATTTTCTCCTATTTTTAGTTATTCTCATTTTTTTCAATTTTCATTGTTATATAATATTTTAATTATTTTCTTCCAAATTTCAAATTCTAAAATCATTTTTCAAGTATTTTCAAAAATTTATTCCTTCCATTCTTTTTCATAATTTCCAAAAAGTTTTGATTTATTACTCTTTCATTAAAAATTATTCTTTTCAATTTTAAATTCTGTTAATCTTTTTTTATTTATTTTCTGTAATTTTTAATTATTTTCTTTTTGTTTCTTCAAAGAACTTCTGAAAGTTTTAAGTATTTCTCTGAAATTTTCTTTAACTTTTCTTTTTTTAAAATATATTATGCAATTTTTTCAGTTATTTTCTCAAAATTTAATTTTTTTAATTTTAAATTATTTGCCTCAATTTTTAATCATTTTTTCCCCAATTTTCAATTATTTTCTTTTCCTTATTCAATTTTTCTCAATTTCTTTTTACAATTTTCAAGTATTTTTCTCAAATTTAAATTATTTTTTTTTTAATTCTAAAATTTTATAAATTTTGTTCCAAGTAGTACCGGACATTTTCCTTGTCCGTGCAGGCATAAAATGATATTTTTTACAAGAAAATTAAACTTTCTCGTAATTTTTAATAAGCTAGAAAATTTTATTTCGCTTTTTCCATATTTTTCCTGCATTCTGTAGGAAATAATCTTTTGTTTCCCGTTAAATTTAGTAAAATTTATCACCTCTGGTCAAAAGTTCCATGATTTTGACACAAAAAAGAAGATTTTTGGCGTCGCGCGTGACTACTACAGAAACGGAGATTAGTTTTTTTTCAAGACGTAATAAAAACTAAAAAAAAATTTACGAATTGAAAAGAACAAGAGCAAACAATTCATTAAAAGCCATTCAGTTCCAACCATAATAATCGAAAACAACTCCTCCTGAAATGTTTTTCTTTCTCGGCGCTTTTCCTCGACCTTTGCTTCTCAAACTGCTTAAATAACGAATACAGCAGGTCGCCTATATTTATGCCTCGCAACATTTTCTCGCTAACATTTATACGTTTTTCTTCCACTTCTCATTACCTTATTCGTTTCCTGGAAATTTTATGACCGTGTAATTAAACATCAAGAGAGCAGTATACATATATCTTGAAAGTGAAATAAAGTAAGATCATTCTTAGAATCGGCTTTTTTAAGGCGCTTCTCTTACTCTTTTCTTTTTTATGTGAATTTAACTCGTTTGTAACATTTTTTACCGCTCTCACAAGTTTCTTTATAGTTCAATTATCAAGCTGCGTACAATGTACAGATTGAAGCACTAAAAATTCCATTTCTGACATGCAGACGATAAAGTACCTCAACTTTCGTAGAATACACCTCTTTATCCATTTTTATTATTACGTTTTTAATTTCAAGATAGAAGTCTGAAAGTTCTTCTTTTTCTAAAAAAAAAAAAAAAAAAAAAAAGAACAAGAGAGAAAAAAATCCTTGTGAAAATAAACACAAAGAGATTGTTCTTTGACATTACTCTTGTCATTATTATCATCCCTTTTTATAATGTTGTTTTAGCCGGTCTCATTAAACTTTCCCTGAGCACTTTTTGCTTCATAAACAATACGATTTCTCGAAAACTATCTCCCTTCAACTTTTACTTTGCTTTAAGAATGAAACTGTTTAAAGTTTAATTTAAAAACAATTCCAGTTTATTATTTTAGTAATTGAATGTCTTCAAATTATCAGATTATTAAATTGTAGATACTTTGTAAAAAAAAATCAATGGGTTTTTATTCATCAATACACAACAGTGGCGTAACTGGGGGTGCAAGGGCCCTGGGGCAAAAAGGAAAATGGGGCCATAATTATATGTAATAATTACAAATTTAATTAATTCATTCACTCTGTCTGCACGTGGTATTTGTCACTTGATATTTTTTTCTTTTAAAATTTTAAATAATATTTCACCTTTTTAAAATGTTCTCAAATTTAGAATTTATAGCAATTTTAATTTCTTCAAATTTCAGTTAATGTGAACTTGCATTGATTAAAAGTTCAATTAACCCACGTTTCAAAAATACTAAATTTAAAGTGAATTTTAATTTTTCCTACAATCCTTAATTATTTTAATTGTTTTTAAATTGATTCCCTAAATCTTAAATTTCCCTTCTGCAAATTTCAATTATTTTGTTTAGTTTTCTTAATCACTTTTTTAATTTTAAATATTCTTGCACTGACATTAAATCAATTTAATTATTTATTTCTTAATTTTATATTAATCATCGCAAATTTAAATTAATTTTTTTAACTTACTATTACTTTTGTCATTTTTCAATTATTATTTTGTATTTTTAATCATTTTCATAATTTCTGACTTAATTTCCTGAACTTTCAAATATTCCAAATAATTATTTTGTTCAATTTTCATTTCTTTTTTTATTTTGCAATCATTCTCTTCATCTTTTAATATTTTCATTATTTTTCAATTAATTTCCTAAATTGTAGTTATTTTCACAAATTTAGATTGTTGTCATCAATTTTCAATATTTTAAACGATTTTTTAATTATTTTCTTTTACTTGAAAACAAATTCTGTAATTTTATATTGTTTTCTACGCTTTTTTATTATTTTCATTCTTTTGGCTTAATTTTCAAAAATTCAATTGTTTATCTGAAATTTCATTTATTATTTTCATCAATTTTCGATTATTTCTGCGATTTTTTAATTATTCTCTTTAATTATTGTTAAATTCTTTCTCCAAATCTTAAATTTACCTTTTTTAAATTTCCATTATTTTCTTCAGATTTTTGAATCACTTTTTCAATTTTAATTATTTTTTGCTTTACATTAAATCAATTTAATTATTTATTCCTAAATTTTATATGATTCATCGCAAATTTAAATTAATTTTTGTAATTCACCATTATTTTTGTCATTTTGCAATTATTATTTTGAATTCTTAAACATTTTCATAATTTCTGAATTAATTTTCAGAACTTTCAAATACATATCTGAATTTTCATTTCTTTTTATTATATTGTAATTATCTTCTCCATCTTTTAATATGTAGTATTATTTTCCAAATAATTTCCCAAATTTTTAGTTACTGTCGCAAATTTCAATTATTGTCTTTAATTTTCAATTTATTAAAAGATTTTTTGATTATTTCCTTTTGCATAAAAATAAATTTTGTAATTTTATGTTATTTTCTCCGATTTTTAATTATTTTCATTCTTTTGGTACTATTTTCAAACATATCAATTATTTATCTAAAATTTCAATGATTATTTTCATCAATTTTCGATTATTTCAGCTATTTTTTAATTATGCTCTTTAATTAAAAGTTTTAAGTAATTTTTTAATTATTTAACCTCTTTTAAATATATATTCTATGATTTTTTCAATTATTTTGCTCAAATTTTATTTACTGTTTTCAATCTTTCATATTCAAATTATTTTCATCATAAATGTCAATTAATTTCTCAATCTAAAATTATTTTCAGCATATTTGAATCATTTTTTGAACTTTGTCTTAATTTGATTATTTTTTAATTATTTTCCTCGATTGTTAATTATTATTCTCATTTTCTAAAATAATGTTCTAAATTTTTTAAGTATTTTTTTAAATTTCAATTATTTTCTACAATTTTTAATTATTTTCATTTGTTTCCATAATTTCCAATTTTTTTTATTATTTACCGTAAATTTCATTTATTTTTAGCTTTCTTCAATTCTTTTCTGCAGTTTTAAGTTATTCTCATATCTTCAATTGATTTCTAAGATCTTCCTATATTTTTGTCAAATTTAAATTATTTTCTTTTTATTTAAAAAAAATTCTGTAATTTATAATTTTTTTAATTATTTCCCTCAAATGTTATTTATTTTTTACAACTTATCATTGTTTTTATCATATTTAAATAATTTTCTTCAAGTTTAAAAAAAAACTGATTTTTCAATTATTTTCTCCATCTTTAAGTATTTTCATTATATTTTAATTAATTTCTCAAATTTTCAGTTCTTATCTCAAATTTAGATTAAAGTCTTCAATTTTTAATTTTTTTTAACGGTTTTTTAATTATTTTCTTTTACTTAAAAACAAATTCTGTAATTTTATATTGTTTTTTCCGCTTTTTAATTATTTTTATTCTTTTGGCTTAATTTTCAAAAATCCAATTGTTTATCTGAAATTTCATTTATTATTTTCATCAATTTCTGATTATATCTGCGATTTTTTATTATTCTCTTTAATTACAATTTTTCAGTTATTTTGTAATTATTTTCCTTTTTTAAACATATATTCTACAATTTTTTCAATTATTTTGCTCAAATTTTATTTACTGTTTTCATTCTTTTCCTATTAAATTATTTTCATTATAAATTTCAATTATTTTTAGCATATTTGAATTATTTTTTCAATTTTAAATTAATTTGATCATTTTTCAATTACTTTCTCGATTTTTAATTATTATTATTCTCATTTTCTAAATTTTTAAGTATTTTTCTAAAATTTCAATTATTTTCATCAATTTTTAAATATTTTCAAGTGTTTTCATAATTTCCAATTTTTTTTTATTAATTATCGTAAATTTCATTTATTTTTAGGTTTCTCCATTTCTTTCCTCATATTTTAAGTTCTTCTCATTTTTTACAATTGATATTAAAATCATGTATTTTTCTCAAATTACAATTATTTTTTTTTTATTTAAAAAAATTCTATAATTTTGTCGATTATTTTCCTCAAATGTGATTTATTTTTTATAACTTATCTTTGTTTATATCATATTTCAATGATTTTTTTCAAGTTTCAAAAAAAAATTCATTTTTCAATTATTTTTTCCATATTTTAGTATTTTTATTATATATCAATTAATTTCTTAAATTTTCAGTTATTATCTCAAATTTAGATTATTGTCTTCAATGTTTAATTTTTTAAACGATTTTTCAATTATTTTCTTTTACTTAAAAACAAATTCTGTAATTTTATATTGTTTTTTACGCTTTTTAATTATTTTCATTTTTTTGGCTTAGTTTTCAAAAATTCAATTGTATATCTAAAATTTTATTTATTTTTTTTATCAATTTTCGATTATTTTTGCGATTTTCATATTATTCTCTTTATTTACAATTTTTAAGTAATTTTGTAATTATTTTCCTTTTTTTAAAATATATTCTACGATTTTTTCAATTATTTCTCTCAAATTTTATATAATGTTTTCAATCTTTCCTAATTAAATTATTTTCATCATAAATTTCAATTATTTTCAACATTTTTGAATTATTTTATCAACTTTATCTTTTTTTAATTATTTTCCTCGAATGTTTATTATTATTCTCATTTTCTAAAATTATTTTCTAAATTTTTTAAGTATTTTTCTAAAATTTCAATTATTTTCTTGAATTTTTAATTATTTTCATTTGTTATCTTAATTTCCAAATCTTTTTATTAATTATCGAAAATTTTAATTATTTTTAGCTTTTTTCAATTCTTTTCTGCAATTTTAAGTTATTCTAATTTTTTTCAATTATTTATATTCAGTTCATATATTTTTCTCAAATTTGAATTATTTTCTTTTTATTTAAAAAGAATTCTTTAATTTCTTGAGTTATTTCACTTAAATGTGATTTTTTTTACAACTTAGCAATGTTTGTTTCATATTTCAATTATTGTCATCAAGTTTCAAATTGGATACTCATTTTTCAATTATTTTCCAAAATTTGTATCCTTTAATTTTCCATTTTTCCCATTTCTTTTATAATTTCCAAAATTTTAAAATATTTATTTGAGATTTCAATTATTTCATTCAATTTTCAATTATTTATATGACTTTTTATATTATTTTCTTCAATTTTCCGTTACTTTCATTCTTTTTCGTAATTCACAAAAAGTTGGTAATTATTTTTGTTTAATTAAAAATTATTCTCTTCAATTTTAAATTATGTTTTTCTTGTTTCATTTATTTTCTCTAATTTTTAATCATTTTCTTTTTTTTTTCCATGAACTTCTGAAAGTTTTAAGTATTTTTTAAGTATTTTAAATTCCCTTCATTTAAAACATATTATATAATTTTGTCAATTATTTTCTCAAATTTGAATTACATTTTGCAATTTTATATTATTAATCTCAATTTTCAATAATTTTTTTCAATTTTCAATTATTTTCCCTAATTTTTCATTATTAAATTTTTTTTCAATTTATTTTTAAGATTTTCAAGCAATGTTCTCAATTTTCAATTATTGTCTTTGTTTTTAAAACATTTCTATAAGTTTTTAAATTACTTTCCCCAATTTTTGATAGATTTCATTTTTTTTTCAATTAATTTGAAAAATCAGCAATTATTTTGTTATATTTCAATTATATCTTCCAACTTTTTTTAATTCTAAAATTTTAGAAATTTCGTCCTAAAAAAGAGGTTTATTAGGGTTAACTGAGGGACCCCTGAGCTCAAGGGCCCCGGGGCAGTGCCCCACTTAGCCCCTTAATAGTTACGCCACTGATCCACAAAACTCTTAAGAGTGCTAAGTAACAAATTTCAAGAAATACCCATCGATTTTTTCAAAACTACATTTTTAAAATCAGTTTAATTTTTAATGAAAATGAAAATTAAGGAACAGAAAATTTCTAGACAGATTTTGGTAATATTTCGGATAAATTTGGTATTACTTTCTTTAAGGAAATTTTAATTCCAAGACTAGTTTCTTTTGGTATTCATAGGTTATTGACATTTCTCGTAAGCAGTGTGTGCTTGAATCCGATTTAAAATTTCAACAGTGTGATCGATATTTCAATTTTACGGCTCGACGAACACAAAAACCATGCGCTTTTCGCCAGTCCACCCAAAAAGTAATCGGACTCTTTGTACTTTTCGGGTTTCCCTCAGCCACGAGATCACTGTGAAATTCTATTTTCGTCCGGAATTCGTCACTTGACAACGAAATTGCTGTCGAGAACTTGCACAATCCCGAACGAAACAAAGAGCGAATAAAGAGGACAATTGCTTTGCCCCTTCAAATCTTTTACGTGCGAAATATTCCACAGCCACGTTTGAAATTTTTATAAAAGACGAAATTTCCACCTCCAAGAACAGAATATATTCCATTCTCCACTACCTTTTACGCTACAAGAAACTAGAAACTTTACGTTTCATAGAAACATTTAAATTCTTCAATGATATATTAAATTCTTTCACAAATCTTTCAATTTTCATAAATACTTATTGTCAAAAATTCCCGGATGACAAAATCACGATGAACAAATTCACATTTTTAAAAAAAATTCTTTATATCCGTTTGATAAATTTATTTCAGTAATTAATTTTTAACAGGGACGTGATAAAAATTAAAACATGTTTTAACTATTTTGAGTCCGCTTTAGGTTTTTTTTTTTGGAGAAATAAATTAATAATGTTTTTATTTAAACTATATAATTAAGATTTTTAATTAAAATATCAATTTTATTCGATTAAAATTAATTTATTTTTACTGATTACATTAAAGTTCTTTCGTGCTATTATTTAAAAATTATTTAAAGATAGAAGCCAACCCTCACACTGATTAAACTCGAATCGTGTAAGATTTTAAAAATTGAACAAACTTAATAATTAAATTTCTTCGTTAAATATTTAACTTAATTCAACATCGAGGTCATGAACTTTTTTATCAATAAGATCTCTTTAAAAAAATTATGCCGTTATCCCTAAAGTAATTTAATCTATTAATATTAACAACTATACTCACTCTTTTTATTTTATTTATATTTAAAAAAAATTACTTTAATTTTTCTATGCCCCCAAAAAGATCAAATTGAAATATAGTAAAATGTTAATTAAACAATTCAATATAATTATTTTATAAAATTTAATAGGGTCTTCTCGACTAATAAATTCAAGTAAGATTTTTTACGTAATTTTTTCCCCTAATTAATTTCCAAAATTCCATTTAAAAATGCGTATTATGACCAGAATTCTTAAAAAAAAAACACTTAAAAAATTGTCGTAAAAAATAGAAAATTGCAGAAAGAGATAAATATTTTAGATGAGAGAGAACAAAATTTTTAACTTGTGGCTAAAGGGTGACAATGTTTTTTCTGCCATAATTGAGGGTCTATAATTTCAATATATTGTTAAAAGTATATTTTTTTGGGGAAATAAGAATTTTTTAATATCCAGAACTTAAAACTTAAACTGCAACAAAACTTGTTCAGAACTTAAAATTACGTAATCTTTTAAATTAAATTGTATATTATTTCCCTTTATAATAACTTCTTTTCACAAATTCAAATTGAAAGTTTAACACACCTTTGAGATATATATCTTCAAATTAAAATAAAAAAAACCTAAAGTGGATCCAAACCGAAAAATGTTTAAATTTGTAACAGGCCCCGTATAAAATTAATTATTAAACCAAATACATTTTTTATTCTATCTATTTTATTGTATCTTTATTTTACGCTTTCCGTATTTATCAATTTAAAAAACAGTTTTTTTTTATTTTACAAAAAAAAATTAGTTTAAGAGAGATATTGTTAAAATCCGACAGAAAATTCATAAAAACGTGAAATATAAAACCCGACAAACACTGTTTTTCTTTCGTTAGGTAAATGGGATTTTGTTTTAAAATATAAAATAAATCCGAATCGTGAAGAGGTTGTATTTATATTTTCAATTGACATTTATATTTGTGATAAAGATGATTTAGGAATAAAAAAGGATTTCACGGTAAAATAGGGGGAAAAAAAAAAATGAATATGATTCGGTATAAAATTTCAACATGCATGTGCACTTTGTGGAAAAGCATTAAGTATCGAAACTGTCAGTAAGGAAAATTCAATAAATCCTTTTTCCTGCAAAATCCTTTTTCTCAGTGTCTACCTACGTTACATATAGTACCTTATGGTTCTCACTATTTGCTCTATACTTCATGCCTGTCAGAAGGATCTGCTGCAGTCCTGAATTCAATAGGAACTTGCGCCAGAGAGTATTAACAAATGACAAATCTTTTTTCAACTCGAGAAAACAACAAAAGATAACACAACTTCTCACATATACATTTCCGTGGTGGGAGGGAAAAAAAAAAAAAAAAAAAACACTCTGTTATTTCATAATGCCGTTGGTCAACCGTCAACAAGATAAGGTTACACTCTACAACCTGAATAAAATGCAACAAAGTCGCATTCATGATAAGAAATAAATTTTATTAAATGCCTTTTTCAACATATAGAAAAGAAAATTATTTTATTTATTTGTAACCATTGAGTTATAAATAATAGTGAATTTATTTAAACGTTGGAAGTAATATAAAAACGTGAGAATAAACAGTGAGTTTATTTACACTTTAGTATAAATAATACATTGTATGAATAATAGGTTTGAACATGAATATTTTATTATTTACATGGCAGAAAATAGAATATTTTGTTTCTTGAATTCATTGGTTTTGTTGCATTAAACTACTACTACTGCTCCTGGCGTTTTGTACATAAATATCCTGCGACTTTGGAGCAAAATCATGTAAAATTATTTAAATGAAAATAAAAGATAGAAGTGTAAAGAATGTGGCATTGGAGCATAAAAATACTGTTCTCATATATTTTTTGAACCATTTTAGAGGTAACTGGCAAAAAAGTAAACAATCTAAAAAAAACCTATTATAAGATCTTATTATTTATTTTTTTTTAAATCAATGCGCTTAATTAAAATTTTAAACCATAGAGAAAGTAAATTTTGTTTAAATCGATTCTTTTCCCAAAAAGTAATTTCTTTAATTTATCATCACAATATTTTTATGCTCCAGTGTTATTTTTTTCCCCAAGGTAAAAACTTTTTATGAAATTTAAAAATAAGGTATTTAAAAAAAAAGGTGCAGTTGTATATTGTACAGTTTGAAATTACAGCTGTTTCTTTATTATCTGAAATTTTAGAGGAAAAATTCTATTATTATTTCTTCTTCTATGAAAAATAGCTCTTAATCTGTTGTAAATAACGAAATTAAGATGAATAAGTGACAGTCATAAATTTTAAGTGAGCCCCAAAAGTAAATAATTGTTAGGTAAAAGCAGACCGAGGAATTGGGAAATTAATGAATTTATGTAATTATATTGCAGGGAAGATAAAAAGAGGGAATATTCATCGTTTTGACACACTCAATTACTTATCTTAATGATAGTTACGTGACTATTCCACAGACCACAAGGACACAAAAGAAAAAAAAAACTGATAAAGAAAACGGAAAATATCGTGTGACAAAAATTGCAAAATTGAAAAGAAACTTTTTCTCGTGTTGCACGATATTTTTTTTAATAATACATGATGAAATACAATGTGAATATATAAGCGACATATTATAGATTATATTATAAATAAAATGCATTATAAATATTGGATATATTCATTAAACATTTGAAGATTATATTATACATATTTCTAATGAATATATATAATATTATATAGATACGTATAGACATACATATTATGTATTATATATAAATATATATATCGCAACGATGCCATTGTCAAGTAAAAAACGGTGTTTTGCATATTAAAAATAAAAAGATCGACATATTTTGTAGGCTAGTTTGCGTTTCTTTCTTAAAACTATATATAAATTAAAACTAATTGTTTCGAGTGAACGCGACAAAACGAAAGAAAAGTATGTGCATGTACCTGCGTGAGAACTGAAAATCTCACAATTAGTCGCATTGAATTAGAATTCTTCGAAATAATAAATAAACGTGTAAATAACTCGAATTTATATATATATATTTTACGTTTGAAATATCAATCTCGTAATTCAGTAAAATAAATTTAATTTTGTTATTTTTTCGAATTTTAATGAACCTTTTTCAATATTAGATATACTTGATTCTGTTTTCATCAAGATCTGAATATTTTACTGAGCTATTGAAGTCGATATTTCATTGAAAGCGTATTGCATTGTAATGAATTATTGCTGGCCGATGAAAAACAGTTATGAGTTAAAAGCAGCATACAAGGCTCAGAAAACGAATTTCAAAATGTAATTGCAGAACTGGGAAAATTTCATCCTGTTATTGGAAACCACAAAAGAAAAGTTGTTATATGTGAAAAATACAAAAATGCAATAGAACGAATAGATATGCGCTGGCGTTGTAATGATGAGTGAAAAAAAAATCATTAAGTGGATCTATCGATCCGTTTTGTTCCAAATGTCCTTGAAACTGATTTAATAAATCCCTTCATCACCAAAATTTTTGTTATTATTCGCCTCTTTGGGAAGTTGTTGATTGTCAAAAAATAAACTAAATAATAAAAAACTTACAAGTTTCATTTAGAATCGAGAAATTATTTCCTCAATATTTAATTGAACAAATAATTTGCTTTGTAAATAATTCAAGTAATCATGCTGAATAAATAGTCAAACTGGAACATAATTCATTCGACATTTTGACATAAATTGATAGTGGAACTTTAATCAACAATGAACTATTCAACGTTAAAATTGATCGATCAGAACTAATTGCATTTCAAACTAAATAAAGCGAAATGATAAATGATACTAAACCTAATTAATCTCTCAATATTTTCCTGTATTTTTCAATTTCCAATTTTTATTCAAAATTACAAATTAGCTTCCGAATTCAATGACGGTACGTATTTCTTGTAATAATATTTTTTGTATCTCTAACCGTTTTTGATTTTGTCTATTTCCGCTCTAATAATTAATCGAAATCTAAATTTTATTTTGTTAATATAAATCATCTTAGTAATATTTCATATTAAATAATATAATAAGTATCAAAGAGATCATCATTGATTTTTTGTTTTCAATTTAAAAGTTTTTTTCCTCGTGAGATTCTCTATTTTTACAGGGTGTCTACCGAAACATGATTTTCAAATTCCCGGTTTTCCCGGGTCTAAAATCACATTTTTCCCGGATTTCTTTTATGTATGATTAATAGCTATAATATTAAAATAGTGAAAAAATGAAGTGCGTAATATATAAGTTTTTAAGGTAAAATTGATCTTTGAAGAAAATAATTCCAAAATGGCAAAAATAATAGAAATTTGAAAAAAATAATTGGAAAATGACAAAAATAATTGAATTTTGAAGAAACAAAATGAAAGATGACAAAACTAATTAAAAATTAAGTAAATAATTAAAAATGTGAAGAAAAGGCTTGGAAAATGACAAAAATAATTGAAAAATGGAAAAACAAAATAAAAATTTTATGTCAATACATAAATTAAAGAATTGGAGAAAAAAATTGACCATGAAAGAAAATAACTAAATAATTGAAAAATCATAAAATTGATAGAAATTTGAAGAAAATACTTGATAAATGATAAAAATAATTAAAATTAAAAAAAATAATAATTGAGAAATGACAAAAATAATTGAAAATTACAAAAATAATCAAAAAATGAAACAAATAGTCGAAAAATGACAAAAATAATTGAACCTTGAAAAAAAAATGCAAGATGATAAAACTAATTTAAAATTATGTAAAAAATTTATGATTTGAAAAAAATGACGTAAAAAATGACATAAATAATTGAAAAATAGAGAAATAAAATAAAAATTAGAAATCAATAATTGAAAAATTGGAGATAAAAATTGACGTTTAAAGAAAATAATTAAATAATGACAAAATAATTGCAAATTCCCAAAAAGTTTGAAATTTGAAGAAAATACTTGAAAAATGATAAAAATAATTAAAATTAAAAATAAAAAGCAATTGACAAATGACAAAAATAGTTGAAAAATGAAAAATTTAATATAAATTAAAGTAAGAAATTAAAGAATCCATGACAATAATTTATAGATATAAGAAAATAAGTTAAATTTGGAGAAGGTAGGTAATAAAGAAATGTCGAAAATATTGATAATACTTGACAAATGACTAAATTATTTGAAAATTTTAAAAGCAATTAAAAAATTAGAAATATAATTATAATAGGAAAAAATAATCCAGAAATAACAAAAAGAACAGAAATTTGAAAAAAATAATTGAGAAATCACAAAAAATTTAAATTTGAAGGTAATATGTGAAAAATAACAAACATAATAAAAATTTGAGACAAATAATTGAAAAGTGACAAAACTAATTAAAAATTGAGTAAAAAATAAAAAATTTGAAGAAAAGACTTGAAAAGTGATAAAAATAATTAAAATTTGAAAAGAAATTGAGAATTGGCAAAAATAAATGAAAATTGAAGTAAGAAATTAAAAAATTCATGACAATAATTTAAAGATATTAAATAATAGTAATCTCCGTAAACTCCTGAAGTTAGTTACTTTTTATATTTATTCATTTTTTCTGTCCACGTTTTAAAGTCTGAAGTGAAGTTAGTTAGTATTAATATTTATTCATCTTTTTCTGTCCATGTTTTAAAAACTGAAGTCAAGTTAGTTTTACTCCCGGTTATTTTATTGATTTTGACTCTCTTTATCAGGAAATATTTTGAAATTTGAATTAAAAGAATAAGGTAACCTTTTTCGTTAGTGCCGTGTTTTACTGGTTTTTAATTCTCATTTGTGTAAAAAAACAGTTTCGAAAAATGCTTTAAAAATTTATTATGGTTTTTGAAGAAGTTTAAAACATACATAAACACATGCAATTGATTTCCTAAATTTTATCAGTTATTATCTCAAATTTAGATTATTGTCATCAATTTTCCATTATATAACAGTTTTTTAATTATTGTCTTTTGCTTAAAAATAAATTCTGCAATTTTTCTTGATTTTCATCAATTTATAATTATATTCATTATTTTGGCATTACTTTTAAAATTTTCAATTATTTATCCGATATTGCAATTATTTTCATCAATTTTCGATTATTTCTGCGATTTTTTAATTAGTCTCTTTAATTAAAAATTTTTAAGTAATTTTGTAATTATTATTTTTTTTAAACATATATTCTATTTTTCAGTTATTTCTCTCAAATATTATTAAATGTTTTTAAGTTTTTATATTATTTAAATTATTTTCATCATAATTCAATTTTCTTTCTCAATCTTAAATTATTTTCAGCATATTTCAATTATTTTTGTCAATTTTTAATGAATTTTATCATTTTTCAATTATTTTTTTCGATTTTTAATTATTATACTCTTTTTCTAAAATTATTTTCCAAGATTTTTAAGTATTTTTCTGAAAATTTAAACATTTTCTTCAATTTCTAATTATTTTCATTTGTTATAAGGATTTCAAATTTTTTTTATTAATTATCATAAATTTTAATTATTTTTAGATTTCTTTCAGACTTTTCTCCAATTTTTAGTTTTCCTCATTTTATAAAATAAATTTTTAAAATTTTTTAAGTATTTTTCTCAAATTTCTATTAATTTCTTCAATTTTTAATTATTTTTCTTTGTTTTCGTAATTTCTAAAAAAATGTATTAATTATCGTAAATTTCAATTATTTTTAGCATTCTTCCAGTCTTTTTTCCAATTTTTAGTGATTCTCATTTTCTAAAATTATTTTCTAAGATTTTTAAGAATTTTTCTAAAATTTCAATTGTTTTCTTAAATTTTAATTATTTTTCTTTGTTTTCATAATTTCAAAATTTGTTTATTAATTATCGTAAATTCCAATTACCTTTAGCTTAGTTCTTCAATTCTTTTCTGCAATTTTTAGTTATTTTCTTTTTTTTTCATTGAATTCTAAGATCTTCATGTATTTTTTTTCAAATTTTAATTATTTTTTTTTATTTATTTAAATAATTTAAATGAATCATATTTTAATTATTTTCGGCAAGTTATAAAATTTAAAAACATTTTTCAATTATTTTCCAAAAATTATTTCCTTCAAATTTCAATTCTTTACATTTGTTTCATAATTAAAAATATTTTTATCTATTTATCTGACTTTTCAATTATTTCATTATTTTTATTATTTTCTTCAATTTTTAATTACTCTCGTTCTTTTTCATAATTGCCAAAAAGTTTTTACTTATTTCTGTTTAATTAATATTTGTTCTGTTCAATTTTAAATTATGTTTATCTGTTTCCATTTATTTTCTTTAATTTTTAATTATTTTCTTTTTTTTTTTTTTAATGAACTCCTGAAAGTTTTAAGTATTTTTCTCAAATTTTGCTTAACTTTCCTTTATTTAAAATATTTTATGTAATTTGTTTAATTATTTTCCTAAATTTTAATTATTTCTTTTAGTTTTAATTTATTTATCTCAATTTTTAACCATGTTTTTTCAATTTTCAAGTATTTTCTCTAATTTTTCATTATTCAATTTTGTTTTAATTTACTTTTAAGATTCTCAAGTATTTTTCTCAAATTTAAATTATTTTCTTTATGTTTAAAACATTTTTATGATTATTTAAATTACTTTTCCCAATTTTTAATTGTTTTCATTTTTTTTTTCAATTAATTTGCAAAATTTGCAATTATTTTGTTTAATTTCAATTATTTTTTGCAATTTTTTTTAATTCTAAAATATTATAAATTTTGTCCTAAATAAATATTTATTTTATTTATATTAATTGATTTTTAAATATTATATTTAAAATATTTATTTCTTCGTATTAGATAAATATTATTTACCGAATTGTTATATTTTTTAGTGGTATTTTATAATTTCTAACAGGTATGAAAAACTAATCGCGCGCTGGCGCGCGTTTTATTTTGCTAGTAAGAAAATAAATACAAAATTTGGAGAAAGCAATAAAACAACGTCGAAAATATTGACAATAATTGAGAAATTACTAAATTAATTGAAAATTTTAAAAAAACAATTAAAAAATGAAAAAAATAATTGAAAATAGGAAAAAATAGTCGAGAAGTGACAAAAATAATTGAAATTTGAAGATAATACATGAAAAATAAGAAAAATGATAAAAATTTGAGATAAATAATTGAATAATGACATGAATGATTGATAACTGGTGTAAATAATAAAAAGAATGTAAAATCGAACAAAAAAGTTGAAATTTGAAAAAAAAAATATTTGTCAATTGGTGTAAAGTTTTAAAAATTATTGAAGAAAATTGCTAAAATTTGAAGAAAAAAATTGAAAACTGTGTAATAAATTGAGATATTGAAGACCATAAAAAAAAAGAATTGAAATAATTATTAAAATTTGATAAAAATAATTTTTAAATGTTAAAACTAATAGAAGTATGCAGAAAATAATTAATATTTTATGAAAAAATTGAAAGACGACAAAAGTACTTGCCAATACTGGTTTAAAAATTAAAAATTTGTAGACATTAATTAAAAAATTGAAAAAGTAATTAAAATTAGAGGAAACTAATTAAACAATGTCAAAATTTATTGACCTAATAATAATAGATAATTATTATTTTACTAAGAAAGTGAGAAAAGTGATTTTTTTTAAAGTGAGTAATAGTGAGTGATTTTAAAAAAATTGAATAAAAAAGAGAAAAGTAAGTCACTGACAGCCCTGAAAATGCTCAAATTTGCTTGAAACGTGTTACACTTTTACTATTTTGAAAATCTAACTTCAGATTATCGTAACCAGGAACATGGATTACCACTGAATAATAAGTTTGAAGTGAATTTGAGCAATTTTGCAAAATATGTCTGCCATATTGGATCCGCCATTTTGAATTTTGAAAAATTGGTAAATCTGATATCGTTTTCACAATCAGAGACTTCGAAAACGAGTAATAAGTTTCAAGCGAGTTTGAACAATTATATGTGAAAACGAATTAGCTGAAATTTGTAGAAATTCCCGGATATAATTTTTTTTCCCGGCAATTTCCCGGGTTTTTCCCGGTCGAACTTAAATCCCGGCAAATTCCCGGTGAGTAGACACCCTGTTTTTAGTTTTAATTTCGTCTTTACGTTTTTTAATAGTTTCCTTAATACCGATTATTTGGATAGTTGTTGAGAAGTAAAAATTTTTTTCATAACATTATTATTTTCTTCATGTTAAGATTCATCAGAAGTACCTAAACTTGTGTCAACCAAATTCTTTATAATGCAAATTTTATGTTGAATAAGATGGTTGGATAAAAAATTTAGGAATCTTCCTAAGTAGGTATCTTTTCGGAAACAATTGGTTTTCAGTGAACCGTCATTGTTTTATATAATTTTAATATTCAAAAAATTGATACTCAGTTTCAAATGTAAATTACAGCCAGGCTCAATTTTTATTTCCCTAATCAAAAAGCAAAAACGAGTTTTCTTATGATATTTTGAAAGAGCATAAAAAAATGTTTGTGTCTAAAAAATAAAAAAGTAGCCGTAATTAAGTATTCGAGTGGTTTTTCTTTTATTATTCTCGAAAGAAGAGCAAAAGGAATTACGGAAACGCTTACAGTGTCCTGCGAGTTGTCGCGTAAACAAAAGCGAGGGTCCCGATAAACTGGATTTAAAATCCAAGTATGAAACGTGATGATGTTACGAAAGCGACGAGAAGCCGTTGCACAAGGACCTGGTTTACGAGACGAGATTTTATCCGCTCGTTCCTCCGGGCTCCAATTTTCTCAGAGGAAACAGCACTGTATACGCGAAAGTAACTCGCTTCCTTCTCTCTTGGAAAAAATATATCAGCCTAGTCTAGAACCTAGATGACCCTAAAATCCAATGGAGATTGCAGTCACTTCCAATTCGGTCTCTTTACGGTTTCTTTATGCGCTCTACTCATTTCATAGGCCAAAAACGACAAACTTCCAAGAAAGGTCATCTAATCGAAATCGGGTAACGAGTTAAGCACGATTGCACCTTTTATCGAAAACCCCTACCAATCCTACTACAATTCCTTTAAAATTGCATCATGCGTGTTAAATTTTCATTGACGTGTCGTCTAAAATCGTCACAAAAAAGAAACTCGTCTCATCTGAGATAAAACGAAAAGTCCCCCGTAAATAAGATAAATAAAAGTTTAATTTTGAGGCGAATTTAAAGTAAATGAGTCGGGTAAATTTGAAAAGTGAGAGAGAATTAGAACAAAGATAAATCTAAAAGACTAGAAATAAAGAAATTAAATAATCATTCAAGAATAAAAATGTTTAGGAAAACAACGAAAAAAAATTTCATAATATTAGATAAATTTTTTAAATAATCCTAACAATAGCTATTGAAATATAATTGTTTTTAACAGACTTAGAGAGTTACAAAATAATTCAAGTTTTATAATTGCCTGACAAGTCATTGATCTTTACTACTGAAATTCTAGTTTCCTATATAAGAAACGAGTACTGAAGGTAAGCGTTGAAAGTTAACGGAAAAGCGTTAACAGTTAACGAAAAAGGATACTTTTATACCTGGTTCCCTGGTTAGAGAGAGAAGGTATGCGTTAAAATTTAACAAAAAAGGAAACTCTCTGCTCATTATACAAATTACTTTAAAATTTTTTTTCTTAATACAAACAATAAACTACTTACTAAGCTCATCATCGTTCGAGCAAACCCTTGTATAATGAGAATTAATGGATTTAAAAAAAGAGATAAAATTTTCGAGTTTTAATGAAAAGAGAGAAATTAAATTAAATTCTGAAATTTTACCTGATAAATCAAATATTCTTCAAATTTAAATTTTTTTTCTAAATACGAACAATAGACAAAATAAGCCCATCGTTTTTCGAGCCAACCCTTGCATAATGAGGGTTATAATTGGTTTTGGAAAAGAGAAAAAATTTTCGAGCTTTAACGAAAAGAGAGATAAATACATTAGTGCGTGGTATAGAAGTGCATGGTATTCAACATTTTAAATTGTATTAGGTAGAAGCGTATAACATAATTTTTTATTATTATTCTTCATATTCTTTATTTTATTTTCCATCTTTATTTTATTTAATTAATTTTCAATTAATAAAAATTTGCAAATTGATATACACGATGAATCAATCAATTTAAATTTTTTCCAATGTCTTCATATCATTAATTTTCTTTTTTTATTATATTACGTATTTCTTTCATTTCACATAATTATACATGAATAAAATATTATTTTAAGAAATAATAAAATTTGGCGTGCGCTTTTTTTCTATTGGTTATAAAAAATTTTTTCTTTTTTTTGTTAAACTTAAAATTATCTTTCCTTGCTTTCAAAAACACTTAATTTACTTGCCGACTTACAAATAATTGATTGTTTCTACTGGAAATTGTTAAACAATGTTAAAATATCTCAACACTAAAATCGGTTCTAATATGACATTATTTTTCCCTGACATCGCGAGTGGTGGAAATTGATATGAAAAGTTTTATTCAACTTGAGTAAATCCTGGTTTTGGAGAATTTCGGTAGACTTTCATGAATATTATTTTGAATGAGATTTTATCGGGGACTTACATGTCCTGGAGCTGAAGATTGGTAGTTTCGACATTTTTCATGACTGTCATAAAAATACTGAAAAACGCTAATTTACCAATTTTTTTTTTGTTCTTTGAAATAAAAGCAAATAATTATTTTGATATTTATTGTATAATATTGTAATTTAACAAATACCCCTGATAAATAATATCGCTATAAGAAATACCCCTATTAGAAATACCCTAAGAATAATCTTAAATACTGTTAAAATTAAGGTAATTATAAACAAAAAATTAAAGTATTCGAATTGAGGTATGAGACCCATATATTTCTATAAATTAACTTTATTAATAAAAATTATAATTTTTATTACAAGGTAACTAAACAATTTACTTTATAAATTGTTTAAATCTAAAAGTTATTATTTTTAAGCCCCCTCTTAATTGGGGTAACTTTACCAGTAAAACAAGATTTATTTGTATTGGCCAGAATTTATAAAATTATGGAATTGAAAAAAATTAAAAAAAAATAATTGTAATTTAAGAAAGAAATAATTAAAAGTTTTATAAATTGATTGGTGAATTGAAAAAGAATGGTAAAAAGAAATAAAACTGAAGTGTATTATAGTATTTTTAGAAAAATAATTGAATAAAATACAGAATATATGTGAAGTAAAAGAAAGTACCTAATTACAAAATGATTACAAGAATTTCAAATTGAGGAAAATAATTAAAACATTATAGAAATAATCGAAAATTGAAGAAAAAAATAAAAATTTGAGATAAATAATTGAAATTTTCGGAATTAATCAACAAATAATCAAAATAGTATACAATTCGTGAAAATCAATGAAAATTAAAAAGATATTAAAAGTAAACAAACTTAATTAAAATTTAAGAAAACAAATTAAAAAATTATTAAAACAAAAGAAAAGAAAAGAGGAAACAACAACTTAGATTTGAAATAATAAATGAAAATTTAGGAAATTAATTAAAAAATAATTAATATATTTAATTAAAAAGTGGAGAAAATAATTGCAAAAAGATAAAAGAAAATGAAAATGGAAAAAAATTATCGAGAAGAGAGATAAATAATTAAAAATATTTTAAAAACTAGGAAATTAATTGAAGAATAATGAAAATAATGAAAAACTCGAGAAAATATTTGCAAAGTAATAAAAATAATTAATAATTGAAAAAAATAATTTCAATTTGTGAAAAATAATTGAAAAAATTACAACATATTTGTAATAAAAGAAAATAATTGCAGAATGATAAAAATAATTGTAAATTGAAGAAATTATTACAAAAAAGAGAATTTTAAATGAAAAAATATGAAAAACACGAATTATTTTACGAATTTTTGATCAATTATAAACGTTATACAGGTCAATATTATTTGTTTTTGAGAGAAGGAATATGATTTTTGTATACACTAATTTGAATTTTTATCATGGAAAAAATTTTTGTCAAAAAACGATTTTTCTACATTAAATTTTACTTAAAACATAAAACCTCTATTAGGTATAAAAAGTCTTGTTTTCAGCTTTAAATTAAAAAAAAATTTTGAAATCGGACCAAAAATGACGAAGTAACAGTGTATTTTATACAAAAACTGCAGAAAAACTGTTTTTAACTCTAAAATGAAGTTGGGGAGGGGGGGGGGGGTAAATTTGATACAAATTTTTTTTTAGTTTTTCATGACGAACAACTTAGGCTAGGTCCGATTCAAAGTAATTTTTCTTAGTCATTTTTTGTAACAGTGTAATAGAAATAATTAGAAATTGAAGAAAGTTTTTGATAAATGATAACAATAGTTAAAAATTTTAAATTTAAAAGAAAAAAACATCTATAGTAACAAACTTCAGGTGTGGACAGAATGAGTGAATGAATGAAAGAAACTTGTAAATTATAATATAAAACTAGCAAAATAAAACGCGCGCCAGCGCGCAATTAGTTTTTCACGCATTTTAGAAATTATAAAATACAATAATAAATATAACAAATCGGTATATAATATTTAAAAATCAATTAATATAAATAAAATAAATATTTATTTAGAACAAAATTTATAATATTTTAGAATTAAAAAGAATTGCAAAACATAATTGAAATTAAACAAAATAATTGCAAATTTTGCAAATTAATTGAAAAAAAATAATGAAATCAATTAAAAATTGGGAAAAGTAATTTAAACAATTATAAAAATGTTTTAAACATAAAGAAAATAATTTAAATTTGAGAAAAATAATTGAGAATCATAAAAGTAAATTCAAACAAAATTGAATAATGAAAAATTAGAGAAAATAATTGAAAATGGAAAAAACATTGTTAAAAATTGAGATAAATAAATTAAAACTAAAAAATATAATTAAAATTCGAAAAAATAATTGACAAAATTACATAATATATTTTAAATAAAGGAAAGTTAAAGAAAATTTCAAAAGAATACTTAAAAGTTTCAGAAGTTCATTGAGATAAAAGAAAATAATTAAAAATTAGGGAAAATAAATGAAAAAAGATAAACATAATTTAAAATTGAACAGAACAAGTTTTAATTATAGAGAAATAAGTAAAAACTTTTAGGCAATTATGAAAAAGAACGAAAGTAATTAGAAATTGAAGAAAATAATATAAATAATGAAATAATTGAAAAGTCAGATAAATAGTTAAAAAATTTAAAAATTATGAAACAAATGTAAATAATTGAAAATTGAAGGAAATAAATTTTGGAAAATAATTAAAAAATGTTTTTAAATTTTATAACTTGCCGAAAATAATTAAAATATGATACAAACAATGATAAGTTGTAAAAAATAAATGACATTTAAGCGTGATAATTGAAAAAACTACAGAATTATTTTTAAATAATGAAAAAATAATTGAAATTTGAAAAATACATGAAGATCTTAGAAATCAATTAGAAAAAAAATAACTAAAAATTGGAGAAAAGAATTGAAGAAATAAGTTAAAAGTAATTGAAATTTACGATAATTAATAAACAAATTTTGAAATTATGAAAACAAATGAAAATAATTAAAAATTGAAGAAAACAATTGAAATTGTAGAAAAATTCTTAAAAATCTTAGAAAATAATTTTAGAAAATGAGAATAACTAAAAATTGGAGAAAAGACTGGAAGAATGCTCAAAATGATTGAAATTTACGATAATAAATAAAAAAAATTTGAAATTCTGATAACAGAAGATAGAAATTGAAGAAAATATTTGAATTTTCAGAAAAATACTTAAAAATCTTAGAAAATAATTAAAAAATAATAAAATTAATTAAAAATTAAAAAAAAAATTGAATTATGCTGAAAATAATTTAAGGTCGAAAAAGAAAATTGAATTATGATGGAAATAATTTTTAAATATGAATTTAAATATAAAAAATTTAAAACATTCAATAAAATTTAACAGAAATAACTAAAAAAATTATAGAATATAAGTGTAAATAAAATATTAATTACAAAATTACTTAAAAAATTTTAATTTAAGGGCATGTGATGGAGTATGACGTCACTTGTATAGGCAAAATTTGTCCGTAACTTTTCTCTTAAAATATTGAATATTTTTTTATGAAACTTGGTAGAATTACTTAAAATGTCATTAGGAAGGTCTCTCAGACCCGAGTTTGTTCGAATTTTGTCTCAAAAGTGATTTTTAAAAATTATTGCATTTTTTCGAAAATTTCCAAAAATTAAGTTTGGGCCAAAATTTAAACAAATTCGGGTCTGAGAGACCTTCATAATGACATTTTAAGTAATTGTACCAAGTTTCATGAAAAAATATTTAATATTTTAAGAGAAAAGTTGCGGACAAATTTTGCCTATACCAGTGACGTCATAATCCATCATATGGCCTTAAGAGAATAATTAAATAAAGAAAATATAATTGAAATTTGAAAAAAAACATGAAGATCTTAGATCAATTAAAAAAAAAAATAAAATAAATAAAAATTGGAGAAAAGAATTAAAGAAATAAGCTAGAAGTAATTGAAATTTACGATAATTAATAAACAAATTTTGAAATTATGAAAACAAATGAAAATAATTAAAAATTGAAGAAAACAATTAAAATTGTAGAAAAATTCTTAAAAATCTTAAAAAATAATTTTAGAAAATGAGAATAACTTAAAATTAGAGAAAAGACTGGAAGAATGCTAAAAATAATTGTAATTTACAATAATTAATAACATTTTTTGGAAATTGTGAAAACAAACAAAAATAATTAAAAATTAAAGAAAATAATAGAAATTTGAGAAAATTACTTGAAAAAATTGTAGAAATTAATTTTATAAAATGAGAGAAACTAAAAATTGGAGAAAAGTCTGGAAGAAAGCTAAAAATAATTGAAATTTACGATAATAAATAAGATTTTTTGGAAGCTATGAAAACAAATAAAAATAATTAAAAATTGGAGAAAAAAAATAGAAATTTGAGAAAATTACTTGAAAAAATTTTAGAAATTAATTTTCTAAAATAATATAAATAATGAAATAATTGAAAAGTCAGATAAATAGTTAAAATTTTTTGAAATTATGAAACAAATGTAAATAATTGAAAATTGAAGGAAATAAATTTTGGAAAATAATTAAAAAATGTTTTTAAATTATATAACTTGCCGAAAATAATTAAAATATAATACAAACAATGATAAGTTGTAAAAAATAAATGACACTTAATTGTGATAATTGAAAAAACTACAGAATTTTTTTTAAATAAAGAAAAAATAATTAAAATTTGCAAAAAATACATTAAGATCTTAGAAATCAATTAAAAAAAAGAAAATAACTAAAAATTGGAGAAATAAATTGAGACAAAAACTAAAAGTAATTAAAATTTACTATAATTAATAAACAAATTTTGAAATTATAAAAACAAATGAAAATAATTAAACATTGAAGAAAACAATTCAAATTGTAGAAAAATTCTTAACAATCTTAGAAAATGAGAGTAACTAAAAATTGTAGAAAAGACTGGAAGAATGCTAAAAATAATTGAAATTTACGATAATTAATAAAAAAAATTTGAAATTCTGATAACAGAAGATAGAAATTGAAGAAAATATTTGAATTTTCAGAAAAAGACTTAAAAATCTTAGAAAATAATTTTAGAAAATGAGAATAATAATTAACAATCGAGAAAAATAATTCAAAAATGCTAAATTTAATTAAAAATTAAAAAAATAATTGAAATATGCTGAAAATAATTTAAGGTCGCGAAAGAAAATTGAATTATGCTGAAAATAATTTAAATATGAAGAATTGAAAACAGTAAATAAAATTGGAGAGAAATAATTGAAAAAACCATAGAATATATGTTTAAAAAAAATAATAATTACAAAATTACTTAAAAAATTTTAATTAAAGAGAATAATTAAAAAATCGCAGAAATAACGAAAATTGATGGAAATAATTGCAATTTCGGATAAATAATTGAATTTTTTAAATGATTTTTTATATGATTGAAAATGGATGACAATAATCTAAATTTGGGATAATAACTGAAAACCATCACAATACGACACTAGAAAAAATGGTTACCTTATTCTTTCAATTCAACTTTCAAAATATTCCCCGATAAAGAAAATCAAAATCACTATAATAACAGGGACTAACTTCACTTCAGGCTTTAAAACGTGGACAGAAAAAGATAAGTAAATATAAATACTAACTAATTTCAGGAGTTCACGGAGATTATTATTATTTAATTAATATTTAATTAATTCTTAATTCATTTATCCAAATTCTTGTTAAGAAATTTCTTTTTGTGTGTTATTTTGCCATATTATGGAATTCCATAATATATTCCATAATCTCTTGGGTGATTCTTACACTGAGAAAAGAGGATCTCGATTTATAGTAAATAATGTAATTATTTAGTAAAAATTACTATTTGTAGTAAAAATTACTATTTAGAGTAAAATGTACTTCATATAAAGAAAAATTACTTTTTACGTAGTAAAATTTACTAATTGTAATTATTACTCTAGTCGTTTTTAAAAATTCTGTTAATATTTTTAATCTTTATATTGTCTTAATAAATTTTATCAACTTCGAGTATTAATTATTAAATTCGTCCTTTTTTAAATATTGCTCAAGCATTTTTAAAAAGTATAACTGCGTGATATAACAATTACTTCAGTAGGATCAGTTTTTAATATTTGCTAGCAACTTTTGCTCAGGAAATAGTAATCCGTGCCACTACTACTAATACTACTACACGCCTCTCACCGATACGCGAGTCATATACAATCGAAATATATGTACATTTAATAAATGCTTTAATTCCTTGTTACATAAACATTTTTAATATTTTTTAAACAAATCTCTTGTTAATATGGATCTTATACTTTTATTTTGACATATTTTGTTCTAAAAAAAATTATAATAAGCAAATTTATATCAAAATGTGTATTAAATTAGAGAATTTAATTGTTTCCTTCTTTAAATTAATTAGTATATTGTTACTCATTAAGGATACAAAAATATTTTAAATAATATGTATTCTATTACCATTGCAAATTTTTTTATAAAACTTGAATTTGTTTGGTAAATATTAAGTAATCAATTTTCTAGTTCAAAAATTTTTTTCTTGTAACTCAGGTGTTATACAAAAACAATTTTTCATTTTTCATTTATGTTTAATCATATTATTTTGTATTATTTTCTTCAAAAAACTGCATTTGTTATAATAATTAATTAAATTTATTTTGATATTCAGATAAATTATTCAATATTAATATTAAAACATTTTTAAAATTAATTTTTACTTTTATGTTTGCTATTTTATTTTATAAATTAGTTTGCTTTAAACTATTTAATAAGTATTATTTATTAATAATATATTGTATAAAAAAATTTAATAATATTTTATTATAAAATTTTTTAGATTATATAAGTATTTCATTTATTTTTACATATTTACAATTTTTTTATTTAATATTATGCTATCTAATATTATTCTATTTACTACTATTTTGAATAATATTTACATTTAATTTCAATAATGTAGTAAAATATATGGGGTTTATGATTTATTTTATTGCGGTAATTCATATAAGTTAAAAAATATATGAAGTCAGTTGCGTCGATAGCCGAGAGGCTTAATGCGAAAGCGTGCGTTTTTAGGGTTGCGACATTGCGTATTTATATTTAAGTTAGGTAGTTCGATCCCGTATAATTCTAAGATTTTTCCGAAATGTTCACTCGTTAATTCTAAGTACTTGTATATTAGAAGAATGAAACTTGTAAATTAATAAATTGAAGTATATTTATAAAGTTCATAATGTAGAAACTTTTTTATTTTTATTTGCATTGATTTATTTTATAAAGAATTAAAAACAAGAAAATATTATTTTCTGTATTATTTCATTCTCCCGTTCCCCGTCTCACACGCATATAAGGCCTACATCGGTGAGTGACGCGAGCAGTGGAGGGGCAAAATTACAATTTTCTGAGCAAATATCGTTAGTGGCGATGTAAACGCCACTCCGTTGAAAAGCAATTCTTATTCTGGATGATACAATAGTTCCTCAGATTCATATTAATACTTATAATTTTCATTTAAATTTTCCATTCCATGGAGTAAATTTTATTTCAATCAAAGTATAATTCATTTACTGAATTAAGTAAAAAGTATTTAATTTTTGAACAGTTTCAAAACTACTGCTCAAAAATAGTAATCTTTAATCGAAAATATGTAACTTTTATTATTCTTTTTTTTCAGTGTAATTATAAAAAATTTTAGCCAAAAACTTTACATTGTGAAAGAATGAATGAAAAAAATAAATACATTGATTATACTATGTAGCTTCAATAAAGGACGAAAATCTCTATTTTTAGAAATGAGCAATTTTTGTCGTGAAAAATATGCAAAAAGGCAATTTTTAAAAATTATTTCACGGTATTTACAGATTCATATAAACCAATTTACTTTGACACAGCTAATCCGTGATATAATAAAGAGGACAGATTCAATGGCACATACATGGCTTTCATCTGGTGCTAACGCAATTCGACTTGATTGTTTTAACCCCTGGTACGAGCTTAAGCGCTCTATTCTCGGAATCCGGATTTCTATGGCGACGAGAAAATGCATGCCACTGTCCGAAACAACCCTAATCGTGTCACACGGACAACGAGCGGAATTTCCAATGCGCCATCCCTGGAAAATTAATACTGACGTGTGAAACGAGCTTTAATGACATCTTGCGTGATTGCGACACAAGAGAATTGTATGCATAGGGTATAACATACCAATACGTGTCCCACATGTTTTTTTTTTAATAATTACTTTTCAATAATTTTCATTCTTTAAATTCTTATTAAAATTGACTATAGGTACTATGATTTGTTTCTTTTCAACTCGCTTATGTGTGGAATGCATGCAAGAAATTCCAATCCTCTCAAATTATTCACATTCCATTAATTTCTCTATTGAATTAAACAAATTTCAATTTTTAATCATTTCTTTTACTTTCTAAAATACAAAATTATTAAAAAATAATAATCTCCGTAAACTCCTGAAGTTAGTTGGTATGTATTTATATTTATTCATCTTTTTCTGTCCACGTTTTAAAGTGTGAAGTGAAGTTAGTCAGTATTAATATTTATTCAACTTTTTCTGTCCACGTTTTTATAACTGAAGTAAAGTAAGTCCCTGTTATTTTATTTTGTGCTGGTTTTTAATTGTCATTTGTGTAAAAAAAAAGTTTCGAAAAATGCTTTAAAAATTTATTATGCTTTTTGAAGAAGTTTAAAATACACTAAAGCGTCGATTCAGTGGACGTCGGTCGAGTGGACTAGTTTGTTGATGAAGTGGTGATCGGTGAGAAGGGGGCGCTGAGCTCGGCGAACACGCATATTCATAGGCGTACTAACTTCTAACTTTCGCGGGCGCGTGGTGCCCTGCTACAAACGAAACCGTGTCGTGCCTACTATTTTTTCAATAGTTTAATACTTAAATATTTATTTTAAATTTCCATTCTTTTATTTTCCAATTACAGTTCAAAATATGTATGAATTTAAAGAAAATAAAAAATAAGTACTTGGGAAATATACTTTTAAAGTTTCATACGGCCCTGACTGTTTACGTGACCTTCCGCCAATAACCTCGTCGATTCAGTGGACCACAGGACATTTTAGTCCACTGAATCGACGCTTTAGTGTATATACACATGCAATTAATTTCCTAAATTTTCAGTTATTATCTCAAATTTAGATTACTGTCATCAATTTTCCATTATATAACGATTTTTTAATTATTTTCTTTTGCTTAAAAATAAATTCTGCAATTTTTCTTGATTTTCATGAATTTATAATTATTTTCATTATTTTGACTGTAATCGAATAAAATTTTAATTAATTAATCTAAATCAATTAATCAACTTAAGTCACGATCACAATTTGGAAGATTTAAAAAAAAAATCGAAAAGTCGGGCGCCAGATCTTTCTTGGATCAAAAAAAAATAATAATAATAATAATAAATAAATTAACTCAATTAAAGTGACGCAGAATAAGGTTAACGACCAAATAGGAAGCTTAACCTAAAATTACACCAGCAAATTGACAACCAAATAGGAAGCTCAACTTCAATAAACAAAAAAAAATAAATAAATAAAAGAAAAGTAACCCAAATTTATTAATCTTCCACGACTAATTCCGCTAGCTTAGCCCCAATCTGGATGATAGTAGAGGGGATGGTTCTGTAATGCACTTTATTTGAAAAGACTATAATAATTTAAATAAGACATCTACATAATTAAATAAACAATATTTTATTCAGAAAAACAATGTAAATTTGATACAAATGACAAATTTTGAGGTTAGGAAACTTTTTTTATAAAGTTAACAATTGATTAAATAATCAACTACATTTTTAACAATTTGGAAAATAAAGTTAAGTTAGGATAAATCAGGTTAAGTTAGGTTAAGTTAGGTTAAGTTAGGTTAAGTTAAAGTTAAATTAAACCAAATTAATATATAAAAAAAATATATATAAATAAAAAAAAAATAAAAAAAATAAATATAATCCTAAACTATGAATTAGTTAGGAATAACAATTCCAAGACTTGGTCCAATCTAAATCAAATTTAATCCAAAAGCAAATTAAAGCAATTTTTCGTTAATAACTAATGTGACATTTTTTAAATAAATAAAGGATGAGTTTTGGAACAAAAGGAAAAGGAAAGCAAAATTTTAATTTCAAATTAATTTTTAACAGGTTAAGTTTAATTCGCACAAATGAAAATTAATAAATCAATTTTAGAATCTTTAAGAAACAAAATAAAATAATAAAATACGAATTTTATTCAAGAGAAATGATAGAAATCTTACCAAACGAAAAAAAATCCAAACTTCGAAATCAAAATCAATATTTTAAATTGTTGAAATTTTCCAATTTTTCTTTAAAATCTTTGTCCAAAAATTAATTAATCCTTGAAATCGTCCAATTTAGAGCCAGAGAGAATAAATATAATCGTTAAATTAGGTGAAATCCAAATAATTCCGAAAAGATTCCGTCCAATCTCAATGAATGATTAATAAAAAGTGAAAAAGTGACGTTAGTTATTTTCCATGGTTACCAGCGTAACCATGGAGAAATAATTGTTCCAAAGCTCATAAAAAAAAAGAAAGCTACGCTAAAAAATTAATTTAAATCACTAAATTGACATAAATGAAGTTGGCTACATTCTGTTGTTTCTTAATTCTATTGGTCGAAAGAAAAAAAAAAGAAAATTTGAATCTTCAAGGAATCTTCCTAAAATTGAATAAATCTTCTGAATTAATTACGATAATTAATTCGATCCAGTTGATGTTAGATTATTATTTTACTCTTCCAATATCATTTCAATGGAGTGAACCAGCCAACTGAAATCCTAGTATCCCAAGAAAATGATAAAATATTATCCGAATTTCCTGGATCCAAGTGGATATAGTCCCGGTCACATAAATTGACAATTATATGGGCTTTGGCTACCCGCAGCAACAAGAGATCCAAATAAAATTTAGAATTAATAATAAAACCTTCCAAGGCATGAAATTTTTAAATGTCACTCCAGGTGACTAAGTCAAATCCTTTATACGTGGCAGGAAACGCAGCAAGAAAAAGGTTGGCATTTTAAATAAATTCAACAAAATAATCCTTGGGTTCGATCAAAAGATTTTTCAGATGAAGATCAATTACATAAATCCAGAAAATAAATCGATAAAATTCTTCAAATCAATAATCCAATATTTTTTTAGGTTAGGCGGCAAAATTCGAATTAGAATATTATGTTAGAAAATTCAATAAATCCTCTTCAGAGACTTCAAAATTAACAAACAGGTTACATAATTTAGACAGCAATTTCCAACTGTTCATTTTTTTTGGCGGTAAATTCAAAATTTTGGCAGGTTGAAATCCAGTTTAAATCATCAAATCCAAATTTAATCCAAAATTTCCAATAAAATCCAAATTCGTAATATTTTCCTCAATACATGCGTTGACTCGAAACAGGTTAACATAAATAGAAGGGGAATAATTAAAATTAAGTTCTAATAATAAATTAAATTTTGAACCAAGTCTTGGAATGTCGAACAATCATTGAGATCGGATTATTTTAATTAGAATAATTAAATTTGGAACAAAATTTTTATTTTAAACAAATTTAGCAATTAAATTAAATTGAAAGAAAAATCGGAAATTGATTTTTTTTTTTTTTTTTAAAATTTAAATTAAGCAACTTGTGAATTGTAAAATTCTTCTAAACAAATTATACAATGTCACATGACATTACTTTTAAAAATTTCAATTATTTATCGGATATTGCAATTATTTTCATCAATTTTCGTTATTTCTGCGATTTTTTAGTTATTCTCTTTAATTAAAATTTTTTAAGTAATTTTGTAATTATTTTTTTTTTAAACATATACTCTATAATTTTTTCAGTTATTTCTCTCAACTTTTATTGAATGTTTTCAATTTTTCATATTTAAATTATTTTCATCATAATTTAATTTTCTTTCTCAATCTTAAATTATTTTCAGCATATTTCAATTTTTTTTTTAATTTTGAATTAATTTTATCATTTTTCAATTATTTTTTTCAGCTGTTAATTATTATTCTCATTTTCTAAAATTATTTTCTAAGATTTTTAAGTATTTTTCTGAAAATTCAAATATTTTCTTTCATTTCTAATTATTTTCATTTGTTATCAGAATTTCAAATTTTGTTATTAATTATTCGTAAATTTCAGTTATTTTTAGCTTTCTTCCTGACTTTTCTCCAATTTTTAGTTTTTCTCATTTTATAAAATTAATTTCTAAAATTTTTTCAAGTAATTTTCTTAAATTTCTATTTTTTTTCTCCAATTTTTAATTATTTTTATTTGTTTTCATAGTTTCCAAAAAATCTTATTTATTATCGTAAATTTCAATTATTTTTAGCTTTCTTCCAGACTTTTCTCCAATTTTTAGTTTCTCTCATTTTATAAAATTAATTTCTACAATTTTTTCAAGTAATTTTCTCAAATTTCTATTTTATTTTCTTCAATTTTTAATTATTTTTGTTTGTTTTCATAATTTCCAAAAAATGTTATTAATTATTGTAAATTACAATTATTTTTAGCATTCTTCTAGACTTTTCTTTAATTTTAAGTTATTCTCATTTTCTAAAATTATTTTCTAAAATTTTTAAGAATTTTTCTACAATTCCAATTGTTTTCTTCAATTTTTAATTATTTTTATTTGTTTTCATAATTTTAAAATATGTTTATTAATTATCGTAAATTTCAATTACTTTTAGCTTATTTCTTCAATTCTTTTCTATAATTTTTATTTATTCTCTTTTTTTTTTAATTGATTTAAAAGATCTTCATGTATTTTCTTCAAATTTCAATTATTTTTTCTTTATTTAATTTTTTTCTTTAATCAAAATTTTTAAAGTAATTTTGTAATTATTATTTTATTTAAACTTATATTTTATGATTTTTTCAGTTATTTCTCTCAAATTTTAATGAATGTTTTCAATTTTTCATATTTAAATTCATATTTAAATATTATATTCATCATAATTCAATTTTCTTCCGCGACCTTAAATTATTTTCAGCATATTTCAATTTTTTTTTTCAATTTTTAATTAATTTCATCATTTTTTAATTTTTTTTCTCGATTGCTAATTATTATTCTCATTTTCTAAAATTATTTTCTAAGATTTTTAAGAATTTTTCTACAATTTCAATTGTTTTCTTCAATTTTTAATTACTTTCATTTGTTTTCATAATTTCAAAATTTGTTTATTAATTATCGTAAATTTCAATTACTTTTAACTTATTTCTTCAATTCTTTTCTCCAATTTTTAGTTATTTTTTTTTTCTAATTGATTTCTAAGATCTTCATGTATTTTTTTCAAATTTCAATTATTTTTTCATTATTTAAAAATAATTCTGTAGTTTTTTCAATTATCACGCTTAAATGTCATTTTTTTTACAACTTATCATTGTTTGTATCATATTTTAATTATTTTCGGCAAGTTATAAAATTTAAAAACATTTTTTAATTATTTTCCAAAATTTATTTCCTTCAATTTTCAATTATTTACATTTGTTTCATAATTTCAAAAATTTTTAACTATTTATCTGACTTTTCAATTATTTCATTATTTAAATTATTTTCTTCAATTTTCAATTACTTTCGTTCTTTTTCTCGATCTTTTTCATAATTGTCAAAAAGTTTTTACTTATTTCTCTTTAGTTAAAACTCGTTCTGTTCAATTTTAAATTATTTTTATCTTTTTTCATTTCTTTTCTCTATTTTTTAATTATTTTCTTTTATTATTATTATTTTATTATTTTATTTAATAAACTTCTGAAAGTTTTAAGTATTTTTCTCAAATTTTGTTTAACTTTCCTTTATTTAAAATATTTTTTGTAACTTGTTTATTTATTTTTTTTAATTTTAATTTATTTATCTGAATTTTTAACCATGTTTTTTCAATTTTCAATTATTTTCTTTAATTTTTCATTATTCAATTTTGTTTTAATTTACTTTTAAGATTCTCAAGTATTTTTCTTAAATTTTAATTATTTTCTTTATGTTTAAAACATTTTTATGATTGTTTAAATTACTTTTCCCAATTTTTAATTGATTTCATTATATTTTTTAATTAATTTGCAAAATTTGCAATTATTTTTTGCAATTCTTTTTAATTCAAAATATTATAAAGCTTGTCCTAAATAAATGTTTATTTTATTTCTATTAACTGATTTTTAAATATTATATTTAAAATATTGATTTTTTCTTATTAGATAAATAGTATTTACCGATTTTTTATATATACTATTATATTTTACAATTTGTAAAATGTATGAAAAATTAATCGCGCGCTTGCGCGCATTTTATTTTACTAGTTGTCTATAATTTGACTTTCCAGGTATATAGTATTCTATTCTTATTTATATAGATGCAGGAAATGAAAAAATAAAAAGTCATTAAATCTTTGAAATGGAGAAGTAGCTGCCATCTTCTTTGCATAAAATTCAACGCCTGGTTCGTAATTTTATTACTTTTTATATTTATATAAAAGAATCTGGAAAAAGACTTTCAACCTTACAAGCGGATGCACACCTTGATGGTTAATGTCAAATGAGTATATCTGCCACTTTTTACTTTAGTGTACATAATACGCAAAATTATGCAAAATCCATTTCCGTTTTCCGTAATCTTTCACTGTATACAACTTGGCAAAAAAGTCTGTATGCATTAGAGACGAATAGATATCTCTTGATATACATTCGTGGAGCATATTTATGCATTACGTTAACGAGGTCACGCATTTTAATGTATTTCATGCATGTGCACATTATATTTTAGTTATGCATAATAATATTTCGATTTGAATGGCATAATACTTCACTTCCATAAGTCATGTCAATAAATGCTAATATTAAATTCTAGCCATTAGTCGGGCATGTAAACATGATAAATTATGCACCATTTATGGCATAAATGTTATAATTAATTCTGTTTGAATATAAAGTTACAATAAAGATCTTTTACAGAATTTAAGGATTTCTATTTTAATAAGTTGGCTAGAAACTTGTTTTTAGTTTTTGTCAATTTATACTTTTTGCTTTGTAATCATATTGAGTTATTCTAAAAGAAAGATTGGTAAAGTTTCACAGATTTTAAAAATTTAATAAACTATAGTACTTAAGATAAAAAATGTTTTTTAAGGCAAAAAGTAAAAAGAAAAAAAAACGTTTAAAAAACAACAAACTTTTTGTAAAGAATCTAAGAAAATAGGAAAAAATTACAAAAAAAAAACAAGTCTCATAAAGAAAGAAAATCGGATAGAACTTAAGAAAATGTACAAAAAAACTAAAAAGTTTACAAAAGGCATTAAGAAATTCGTTTAAAATAAGTAACATATGTAGGTTTGAAAAATTGAGGGAATTAAGAAAAATACATTAAAAGAGCTTTGAAAAAAAAATCTTCAAATTTTATAAAAGATATGGAAAAATCCAACAATTTTTCAGGTTATCTGTTTTTTAGACTTTTATAAAAAAATAAAAAATTTTATTACTTGCTGTTTCAATCACAATTCTATTAAAATCTGCAGGTATTCATCTTGAAACGATTTTTTCTGTTCTCTGTTTTTGATGACTTTATTTTTAAAGGGGATTTTTTAAATTGACGCTTATTATTATTATTGTAAGTTAAAAAGAAAATTATTTTGTAAATACATGAATATAATTTTTTTAAATTAATGCCGAATTATTCTAAACAAGCAACATAAATTTTGCATTATTGTTGTTAATTTAAAACTGCAAATTTTTGATTTTTTTTTACAATTTTAAATTCAAATATAATGAAAACTGCGAAATTAAAAAATATATCTGAAAAATGACGAAATTTACAGTTGAAAAAAAAATTCGAAAAATAGCTACTCAATTACAGAATTAGAAAAAATTGTTTTAAAAAATAAAACAATAAATATTGAATTGAAACAAAATAGTTGAAAAATTATTAGAATAACTGTTGAAAATAATTGCAAATTGAACAACTGAATTGAAAATCGAGAAAAATAATTTATATTGAAGGAAATAATAAAAAAATGAGGAAATAAATAAAAAATTTAAAGAAACAATTTAAAAAGCAATTAAAAATTTAAGAAATAAATTAAAATTTGAAAAAATAATTAATAATTAAAAAAATTACAAAATGATAAAAATAATTGACAATTGGAAAAAAATCGAAAAATAATTATAATAATCGGCATGTAAACAAACAAAAATATTTAAAATTAATGAATAATAATACACAACCAAACAAAATAATTTAAAAATTCAAAGAATAATTAAAATTTTAAGATAATAATTGAAAATTGAAAAAATTGTAAATAATAATGAAAACTTGAAGAAAATATACGAAAAATTACGAAACTAATTGTCAATTGATAACAAAATTCAAAAAATGACTAGATTAATAGACAACTGAAAAAAAAATTGAAAAGATGCAACAAGAAATATTAAATTTAAAGAAAATAATTGCAAATTGAAAAATTAAGAAAATTATGAGAATAATTGTTGGAAATAATTGCACATTTAACAACTGGATTGAAAATCGAAAAAAATAATTAAAATTGACAAAAATAATTGGACATTGAAGAAAATAATTAAATATTGAATAATGGAATTAGAATTTAAAGATTATACTTAAAAATTAAACAAAAGTAATTGAAAAAAGCAGAGAATTAATTAATATAGAAGAAAAACAATAAAAACTGAAGAATGGAAATAAAAATTAATAAAAGAATTTAAAAGTTAAAGAAAATAATTGAACAATTGTATTCAAAATTAAA
The DNA here is from genome assembly GCA_037103525.1 of Ganaspis brasiliensis. Lineage (NCBI taxonomy): Eukaryota > Metazoa > Arthropoda > Insecta > Hymenoptera > Figitidae > Ganaspis > Ganaspis brasiliensis. The sequence goes on from JAZKLR010000185.1 coordinate 7,003,894, forward strand.
GAAATTTAATGATATTCAAAAAAAAAATAATAGAAAAAAGGAGATAATTTTTTAATATTAAAGCAAATAATTGAAAATTGGAAAGTGAAATTTAAATATAAAGATAATAACTAAGAATTAAAACGAATAGTTCTAGAATTAAATAATTGAATTACAATTTTAAAACAATTTTTATAAGTAAAAAAACTAATTGAAAAAATTCGAGAATTATTAAATATTGAAAAATTAATTAAATATTGATAAAAATAATTGAAAATTAAAGAAAATATTTAAGAATTGAAGATATAATTGGAAATTAAAGAATTACATAGAAATTTCAAGAAAATAATTGATAATTAAAAGAAAAATTACAATATGACGAAAATAATTAAATATTGACGAAAATAATTAACTATTAAAAAAAAATAATTAACAATTGAATAAAAATTCGAAAAATGTTGAGAATAAACGCATTCGAACGAAAAAGTTTTTAAAATGAATAAATAATAAAAAAATTGAATGAGAATAATAAACTGTCAATTGAAAACTGATGAAAATTATAAAAAAAATTGTAGAAAATAAATAACTATTAAAAAAAAATAATTAACAATTGAATAAAAATTCGAAAAATGTTGAGAATAAACGCATTCGAACGAAAAAGTTTTTAAAATGAATAAATAATAAAAAAATTGAATGAGAATAATAAACTGTCAATTGAAAACTGATGAAAATTATAAAAAAAATTGTAGAAAATAAATGAAAATTAAGGAATGGTATTGAAATTTCAGAAAATAATTAAAAATTAAAGAAATAAATTAAAAATTAAATAATTCAATTGAAATTTTAATAAAATACCTAGTTGATAATTGAAAGAAAAATTACAAAATTACTAAAATAATTACATATTAAAGAAATTACTTGATTAATTAAATTAATTGGAATCAAATGAGTTTAATTTGCTCATGCAATAAAAAAGAAGCATTTTAAGATCTAGAATACAAAATTCATTTAAAGAAAAAATTAAAATTAAAAAATTGTAGGAAATAATTGAAAATTACGAAAAATAATTAATAATTGAAGGAAATAGTTGAAAAATGACGAGAATAATTGAAAAACTAAATTAATAAATTAATGAATATAGAAGAAAACAATTGAAAATTGAAGAATGGAAATAAAAATAGAAGGATGGAATTAAACGTTAAAGAAAATTATTGAACTATTGTATTTAAAATTGAAGAAACTTAATGAGAATCGAAAAAAATAATAGAAAAAGGCGATAATTTTTTAATGTTAAAGGAAATAATTGAAAATTGAAAAGTGGAATTGAAATTTGAAGAAAAGAACTGAGAATTGAAGAGTACCTATAGTTCTAGAATTAAATAATTGAATTGGAGATTTAAAATAATTTCTATTTGTGAAAAAAATAATTTAAAAAGTCAGAGAATTATTGAATATTAGGGATTCAATTGAAATTTGATAATAAAATAATTGAAAATTAAATAAAATATTGTAGAATTGAAAATTGAAGAATATAATTAAAAATTTAATAAATAAATTGAAAATTAATGAATTAAATGAAAATTAAAGAAATAAATGAAAATTTCAAGAAAATAATTGACAATAAATTAAAAGAAAAATTACAATATGACGAAAATAATTAAAAATTGAGGAAAATAATTAACGATTAAAAAAATAAATTACAATTAAAAAAAATTCGAGAAATGTTGAGAATAATGGGCATTCGAACAAAAAAATGTTTAAAATTAATGGATAATCATAAAATTGAAGGAGATTAATAGTAATATATGTTATATATTATATATTATATATATATATTATATATATATTAATATTAAATTCTAGAAAATGCTGGAATTACTCTTATATTGAATAAAATAATTGAGAAACGAAAAATGTAATTGAAAATTGAAGAAAATAATTGCGAATTGAATACAATAATTAAAAATTAAAGAAATAAATTGAACATTAAAGCATGAAATTGAAATTTCAGGAAAATAGTTCATGATTTAAAGAAAAATTACATAATGACTAAAATAATTAAATATTAAAGAAAATTATTAAGAAATGAAGAAAATAATTGACAATCCAAAGGGAAATTCGAAATCTGTCGAGAATAATCGATAACAGAACAAAATAATTAAACAAAATTGAAGAATAATTATAAAGTTTAAAGAGAATAATAATTTATGGAAAAAATTATAGATTTATTTATTAATGAAATTAAAATTATTTGAACTAATATTCATAAATTTAAATTTTAATCATTTTAAATGCATTTTTTTAAAAGTATCTGATTCAAAACAAAATATATCTAATTTTTTTACATATTTTTAGATCCTTTTGCGAATTCTTGGGTTTTTTTCAAGATTACTAGACACCCCATTTTAAAATTTTGCAAAAATTGCAAAAAAAACCACATTTTTGAAAACACGATTTTTGAACATGTTTTTCCCATGTTAAAAATGCAACTTTTAGGAAATATCAACCTAATTGTCTTTTACTTGTTAAAGTATTTAATATACTATTTTTCAATAATATAAAAAATAACACATTGATTAAAATATTCTTCTAAACAAAACAAAAATGAAAGTAATTCTATAATCAAAAAATTAGTGATCAGCAATTACCAGTTAACTGATTCATTGATAAAGCTCGGTTAGTCGTTAGTTCATTAAAAGCTTCCATGTCAATTACACGAAACAATTAAATGTTCTTTAATTTAATTATAATTTGATGGCATTGAATTGAATTGAAATTCCGTATAATTTTGGATTTTGGGAAATCAGCATTTTAGCCTTATTTCAATATATGAAAATCGTGAATAACACTCCAGTGAATTTCGAGTACCTTCTGCGGTACACGATTATCGTTTGGCGGCAAATTAACGACAAATTCGGGATTTGTTGCCGTCATTTGATATCGTCGAGCGAAATTAAGCAAATGTTGGCAAACACCTACTATTATTTATCCTAGGAAAAATTGGCAGTGCACCAAATCTCTCGACCAATTTCGATTTGCCTTATTATTATCGAGATACATTTTTCCTAATACAAATGTTACAAAAAAATTTCATAAAAGTGTTTCGAAAAAAATTACGACCCTTACATAAATATATATATATAAATAAGTTTCTCTGCGCTACTTCCTCCATCATATTTTATCATTATTTTATCGCTTTTTCTTCATTAAAAGTTCCGAGACATAATGCCAATTAAACGAGACCTATTAGAGAATGTTTCCCGATTTTGCAGAAATGGAATATAAAAATTAATAAATGTATAAATAAGCCGGGAAAACATGCTTTATCGTGTGATTTGTAGTAAATCCACTTTTAAGTTATGTTCCTTAATACGAAAATATCTTGTGGACGTGAAATGCTTAGAAAAATGTGAAGAAGGAAAAAAATAAGGGCTAGTCTGATAAAATCGTATTAAAGCATTAGAGAGACTATAAAGGTCACTAGAAAAGAATATAGAGATAGAGGTGTGAAGGGGGAGGCGATGACCTGGGAATGAGAAAAAAAAAAGAAGAAAAAGTAGTGATAGAAGAAACGGTTGGCAACCCTGACACAGAGGAACAGAAGAGAGTGAATAACTTCGTCTACGTGACTTCTTTGGTCGTGACGAAAGATTGATGCGCTCCTTTCGTCACCGCAAGACCTTACAACCCCCTTTTTCCTCAACTTCTTCACTTTATAGCCTAACAAAGGATTACCGGCTACAATCCTTTCATTAAAAATATATTCTCTCCCAAAACCTGAATTATACTCCAAAAATCAAATAATCGTAAATCAATTTAAATCTTTATAAATTACAAAACTAAAGCACACAACAAAAGACAATTTTTTTATTGCATATTTGCAGAACAAAAGCTTTGTTGGTTGAAACAAACTTTTTTGTTGATATACCAGCAACAAAATTCTTTTGTTGAATTTTTTTGTAATTTCAGCAAAAAATTTAGTTGGTACAACAGAACTTTTTTAAGCTTAACAAACAATCTGTTGGTTAGGTATAAAAGATATTAAATAAAAAAGAAAGTTAAATGCAAAATAGTCGAAAAAAATTGAAAAAAATGATCAATTTCTACAAAAAAAATTTATTGAAGTTCTAAAATAGCGGAACATACTTCAGAATATACACCTCAATTTTTCCAATTAATAACTAGAATTATCAACCCTTAAAAACTACGCCAAATGAAAGTAATCGAAAAAAAATTTGAAAAAAATTATTAATTTCTATAAAAAAATTCTAAAATACTGTAACATACTCGGAAATATTTCTCCTAATTTTTTCAAAAATTAAGGGGCATATTCTTGAGTATATTCAGTCATTTTAGAAATTTAATAAATTCATTTTCTAGAAATTGATAATTTTTTAAAATCTTTTTCGACTATTTTCCTCAGGGGTTGTTTTTAGGGGATGATAATTCTGGTTATCAATTGGAAAGATTAGGGAGCATATTGCTGAGTATTTTTCGCCATTTGAGAACTTCATTAGAATTTTTTTGTCGAAATTAATCATTTTTTTCAAATTTTTTTTCGATTATTTTCTTTTGGCATTGTGACCTTATAATTTTTGTGACTTAATAAAATATTTATATTTAAATAAATATTATACTTACTCTGAAAATACAATTAATTTAAGATCACACTTGATCCAATTTTAAGAAATTTGCCAGGGCGCCAGATCTTTCCGAAGATCAAACGAAATATCAAATTTAAAATCAAATTTTGGATCAAATACAAAAGAAAATAATTGGTTAACTCAGTTCCTTTCTGGTTAAGACAGAGGGGGTGGTTCAAAATTTATAAATATAAAATTATTAATTACATCAACTTACTTAGGAAATGAAACAAAGAAGAAAAATTTAATGCATATATTTAAATAGTTCAATATTAAAAATACAAATGTAAATTCTTTCTAAATTCTAAAATTAGAATTTATACAATTCAAAATTAAATTATATTTCGAGGTACAATTATGCGAATTTTTACAAAGTTGTTGAAATATTTAAATTGGGAAAAGAACAAAATTATAAATCGGCGAAATAGGGAAATTAAATTGCTCTTTTGACCAAAAATTCCAAAATTAGGAGAACTAAGTAAAGTTAGGGAATTGGACTAAACACGATTTTAAATTTACTAATTATTTCGGAAATTAAAATCAAAAGGAAAATATTTGACAAAATCAATCAAATTTCATTAGAGTTAACAAAATTTATTTAATCTAAGAAATCAAGCAAAAAGAAATTAAATTTAAATAAGAAAAACTTCCTTAAAATTTTCAAATTAAATCTCACCTGAAATTCAGAAGAATCACGCAATCCAAAAATAGAAATTTAAGAATCTTCTTTTTGACACAACATAAAACACTAGTTTAAATAAACTTAATAAACGGGAGAACAAATTAAATGAATTGATTTAAATACTTTAAATTGAAGGAAAAAACAAATCAGGACTAATTTAATAAAATTTATCGGAATCAAATTCGACGATGTTAATCCTCTGCAAGCTGCCAAACGAAAGAGGTCGAGTCAAGTTCTATCTTCACGACATAAGCTTCCATGGTAACCAAAATTATTGATTTTCGATTTTCTTTTATTTCAAACATCTGAACTTTTAATAAAATAAATGAATGACATCCTGGTAGACTAAGTTGGTTTTGACTTGAACGTAGCTAAAATAGGTCGAAACAATATATCTTGACAAAAGACGATCTAATTTAAATTTGAAAATAAATTTAAATTCTCTTCTGAATTGATAATTTCAATGATTAAATCCATTCGGTCCAATAGATGCTGAATTAACGTCCTTCCTCTCCTAAAATATCTTTAAACAGGCTGACTTAAGATTCTTAAGTGAAAAAATTCAATAAATAAAATCGCAGCATCAAAATATGAACGATAATTTCAGGGCTTGATAGCTATAGAGGTCCTTACTTGCAAGTGGCGAGCCAAAGATCGACAATAAACCTTCTCAAAACAATGGTTAATTACTGAATTCCACTCCAGGTGAATAAGTTAATTAGGATTTTACAAAGGAACCACGTCAAAATCCAGTTAGCATTTCAAAAACCATCCAATAAATTCTGAGGTACGACCAGAAGGATAAATAGAATGTTGATTGGATTGTTGGATCAGCAAACAGGGAATTTTGAAGGATTTGTTGATTTTTCGCTAAAAGCCGACAACAATTTTCTCCGAAGTTGATCCAAATTCATGAGAAATAAACAAAATTTACAAAATTAGTTCTAACTTAATTTCAAAAGACAATTATTTAATCTTGGAAAATTCGTGCAACTTCCAAGAGTTCATTTTCAAAATTTCAAAATAATCAACTTGTGACTTGCAATGTTCTTGCAACGTCACTGCGTAGTTTTTAAGGGTTGATAATTCTGGTTATCAATTGAAAAATTAAGGAGTATATTGCTGAGTATGTTCCGCCATTTTAAAACTTTAATAAAATTTATTTGTAGAAATTGATACTATTTTTCAAATTTTTTTTCAAGTATTTTTGTTAGGTGTTGTTTTTAAGGATTTGATAATTCTGGTTATCAATTGAAAAATTAAAGGGCATATTCCTGAGTATGTTTCGCTATTTTAGAACTTCAATAAAATTTTTTTGTCGAAATTGATAATTTTTTTCAAATTTTTTTTCGACTATGTTTGTCAGGTGTTGTTTTTAGGGAATAATAACTCTGGCTATTAATAGGAAAAACTAGGGGGCATATTGCCGAGTATTTTCTGACATTTTAGAACTTCATTAGTATTTTTTTGTAGAAATTGATAATTTTTTTCTTATTTTTTTTCGATTTTTTTGTATTGCTGTAGTTTTTAAGGGTTGTTAATTCTAGTTATCAATTTGAAAAATAGGATGCCTGTCCCTGAGTATTTTCCATCATTTCTGAACTTGGTTAGAAATTCCAAAACCCGCAAAAAACAACAAAACCTACCCCAAAAACCCCCATGTAACTAGTTTTATCCGAATACGATAGATTTTTAAATTTTTGTATTCGACATATTGGATCCGCCATTTTGAATTTCTAAACTGAAAGTGAATTTGGATTCAGCAAGTCAAAATAAATTGAATATTATAATATATATATATATATATATATATATCTGGGTAACAATAACCGCACAATGACAGATCGATTTTTAGAGGTTAGGTTATAGACTTTTGTTTGATTTTGCTTTTTTTATGAATAAGTTTGAAAAATGTTTTACAACTATAGTTTTTACTCTGAAACAGAAGCATTTTTAAGTAACAAATGTTTATTATTTGCTTAAACTATTAATTAAATTAGAATAAATTAACTTTCTATAAGAATTTATTTTTGGTAAAGTTTTTTTAATAACATTCTTTAAGCACTTAATGAAAAAGGATCACACACAAAAATTATTGGTTCTACATATATTTTTTACATTTATATATATATATATATCAATAAATAAAGAGTGTGCTTGTAATTTTAAAATTCTCAAATTTATAACATAAAATCGTACGGTTCCGTGGATTTGTCCTTAAGCTTACTATTTTTTATTATCATTTATTACTATCTAGTATTATTATCATTTTTCCTTAAAAATTATGTTCGATTTACTTGGAATAAAGTCAAATTCGTTTTATATTCACAAAAGTCAAAAATAATAATAGAATTAAATTTAAGGGTCAATTCAAGAATTGCCAAATCCTTTCTTGAGATTTTCAACTACTAGAAACAGAAATCGATAACGGCTTCCAATTATTGGGGACTTATCTCAAACCTATAGTGAAGAGCCCCTAGGAATTTGGTCTTTGACGTTCTCTGTATAGCTCTAATCTTTCTCCTTTGATTAATTAAAGCACTAATGCACTTGTGGTTTGTGTCACAAAGTTCATTGTTTAAGGAATAAAATTCGCTGCAGTTCTGTGCTAATTATTCTAAATTAAAATAAAAATCGCCTAAATATTGAACGAATCCAAGAAAATTACGTGAATTCCGACTCAAAAGGGACTTAAAACAAAATGCAAAAAATATCAAATAAAAGTATAAAATTTAATTAGATATGGAGACTAAAATCTAACTAAAATATAATTTTTTACTAGGGGAGAGTCGGACAAAATTCCTATAGTAAAGTTTGGAGCAAAATGAAAAGCATTTAATTACAGTTTTGAAAAATATAAACCATCACATATTTAGAAAACAACCTTTAGGAATATAATAAGGTAGTTTGTTTTAAGTACTTATTTCAGAAAAAATAGAACAATAATTATTTAAATTTTGATGTCGAAATTTGCCAATTTGACTAAAGACAGGGTAAAAAACATAATCTTTTTATCATAAAACTAAAGTTTCAATCCAAAGAAGTCCGACAAAAAATAGAAATAAAATCTATAACAAATAAATAAAGCTTCTACAATTATAAAATAACTTACAAAAGTAAATTAAACACTGTAATAAATTACAAAAATATCTGTTTGCTTCAAAATAGCGTGAGTTTTAAAAAGAAAACGAAAATTTTGACATTCAATGCCAAATGTGACAGGTTAATCCGCCATGATTCTTTATAGTCACGTGACTCACGTAACTTTCGCAATTGTGTGTATTTTTTCTGCGCATGCGCACTTCTTTCGATTCATCCTGCGCTTATTTAAAATCATGTTTTAGAAATATATTAAAAATGATTCTTTAATGCACAATTATTATAATTATTATTAATATAAATGCAATAATTAATATAATTAATTTGTTAAATCACTGATTTTCTATGCAAAAGCAATACCAACTTGACATTTAGTTTTTACATCTAAATATACGTTTATAAATTGAATCAAAGTGTTTAAAGTAAGCTAAATGTTTAAGGATTAATTTAGAATAAAAATTATACACCTTTGTGATGAAGAAGTATATATTTTCTGAAATTTAAAATTAAAAAAATTATCGTTGGAAAGCATCATTTTCACAATCTATAATAATAATCCGCAAGATTCATTCATTCTTTCATTCATTCTCGCCTGTCCGCACCTAAAGTTTGTCACATTTAACTGCATTTACAGAAAATAAATTAATTAACATATAGTTTACCCTAAAATATTGAACTAAAATTTCCATACACTAAAATTTTTAGTAAATTAAAATTTAATTCTATCAATAAAAATTAACATGAAATGTTCTTGTGATTAAATTAATTGATATTTAGATCATTGGAAATTGAGATCACTAAAATTTTAAAATAATTATTTTTAATGAAAATCTAAATTAGTAATTAAGAATCAATATATATATTTAAGTTTTAATTTATTGAAGTTTGAATTCATCTACATTTTTATTGGTTATAAGGCTTTTCATTAACTAAATTTTAATCGATCCTTGCGTTTTTATTATTCTGATTATTAATAACTAAACATTTAAACTTTTCACAATTTTAATTTTTTGTAAATATAAATTTCATTTCATTTCAAATTCCATTAGACCCAATTTTCATCGATTCAAATTAGAATCTAAATTATTATTTTCAAAATTTGGACTGAGTAAAGCTTTAATATACAATGAAATTTTTTTGTATAATTTGAAGTTTTTATATAATGCAGTTAATATTTAAAATAATTTAAATATGTATTATTGGATTTTGAAAATATGTAAAGTTGATAATAGTTCAAATTTGTATTAATTAAAATTTTTGTTAATTAAGATTTAAATAATTAAAAGTTTAAAATAATTGAAGTTTATTAATATTAAAATATGAGTAACTTTGTAATCCCTATACTAATTAAAGTTTAAATCAATTTAAAACCGTGTAAATAATATTAAGTTTATATATGTTAATTTGTAAATGAAGGAGATTAAAATAATTAAGTAGGTATTTTAAAAAAAATTAAATATTATTCTTAAGACTTTAGTAAATCAAAATTTGAATTAATCGAAATTAAAATAAATTTTAGTCAACATTTCGTTGCAACTGTTTTAAGTTTGGAACTATTTTAAATTTGAAAAAACTAAAACTTGAGTTGTTAGAACTTTTGAAGAATAGAAATAATCCTCAATAGATAATAATAATTCTACATAATAGTATCTAAAATATTAAGTTTATTTAAATAACAAATATTTCATTAAATTATTAATCTTATTTGTACTTGCAAAAATTTATAGTAGTAAATGTCCAGAAACAATTCAATGTTTTTAAATGTTTATGTTGCTATAATTTTCAACAGTTTTCAATATACAATTATTCTCTTTAAATGTTATAATTGTTCTTTAATTTTTGTAGATATTTTGTTCTGTTGTTGATTATTCTCGACAAATTTTAAATTTTTCTTTCAATTGTTAATTCTTTTTTTTTAATATTTAATTACTTTCGTCATATTGTAATTTTATTTTTAAATTATCAATTATTTTCTTGATATTTCCATTAAATTTTTTAATTTCCATTTATTTTCCACAATTAAATGTATAATTTTCATCAGTTTTTAATTGACAATTTATTATTCCTTTTTAATTTTATGATTATTCATTAATTTCAAAAAAACAATTTCTATTACCGATTATTCTTATTTTCTTTATTTCTCAAATATTTTCTTTAATTTTCAATTATTTTTATCGATTTTCCATTAATTCCTATATATTCAATAATTCTAGGATTTTTTTAATTACTTTTTTCACTCATCAAAATTGTTTTAAAATTGCAATTCAATTGTTATTTCAATTATCGCCTTTTTTCCATTATTATTTCGATTATCATTAAGTTTCTTTAATTTTAAATTTAATTGTTCAATTATTTTCTTAAAATTTTAATTCTATTCTTTGATTTTTACTTCTATTCTTTAATTTTTAAGAATATTACTTAAATTTAAATTCAATTTATTAATTTTTAATTGCTTTCTTCAATTTTTAATTTTTTTTTTAATTTTAATTATTTTTTTCGATTTTTAATCCAGTTGTTAAATGTGCAATAAATTCCAACAATTATTCCTTCAATTTTCTTAATTTTTCAATTTGCAATTCTTTTCTTCAAATTTAATATTTCTTGTTTAACTTTTTCAATTATTTTTTTCAGTTGTCTATTAATCTAGTTATTTTTCAAATTTTGTTTTTTAATTGACAGTTATTTTCGTTATTTTTCACATATTTTCATCAATTTTGTAATTATTCTCGTCATTTTTCAATTATTTCTTTATTTTCTTATATTAATTATTTTCCGCAATTTTCAATTATTTTCTACAATTTTTTCAATGTTCAATTATTACCTTAAAATTGTATAATTATTCTCTGATTTTTTAAATGATTTTGTTCGGTTGTGTATTAATCTAGACATTTTTTAAATTTCGTTTTCAATTGTCGAATATTTTCGTCATTTTGTAATATTTGTTCCAGTTACCAATTATTTTATCAAATTTTAATTTAATTCTTAAATTTTCAATTTCTTTCCTCAACTTTTTATTATTTTCTTCAATTTCAATTATTTTTTTTTTTTTCGATTTTCAATCCAGTTGTTCAATTTGCACTTATTTCAAACAATTATTTCTATGATTTTTCAACTATTTTGTTTAAATTTAATATTCATTGTTTAATCTTTTAAACTATTTCTTTCAGTTGTGTAATTCTGTAGTTATTTTTCGAATTTTTTTTCGACTGTTAATGATTTTCGTCATTTTTCAGATATATTCTGCAATTTCGTAATTTCTATTATTTAAATTTGCAAAAATTTAGTTTTAAATAATCAACAACAATGCTAGTTCTTTAATAAATTCTTTAATAATAAACCGATAAACATGAAACTTTATAGAAATCATCTTTACCTTAATATACTTCATTAATAGAAACAATTATGTTTAATATTTATTTTTGGCCAAGTTATTAACGATTGCCAATTTACCCAATTAGGCATTTTACCCTGCTCTCCCCTACAACTTTGTAACAAGATTAAATATTAAAAAACTTTACTCATATATAATACAATTAACGAATAATAACTTTTACAGTGAAAAATATAAAAAGTAAAAATTATAAAAACTTAAGTTCAGAACTCTATAAGAATCCTTATTCTGATAATGAAAATAATTTATTAAAACCAAATTATCCCTGTTTAAACTGGCCAGGAACTAAAATACAGCGTGAATTGTATTCGAGTGATGTCCAATTTTCATAAAAAATTTCCAGTTTCACAATTGGAACGATCCACTGCAGTGAAGCGAATAAAAGAAAATTAGCAAAAAGTGCAGAGCAATTTAGTTTTATCTCAAAGGATCACGAGTGCAGGACAGTAATTTTTCCGTTGAAAGGAAGCTACATTTTCAAAGCTTTTTCGAAAGTAACTGATCATTATTCATTCTTTGTTAAACAGAATGAAATTGAACAAGGCCAAAAATTATTTTTACTATTCTCGCAAAGAGAAGAATGTCAGGTGTATATATATGTATATATTTATTTTTTATTTAGAAAGAGAAAAGTGAATAATTTATTTTTAAAATACCTAACGAACCGTTGTCAAGTTTCGAGCGTTCAGGTGCTGCATGGCTGTAATGCATAGTTTAGTTTCTCATGAAACTGGAGGTCGACGCCAGCCAACATACCAAAGAATAACAGAAAGCAAAATAATTCTTTGCATTCGTACTTTTTGCCTCCTTTGTTTGCCGCAAGTGAAGTCCCACAGAAGGCGAAAGGTCTCATTCCATAACCCTGTTATTATTTTATGTATACGAACGCAGGAGAGCGGAAAATTCTCTTTTATTATACACTTTACTCAGTCGTGTTTTACATTTTTAATTGAAGTTGAAATTTTATTAGGTAAATAATAGTTATTCCTTTCAAATTGCCTTCCATACGTTCAGAAACCAAGTTTTTTTCTCAAATTTAACTTTTTAAAAATTTTCCATTATCATAGTTATTCTGAATTTTTTTCAAAAATATCCACTTTCTACAGTTTATACTCTTCACGTTTTTAAATAAATTGCTTCAATTTTTAATTTTTCTTGATGAGTTATATTAATTGCATCTTCAATTACTTTACCCAATATTAGGGTGGTCCAAAATTGCACGAAATTTTTTTTAATGCTTTACTCCTAACCCAAAAAAAGTTTCAAAATCCAGAAAAAAACACCCTTATTTTTTTAAATCGGGCAATATTTAGGGGTGGCTCAAACCCCTTGAAAAATCCCATTTGTTTTACATGGAAAAAACGTACTTTTTCCTAAATTCGCTAAAAAATCACAAAAAACATCAATACAGGAAATCACATCATCAGAAGTCTTTAAAACACAATATTCCATAATTTAGTCATTAATAAAATTGTTTATATTAACTATTTTTTATAATAAACAACTCCCATAAATGTAAAAAAATAAAATTTTTGTTTGTTATAAATAATTAAATACAAAGAAGTTTTAGAGAATAACTCTGATTCTCTTTCTAAGTTGAAAATAAAAAGTGTTTATAGTTTGTTACAAAAATCTTTTTTTTTAATAGTTTTTTGAACAAAATATTTTCTATTAATACAATTAATACAATTTTCTATAAAAATTTCATTTATTTTAAACTTTTATTGATATGAAATCTTTATTTTTAATTTTTCTTTAAACAATACGAAATTCGATTAGTAACAAACCATTCTCAAAAATTTCTATTAATTGTAAATTTTAATTTTTCCAAATTAAAAAATTCCCAACTTCTATTAATCCAAATTCAAATTATGTCAAACTTCAATTTTAATCAAAATTGCAATGTATCCAAAGTTTTAAGATTTTTAATTTAATTCAATTTGTAAAAGTGAAAAATTGAAATAATTTGAATTCCCTACATTAGGAATTAAAATAAAAATGAGTTTCTTTTATTTCAATCTTTAACTTTTAAAAAGTGAATTAAATTAAAAATTTCAAACTTAATTTTATTAATACGAATTCCAATTGTTTTAAATTTTAATTAGTACACTCTAAAAACAAGTTTTATTGTATCTGTGGCACAAAAAGTGAGATATGTAGAAATTAAGAATTATTCAAATTTGAATAATAATAATAAACTTCAATTATTATTTAAAACTTTTAATAGTTCAAGTTTTAATCAATTCATGTTGAAATTATTGTAAGCTTATAAATATTTTTTAATTTTAACAATGCATATTGAAATTGGGAATTTCAAACTTCAACCAGTATTAAAATCTTCAAATTATAAAAAATGGGTATTATAGTATCAAAACTTAAATCAATCCAAACTTTAGGATTACAATTTTCACTATTGAAGTCTAAAAATATTTTATAATATTGGAAACAATGGAACTTGAAATCATTTGAAAATTTAAAAACTATTAATTTCAACTTCTAGAAATTTGTAAATTTCAAATCGATTCAAACTTATAGGTATTTAATTCAAACTTTGATCAATTAATGCTTCAATTTACCGATTCTAAATTTTTTTATTGATGCAGACTTTTTTTCCTAAGAATTATTTGAAACAATTTAAAATCTTAATTTCCAAAAATCGAAATATCATTCAACTTAAACTTCTACGCTTAAAATTTTAAGGAATTTTTATATCCACCGAATTAAATATATTCAGTTTAACAAATATAAGTCTACCAAAAAATAAAAATAAATTATAAAGATGGCATTTAAAAGCCTTAAAAAAATTGGAAAATTGTGCTCGCTTTTTTCAATTTAATTTCATGATATCTCATTTTTATTCTTATACTTATGTTATATTCCATAAAATTATAATTAAATCGTCGAATATATATTAGAAACATTAAATTATTTCGAATTTATTTATACATATTTTTTCATGAATTTACATATTATGTTTAAAGTGTTGTAAATCTTTATTAAAAACTGTAAAGTAGGTTAAAGTAAAACACGCATTTATATTTTCATACACTATTGTTAAAAATAAAATATAAATATTTATTACTTAATTTAAATTTTAAATTCCGGAGAATTAATAAATAAATAAACAAAAAAACATCCATAGGTGTGAATTAATTTTGATTTATTAAAATTTGTTACAAATTAATAAATAGAAACAAATATTAAAAAATAAATCAGATTTTCATCCCCAGTTAAAAATAAAAAATGTTATACTATGTTACAAAAAGTAAGAATATTTCTTTTTTAATAATTTTTTGAACAAAATATATTTAAACTTCTATGTAAACTTAATTTATTCCAAATATCTTTTGATAATAAGAATTCCTTATTTTTCAAATTTCTTTACGAAATTCAATTAATAACAAAACATTCTTCAAAATATCTATCAATATTTTTGATTTTTCCAAATTAAAAAATACCAAACTTCTGTCGATTTAAATTGAAATTATTTCAAACTTGAATTAACCAACATTAAAACATAACTAAAGTTTTACCTTTATAAATTAAATTAAAATCAATCTTTTAAACTTCATTTTATTATTACGAATTTAAATTGCTTCAAACTTTAATAATTAGTAACTATGAATTATTCAAATTTTAATAATAATAAACTTCAATTATTTAAAACTTTTAATTGTTCGAATTTGATCAATTCAGGTTAGAATTATTATGAACATTAAATATTTTCAAATTCTAACAATGCATATTTTAGGTATTTCAAACTTAAACCTATATAATTATAAAAATTTATAGAAATTTGGAAATTTTAAATCAGTTCAAAGTTTAATTTAATTCAAACTTTAATCAATTAATATTTCAATTTCTCGATTCTAAATTCTTTTGTTAATTCAAACTTCTATTAATAAAAAGTTATTTTTCTTTAATTTTATTTCGTTATTTTAAGTATTTGATTTTTGTAGTCAGTGTTTTTTTGTGAACATTTTGGGATCCTTGATCTGGATTTTAATGAATTATTAGCCTCACGGGCTTGGCAAATCTGTAATATATGTAGTGAAAACTAATATTTCAGTCAATCTTATTTTTTGTTCTTCCAATTGAACTGATTAAAATTATAATTGATCCTAATTTGAAACCTTTAATAAAATTAGAAATTAAATAAGTTTAATAATTTACCAATAAAAATAAGCATTTTGAGATAAAAAATACAACATTTATTTGGAGATATTTAATTATTTATTTGGTACGTATTTTTATTTCAAATAGGGAAGAAAGTTCTAAATTAAAAAAAAAAGAAAGAAAATGATTAAAAGAGGAATAAATTATAAGAAAGGCATTTAAAAGTCTTAAAAAATATTTGAAAACAGTGCTCGCTTTTTCCAGTTATATCATGATATTTCATTCTTTATTCTTATTTATATTGTCTTTTTTAGAAGTAATTAAAAAAATGAAAATTTAGTATAAAAATTATTCATATATTATTATAAATTATAACATAAAATATTCATTAATATTCTTATTAAGTTTAAAATTTTTTGAATCTTTATTAAAATCTGTAAAGTAGCTTTAAATATGACACGTTTGTATTGTAATACATTATTATTATTAAAAATAAATTATATACATTTGTCAAATGATTTAAAATTTAGATTCAGGAGAATCAATAATTAAATAAATAAAATTAGAAATCTTATAATTAATATAAAAATACATTTTTTCAAAAGTTATTGATTTAAAACAAAAAAACATCTATAATGCCAAACTTCAGGTGCGGACAGAATGAAAGAATGAAAGAATGAAGTTTGCGATTATTATTATTAATAAACCTAGCGAATTATAGTTTTCTCTGACTCTGTTATTTTTTTATATTTAAAACAATAACATATACAGTAAAATTAACCAAATTAAACATTTGCTATGGTTTAAACAAATTCTTTACAAATGCACCTAGAAAGACATACCTTTTTTTTGTTAATTTATAATTTTTATCCTAAAATTGCTAATAATTATTAATTCTTTGCAAATGCATGTAGAAAGTCACAACTTTCTTTTAATTTTATAAATTAATGGACTCTGATTAGAAAAAGAAAATTATTTACTATAGGCCATTATTTATTAATTGTTTAAACAATTTTTTATTGTTAATTTGTAATCATTATTCTGAAACTCCTAATGAATTGTAGCTTTTTTAAATTTTTAAATTTTTTATATTTAAAACCCAATGATATTCAGCCAAATTAACCACAACCAACACTTAAATTTTTTAAATAAATTATTGTTTTTAATTGTTAATTCATTTAAAATACACCTAGAAAAACACAAATAATTTCTAATAAAACGATGACAAACAGCAAAATGATAAAAACACTCAATACATGAAGGTCATATCTAAGAAAAGTTAAAAAAAGAACAACAATTATTTGTTTAAACAATTATAAAAAATAATTCATAATCAGTGTTTTTTTATTTTTAATCAGAGACCATTAATTTGTACAATTTAGAAAAAAACTTGTGCCTTTCTAAGTGTATTAGTAAAGAATTAACAATTACTAATAATAATCTGTACAAACAGCTTTAAGTGGTGGTTGTGATTAATTTTTTTGATTATCTTATTATTTTCAATATACATAGTTAGTAATAAAGTAAAGAAAACTACAACTAGCTAATATAAGTATTTAAAAATAAAAGTTATGAATTAAGAATAATAAATTGTTTAAAACAATTAATAAACAATAACTTACAGTCTGTTATTTTTGTTTTTTTTTAACCAGATCGCATTAATTTGAAAAATTAAAAAAAGAATGTAGCTTTGTAGGTTAATTTGTAAAAAATGAGTAATTATTAACAATAATTGTAAACATTCCTTACTTGACAATATTGAACAATTTTGTTCAAAAATTCTGTACAAACTATTAATTAGTAATTAAAAAGAATGTCATTTTTGTGCATTTATAGAGGCTGTTTGTAACCCTTTAAAACATAGATAATATTAACAATTTCATAAATAAATTATGGAATATTGTTTTTAACGACTTTTCCAGATATGATTCCCTGTATTTAAATTTTGAGTGATTTTTGACAATTTTATAACGAATTTACGAAACAGAGCCTTTTTCCCATGTAAAATGTGAAAATGGCCCTTGCCCTCCCATTATAATAATTATATATAATTTTTTAAATAGATGTTTTTTTCTTTTAAAATTTTAAATCATATTGCACATTTTTAAAATGTTCTCAAATTTTAAAATTATAGCAATTTTAATTTCTTCAAATTTCAGTTAATGTGAACTTGCATTGATTAAAGTTCAACTAAACCATGTTTCAAATATATACTAAATTTAAATTTTGAACTATTTTTATCATTTTTAATTATTTATTATTTTCTGCAATTTTTAATTCATTGAATTATCTTTAAATTGTTTCCCAAAATTATAAATTTACCTTCCTCAAATTTTAATAATTTTGTTTAGTTTTTTCACACACTTTTTCAAGTTTAATTATTTCTCGCTTAAAATTAAAAAATCAATTTAGTTATTTAATCCTAAACTTTATATTATTCATAGCAAATTATAATTAATTTTTTTAATTTACCACTATTTTTTTCATTTTGCAATTATTACCTTCAAATTTTAATCATTTTTATAATTTCAGAATTAATTTCCTGAACTTTAAAATATTTCAAATAATTATTTTATTCAATTTTCATTTCATTTTATTGTTTTGCAATAATTTTCTTCATTTTTTAATATTTTAATTATTTTTCGATTAATTTCCTAAATTTTTTGTTATTTTCACAAATTTAGATTATTGTTACCAATTTTCCACATTCTAACCAATTTTTCAATTATTTTCTTTTGCTTAAAAATAAATTTTGCAATTCTTCTATTATTTTCTTCAATTTCTAATTATTTTTAATATTTTGGCATAACTTTCCAAAATTTCAATTATTTATCTGAAATTTCAATTATTATCATCAATTTTCTATTATTTCTGCGATTTTTTTAATGATCGTCTTTAATTAAAAAATTTTAAGTAACTTTGTAATTATTTTCCTTTTTTAAACATATACTCTACGATGAATTCAATTATTTCTCTTAAATTTTATTTACTGTTTATTTTTCATATTTAAATTATTTTTATCATATTTCATTTTTTTTCTCAATCTTAAGTTATTTTCAGCATGTTTCAATTTTTTTTTTCAATTTTGAATTATTTTCCTGGATAGTTAATTATTATTATCATTTTCTAAAATTTATTCTTTTATAAGATTTTATGTATTTTTTTTAAAATTTCAATTATTTTCATCAATTTTCCATATTTTTCTGTGATTTTTTTAATAATTCTCTTTAATTAAGAAATTTTAAGTAACTTTGTAATTATTTCCTTTTTTTAAACATATATTTTAGGATTTTTTCAATTATTTCTCTCAAATTTTATTTACTGTTATTAATTTTTCATATTTAAATTATTTTATTTATTTCATCAAATTTAAATTTTTTTCTCAATCTGAAGTTATTTACAGCATATTTTAATTATTTCTTTCAATTTTTAATTATTTTTCTGGATTGCTAATTATTATTATCATTTTCTAAAATTTATTAGTTTATAAGATTTTTAAGTATTTTTCTAAAATTTTATTTACTGTTATTAATTTTTCATATTTAAATTATTTTCATCATATTTCAAATTTTTTTGTCAAGCTTAAATTACTTTCAGCATATTTCAATTATTTTTTTTTAATTTTGAATTAATTTTATCATTCTTAAATTATTTTTCTTGATTGTTAACTACTATTCTCATTTTCTATAACTATTTTCTAAGATTTATAAGTATTTTTCTAAAAATTGAATTATTTTTTTAAATTTTTAATTATTATTATTTTTTTTTAATTTCTATATTTTCTTTATTTAATTATCGTAAATTTCAATTATTTTTAGTTTTCTTTAATTCTTTTATCCAATTATTAATAATTCTCATTTTTTAATTAATTTTTAAGATCCTTATGTATTTTTCTCAAATTTCAATTACTTTATTTAGTTAGGAATAATTTCCTAATTTTTTCAGTTATTTCTCTTAAATGTTATTTATTTTTTACAACTTATCATTGTTTTTATCACATTTCAAATATTTTCTTCGAATTTTAAATTTTAACAACATTTTTCAATTATTTTCCAAAATGTATCACTTTTAATTTTCAACTTTTTTCATTTGTTTTATAATTTTAAAAATTTTAAACTATTTATCAGACATTTTAATTATTTCATTCAATTTTCAATTATTTATAACATTTTTTATATTATTTTCTTCAATTTTCAATTAGTTTCGTTCTTTTTCATAATTTCCAAAAAGTTTTTAATTATATGTTTTTAATTAATTATTTATATATTAAAATATATATTCAATTTATATTTAATTTATATATTTAAAATAAATTATGTAGTTTTTTCAATTATTTTCTCCAATTTTTCATTATTCAATTTTTTCAATTTATTTTTAAAACATTTCTATGATTTTTTAATTTTCTTTCCCCAATTTTTAATTGATTTCATTTTTTTTCAATTAGGTAATTTCCAAAATTTTGAATTATTTTATTTAATTTCAATTATTTTTTGCAATATGTTTTAGTTCTAAAATTTTATAAATTTGGTCTGGATAACTTTTTATTTGTTTTAAATAAAAAACTTTATTTCATTCAAATAAAAAAGTTAGTAGGCTGTAAGTTAATATATTTTTTCTCTGAGTGTAAATATTGTCCGATTTCAAAACAAAGAATAGGGGTATTTTTTTTAAAACTTTTTAGAACTTAAGGGCAAAACATTTTGAACTTTCGACTACTTTACGGGCCACCCTACTCAATATTCATTTCTTGTAATTTATATTCTTTTAAAATTTCCTCAATAATTTCCATACTTTTTCAAATAATCTTATTTAAATTCCATTAACCTGTTAAAAAAAGCGTTACTTTTAAATAATTACTAATCTTTGAGAATAGTTTGAATCGATAATTGTTTCATTGTATCAAATATCGGAAATTGTGGAAATAGGCGAAGATTAAATTGTCTATTTTACCAATGATGGATTTCAGTAGTATAGCTCAATTTATTGTCAGCTAGTCACATAAATATTCGGCAAGATAGCCTGGAAAGTTAATGGTTTGTGTACATGGTTCGAACATTAATCGATTAAAAATTCATTCATACTTTAATCATTTCCGTCACACTGCTCACCACCTCATATATAGATAGCTATAAGACATCAAAAGCCATTTTCCAAGGCTAAATAGATTCTTTCGATGGTAGATCGAGCCGTTCCTGGGCGCAATCGACAGGAAGCGAGCTTAATAGGGCGAATCATAATTCCTTTCTATTCTACTAACTTTTTGTAATTCACCTCATTTTTGTTGTTTTTCACTATTAACCGCTAAATACAGTCTTTATGCAAAAATTACATTATGCAAGATTTCAAAGAAAGTGTTATTAAAAATTTAAACTTTGAAATTCTTTTTTAAAAAAGATATGTTGATGACACTTTCCTATGTGTTCCTCTAGATAAGGTTTCAAGTGTTGTTGATTCTTTTAATTCCTTTCACGAGAGATTACAATTTACTTATAAAATTGAAAATGATATGAGTATTAACTTTCTTAATTTGAAAATCATAAAGACAAAAAATAACAGTTTAATTACTGATTGGTATAGAAAAGAAACTTTTAAATTTTTTGTCTAACCATCCTCTGCAAAATAAAATTAGCACTATTAAAGGTCTCATCGATACGGCTCTAAACCTTTCTGATAGAACTTTTTTTATTAAAAATATTAACTTAGTCAAATATTATTTAGAACTTAATAATTATCCAAAGAAATTTATAAATACTTATATTAACAAAAGAATTATTGAAATTAACAATAGATCTCTTTCTGACATAAACGAAATTCATGACACTTAAAAAGTCAAAAAAGTAGTTTTTCCATATTATGGAACTTTATCAGAAAATATAAAAAGATTGCTTAAAGGTTTTAATATTAAAACTATCTTTAGTGTCAATTCCAAAATGGATAGGTTTATCATATTCGAAGAAAAGAACATATGGACAATTTTGATCTTAAAGAAAAATATCATAATGTAATGACAAAACATGTTGTAGATAATGACGAGTCTTCACATTTTATGAAATGAGATGAATTCAAAATTTTACACATTGAACCTTGGAAAAATCTTAATTAATATTGTTGAAAAGTAGTCAGTGTTTAGAGTTCAGTTCTAATTGTGAAGCCATTCCTTTCTGTGCACACATTTTATAATTTAAAATAATTTTGTTTCTTTTATTTCATATTTTATTTTATATGTGTTAATATTTTTTATGTGTGTTTTTGTAAAAAAAGAAGGTTTACAAAAAAGAATGACAATTATAAATTTCATAGGTATGTTATTTACTATAATTTTTAATTTTTTTTTCTTTTTTAAAAAATTTTTAAATTTTTAATTGCCAATTTTTTAAAATTTAACATTTAATTGTTAATTTTTATAATTTTTTGAGAATATTATAATTTGTTTATATTTATTTAATTTTTCGTTATTTAAGGGCATGTGAAAGGCGCCAACTTCAAATGATTCATTGTAATATTTTCTACAAATTTAGAATTAAAATTAAGCCTCAAACGGACTGGACGCCAATGCGTCTAGGCCCCATTTACTATTTCCTTCAATTTCATTAAAAAATGTTTTGTATTTTTCGAGAAAATTGGTGGAAAATATTACAACGAATCATTTGAAGTTGGCGCCTTCCACATGCCCTTAATGTTTTCATAATTTCTTTTTAATATAGCGTTTCTGACTCTGAACACTTGTTTTCTCTTTTATATAAAATTTATTGACGACTTCGTATTAAGAGATGTATATAACGATTGAAATTCTTCATGAATTTATGTTCTTGTTTATGCTTCAACCACTGGTATGATTTTATTTCTTTATTATTTTTATAATTTATTTACTATTGTAATTATTTTTATTTTTAAATTTATTATTGTTACATTATTTTTATTATTGTTATTTTATTTATTTATGTTTTTACATAATACCTTGTACTTCTTTGATGTAAAAAATTATTTTATTTTATATTACTAGACTCCCTGAAGAGGAAATCATTTAGATTTCGAAACGTCGGAAAATTGTTAAGCATTAAACTACATTGTCCGAATGACTTCATTTTTGTTCATTTTTTTTTTCATCCTTCTATCAAAAAATAAATACCTACTCGGACGTAAAAGGTTGATAATAACACATTATTTAAAATAAAATATATCTTTTAAAGTTTCTTCAATTGTTAGTAATTCTGATTTTTATCTATAATTTTGATAATCCATTATTTAATATTTAAAAATTCAATTATTTCTCGCAAAGAGATTTTTTAAAGTCAAAATACATTTCCCGAATAGACTTTTGAAAGAATTTGAAATGTAAAACTAAGATGTTTAAAGCCATTTTCTTTGAGTCTGAGAAACCATGATAAGCAAAGTCACCTTTTAACAACCAGCCTCCAGTGGTTCGACATCAGCGACGAATTGGTGTCGTTCGTCTCCACTTTTACTGCGTCAGAGAGGAGTCGTGAGTGCAGAGTAAATCTGGATAAATGCGTTTTAAGGTTAAGATCATTTAGAATTCTCAGTACTTAATGCAGAACACGTTCCCTTTGGATTACTTTCGTAAGCAAGTGTCTTTTAAACAAATCTCGTAGACATCAATGTTCAAACAATTTTTCTTCACTAATTGAATAATTGATACATCTTTCAAGAGTAGTAGATTTTTTTTAAAAAATTCTTTCTCAAAAGGCTTTATTCACAAATTACGTAACAGATTTTAGGAGGGGAGAGGGTTCTGTAAAATGTTACTTACTGTGACATAGGGATTTCTCATTTTGTTACGTAACTCTTAGATTATACAATCTATACATACACCGAAAAAAAAATATACTTGGATTGAGAGGAATCCTCTCATTTTGATGCGAATTTTCCTCTACAATATGGCCTCTAAAGGATCCTCTCATTTTGATGCGAATTTTCCTCTCAAAAGTAGAGGATACTCTCAAAACAATGTAAAATCGTGAGAGGATTTCACGAAAGGAATGTTACTCTCTTTAGAAGAATTTTTTTTTTCGGTGTAGAAAAGTGAAAAGTACTTAATAAAATATAATTTTAAAAAATAATACAATATTGAAACAAAATTGAAAAATTGAGACATACCGTCAAAAATACCTCCAAATTATAATTTTTAAAATTATTTTTTAACTAATTTACTAAACCTTTAATTATTTAATTGAGGCAGTTGGTGCAGAAACCGCACAAGTCCATTTTTTTCGAAAATCACTTTTTTATGGAAAATTTATCTTTAAATGAAGCTCTACGATCTAGTAAAATATTACATATGTTACTAAACTCTAAACCCTTTAAAATAAATAAACAAAATTTCGTTTTGTGCAGAAGCAGTACAAGTCCATGATTCCAAGCTGCGCACAAAGATGCGCAATGGATGAATTAATATTTATTTATGATATTATTAAAGTGTTTTAGAAGTTGTTAAATAATTTATAATAAACAGTTTATATTAAAAATAAAATGCACTGAAAGCGAGGCAGAAAACAATAACAGTGAATTATGTGATAATTGTTAAGAAAATGTTGGAAAGTGATTTTTAAAAAATGTTTATTATTTATAAAATGCTAATAAAAATTATCCAAATTAAAAATTTCTAATAAATGTTACTAAACATTTAATAAAACTGTGACACTTTACTTGATTCAATACATTTTCTGTGTTTTTCATTTCATTTTCTGCAGAAACCGTATAAGTCCAGAAATTAATTTATTTTTTTTATACCCTATATTAATTAAAATATAAACCAATCATATTCAATTTTTAAACTTATAGGTTAGTAGAAAATAATACAAAACGCAAAATTAAAAAAAATTCTCACATTTACAAGAAAAACAGTTTTTATTGATTCCTGAACAATTACGATTTATGGACTTGTGTGTTTTCTGCACCAACTGCCTCAATTCCAATCTCAATAAATTAAATAAATTCTTAATGAATTCTAGAATTTTTCCATTATTTGTTTTAAATTTAAAATTACTTTTGGTATTTTGTCATTAATTTCCTAAATTTTAATTTGTTTATCTCAAATTTCAATTATTTTGAAAAATTTATCATTAGTTTTGCCATTTTTCAATTATTTCCTTAAATTTGATAAATATTATGTAATTTGTTTTAATTATTCTTCTTAATTCTCGATTGTTTTCTTCAATGATCAAATATTTTCATAATTTTCAATTACTGTCTTTAATTTTCAATTGTTTCTATAATTTTGCAATTTTTCTCTACAATTTGTAATTTTGAAAACATTTTTACAATTTAATTTAATTAATTTTTAAACCTTGATCTCAGATTTAAATTATTATCTTCATATTACAATTATTTTTAACATTTTTTAATTTTTTGCTACAATTCATACTTCTTTGTATTATTATTTAATTCATTTCATAAACTTTCAATTATTTTCATCTACATTTAATTATTTTATTAAATTAAAATGATTTTTTCAATTAATTAAATATTTTCATTATTTTTACGTTCTACTTTTTTTCATAATTTTTTCATTGTGTTTATCATTTTTCGGTTATTTTATTTAATTTCAAAAATGTTTTTTAATTTCATCACTTCTTTTTCTTAAATTTTATTTATTTTCTTTAATTTTCAATTATCTCTATAATTTTGAAAATATTTTCTCCAATTCTTATTTTATTTATCTTAAATTTGAGTTATTTGTATTATTTTTTCAATTATTGTCATTATTTTTAAATTGATTTCTTTAAATTTTCAATTTATTTCTCCAAATTATAATTTTTAAAATTATTTTCTAACTTATTTATTATAAACTTTTAATTATTTAATTTAAATCTCAATTAATTAAATAAATTATTTGTGAATTTTAGAATTTTTCCATTATTTTATTCAAATTTAAAACTACTTTCGGAATTTTGTAATTAATTTCCTAAATTTTAATCTCTTTATCTCAAATTTCAATTATTTTAAAAAATTTATCATTATTTTTGCCATTTTTCAATTGTTTCCTTTAATTTGATGTACATATATTATGTAATTTGTTTCAATTATTCTTCTTAATTCTCGATTGTTTATTTTAATTCTCAAATATTTTCTTAATTTTCAATTACTATCCTTAATTTTTAATTATTTCAATAATTTTGCAATGTTTTTCTACAATTTGTAATTTTTAAAACATTTTTCAATTTGATTTACTTTATTTTTAATCCTTCATCTCAGATTTAAATTATTATCTTCAAATTATTTTTATCAATTTTTCATTTTTTGCTACAATTCATACTTCTTTGTATTATTATTTAATTCATTTCATAAACTTTCAATTATTTTCATCAGCATTCAATTATTATTTATTTTTTTTTTTATTCATTTATTTATTTATTTACGGGCAGAAGCCTATTACAATATAAAATTAAAAAAATTATTTCACGTAAAATAAATTATTTTATTAAATCTAAATTATTTTTTCAATTTATTAAATATTTTTATTATTTTTTAAATCATTCAAAAACTTGCAATTATTTTTTACATTCCAATTTTTTTCATCATTTTTTCATTGTGTTTATCATTTTTCAGTTATTTTATTAAATTTCAAAAATGTTTTGTAATTTCATCACTTATTTCTCATAAATTTTATTTATTTTCTGTAATTTTCAATTACCTCTATAATTTTTATAATATTTTCTCCAATTTTTAGTTTAAAAAAGTATTTTTTCATATACTTTCTACATTTTTAATTTATTTATCTCAAATTTCAGTTATATGTATTATTTTTTAATTATGTCCATCATTTTTAAATTGATTTCTTTAACTTTTCAATTTATTTCTCCAAATTATAAATTTTAAAATTATTTTTAAATTAATTTACTAAAGCTTTAATTTTTTAATTCAAATCTCAATTAATAAAATAAATTTTTAATGAATTTAGAAATTTTCAATTATTTTTTTCAAATTTAATTTCGGTATTTCGTCATTAATTTCTTAAATTTTCAATTATTTATCTCAAATTTCAATTATTTTTAAAAATTTCATTATTTTCGCCATTCTTCAATTATTTTCTTTAATTTGTTATATATTCTGTAATTTTGTTTAATTATTCTTCTCATTTCTCGATTGTTTTTTTTAATTCTCAAATATTTTCTTAATTTTCAATTATTTTTATAATTTTGCCATTTTTTTCTGGAATTTTTAATTTTTAAAATTATTTCTAATTTGATTTACTTAATCTTCAATTATTTATCTTATATTAGAATTTTTTTCCTTTTATGTTCAATTTGTTTTATAACCTTTTCATTAAATTTTTTGATTTTAAAGAAATTTTACCTTTATCATTTTTTAATTGATTCTTTAAATTTTCAATTATATTTCTCAATTCTCGATTATCTTCATCAGTTTTGGATTTTTTTTCTATTTATTCTCATCATTTTTAAATTGATTTTTTCAATTTTCAGTTGTTTCTATAATTTTGCAATTAGAGAAACAATTTTTAAACTATTTTTAAATTGATTTATTAAATCTTCAATTATTTATCTCAAATTTGAATTTTTTCTTTTAATTTTTATTAGTTTTATAATTTTTTAATTGTTTTTTTTATAATTTTTAATTATGTTCATCATTTTTTAATTAATTTCCTAAATTTTCAATTTTTTTTTAATTTACCATTATTTTTATATTTTTAAAATTATTTTCTCTTAGTTCATATATATTCTGTACTCTTTCTAATTAATGTTCTCATTTCTCAATTATGTTCTTCAATTGTCAATTATTTTTACTATTTTTGAATTATTTTCCTCGATTTTTACCCACACAGCACTAGAAATTCCCTGAATTTCCCCTGAATATTGGTCCACATTTCCCGAATATTCGAACCTAATATTCAGGGAAGTTTCGTGGAAGCATCAAAATGTCCGCCATAAAGAAAATTGGACGCTAAATTTCCCTGAAAATGTATTTCTAATTTTCAGGGAATTTCCGCATCTAATATTCCTAGAATATTCAGGGAAAGTTAAAAAAAATTTCCAAAATTTTTTTGATCTGGTAATTGATAAAAATTGTATGTCATATTTGGCACCCGTAGGATTCTAGAACATTAAAACTACTGCGCAGCCGTAAGTGTCACAGAAACCAAGTTCGACCATTGCGCATCATGTACAGAAGATTTACGAATACTGTGAATATTGAAGGAATATTAGATGCGGAAATTCCCTGAAAATTAGAAATACATTTTCAGGGAAATTTAGCGTCCAATATTCTTTATGGCGGACATTTTGATGCTTCCACGAAACTTCCCTGAATATTAGGTTCGAATATTCAGGAAATGTGGACCAATATTCAGGGGAAATTCAGGGAATTTCTGGTGCTGTGTGGGTAATTATTCTCATCATTTATATTTCAATTATTATCATGAATTTTCAATCATTTCTAATTTTCTGCAATCATTTTCTATAGTTTTGAATTATTATTTATCAATTTTATAAATTACTTTCCACAATTTTCAAATTTTAAAAATTCTACATTGTCACTGTGAAGCCTGTAACAGTGATAAATTTTGAAAAACAAAAAACAAAATTACGTTATTTGTGGTCGATGCCAAAAAAAGAAACGTATAAAAATAGCTCTAAAAATACAAAACTTATTTTCATCTACTCTTTCCCTTTTTTTTTGTGTTTCTTTTTCAATCCAAGTTTCATATTAACCGACGACATAATCTTTTCCTTCTCGAGAATCGTTTTTAGTCTGCGAACTATATAAGACATTAAGGCGGTTCCAGGAAAAACGCCTCGAAACTTAGCCAGAGATTCTGACTTGAAAAGAATGATACAAAGTTAGTTGGATTCGATAGTTTTATTTTACTCACACAATGGCGAATCTGTGCGATAAAAACATCAAGACAAGAAATTTTTGTAATTTGGTAAATATCAAAGAGAATTCTTTATGGAACATTTAACCTTTAAATTTACATTTTAATCAAATAAACGAGAATAATTTGAACTTTTAATTAAATATATTTTTCTTAGAGAGAAGAGTGCTGGGATAAAAATGACTTAGGCTAGAAAAGAAATATTTAAGTGAGAAGAATTGAAGTTGGAATTGAGGGAGATTGAAAAGAGCCTCTCTGGAAAACGAACTTTAAAGAAAGACTTTACTTGCAGAGCGAATTTTCAATTACTCCGTTAAATACGTTCTGCATTTGAGTCTCACTTAATATATTTTTATACGCGAGATCCCTTTCCGTAAAAAAGACGTTAAAAGAGACACATACTTTTTTTTTTAATTTCCATAATAAGCGAGAAAGCTGTATATATATATATATACGTTATATGCGCGCATACATAATATGTGCGTAACTCTCTTGAACGAAAAGACTGGCCGTGAAAAACGAGCTCACTTGAAACTTCGCAGACAATTAATGCAGGGATTAATTAAATCTCACACTTGCCATGAAATTAGCACCACAGAAGCTTTTAAGCTGAAAGGAACAGACAGCAGCACGCGACACCTTATAATATATCCAATCTAAATAATAATAAATACAAGATCAGTCATTTATATTGTATCGTCAAAAAAAAAAAAAAACGAATCCATATCAGTTTAAGAATTGTAACATAAATAAAAACTTTGAGATTAATCACAAATTGATTGAATTAATCACAAATTGATTTCGAGTTTATTAAAAAAGTAAAAATTGGATTAAAAAGTATGTAAATTGAAAGTTCAAAACTACTAATCTAGTTTTATATAAATAATAATAATAATTGAAAATAATTAAATTTTCTATAACTTTAAGATTCGCATTAAAATAAAAATAAATTAATTAAAGACTTTTTTTACCTGTCGCCAAATAATTTCCACGTGTCTTTTTCTAAAAAATAACATCAATACGTTCAACATTTAATTTTCCATTAAAAGTGCAAAACTATTAACTTGATATGATAAAAACAAAAATAGTAATTAACAATATTAACATTTTCTGTACCTTTTCAATTTACAATTAAAAAAAGAAAGTCATGAAAATTATAATTATTGTTACTCATTTTTCATCAAATGTAAGGAGGATCGTCATGTGACTGAACCTAAATAATAACACAAAATACTCTAACCTTAAACTTTACCATTGAAAGTGCAAAATTATTAACTTTTATTTTATGTTTCAATATAATATTGATAGTTAAATATAATTAAATTAATTAAAAAAAAAGAAAGCAATGAAAAACATGTTATTATTACTCCCTCATAGAAATCTGCAGAAGATTAACACACGAAGCCCACATAAAAAAACACACCTCTTCTCTTATAAAATTAAAACACTATTAACCACTAAACAGTTTAGTGATTTTTTTTTTATAAAACACCTTTCTCCTAAATTTAATTAAAATTTCAATTAAATATTACAAAATTACAAAATAAAAAGAGAACAACTAACCTAAAATGTTGTACTTCTATCAAACTACCACACTGAAAAAATAGCAATGTAATCATAACAAAATAGTTTTGTTAATGATTTTTTGTTGGCTTTGTCAAATTTCAGAGTTAGAATTACCAAAAAACAGTTGAAATTATAAAATAATTTTGTAGTATTTAATAAAAATTTTGTTTGAGTTTATTAAAATCTTTTGTTGGCATTACCAAATATGTGATGGCGCATGCGCATTCTATACGATCCTGTTTGACGCATGTTCTCGTCTGGTTTTCATAAAGACATCGATATAAATTGGAATTTTTTGTTTTTTAAAACAAAAAAAAAGAATATTATATAATGGGTGATAACTAAATCAAATGTCTACAAAGTTAACTTTTGAAATTAAAAAAATATAACTATAAAATATACTTTATAAAGATAATAAAAAGGGACTTATTTATGATTTTATGTTTAGTGACAAAATTGACAGAATGTAATTCTGAATGATACATAAGTCGATAATTAGTCATATAAGTGAATAAATATTATGGTTTTTTAAAAGAGTAAATTTATATTTCGATTCTTACGTGGCAGGTTAATAAACGTTTAGGCACAATATGTTGTTTTCAAGAATCTAAACCTAACCTATAAAACTATCTACTTTATATTCTGTTTTTTTTTGTGGAAAATACTTTATTTAACATAAGAAATAATTAAGGAATAATTCCATTTTTAATAGTATGAAACTACTTTCAATTATTGTTTTAAAAATTAAAAATAAACACATGTTTTTAAATAAATTTCATGCCTAGAAATATTTACGTGTATTATTATAACTACACATTATTTCACAGTAAGATACAAAAAATATTAAATATTTTTTAATTAAAAACATTCATTTATTTAACAAATCAAAACAATATTGGAATTTCCATTTGCACAATCTGTGTTTAACTTTTTTTTCTTTATTATAATAGCCATCAAAATATTTGTTAAGCTCTAAAAAGTTTTGTTGGGACTACCAAATTTTTTTGTTGAAATTACCCTAAATAATTAACAAAAGAATTTTGTTGGCACAACAAAATAATTTTGTTGAGTGTATATCAACAAAAGAATTTGGTTGAGCCAACAAAATTTTTGTTCAGCCAAACAAACCTTTTTTTCAGTGCACTAAAATAACAACAAAAAAGTATCGATAAATATCGAAGATATTGTTGACCAATGAGAGAGCGAAAAAGGGTCTTACACGTATGAAGTTTGTCGAAAGGTATTTCTTTCATGAATTTCAAGGTCAAATGTAATTTCTAAATTACGGTCAACTTAAAATTATTATGATAATCAGAATTAATGAAAGTTAGTAACGATTAACACATAAATTAGAATAGAAAAAAACATTCTAACCTTAAATTACACATATAATAATAATTTAAAAGAATTAATAAAATATTATTTTCAATACAATAATAAATAATTCAATATATTAATTAAAAGTAATGAATTGTTATTAGTTTTAATTTCATAAATAAAAAATGTAAATAATAAACAACACAATTGTTTCAAATGTAAATAAATTAGAAATTTAGAAGCAAAAGAAATTTAAAAAAGTTATTATTATTCACTATACTTACAATTATTTTATGATTATCTTTATTATAACTATACTCATTTTATAAATTTAAAATAATTATTTAATAAACTAATGTTTTAAGTAAACTTAATAAAATGAATTACTTGTCAAAAAACTTCAATGATAATTATCACATAATGTAATTATTGAATTACAATAGAAACAAACATCCTAACCGCAAATGACATTTATCAATATGATACTTTAATGAAGAAAATACAACTATTGAATTAATGTAATAGAAAAAAAGATGAATAAATTAAAAGCTTACAATGAAATAAAATAAAATTATTGAAAATTATTATTATTACTTACCTGTCACTAACCATTACTACGTAACTGGAGAATGATAACAAAAAAGCATAACCTTAAACATGGAAGAATAATCTTTTTATTTTACAGAAACTTAAAAAGTTAATGAATTATAAACATAAAATAAAACAAAATAAAGAACTAAAAATTATTATAACTTACCAGTTTCACAATTTCCAGGTGACCGAAAAGATATCCGATGACACATCACCAAGTGCATTAGAATAAAAAGAAATATCAAAACCTTAAATGACATAAATAATTATGATACTTTTAGGGGAAAAAACATTAATTAATAGAACTAAAACCCAGATAAATAAGTTACAAATAAAATAAAAAGAAATAAAAGATTATTAATTCTATTATCATTACTCACCTGTCATAAACGAATGCCAATGTAAACAAAACATTGTTTCACTCAAAACACTATAACCTTAAAAAATTCACTAAAATTACTGTCACTTCTTAAACTATCACTCCTTAATTAAAGAATTTAATTTATTTTTAATTTATTATTATTTAATGAAATGCAATTATTTATTAAACGAAGATTTTAAATAAATTGAAAAATACTCTAATCAGAAGGCCGATAAAACGTGTTACACCTCTGAAGTTGGTCGAAAGGGTTCTCGTATAGGGAAGTCAAGGTCCAACCTAATTTCTATGTATTAACTATTTTAATAAAATTTTTTGTTATTTTAGATTGCTAACATTATAAGAAATTTTATAAAATAAACTTGAAGTTACAATATTTAATTGAAAGATTTTAATTCGTCTGCAAAACAAAAAATCGAAACTCAAAACTATAGATAGTGAGGTTTGATATGTACTGACCAATGGGAGACTCGGAAATGGAGTTACACGTCTGAAGTTAACCACAACGTCTTTCTTTTTAGAATAGGAAAAGCCTAACGCACAATGAACATCTAATCGCTAATCGTAAGAATGAGAGGAAGTGGGGCATAGATATATGTCTATCCTAATTCCTCTCATTCTTACGATTAGCGATTTTTCAAAGACATAATTTCAAATATAATTATTCCGGATGACCATGTTATGGTGTCTTTTGATGTGGCTTCTTTGTTTTCAAATGTTCCTTTAGATTTGGTGATTAATGGCGTTAAAAAAGATGGGATAATATAAAAAAGGGTACCTACTAACTTTAATTGGGATGAGTTTTATAAGGGAATAACACATCTTATGAGTAATACATAATTCGGGTTTGATCAGCAATTTTACAAACATATTTTTGGAACACCAATGGGTTCTCCTATTTCACCTATTTTGGCTGACATAGTAATGCAGGATTTAGAGGAGGAGGTTTTTTGTAACCTGAATTTCAAAATTCATACATATGGCAAATATGTGGATGATACTTTTATGATTGTACCTAAGGATAAAATTGTTGCTATTTTAGAAGCCTTTAATGCATACCATGATAGGCTTAATTTCACTCATGAAATAGAGAATAATAATTCATTACCTTTTTTGAGTCTGAAGATTATTAGAACTAAAGAAGGAAAAGTAATTACAAACTGGCACAGAAAAGATACTTACTCAAGAAGATATTTAAATTTTTTATCTGAAAATCCTTTAAAACAAAAAATAGGTGTGATCTATAATTTAGTGGACATGGCCATTTTACTTTCTCATGAATCATTTCATCTTGAAAACTTAGAAGTAATCAAAGAATTCTTACGGTTGAATAATTACCCAATAGTGTTTATTAACAAACATATTAGTAATAGAATGTTTTTCTTGAAAACTAAAAATGTAAATAAGACACCAAAGAAAGATATTGATTTTAAATGCATGATTTCGTTGCCATATTTCGGATGTTTTTCTATAAACATAAAAAAAATTGTAAACAGAAAAAATATTATTGTTATATTCAGAAGCAATTCTAAATTAGATAAATTTATTAAACTTGGAAAAGATCAAACAGATTTATTAAAGATACCTCAATTGAGGTAATTGTTTTAATTGAGGTTTAATAATTTTTAAAAAAATGTTATAATGATGGAATTTTAATTTTTCCTCCTTTTTTTAATTTAAAAGATGAGTTAATAGTAACGGATTGATTTCAGAGTGGAATTGGAAGAGATTTTATAAATTGACGACAATGTGTGACTTGTTCCTTTTTGAATTTAAACATTGGATTATATTGTTTTTTATTGAAAAGATTGACGATCATATGAATGTGAGTAGATGGTCCTAATTTATTATTTTTTGTAAAATATATATAATTTTTTTTGTATCTTATTAATTTACTGACAATTTATGAACTGTTATAATAACTTTTAGTATGGACAATTTATTTATGTATTTTGTCAATTTATTGTAGATTTAACCATATTTTTCTGAGAAATGAAACCGTTTATTTTTCCTGAAGAGAAGGTCATTTAGACTTCGAAACGTTGACACCTATGAACATCTGAATAAATAATAAAAATTCTTGTCTGAAGCAAAAGTTTTTCTTCTAATAATTTGCCTAATAATAATTAGTTATTTTCTGCTAAATGATTAGTAAAAATATAACTATTTCAATTTGTGGCTGAGTCTTTGCTTTCTTTAAATTAATTATTTTTAACCAATTTAAAATTAGAGAGTTATCAACATTGTTAATAAACATTTAGTTCCGGCTATTAGACTCAATTAGAAAAAGTTTATAAAAATTTGGCTCAATAGAAAATGAGAATGCGAATCTGATGTGGAATCTTGTGATTTTTTGCGAAGTTGGCGTGTTTAGCAGATCATAACGGGACTTCGCCACGAAACACTTTCATTAAAATGGAAATTTAATTAGGGTTTTTAAGCACTTAACGAATTCTGGGAATTATTCGTGGAAAGCGGCGCGTCATCAGGAGCAGAATCACTAAAATGCCAACTAAACCGATTGCGAGAGTAAGATACCATATCGTTTTTCCTTTGCATGGAAAAGTTGGCCTTTTGAGTAGAGCCATTGTTCCGAGAGAGTTATCTTCTCGCGTCGTTCGAAATGGCATTTCACCGCTTCTCGTCGGTCATTTGGCAAGCAGACGTGGACCTACATTCGAGGGGTTGCTTTTCGTGAAACTTTTCCAGAAGTGGGATGAATCGCGTTTGTCGACATCAAGGCGGAGATGGGACCAAGCCAACATCGCGAATTTAAGGTCACGTGGAATTGTGGAAAAGAGGCCGGCTCGAGAGTACATAGGTCCCTCTACTGCCCTACAGGGAAATCAACCTTATCTCTTCCTCCATGGATACATGAGAACGTTCCGTGACGAGGAACATGGTATATGGCGTTACTGCGGTTAATTTGAAAACAAACAGCAAGAAAACGAGTTTTTCTTAGAGAATAGACCTCTTGTATTGGAATTAAACTTTGAAATTGGTATGATGAGAGAAAAATTCATTTCAAAGTAAATTAATAATTAAATGTATACTTTTTTTATTAATAGATTTAAGGCTTTTGTCATTTGCAAAGAAATTATTGTTACATCCTGGTAACATAAATCTTTTCTTAAATTATAGAAAATGTGTGTTAGTTAAACCTAAATTATAAAATAATAAAATATTTAAGTTCTCGTCAAGTCCATCTATGAAACTCGATATTAGCGAGAGCCAACAAATTAAAATAAAATAATCTTTGAACTGCGAATAGAATTAAGAATGTTAAAAGACGCCAGCAATGATATCTAGCCTCGTGTGCTAATAGGAAATTTGCAATCGCACAACAATATTGTAACGATTAAAAACTATTTCTATCTAATTCTCAAATCGCACATTTAATTTAATATAAAATTGAAAAAAGGAAATTATTAAAAATTATTAAATATACGAATAGACAAATTTAAGACACAAAAATGTAAATTAAAATAAAATAAAAGTCGATTATTCTCGTCAACTATATAAAATTATATTTCGTCATACGGACATACAAAAATAAATACAAATTTACAAAGAATTACAAAGAAAAATCAAATTAAATATGCATATAAATATAAGAATAAATAAATAATTTAAACAAAAACAATAATACAATTAAACAATATAAACTTATCGTTTCCTGCATTTCTTGGGAATTTCTGTTAGAACTTGGGACGATTATTATCGAGCGTGGCCACTGACGAGCAGAAACGGGAATTCTCTTTTTTGAGTAGCAGCATTTTTGCTTTTATCGTGGACCACTTTGCTTCATCAGGATTATGAGTAATCTGACCTTTTCTTTTTCTGTTTTATTTAGCCCAAAAATCCACCTCATCGTCCTCTTTTGTTTTGAAATCGTCACATTATTTTAACAATCGCCACACTTCAAAAAAGATAAAAATAAAATGATTAACAAAATTGCACGAAACACCAGTAAAAAAGACACAAAACAAAACAATTATTAAAATAAAATAAGCACCTTCGTGCTGCCGGCGACACACAAAGTAGTGACGATTTCGACACTTGAATGCCCGGAAACGATTGTGAGGACGATGGATGCGGAAGAAATTTTATTTAATATAAAATTGCCCCCTCCCCACTCGTCAGTCCCCACGCCCTCAATACCTTTTGGCGACCAGGTAATGAAGAGACTTGTCATATTTCTAAAATTCAAATTAAAATATTTTTCGTCGACAAATCGAATCCCTTCAATATGATACCTATGATAACCAAACTCGACCTAAGGATCAAGCTTAGAATATACGGGAACTATGATCTGATTTTATCCCACTAGGGTAGATTTGTGTCTATAAAAGCAAACGCGTTTTCATTTTCAGTCTATTTTGTAATCTATACTCGTCCCAAAATCAGGTGATTATTCTCATCGCCAGACTTGTGAGCCGATCTAAGAAATAAAAATTCAGTAAATCGTCGTAATTTTCAAAGGTAGACAACCGTCGTAGAATCGATAAAATATAACGTACACACAACAAAAAATAAATATTAAATCAGCCTAACTTCCTCTAAAAAATACTAGAATTAATTAAGTATTATTTCAATCTAGCCTTCACTCGGGATGTAATATTATCATATGCATGTGTCGTAAAGTACGTAAAATGTTACATCACTGAAAAAACGTTATTCTTTATTTGAGAATTACTCATAGCACCTATTTAAGTCTGCTCATAAATTAAATTTTAATCAAATTCTTTCAAATTATGAAATAAAATATTCGATGGCAAGAGAAACTCAATAGAAGCTGTAATTGCTTGCTAAAACCAGTCCAATTTATTAATTATAGAAATTCTGTTTACAAAATTTTGTCAACTAATTAGCATTTTAAAAATAATTATTCGAGTTTTACAAATTCGCAATGATGTCAATCAACCTTGGAATTTCCAAACAATTTACAAGTATGAAGTTTAATTTAACCGTCAAAATAATAATTTGTCAAGTAATTCATTTACAAAGAGACAAAATAAAATCCATTAAAACCAATTATACATACATAAATAAATAAATATATAGAGATAACAACTTGAAATTAAATTCAGTCAACACAAATGAAAAATCAATTTAGCAATTATAATAATAAAGAAAAAAGAATGTTAATTATAAAAAATTATCTATAAGACCATATTCTTAATTAAATTTCAAATATTTTAGAGGGCTTGGACCCTTTAAACAGAAAATAAATGTGTAAAGATGAATCACCATTAGCTTGACAATATAGACCTATCCAAACGATAAATAAGAAACTTGTAAATTTTATCAATCAATCGACAAAATTGATTTTATAAACGATCAATAAATAATTTACTGAAATTATAAATATGGAAAATATATAAAAGAACTTCAACTAGCATTTAATATTTGCATTTAATATTCTCTCTATGCCGTAACGGACGAACAGCGGAACAGCTAAAAGCGTAACAAGCCTATAGCTGGCTGATTTCTTATATAGGAATAGGCGCCAAGAATAATTTGCAAATAAGGGAACTGCGCCAATAGTCGAACAAAATTTTGCAGCATAAATGTAAGATCGTTAATAAAATTTAATATGTAAATTTCAAACGAGTCATTAGTTTTAATTATTTTTTTTAGGTTATGTAGATGAAATTCTGAACGTATAACTTTGGGAATTGATTTATATAACCTGTCATGTTGAAATATTTATCTACTTATTTATTGAAATATTAAACTGTCTGCTTCTTAATTACACATTTCATAAATAAACATATTTCAGAACTTTGAAGAAACAGACCTCCAAAATGTGGGAAGTGAATTGACAGATGGTTCGTAATTTGGAACATTGTGAGCTTTTTTATTGTATCAATTTTTAATTCAAAAAAGGTTAAAGTTAGCCAATTATATTAAACTGACACTGGACAAAAGTGTCATTTAAACCCTTTTTAGGTGTTACAATTTTAAATCTCTGAATACGAAATGATTTGCTGCATTTAATAATTCAATGTCACAATTATTTAATTATACTATAAAATGTCATTACTAAGACGTGAACGCCGACGACCTGTCTCGTAATCGAAAATAGATTCCAAGACTCCAGATGTATTTCTAGAATATTATTATAAAATATTAAACATAAAAATTTCAGTCTACTTTTGAATTTAACCGTTTTAAGAATCTAAATTAAACATAAGATAATTTAAGTCTGTTAATTTAAATCTATATTTCACCTCTAATGAGAATATTTTTGGATTCTAATTTTGCACACTGAAAAAAATTATTGTGGTAGATCCTACTGCTGACTCTTAGTAGAGTGAAAAGTAGTTAAACCTATTATATTTGTAATTAATTCAACTGTTCCCTGACAAAAGTACCGGATTGGATTTCATTCAGTTTTTTCCGAGGCATTCCGAAATTTGTTTCCGAGTCAGTTATATTTTTTGTTTCAACGTTTTGTCAATTTATCATTGACCTCATTAAGATGTAACATAGCAATTTTGCTTACATAAATTAAACAATTTTTAACACTAAATAACTTTTGAAAAAAAACTTTTACCTTGCGAGATAGTTAAGGAAAGAAATTCATCACCAAGAGGTGATTTTTCATAACGTGTTTATATCGACGAAATACACTTTAGACTTTCTAAATTATTTTTATTTAAACTTACTTTCAAAGCATATAAATCCAAATCAATTGAAGCGATTCAAAATCAATATGTTAATTTTTCCAATCTTTTGATAGTTGACGGAAGAAGAGAAGACCTCCTTTGTAAAATATAGTTTTGACCCCGGATATACCAAAAAGTCAAATTATCTCCCGCGTATTAGATATTTTGGCGCAAATTGATTCTATTATTTCTATTTCCTCTTATTTATTTGGGACAATTTCTTATACCAATAAATATTTTTCCCTCCAAAACAATGTCGGAAGATAAATAATTTTTAAAGCTTCACAAACATTTTTGAATATTCTTGAGCGGATTTTTACTTAATTATTTAATTTTTCTACAAAAATTTAATGAATTAAATTTCCAATTTTTTGTTTTTATGTTTTTTACTTTATTAAAAACAATTTATTTGCCTATTTATTATTAATTTTCTAATGATAGTCACTAAATTCTACTTATTTACACTTAAACTAACTTAAATTATTCTTATAATTATTTCTATTTATATATCAATCCCCATCACACACAACATTTTATTACAATTTTTTATTTCATTATTTATTTATTTTTCAATTTTTAATTTTGATTACCATTGAATACCATTTCAAGTTCAATATTCTGTCAATTGGAGATTCGGGAAGTTTAATATTCTGACAAATAAATTTATTTCTATTGAAGATTCTGTCAATTTAGTTTTTGAGAAAATGATAGCGACCCGTTCAAATAAATATTGGCGTTTAAATATCGCCAAAACGTACTATAATTGTTCAGCCAGACGAACGAAATTTTCTGACACGAGTTCTGTTATCAACGGAACAGTAGATGTAAGGAAAAATATAAACAAGATTTTTTTCCAGAACGTATTTATTTCACATCGACGAAATACAGAGCAGAACTGCCCTAGTAGAATCACTTCCAAAATCATTATAAGATAATTATCACCCTGCTCCATAAAACTAAAATTTGAAGTGTCATGGACATTCCTGAAAATTCCCAATATAATTGCACTCGAAGGAACAATGAACCTTTATTATTTCATTTGAATGACCAAACCTTTTACTATTTAAGACTATAGATTTCACTAACAGATATAGCCTATTACGAATTCCAAACTTTAATAATCTTAATATTTCTATTTTTTCTACTAGTTTAAAGCCTTACTTTTATCAGTTCAGTCTGTTTTAAAGTTAAAACAATTATATCAAAAATCTTTTATATTTCTAGCAACATACATCTGTAATTGATTACGTCTAACACATTTTCACATTAGTAAATAATACGAAAATTTACATTTATATTTTTACTAAATTGAGCTATCAATATACTTTTGGGCATTTGTTCATTGGTATTTGTTATTTAACATATCCCCATTACGAATAATATGCCAATCTTCATCATTTAAATTGAAATATCTCCTCTTTAACTGAGAACTCATTTTGCAAAACAACTTCCAAAAAAGATATTAACAAAAAATGGATCTTATTTTCTATGTCTCACGATCTAACTCCATAATCACCTAAATGTTATCAAAGTATTTTTATATTCAACTCTTAATGTTTTTTTTTGTTTCTGTATCTCCTATGTTTATCTCATATATATTTATCTCATGTCTATTTATCTCATCTCATTATCTCATATCTTTACCTGAACTCTCTCATTGTTTCATATGTTTATCTCATTTCATTGTCTCATGCTATTGTCTCATATTTTTACCTCATTTCTCTCATTGTCTCATCTGTTTATCTCATATCATTGTCTCGTGTTATTGTCTCATATCTTTACCTCATCTCTTTTATATAATTATATTATTAACACTACTTTTACACTGTAACGACTGTTTAGAAACATTATAATCACTTTATTATTTATTAAACATTCATTTATTTACATTTATTTACTAAACAGTTAACGTTCACTTGTTTCACTTGTTTCATTTGAATCATTGTCACTTTTCGCACTTAATTTTTACTGTATATTTACTATTAGTCACTTTATTATTTATTATTGAATACTTACAGTTTATTTCTATAAACACTCTTCGTTCACTTATTCGTTTGTAACAATATAAAAACGTATAAGGAACTATTCAACACAAACTCTTAATAAACAAAGCATATTAATACTATACACTTTCACATTAAACACATTTCTGTTATAAACACTTTATAAAAAATACACAATAAGCATTATTCACTTCCACATTATACACATTCAAATTCTATTCATTAATAACTTTCAATACCACGCATTTCTATACCACGCACTAACGTGTTTATCTCTCTTTTCGTTAAGGTATTTCTCTCGCAGTTATACTTGAAGAAATCGATTTTCTATGGATTTTCTTTAAATTGTAAGGAAACGTTATTTTATATGTGCCTTGTATCTAGTTAAAATTTCAGGAACATTTACCGTCTAAAATTTGAGATATTTATATTCGAAATTTCATTTTTTATCATTTTGCATGTAAAATTGAAATTTCGAATATGAATATCTCAAATTTTAAACGGTAAATGTTCCTGAAATTTTAACCAGATACAAGGCACATATAAAATAACGTTTCCTTACAATTTAAAGAAAATCCATAGAAAATCGATTTTTTCAAGTATAACTGCGAGAGAAATACCTTAAAGCTCGAAAATTTTATCTCTTTTCCAAAACCAATTGACCCTCATTATGAAAGGGTTGGCTTGAAAAATGATGGGCTTATTTAATCTACTGTTTGTATCTAGAAAAAAAATTTAAATTTGAAGAATATTTGAATAATGAGGAAAAATTTCAGAGATTAATTTAATTTAATTTAATTAAATCATCAAACGATGATGACACCCTGCAGGCCATCTATTGTTTGTATTGAGAAATAAAATTCAAAATTTAAAGTAATTTGTATAA
This sequence comes from Ganaspis brasiliensis, assembly GCA_037103525.1. Lineage (NCBI taxonomy): Eukaryota > Metazoa > Arthropoda > Insecta > Hymenoptera > Figitidae > Ganaspis > Ganaspis brasiliensis. Next base: position 7,046,070 of record JAZKLR010000185.1, read on the forward strand.
TGAGCTGAGAGTTTCCTTTTTCGTTAAATTTTAAAGCACGAGTACGACCCGCGCGCCGCGGCGCGCTTGTTATAAGAACATTCATAAAGTGTAATTATTTATATAAATAGTTTATAACAATTTTTAAGCGCAAAAACTTCTTTTTTACTATTAACACACCCCCAAACATCAAATGCATACATTATTAAGTATGCAAAAAAATTTTTGCGCAAAAGAAATCAAAAATTGTAAAAAATCATTTTTTTATACTTTTTGCATTAACATTAAAAATTTATAAAACAATAATTAAAAAATCGACTCTCACAGATCCCTTTAGAATTTAGTTCTGCGTTAGAGAAAAGAAGAATTTTTTAATTTGGTTTAAAATTGCGTTCTAAAAATCAATTTGAACCAAATTTTGTCATCTTATCCTACTGTTCTACCTAACCGGAGAATAATAACAAAAAACATAACTTTCAACATAAAAGTATAATATTTTTATTTTACAGAAACTTAAAAGGTTAATGAATTATAAATATACAATAAAACAAAATAAAGAACTAGAAATTATTATTACTTACCAGTTTCACCATTTCCACTTGACCCAAAAGAAATCCGATGACAATCACCACGTGCATTCCAATAAAAAGAAATGTCAAAACCTTAAGGGGGTTGACCCGTGTGACAGCCGTTTTTTAACTATTTTTTGGGAGTTTTTTCTGAAGGGCGATTAAAACTTACAACTTTGGATTTTCTACCATAGATTTAGTAACTATTGAAGTAAATTCAGAAATTTTTTGAAGTCAAAATAATGAAAACTTTACGCGATACAGCGCGGGGAAGTAATTCATGTAAAAAACAGTACAGCATTGGTCGCCACGATTCCGACCGTCTGAATGATCCAAAATCAAAAAATAAAAAATCATTTTAATCTGTGTCACTGTAGCTATGAGCTGAACTAGGATTATTTAAAAATATTGGAAAATAAAACTTTACGCGACTTTGAATTTTTATTTCTAAAAAACACTTTATTTTGGGCCTGTTTTCTTTTATAAAAAAAAAATGACGTGACCTTTTTCAATTATCCTAGTTCAGCTTGTAGCCTCACATATGCTGAACATACCCTATAAATTTCAAGATGATCGGTCAAGTTGTTTTGGAGATATCATGGCGACCAGTTGAAAAAAAGTGGTTTCGAGAAAAACGCGTTTGAAAGTTCAAGTACGAATAAGGCAGTGAGTTCGGAATTATTACTAAAACAACTGTTATATTCAAAAATTTATTTTAGGGAACTAAAGTTTTTCTAAATGAACTTATTTTTTACTTATATAAATGTGTATGGAATAATAAAATTGGCGGATAAAAAACCAAAGCGGCAAACCTTCAATGCTAGTTGAAATCTCGACCACGCGCTCGAACATCATGCCTTTTTACTGTAAAAACTTTATAACAACGACGAATATGTCAAAATCGGTTTACCCACATATTCTGCATATGTTATAGGTGCGATATATGAAAAATAAAAAAATTCGATTTTTCGAATCTGTCACATGGGTCAACCCCCTTAAATGACATAAATAATTATGATACTTTAAGAAAAAAACTAACATTTAAATAATAGAACTAAAAGACAGATAAATAAGTTACAAATAAAATAAAAATAAATAAAAGATTATTAATATTATTATCATTACTCACCTGCCAGAAACGAATGCCAATGTAAACAAAACATTATTTCACTCAAAACACCATAACCTTAACAACTTCACTAAAATCATTGTCACTCGTTAAACTATCACTCCTTAATTATTACAATTTAATTTATTTTCAATTTATTATTATTTCATAAAATGCAATTATTCAATAAACGAAGATTTTAAATAAATTGAAAAATAGTACAAATAAACGTCTAAACCGTGATGATATTGTTGACAAAAAATATCGAAAATCTGCTAGCCAATCAGAAGCCTGATAAAACGCGTTACACCTCTGAAGTTGGTCGAAAGGGTTCTCGTTTAGGGAAGTCAAGGTCAAAGCTAATTTCTATGTATTAATTATTTTAATAAAATTTTTTGTTATTTTAGATTGCTTACATTATAAAAAATTTTATAAAATAAACTTGAAGTTACAATATTTAATTAAAAGATTTTAATTCGTCTGCAAAACAAAAAATCGAAACTGAAAACTATCGATAGTGAGATTTGATATCTACTGACCAATGGGAGACTCGGAAATGGAGTTACACGTCTAAAGTTAACCACAACGTCCGTTTTTTTTAGAATAGGATACCTTCTCTCTCTAACCAAGGAACCAGGTATAAAAGTATCCTTTTCCGTTAACTGTTAACGCTTTTCTGTTAACTTTTAACGTCTAGATTCAGTACTTTTTTTTTACACAGGATTAAAAAGCACTTCCGTCTCTAAGTTCGGTGCACTAAAAATTTTTCCCAGTGCGTGATTTAAAAGTGATTTAAATCAATTACAGCCCGGATTTTACATAATTAAAATAAGCTGACGGTCAGATAATTGACATTAAAATACTCTTTTCTTTGAGCAGGGATGAACACTTTCGAGTTTGATAGTACAGAGCGTGGAATCGGAAGATGTAATTGCTCTTATCGTAGTGGGTGTGCAAAGGGTAGGTGGGTTTCTGAAATTCTGCGTGTAAGCGCTAATTAACTGTATGTCTTACCGGGAAAGCCCGGAAGGAAGGACGTGGTAGTGATGGTGGGTTTGGGACTGTAGAGGCTGCTGAAAGCGCGAATGCCTGGAAAGAGAAGAGAGACCTAAAGTGACACAAAGTCTATGATGGTGGAATGTAGAAAGCCAACACCAACACCCCAAGGACTATGTTCACTGAGCATTCTATGTAAATAGCAATCCAGTTTGCTTGAGGATCAGCGTCCCTTAGATTTCGGGATTTCGGCTAGGGTCTTCGCCTTGGGTCTTTGCCTTTCAGACACCTTGCAAGCTACATCTTCCTCCAAACCTCAGACGTATTATTGACTTTTCGAGAACTGCTTCTCCTTCATCGAATAGCCTTTCTTGAGGGTGGTTCCCGGGGTCACCTAAACTCACTCCTGTATCCTCAAACCTCCATCGAGGATTAGCTTCTAGAATGTTCATTACTTAGTGTTAGATCCTGCAAATACATCCTGATCAAGTCTTTCCTCCGATCTCAATCCAGGACAAACTTTCTACTTTGATCTAGAATTTTCTTCGAGAAAAAAAAGAGGCGAGAAAGATCTGGGGTAAGAAATAGAAAACACTAAGCATCACGAAAAAAAAACAATATAAAGTGTACAGCAACCATATAAAAAATTTGTGATCGAAGCAGAAATATCCTCTTCTTCTGCATTTAACTAATATTTGATAACGTTTACACTTTACCCTCAATGTGTCTACTTTGCAAATTAATTTATAAAAAACAAAATTTCCTTTTTATTGTTATAAACTAAATGGGACAATTTAGTTATTTTCTAATTGTTTCGGAAATACACACTACCGTCGGCAATTGTCACTACGATCGCTGCGCGGACAGAGAAAAAAGTCTACTGAATTTAGGAGATGATCATTTGAATTAGGAAAAAGACAGAGACTTGAAACTAATACTGTTTGAAAGCCTGAAGAATTCTGCGTTTAATAATATAGGATATATTGATTTAAACGATGTTTATAGTGTTGGCCAGAATAATATATAGTCGAGGTTTTTAATTTTCGTGTTTTTTTCCTTTACTGGTCCAAATATCAAATTTATTATAAAAATAAAAACATAAGCTTTCGTCTTTCAATGAAAGACCTCCTCAGATATCACAAAAACAGCATATAATCAATCTAAACGAGACATATAAACAATACAGTGATTAACAATATATATATATAAAATAGTATTTGCTAGAGATAACCTATAATTTTCCTACTCTTACCTAAAATAACTGACGATAATATATAAAAATAACAACATATTCAATTATATCATAACATGTTCTAGTCAATATTGTACATAATATGGAGAAGCAGTTTTGATTCTTTTTAAATAAATAAAATTTTTGAAAAAATACATCGTGCTTGTCATGCTTTCTCCAAGTCAACTTTACATAGAGAGAAGTCGTAACCTTGAGATGTCAAAATGAAAACTAAAGTAGTGTACACATTGTACGCCCCTGAACCTAAAGTCATATGTCTCATGGCAAACAATTGTAGTTTCATTAAATTTGAAACAATGATCGTTTTCATGCGAATGAGAAACAAGAGAAGATGATCTTTTGTCGTTTTTACAGTCGCGTCGATGACAATTGATTCTATCCTTTATATAATTTTGCGTTTGTCCTATGTATACCATACCGCACTCGCAAGGGATTTTATAAACTAGATGGGTTTTTAAATTAAATGGAGTAATATCCTTATTCTTTGGAGAGCTTAAATCACTTTTCTAGTGGCTATTGTTGTGTTTGGTTTTTAAATTTTGTTACTGTTGATTTATAATAAATATTTTAGCCTGATGAGGTTGGCAAATTTGACAAACATTTTTTCCTATGACAAGAATTTGACAAAATTAATTATTTTTTCACTTGACCTATCTTTTTCCTTAGTGGAATTTCTTTGAAATAATTTTCTTAACATTTTTAAGTTTTATTGCAAAATATAATAAAGAGCCGCAAAGGATCTTAATTCTAAATTAGCGCACAATCCTTCGACGATGTTCCATATTCATAACGCTCTATTAATTCCACGATCCACTCAGGTTTCGCTCAACAAATTCAGGTGTCTACATCTCGACATCCCTATATGTTCATTACAACATTATCTCATTAGACGGAGCTGAATATTTAACTAATCGAATTTTCCTCCTAGGCAAAATAATAAAAATCTACCTTGCTACTAATTTTCAAGAAATTAAAACATTATACGAAAGCAGAGTATTAAAGGAATCAATAAATTTAATATAGGTAAATAAAAGAAGCCACACCCAAGATCGGAGCAAGTACATTTTGTAGAGTATGGTCACACCTATTTTTTTATAATTAAATAATAATAAAAAAAATGCGTTAAAAACTATATTTCCTGAAATAAGAATTTCAATGTGTAAATTCAGTTTAACAGGAATGAGTTTATTTAGAATAATTAATTAAACATGTCGCTCGGTATTACGAAAACATTTTCGGACAATCGCTGTTTCTCTTAGTACTCTAATTAATTACGTGATTATAATTAATCTTGTTCAAACTTTAATTAACTTAATTAATATTAATTAATAAATCTTCGCAATTGTACGGTAAATAATGCAATTTTTTTATATATTCTCTTTCCTAAAAAGTCCACTGAGTATAAAAAAACTAATCTGATGAAAGCTCGAACCTTTATTTCATCAGAAAACATAGTCGATATTCCTGAAATTTCCAACGAATTGAATCTGTTCACAGAATAGCTTATGGATTTTTCAACTACTTTTTACCAAACTCGAAATAGGATAAAGCAAAATAAAATAAGCGCTGAACTGATTTTAACTATCGTTTATACTGCTGAGCTGAATTTTTTATTAACCGAATCTTTTAATAAAATCCAACCTTTCATTAAAGTTGAACTTTTATAACTTGAAGAGATGTTATTTTAATTCTCAACCTTATACCCTCTTTATTAAAATGCAATCCTTTTATAAAAGAAAATCCAATCTTGTCTTTAATGAAGATTGAGTCCGATTTTTAATAAAAACTCAATCTTGTAATCAGAATTCAATTTCATTTTTAATAAAACAACAATTTATTTTTTGATGTTAATCGAATTTTAATTTAATCCCGTTTTTAATATAAATCCACTCTCTTTTTATTGTACATTTGCTTTTTTAAGAATGTAAATTAACTTTAACTCTTTTACTTTTTTGCAAAAACAAACTAATCAGAAAGTTTTAATAAAAAGCAATTTCAAGCGTCAAATTCAATCTTATTTAGAAAATCGCAATTTCAGTAGAGATTTTCTGACACCAGATGGCGTAATGCAGTTTTGTGCACGGTCCACAAAATACGAGAATTAAAGCAAAAATTCTGTTCTAATAAACGATTCTGTGAAAATAATAAAATACGATATCAATAAATATAGTAATGGTATAAAAAATTTTAATTAATTGACAATTAAAAGTCACCTTCTGATATACTACAAATAAATACCACAATAAATTTCTCAATAAAATTTTATTGTTACGTAGATGAAATCTGATGCTATGTTGAAATAAAAAAACAAAGTTTGCTCAAGAGCCGTGGGAAAATAGTTATTTAAAACCGAGAAGATTTTCCGGAATTGTTCTGCGTTGCCGATAGGAATTCGTTCTCCGAGCTTGGATTATTTTAAGCCAGGCTTGTGCGTATGTGAGTGTGCACAACTACAAATGGACATGCAAGCACGTTTTCCCGAAGGATTCACTGGAATTTGCGTTCACTGCTACCGAATCTATCGATACGTCTACCAATTGAAACCACTTGAAAAGCAGTGGTGCAGGTCGATCATTGTTTTCTGAAACTGAGGGGTGGAATTTTGCGGCAGATAATCGATTCCGTGACTGAGTTAAAAAAAAAGAGAGAAAAAAGAAGAAAAATCGTTAAAACTTACGGAAAAATAAGCTCAACAGAAGATTTTTAATCACTTTTCGTCGTTGTAATTCAACTAGATTGTCAATTATCATTTTTTGATTTTATGATATACTTCTTTTATCCAGTCAATCGATTCAATTTTCACTTAGATTTATCACTATCCTTATTTTTATTCTGTAACGTTCTTAAAACAAGTTATCAAAACGGCTTAGCTCGTCGGATCAGGGTTTATTATATAAAAATGATAACAGAGGGATAATTAGTATCAAATTATAAATGTTTATTAATACTAAGCGTTGAATAACTAGTACATTATTGATAGAAAAAGATTTCCATTAATGGCGTACGTGAAAATAATAAAAGTTAATCGTAACGAATAAAAAAAGTGTTGTACGATAATAAAATTTATATATCCGAAGCGACAAAACACAAAAGTGTGACAGGGATTTATCTATTTGAAAGAATCGGGAATTATTAATAATTTTACCGGATTTACAATTAATGTGAAAACAAAATCAAGGCTCGTGAACAAAAGACATTTATGTAATAAGTGAACTCGAAGATTAAATAAAACATCGCAAGAATAATTGACAGCGAAAATAGAAACGCGTACGTGCACGTAAAAGCGACGAACGAGGTAAAATCCTTTATTTGAGTAAAACTCATTAAGTTTGATTTGAGGTAAGACCTCTCGACTTAGGGTAAAACCTTTTTGACGAATAATTGTAGAAAAAGCACGTTGCTCGCGTAAAACTCGAGCTTCAAAACAAAATATTCAAATTGATAGGATATCGGAAAATATTTTTCGTTAATAAAATTATTAAAAATAATAATTAATATAACGTTTTGTAATTATCAATAGTCCTGAAAAGTACTTTGCTATTTATAATCGTATTTGTTTTTAAAGAGTTCCGAAAAGAATTGTATAAACACGACTACGAAAATTGTTCGAAACAACAGAAGATAGATTATTATTAGTCCTGAGAAGGACAGTATAATCTCGGCTCGTCGACAGGTCGATCTTCAAACGACGAAAATCCCAATCTCGAAAAGTAAAACTCCTCGAATCCGAGGGAGTAAAACTCCTCGAATCCGAGAGAGTAAGACTCTCTTGATCTGCTCGGTCGGACAGCTGCGAGAGAAATGCTCGCTTCTGGCTAGACGCGATGTTCCTTTATGGACTTTGGCGTGCTGAGCTCGAACCAATGAAATTGCGTATCGCGTCGAGGGGCGGATTCCGCGAAATGCTGAGCCCGGGCCAATGGCAAATTTTCTCGCCACGTGTTCCCCTTCTACCGTCCTGCATTATCGATTTTTCGCGTCAAACTAAAATCTTTCGTGCAGTTTAGAAAATTTTTACCTTGTGAGGCTTTGATATTTTAAAATCCTCACAATTCTCATTCAATGACTTCATTTTAGAATGAATTTGAAAGTGTTTAAAGCTTATTTTACGAAGTTTTAATTTCTAAAAAGTTTTAGACAGTTTTAAACAAGTTCTAAACAGTTAGTTCAAAACAGATTTTAACTTGTCGTAAAAATTAATTCTAAACAGTTTCAAACATTTAAAAATAGTTGAAAGTACATCGAAGCAGTTTTAATCCACTTCTAAACAGTTTAAAATACTTTTAAGGTAGACATAGAAAGTTTTAAACCGAATATAAACAGTTTTAATGATAGAACGTCCAACGTCCTTCCGGCAGGACAAAAAAGCCTTCCGCGAGTACGTACGAAATCGCGTTATAAAATTAACATGGATTCAGATAAACAAAAAGTAGTATATATGGTTGGAAAGGTAAAGAATCAAGCTTTCAGCGCATGTAAACATGGAACTTGTAAATTCAAACCCCGAAGCTTGGTAGCTAAAAGAAGTTAAATTTTTCAAAAATTCACATAATTTTTAGTCACAAAAAGACGACGCGCGGTACTGCCGGCAGGACGTTTTCGTTTTTTTAAAAAGACTACCTAGCCCTTGTACATAAATTTAAAAAATCGACATTTATGTCATCTGAAAGCTTGTTTCATTACCTAAAAAACCATATATTCATTTTTATACTTATCTCCTTTATATTGATTTTATAGAGCGATTTCCAAGGGACTCGCGCCAGAGCCATTTACCACCGGCCGCCATTACGTTAGTTATAACAATATTTACAAAAGTAATAATAAACTCAATTCCTTTGATGATAAAGATGATGAATTATGATGATAATGATGATAATGATGATGATGATGATGATTATATGAAATTAATATATTTTTTCACAAAAATGAATTGTCCTTCCGGAAGGACGTTTACTGTGTGAAAGCGCGTCCTACCGGCAGTACGCAGCCTTGGACGTTCTATCATTAAACAAGTTTTAAAGAGTCTTAATCACATTCTGAATAGCATTCAAGAAAAATTGAAGTACTTTTTAATCGGTTTTAAACAATTTCAAACAATTTTAAACCAGTTATAAAAAGTGTTAAACATATGTTTAAACAGGATTAAACAAGTTCTAAATAGTTTCAAATAGTTCCACATAGTCTAAAACTAGTTATAAGTAGTCTAAATAATTCAAAGCAGTTTGAAACTGTTTTATGTAGTTTCAAGCAGTTCAGAAAAACACAAGCTTTGTTTAATAAAATTAATTTTTAATCTAACAAATACAAGATTGTCTTAAAAACATGTATAATATAATCCTAAATAGATAATTTTAAAATTAAATTTCAACAAACTTTACAAAACTTCTGTCCAAAAAACAGAAGTTTAAAAAAGTTTTAAATTTACATTCTCGATTTGAATGTAGCACTTGTAGTGCTGCCAGCGGACTTGTATATTGAAAATAGTAAAAACAAGTGTTATTTAATTTAAAAAAGTGAGTAAATAGTGGGTTTTTAAGTAAAAAAAGTGAGTAAATGTTACGCCAATGAAATTGTTAAAAAAAAATTTAAATTCATGACAATTATATGAATATTCAAGAAAGCTATTCAAATTTAAAAAAAATAATTGTAAAATGACAAAACTAATTGAAATATAAAGAAAGTAATTGAAAAATGACAAACATAATTCAAACGTGACAAAAAACTTGTAATATGACAAAACTAATTAAAAAATCGATTAAAAATCAAAAATGAAAATAAAAATTGAAACAAAATAATTAAAATTTGAAGAAAACAATTGAAAGTTTAGAAAATAATTGAAATTACAAGAAAATAATTGAAAAATGACAAAAATAATTAAAATTTGAGAAAATAATTTGAGACTGGCGTAAAAAATGAAAATTATTTTAGTAAATTTAAAAAAAAATAGAAGTTTTAAGAAAATAATTGAAGCTTGAAGAAAATAATTCTAAAATGAAGTTAAAAATAAAAAACTTAATACACTAATTGAAAAATTAATGATATATATGACAATTTAAATCATGTCAATTAAAACGATTGAAGAAAATTACATTTAAAGAAAATAATTTCAAAATGTCAAAAATATTTGAATAATGACAAAAATAATTGTAATTTGGAAAAAAACAATTAAGAAATGCCAAAAGTAATTTCTAACTTGTGTAAATAATTATATAGAATAATAATAAATTTGAAAAAAAATATTATAAGTTTGAGAAAAGTAATTGAAAGTTGAAGAAATTATTTCAAGTTTGAAAATAATAATTGAAATTTGATGAGAATAATTCAAAAATGTCGGAAAAAATTTAAGAATGCAGAAAGTAATTAAAGTTTAAAGAAAATAGTTGAACTTTGTAGAAAATAATTGAAAAAGATGTAACTGGGTGAAAATTATGTTCATAAATAAACATTTCGCTTTCATGTAAGCAAAATAATTTGCTTCTTTATACATGATGCAATAGATTATAATGATGCAAAAAAATTAAAATTTGAATTTTATTAAAAATATAAAATAGTTATTAATTTTATCAATGACCAAAAAAATATATACTTTATATAGACCAATACGTTTGTCTTTGAATTTAGAATATTTTATCCAAAGGACCTTTCATTATAAAATAAAAAATGGAGAAGTTATAAATAAAAAAAGAATTTTGAATGCAAACAAAGTTATGAAACATGAATTATTTTACGAGTTTTGGATCAATTATAAACTTTATATGAGAAAGCAAAAATTAAGAAATTCGTGACAATAATAAAAAGAATTAAGCAAATGCTTGAAATTTGAAGAAAATACTTGAAAACGGATGTGAGAAATTAAAAAATACATGACAATAAAGAAAATTTGAATAAAGTAATTGAAATTTGTAGAAAATAATAGGTACTAAAATAGCAAAAATAATAGAAATATAAGAAAATAATTTGAAAATGACAAAAATATTCGAATAATGACAAAAATAATTGAAATTTGAAGATAATAATTAAAAAATAAAAAAAGTAAATTGAAACTTGAGTACAAAATTTAAAAATTATTAATAATAACTTAAAGATTCAGGACCGTAATTGAAATTTTAAGAAATTAATTAAAACATGACAAAATTAAATGAAAACTTGTGTAATACATTTAAATATTCATGATAATAATTTGAAGACAAAAGAAAGTAATTGATATTTGGAAAAACTAAATTCAAAAACGCAAAAATATTTGAAAATTGTCAAAAGTACTTTTCAAATGACAAAAATAATTAAAAAGAGGTGTAGAAATAATATATTTGTAGACTGTAATAAAAAACGCTAAAAAAATCGTCTCCTCTCTCTCTCTCTTTCACACACAACCGGAAATTATAAAAAAACTCAACTAAACAAAATTTTTTATTTTATAATTTATAATTTTGCCTCCACCCTTTTATATATCACTCCCTATTATATAAAAACAATTCGCCGCAGAAGCAAAGTCAAACAGTTTGACCCCACGTAACGGGTTACTACCCTTAAGAACCATGTAACTTTCTTCTACCACTAGAACTACGTAACTCCCTTCTACCTTCAGAACCAAGCAACTTCCTCATATATCAAAAACCACGTAAATTTCATCTACCTCTAGAACCACATAACTCCTTAATACATCAAAAACCACTCCAAAATCACGTAACTCCCTCATACATCAAGAAGCACGTAACTCACTCATTCATCAAGAACCACGTAAGTCGCTTCTCCTTGTAGAACCACGTAACTTCCTTATACCTTTGGAACCAAGAAACTTTCTCATACATCAAGACCCACGTAACATTCTTCTACATTCTAAACTACGTAACTCCATCATACATAAAAAACCACGTAAGTCCCTCCTCTCTGTAGAACCACATAAGTTCCTTCTACACTAAAACCTGTGAGGAGTCGCAAGCTCGGGGGTAGGGTGCACTCCTGACAGGTCGCGAGAACAAAAGAAATTCCGAGAAATGTTATGCTGCCGTCTCCCCGCTCCACCTCCTCATTACCAAATAAAGTAAACAGAAATACTCCTGACAGGGCGACTCCTCAAAGGTTTTAGTGTATCTTTAGAACCACGTAACATCCTCATACAATAAGAACCACGTAACTTTTTTCTATCTCTTGAACCACATAACTCCTTAATTCATCAAAAACCACTCCAATATCACGTAACTCCCTCATTCATCAAGAACCAAGTAAGTCTCTTTTCCCTGTAGAACCACGTAACTTCATTCTGTCTTTGCAACCACGTAAACCCCTCATACATCAAAAACCTCGTAACTCCCTTCTACTTCTAGAACCACGAAACTTCCTCATATATCAAAAACCACGTAAATTACATCTACCTCTAGAACCACATAACTCCTTAATACATCAAAAACCACTCCAAAATCACGTAACTCCCCCTTACATCAAGAACCACGTAACACCCTCATACATCAAGAACCATGTAACTTTCTTCTACCTCCAAAACCACGTAACTTCCTCATACATCAAGAACCACGTAACTCTCTCATTCATCAGGATTCGCGTAAGTCCTTTCTCTCTGTAAAAGCACGTAACTTCCTTCTACCTTTAGAACCAAGTAACCTCCTATATATCAAGAACCACATAACATTTTTCTACCTGTAGAACCACATAACTCATCAAAAACAAAGTAACTCCCTTTTACCTCTAGAACCACGTAACTTTCTTCTACCTCGGAAACCATATGTGACGCCGCGCGAGAAAAGGGACCTATCGCCTGAAACGTTAATTTTACAGGGCGAGCGTTAGAAGTTGCAGCAATGCATTGCGACCAATATAAATTCTTACGCTTCATGCTTAATAACTCAAAAAGTAATTGATGGAAACAATTTCTGATTTTTTCAAATGAAAGAGCGACTAAAAAGCTACATTTTGGCATAAAAAAATGAAAATTGATATTTTTTGCGATAGGTCCCTTTTCTCGCGCGGCGTCACATATATCATATATATATCAAGAACCACGTAAATTTCTTTTACCTCTAAAACCACGTGACTGCCTCATACATCAAAAACCAAGGTACTCCCTTATTCATCAAGGACAACGTAACTTTCTTCTACCTCTCAAACCACGCAACTCTATTAGGGTTTCAATCCTGGACCACGAAACCCATAAAAAATTGACGATGTAATTGTAATATGAACAAACTAATTGTTTTATAAGGTAAATATTAATCAAACACCCAATATTAGAAAACCTCCTCCCCCCGCAACTACAATAAACATTTTACTAAAAAAGTGAGAAAAGTATGTGTTTTATATAAAAAAAAAAAGTGATTATTAGTGAGCGATTTTTTAAAAAGTGAGTAAGTGAGAAAAATGAGTCACTGGCAACCCTGCACCAGGGACAAATTTACTTACAATTTTATTGTGTGAATTTCTATAAAATTTTGAAGAGACAAGTTTAATCAAAAATACCTGTCTTTATTTAAATCGATAAAACTCGTGAAATCAGGATACAGAGAAGATACTAGGAAAGATTAGATCAAATCCGTTTTCACGCTGGGTGAACTATGGTTCGGTACACGAAACGTAAATTGCAGTGCGCAGTTGTCACCTGTAGGACAAACGACTCTGTTCTTTTTCTAGGGATCTATGACTTCCGATAAATCCAGTCAATCTGATAGCTTCGATTTTGCATTGTATAAAGCTGACATTCCAGGAATGAAGTCGTGATTTTTCACTCACCGGAAAATTTTAAATAAAAATTCAGTACAAGCTACAATTTGAAAAATAACCCGAATTTGTGTTTCTTCTTTTTTTCAAATGACTAACAGAAGCGCGTGTTTTGAAACAACCCTTTTGAAAGTTTTGAAGCAAATAATAACTTTTCAATGTAAAAGGGAAAAATCATCCGAAATGCATGTTGAGAATATTTTGACAATGTGTGTCAGGATTTAGGAAAAGTTTGCAGTTTCAATTATTACAAACTTCAATTATTTGAAACCTTTATATTTCAATTATTCAAAAAATGTATCAATGTGAATTAGAATTTTTTTCTGTTTTACTATAGTAAAGAGAAAAGAAAAGTTGTATAGTTCTAAATTTAATGTAGGAAACTATACTAATTGATGCCTAAAAATATTAATTTAATTGGTTTTATTACTAATAGGATTAACAAGCTTTAGCAAGCAAATTAATAACTCTAAATTCCTAGTAGTTTTCAAAGAAGTGAAAATACAAATAAAGCATGAGTTATAAGTATAAAGATTAAAATAACAATAAATTAAATTAGTAATAAAAATAATGATATATAATGAAGGAAAAATAAATAACTGAATTTAAAAATATATAAATGAGTAAATTAAAACATGAAAATTGAGTAGAATACCCAGAGTGGTAATTGCAATGTTTCCTAATTAGAATGGTTGATGCATTGTATGCATGGGTAATTTGAGAGGGTGTGGTAAGTGGGTTGGAGTGAAAGCTCTAAAATTTATTGAATTGTTTGAACAACCTAAAAGGTTCTATCTTCTTCGGACGAAAGAGAATTTTATTCTGCTCCCAATGTACGATATACTGCTACAATTTTACAAACTATTGTTAGAAGAGAAACAAAGCCTTATTATTAACTCGAATTTAGGGGAATAATTAGCTTATCTATTATTATAGTAGATAAGGGCGGAATTTTCATATACATGTAAAACTAAATAAAAATTTAAATAATTACCTAAACTTTAAATTTTCCTTAATTTATATTTGTAGAAAGGTAAGTTGAAAAATGAAATAATTCAACACAAAGAGAATTGGAATATTTGAAAAATAATATAGTAAATAATAAATTGTTCATTTAATGAAATTTTCTTTTCAATTAAACCTCGTCGCATTTGTTATTTGAGATTTTTGAAATGTAGAATTTTGTCATTGAATAAAATTGAGGAATCGAAATGGATACTTGCAGTAGTGAGACTGCACAGTAGACGAATAACGAATGTAAAAAAAAACTCACTTTTTAAATTTTATTCCGTAGAGAAAAATTTGTTATTCATGGGGATTAAAATGCGGCAAATACTCAGTTTTCAGATGATAAAAGCTTTTCGTCAGTGACAAATGTTGAGTGCTTTTAAATTGGAAGTATGAAATCTCCACTGCGAAATATTGAAATTTGAATTTTGATTGTTTTCAATCCAGGTATAATAATAAAGAGGTGAATTATTTTAAATTCAAGAAATTTAGTTTGTTTCATTTTACAAGACGTTCAAAATTAAGATTATAACAAAATGTAATACTGTTTTATTATGTGACTTTTATGTACTCTTTTCCTTCATTCACAAAAAGGTATTAACAGTGGCGTAACTGGGGGTACAAGGGCCCTGGGTCAGAAAGGAAAATGGGACCCCAATTATATATAATAATTTACAAGTTTAATTAATTCATTCATTCATTCTGTCCACACCTGCTATTTGTCACTAGATATTTTTTTTTAATTTTAAATCATATTTCCCCTTTTTAAAATGTTCTCAAATTTTAAATTTATAACAATTTTAATTTCTTCAAATTTCAGTTAATGTGAACTTGCATTGATTAAAAGTTCAATTAATTCACGTTTCAAAAATACTAAATTTGAAGTAAATTTTAATTTTTTAATAATTTCCAAATTTTTAGTTATTATCTCAAATTTCAATTAATCCACGTTTCAAAAATACAGAGTTTAAAGTGAATTTTAATTTTTCAACTATTTTCTACACTCCTTAATTATTTTAATTGCTTTTAATTGATTCCCTAAATCTTAAATTTACCTTCCTCAAATTTCAACTATATAGTCTAATAATTACTGTCTTTAATTTTCAATTTTTTAAAAGATTTTTCAATTATTTCCTTTTGCTTAGAAATAAATTCCGTAATTTTATATTATTTTCTCCGATTTTTTATTATTTTCATTCTTTTGGCACAATTTTCAAAAAGTTCAATTATTAATCTGAAATTTAAATTATTATTTTTTCATCAATTTTCGATTATTTCTGCGATTTTTTAATTATTCTCTTTAATTTAAATTTTTAAGTAATTTTGTAATTATTTTTCTCTTTTAACATATATTTTATGGTTTTTTCAATTATCTTGCTCTAATTTTATTTACTGTTTTCAATCTTTCATATTTAAATTATTTTCATCATAAATGTCAATTATTTTTCGCAATCTTAAATTATTTTCAGCATATTTGAATCATTTTTTGAATTTTGAATTAAATTTATTATTTTTCAATTATTTTCCTCGATTGTTAATTATTATTCTCATTGTTAAAAATTATTATTAAGAATTTTTAAATATTTTTCTCAAATTTCAATTATTTTCTTCAATTTTTTATTATTTTCAATTGTTTTCATAACTTCTATTTTTTTTATTAATTATCGTAAATTTCATTTATTTTTAGATTTCTTCAATTCTTTTCTGAAATTTTAAGTTATTCTCATTTTTTTCAATTGATTTCTAAGATCTTCATATATTTTCCTCAAATTTAAATTATTTTCTTTTTATTTAAAAAAAATTCTGTAATTTTTTCAATTATTTTACTCAAGTGTGATTTAATTTGTACAATATCATTTTTTTTATCATATTTCAATAATTTTCTTCAAGTTTCAAATAAAAAATTTATTTTTCAATTATCTTCTCCATCTTTCAGTATTTTTATTATATTTCAATTAATTTCCTAAATTTTCAGTTATTATCTCAAATCAAATTTAGATTATTGTCTTTAATTTTCTTTTTTAAAGTTTTTTAATTATTTTCATTCTTTTGGCTTAATTTTTTAAAATTTCAATTGTTTATCTGAAATGTCATTTATTATTTTCATCAATTCTTGGATTATTTCGGCGATTTTTTAATTATTCTTTTCAATTAAAAATTTTAAGTAATTTTGTAATTATTTTCCTTTTTTAAACATATATTCTACGATTTGTTCAATTATTTCACTCAAATTTTATTTAATGTTTTCAATCTTTCATATTTAAATTATTTTTTCAATTTTAAATTAATTTTATCATTTTTCAATTATTTTCCTCGATTGTTTTCATTTGTTTTCTTAAATTCCAAATCTTTTTATCAATTATCATAAATTTGATTTATTTTTAGCTTTCTTCAATTCTTTTCTCCAATTTTAAGTTATTCTCATTTTTTCCAATTGATATTCAATTCATATATTTTTCTCAAATTTCAATTATCTTTTTTTATTTAAAAAAAATTCTGTAATTTTTTTTTAATATTTCACTCAAACCTGATTTATTTTTTACAACTTATCAATATTTGTTTCATATTTCAATTATTTTCATCAAGTTTCAAATTAGAAAATCATTTTTCAATTATTTTCCAAAATTTATATCTTTCAATTTTCCATTTTTCTCATTTCTTTTCAATTTCCAAAGTTTTAAACTATTTATCTAAGATTTCAATTATTTCATTTAATTTTAAAATTATTTATATGGTTTTTTATATTATTTTCTTCAATCTTCACTTACTTTCGTTCTTTTTCGTAATTTCGAAAAAGTTGTTAATTATTTCTGTTTAATTAAAAATTATTCTCTTCAATTTTAAATTATATTTATCTTGTTTCATTTAGTTTCTCTAATTTTTAATTATTTTCTCTTTTTTTTTTAATGAACTTCTGAAAGTTTTAAGTATTTTTCTGAAATTTTCTTTAACTTTCCTTCATTTAAAATATATTATGTAATTTTGTCAATTATTTTCTCAAATTTTAATGATGTTTTTCAATTTTATATTATTTATTTCATTTTTCAATCATTTTTCTCAATTTTCAATTATTTTTCCTAATTTTTCATTATTTAATTTTTTTAAATTTATTTTTAAGATTCTGAAGTAATTTTCTGAATTTTAAATTATTTTCTTTGTTTTTAAAACATTTCTATGAGTTTTTAAATTACTTTCCCTAATTTTTAACTGATTTCATTTTTTTTCAATTAATTTGAAAAATCAGCAATTATTTTGTTTAGTTTCAAATTATTTCTTGCAATTTTTTTTAATTCTAAAATTTTTTAGATTTTTCCCTAAAAAAAAAAGGTTTATTAGGGTAAACTGAGGGCCCCCTGAGCTCAAGGGCCCCGGGGCTTTGACCCACTTTGCCCCTTAATGGTTACACCACTGGGTATAAACACTGAAAGTACCTCGGAAAGTACAAAATATAGTTTTTATTATAAAAGAAAATAAGTCGCTTAAATTTGAAGGTATAATTTTAAAAATCGCTCAAAGTGTAAGAAGTTAAAATTCTTTAAGTATTCGAGTTCGTCAAGATTCAAATTTGGAGATATTGAAATATGAAGATATTTAAATTTAAAAAGATTCAAATTTGAAAACACCAATTTTTTTTTTTAAATTGAACGTATCCAAATTAAAAAGGATTAAAATTAGTCGCAGTAGGTCTAGTAATTGAACATTGAAGCTGGACATAACAGATTTTAGACAAAAAATAAAATACACAGCCTTTTTATTTCTCGAATTTTCCACTTGGCTACTTTTTCTAATTATCAAAGTTGTCATGTATCTGATTTTTCTAGATTTAAGAATAAAAAAACTATTATTTTAAAGGCATTGTACTTGATTCCATGTTAAATTACTTTGGCGGTGTAATGCAAGTTTCGTGTTCGTAGGTTCTTACACGTAATTAATTTGCTCGTTACTGTGCTCCTAGGTACATTTCGCGTACTAAGACCCTGCGTGTCCGGGACCAAACCACATTGGACCAATATTATACAGTTCCTTGAGGACCCGTGGGACAAGAATGGCTTTATAAATTTCATTCCAGTGCGACATCAAATATTTCCATTCTACTGTCAGTTTATCCGTCTATTTTAATCTCATTAACAAAGACAATAAAATGATTATTACAAAACCTTAAGGTAATTTAACTAGTATTACTTTTATTTCACTAATTTTAAAATTAACAAGGAATGAAACACTCAGTCTGAAAAAAAGTTCCAAATGCATTATTCTGATTTTTGAACTATAGAAAACTCATATTTTCATGTAATATTTTTCAGTGGAAGTGTGAACAATTATATTTTTTACATAATGAGTAATTAACAATTGCAATTTGATAAAAATTAAAAAAAATTCTAAGTACTAGAAATTAAGGATAATCTAACGTTAGATCATCCTAAATTTCTAGTATAGGGGAGAGTCGGCCAAAGTGCCTAATTGGGTAAATTGGCAATCGTTATAATAGCTTGGCCAAAAATAAATATTAATCATAATTGTTTTTATTAATGAATTATATTAAGGTAAAGATGATTTCTATAAAGTTTCATGTTTATCCGTTTATTATTAAAGAATTTATTAAAGAATTAAGATAATGATGCTTTCCAACAATAATTTTTTCATTTTTAAATTTTAGAAAATATTAAATTTTTTTTTAAATTAATCTTTAAACATTTAGCTATCTAAGCACTTTCATTTCATTTGTAAAAATGAATTCTAAAATAAAAAAAATTAGTTTAATTACATCGTGTGTTTTTGGGCAAATTGCCTCAGTTTCAATTGCCTATATGCTGTAAAACGTACGATACGGAAAATTTCTCGGGTTACGTAAATTTTCATGTAGAAACTAAATATCAAGTTGTTACTGCTTCTGTATAAAAAACCAGTGTTTAAACAAATTAATTATATTAATTATTGCATTTATATTAATAATAATTATAAATAACTATGCATTGAAGAACCATTTTTAATATATTTTAAAAACATGATTTTAAATAAGAGCGGGATGAATCAAAAGAAGTGCGCATGCGCAGAAAAAATACATAAGATTACGAGAGATACGTATTGTCACGTGACTATAAAGAATCATGGCGGATTAACCTGTCACATTTGTCAGTGAATAGCAAAATTTTGGATTTCTTTCTAAAACTCGCGCTGTTTTGAAGCAAGCAGGTATTTTTGTAATTTATTACAGTGTTTAATTTACTTTTGTAAGTTATTTTATAATTTTAGAAGCTTTATTTATTTGTTATAGACTTTATTTCCATTTTTTGTCGGACTGCTTTGGATTGAAACTTTAGTTTTATGATGAAAAGATTATATTTTTGTATTCAAAGATAAATCTTTTTTTAATATTAAGAAGCTAATTGATTGTAGAAAACATATAAAAAAAAGTTTTACTTTTATTCATATTTTTCCATATTTTTGTGCACAGGCGGTTTACCCAGTCGTGAGTCAAAATGGCGAATTTTGACATCAAGATTTAAATAATTATTTTTTCTATTTTTTCTGAAATAAATACTTAAAATTACTACCTCATTATATTCTTAAAGGCTGTTTTCTAAATATTTGATCGTTTATATTTTTCAAAACTATAATTTAATACTTTTTTTTGGCTCCAAATTTTACTATAGGCATTTTGGCTGACTCTCCCCTATAGAATTTTTTTAATTTCCATCAAATTGCAATTTTTAATTAATCATTAGGAAAAAAAGCGCACGCCAAATTTTATTATTTCTTAAAATAATAATGTTTCATTTATGTATAATTATGGGAAATGAAAAAAATACATAGTATAATAAAAAAAGAAAATTAATGATAAGAAGACATTGGAATAAATTTGATTTGTTGTGATCTTTGTTTCGTCGTATATAACAATTTGCAAATTTTGATTAATTGAAGATTAATAAAATAAAGATGAAGAATATGAAGAAAAATTATAAAAACTTATGATATACCTAATAACATTCAGAATGTTGAACAAATATAAATAGAATAATATAATTACTGTAAGCTTAGATATTATGTTACTATTGATTATTGTATATTTTAAGATGTTTATATTTATAATAATATAATACAATTGATACGAAGTACAGTAAATTTCCATTATATGTTAAACCGTCTATCTACAAAGTACATAAATATTATTTTGCATTATAATTTTATGTGATGTAGAATTAACATGATCATCTGGAATATTAGCTGAAATATTATGTTACAGATAAGGATAAATATACTCGGATTTATAAGAGAAAAGACGAATCGACGAATTAACAGACATGGAGGACGAGTTTGATTAAATTTAAATAAAAAAAGCTTGATTTTGAATTCCTCAATTTCTAGTATTAAGTTTTATATATTTTAAAATTTGAAGTGTTATAATAAATTTACTATTTGGAAAATCTGACTTTCATTTCTTATTTAGTGACTGTAAAAAACCTCTAAATTCTAATTTATGTTAAAGTTTGAGAATTTTTAAAAAATTTCTCCGCTATTTTGGGCACGTCATATTTAATTTTACAAAGCAAAGTTTAGATTTGTAACCAGCGACCCGAAAAACCCCTAGATATCAATTTATATCAAAATCCGTTAATTTTTTTTGTATTTCCGACATTTTGGATCCGCCTTTTTGAATTTTGAGAAAATAACATCGGATTCGCAATCAGCGACCCCAAAAACACCTGAGTAAGAAATATTAGCCAGTTTTAAGCACATCTAGGGGTTTTGGTCAGGTTTTTCCAATCTGGCCTACTGTACATTGCTGAAAAAAATCTTCCACCATATAAAAATTGATTGAAGGTATGATCTCTTACTCTTATTTTATATTTTACATAAGTAGATCTGGACACAGTTTGATTTCTGGTTCGTTTGTCACTATCAGTACGAATAATATCGATACTATAACCTTTGCTTCCTAGAGGATAAAATATAGGATATATCCAAGGTTCAACATTTGGATCTAAATGACTAACCAATTGCAATTGTTTAATCGATTTGTTATAAATCGTTACATAAGACTCTGGTATTAAACCTTCAGCATTTTATATTAAAAATAGCAGCAACTTCATTGCACCTTTAAAGATTGTACCTTCCTTTATCAAATCCTTTTTTTAAAGTAAACATTAGTTGTCATTCTGGAATTTCTTCATTATTTTTTTTTTTTTGCTAAAGCAGGTTTTATTTTAATGATCTCAGACATCATCAAAAAAGACTTTGTATATGCGTTACAATCTCAATAATAATCTTCCGGATCGAACAGGAATAATTGACCAAACGATGGATCATTATCAATTTCAGCAAACAAGGAAATGTTGTTTGATAATAAATTCGACCTTGAATTTTATAACAAAATGGTCCCCGCATTCTATTATTGAAATTAACTACATTGGCATTTAGAGATGCAAAAGCAAATGAATTATTGTAAAGTCTTATATTATTCCTAAAATGGATAATGTTCGTTATAACTTGGAACATGTATATTATTAATATTTTTTTCTGCATAAGCAAAATCACGCATATGGGCATATCTCTGGAACATTTAACTTTTCAATAGGAAAAAAAATTTTCTTTTTTTTGTTAGCACAGTATTCAAACTTTGTTCACATAAACTTCAAATGCTAAGCTTTCAAATTATACAAATGGACAGATAAATTTTATTGTCTTCAAAAAGTTATAAATTATTTAAAATTGCAAATAATTTTTAACCTGTAAGAAAAAAATATTCAACAGGTGGTTGCTTTTTAGGATGAAAAACAGTTGAAATGAACTGCTTGAGGGGTTATAATTTAAAAAAAAACGATAAACTTGTTTAATATTTTCAATATTTATAAGAATAGTAAAATACTAATAATAATACACTAGGGATAAAATTAAACAAATGTCAAAAATTAACTAAATAAATTTTTTAGTTAACCTTCACGTTTTAATTAATGACAATTTCTATTAAAAGAATTAGAATCGGCAACTTCGTGCTCAACAATTTCTTTATAAAAAATTTCGGTCGACCGTAATTGATAAATATTTTCACATTATCTTTGCAATAAAGTATTTTTTCTCAAAGCACATTCACGCGATGTTAAATGGTACTCTTAAAAATTTATGTAAGTACTTTTCGAATACTTTTATTTGATATTCGTGGAGTATCACTCGATTACGGTCGTTGTCAAATTTTGTACACACGTGTTTTCTGTTATTTAAATTAAAATATTTTTTTGAAGACATGAAGCACATCAATTTAGTATGGCTCAAAATAATGCTCATGATTTAAACTCTTATTTCCCATAAACAATTTTGGTGTGCCAATAGTCTTATTCAAGAAAAATGATAAATATGACGATTACGGTCGAAAAGGTTAAAAGTGAGGGTTCTTCCCAATTAACAAAATATTAATTTTCAAGCACAAATATCTTCTGCGTTTAACTAACTTTAAAAATATGTGTTATATAACTAGTAATTCTTATTATATACAAAGTTTCAACGTAAAAACCATTCGAAAGTATGGTTAGGGACAAGTAAACATTGTTCAAAATCGGGTATTCAAATTTGAATAATTATTTATCTATTTAATAAATAAATATTAAATCTTTTGGAAATGATTCATCGTATCAAGTATTAATATTTCCAACAAAAGCCAGGTAAAAATTGATTGAAATTATCAAAATATATGCGAGGGACATAAAAGTTAAAGGTTCCAGAGATATGCCCATATCAGTGTTATTTTCATTCTCATAAGTGACTCTTATTTTTTTACCTGCTTGTTCCGAAACATCTATTTTTTCCTCATCGATTATGTTTTTTTTTAATTTTAATCTTTGACGATATTGTTTCTGATATTCTCCGTAACTTTTTTTCATTTTCTCATCACAAATACTTACATCTTTCTTTCATCTTTTAGCTTACATCTTCTATCTTTTGAATATAGTATTTCATTATTTTCATTCTTATCATGACATATCTTCTGTTTCAATTTCAATCTTTGACGATAGTTTGTTTGATATTCTGCTTTACTTTTTTTAATTTTCTGATTAGAGGTGTTAACAATTTTTGTCTGGCTCACTATTCTTTGTAATTTCTCATTATCATCTCCTCCTACTTCTTTAAGATACTTTAAACATTTTCCTTACTACAAACATAGAAATCTGTTTCCCTACTTACATCTTTCATAAGTAACATTTCTCTTTCTTTCTCGTCAATTATTATTTTAATTTTAATTATTTATTTAATTTATTTAATTATTATTTTAATTTAAGCCTTTGACGATATTCTTTTTGATATTCTGCACGACTTTTTTCACTTATCTCATTCCAATCACTGGAAATTATTAATTTGTCAGTATTATAATCTCTCTTTGCTTCTTTAATAGCAATTTCTATGTGGTTTTTTTTAAATTTAAATCTGTTTCACTACTTAAACATACATCTTCCATAACTGATATTTCTGTTTTTTTGTTATCAATTTTTTTTTATTTCAATTTCATCCATTCACGACATTCTTTCTGTTATTCTGCTCTAGTTTTTCTACTTTTCTCATTAGAATTGCTAAAAAAATATCTTCTTACTACTATTGTTTCTAATATTTTATCATTATTACCTTCTTTTACTACTTTAATTGAATTTAACGCATTTTACACATGTTTTTTTTACAAACTTTTAAATTTCTATAACTATTTACACTTTCCATATTTGTTATTTGACTACTACTATCTCCTTTCATTTCTGTAAAGCCTTCATCAGTTTGATAATCTAATTTTCTTTTCTGTGTCGCATCTTTTACATTCCTCACATGTAAATTATTGTTTGTTATTTCTTCGAAAAACAAAATTCTTTTAAACAATTAATAAACAATACACAGTAATAGGCACTATTCATTTCCACGTTATACATATTTTCGTTCTATTTATTAATAACTTTTTAATAACTTTCACTTTCAATACAACTCACTGAATGTATTTATCTCTCGTTTCGTTATATCTCGAAAATTTTGTCTCTTTTCCTAAAACCATTAACCTTTATTATGCAAGGGTTCACTCGAACAATGATGGGCTTAGCAAGTAGTTTATTGTTTATATTTAGAAATAAAATTTTAATTTGAAGAATATTTGTATAATGTGGTAAAATTTCAAACAGATTTCTAGTTAACCTGAATACGAACACATTTAATGACCGTGCGTATAAAAAGTTTAGGACATATTATTGATCTGATTTTAAATCGATGTATTCTAAATAAATGGAGATGACGTTGTTTTGTATCACATGGTCTTAATACAGAAAAGTTGTCGACGTGCACCATAAAGTGTTTATAGTTTCAGTATATCATATGTGCACCTTGTATATGGTGCCCTATAAATCTTTTTAGAGGACTATAACTTTTTAAGTATACTATACACTCTGTTTTTGATCTTCTCGTTCCGTCGCTTTGCTAGCTATAACTTTATTCAACCGTCAAGATTACCTAAGACACTGGTTACCTTCTATAAAAAAAAAAGAAGAAAAAATATAAAACCTTCTACATGTATCCTGTATAGAATACAAATTTGGACATGCATTTTATTCACGTGTCTGAATAAACCGCACAGTTCTCTAAACAAAGAGAGGTCGTAAAACGAAATAAGAGCAGTTTTGTAAGAACAAAATGATTTTAGGAGAAAACCTTTTTATATCGAGAATATTTTCAGTCTGCTCAAATTTAGAACTTGAATATTGAAATACATTATAATTTTTTTATTGTTCAATTGTAACCTAAAAGACGAGACTATAAGATTTTTAAGAGGATTAAAAAATTAGTTTTCAAATTTACTGACCTGAAGGATTTGCATTTATTCTGTGTATAGAAAGTTTTTCAAGCTCTTCATTAATTGGCTTTGAGGAAGTAAAAAGCGTAAGCAGTCGATCTGATCAAAGATCAGATAAAATTAAAAGTAACATGCTCAGTGGGTCGTACTTGTTCGTTCGTGCATTCAGCAGGTGTCAATTTTTTTCCCAATGATTGCATAGTCGATAACAGTCGATAACGAATACATCTGTACGTCCAGCACGACGATTCGTGGCGAGACTGTCAATTCGACGAATCCCAAAATTGGCAAAGCTTTCCGCTCGCAGAATATTCAATTACAGAGCATAATCTAGTTTTGCGAGGCTATTTAAAATTTTATGCTCTACATCATCGTAAATGGATTTGATCTCGATATTGACTATTAAAAATGTCCAAAGAATATTTTTTTCACGGATATTAATGAACTCCGAAATGGGTATTTGGTTAAAAATTTACCAGTTAAAATTCAGTTATATAGGAAATGCTCGTTTCCGCACAAGATTTATATTGAGAGATTTTATCAATTCAATCTTGATGTCAATTTAGTTAATATTCAAATTAAAGTAGGTATTAAATTTAATTTTTATAATCAACACGGAATATTGAATATTTTGAAACAAGAAGATAAATAATTTGCTTTACATTTGTAAAACTGTAAAACCAAGGTAATAAAAGGCTATATTGTCGATAATATAGAATATACCGACTGATGTATAATGGGGCATTCTTTCTCGATTCGGCCACCCCCTGCGCATTTTAATATTCAAGACAAAAGACTTTGTTATAGCTTAAAATTTTTGTCAAAACATCAATTTTTTAAAAAAAAATTGTTTTTTATTTCCACCTAAGAGTTGAACAATATCACGCATAATTACTTAGAAACCAACAAAAAATGTAAATATTGTGCGAAAAGTAAACCAAAAACTAAAAATTATTAGTATAATCAACTGCGAGATTTAAATCAAATAGTTAATCGCATTAAAAAAATCAAAACTTACTAAACTTTATAATAAGGAACAACCCTTCAAAGTCTTCCCCTCAACACAAATTTTAAAAAATTTACAAATATTCTTAAACAAGTAGACAAAAAACTTCTTTAGAAGATTCACAAATTAAAAGTCACTAACAATAAATATTTATGAAACTTACCCCTAATAGCATCAAAAACTACCCTTTAAAATCATCCCTTAATCATTATTCCAAAAAATAAACAGCTTTTATTAAACAAATAAACTAAAAATTTTTTTAGAGAAATCCCCGGCTTTAAAAATTTTTCAAAATGTACTTCTATCAAACATTAGCATTGAAAACCGTTCTTCAAAATCATCCCTTATTCTTCAATATAAAAAATACAATATTTTTATTAAACAAATCAACTAAAAAAAATTCCGGAGAATTTCCCGGCTTTAAAAATTGCTCAGAATGTATTTCTATCTACCTAACCACCTTCAGCATCAAAAACCGCCCTTTAAAATCATCCCTTATTCATTAATCCATAAAATGGACAATTTTTTATTCAACAAATAAACTAGAAATTTTTTTTTAATGAATTCCCCGGCTTTTAAAACTGCTTAAAATGTATTCTAAAATCTACCTCAACTACCCAGTGTCGAAAACCACCCTTTAAAATCGCCCCTTTATCATTATTCCAAAAAATAAACAATTTTTATTAAAGCAATAAACTAAACAATTTTTTAGGCGATTCCCCGGCTTTAAGATTCGCTTAGAATGTATTCTAAAGTCTACTTCACCTATCCAGTGTCAAAAATCACCCTTTTAAATCATCCCCTAATCATTAATCGAAGAAATAAACAATTTTTATTAAACAAATAGAAAAAAAAATTTTTTTGAGGGAATTCCCAGTCTTTAAAATTTTTTTAAAATGTATTCCTGTCTACTTTATTACCTTTAGCATCAAAAATCGCCCTTTAAAATCATCCCTTATTTATTACTCCAAAAAATAAACAATTTTTTATTAAACAAATAAATAAAAAAAATTTTTGAATGAATTTCCCGGCTTTAAAAATCGTTTAGAATGTATTCTAAAATCTACCTCAACTACCCAATGTCGAAAATCACCCTTTAAAATCATCCCTTATTCATGAATTCAAAAAACGGACAATTTTTTATTAAACAAATAAACTAAAAACATTTTTGAGACTTCTCCCCAGCTTTAAAAAATGCTGGCATTTCACTTCTAAGAAACTTACCCCCTTCAGCAACAAAAACCGCCATTTAAAATCATCCCTTATTTATGACTCCAAAAAATGAACAATTTTTTATTAAACAAATAAACAAAAAAACATTTTGAATGAATTCCCTGGCTTTAAAAATCGCTAGAATGTATTCTGAAATCTACCTCACCTACCCAGTGTCGAAAATCACCCTTTTAAATCATCCCCTAATTTTTAATCCAAAAAATGAACAATTTTTATTAAACAAATTAACTAAAAAAACTTCAAAAGAATTTCCCGGCTTTAAAAATTGCTTAGAATATATTCCTATCTACCTTAAAATCTTCGGCATCAAATACCCCCAGTAATAATCATCCCTTATTTATTAATCCAAAAATAAACAATTTTTATTAAAGAAATAAAATAAAAAAAATTTGAGGGAATTCCCCGTCTTTAAAAATTGCGCAGAATGTATTTCTATCTACCTGACCACCTTCAGGACCAAAAACCACCCTTTTAAACCATCCCTTATTATCTAAAAAATTGACGATTTTTGTTAAGCAAATAAACTATAAAAATTTTGAGAAAATTCACCGGCTTTAAAAATTGCGCAAAATGTATTTCTATCTACCTAACCACCTTCAGCACCAAAACCACCCTTTAAAATCATCCCTTAATGATTAATCCAAAAAATGGATAATTTTTTATTAAAGAAATGTAATAAAAAAATTCTGGATTCCGCCTGCTTCAAAAATTTTTCTGAATGTATTTCTGTCTACCTTACCCCCTTCAGCATTAAAAATAACCCTTTTAGTATCATCCCCTAAAAACAAATTCATTAAAATTGATTAATATTCTTCAAATAAATAGACATCCTTTACAAGTAGGATTCACAAGGTTTAAAAACTGCTAGGATTTAATACCTATTAAACATACCCTTCCAGCATTAAAAACCACCTTCAAGTATCATCCCCTAATATTGAGTCTAAAAACTTAACATTTTTTTAAACCGTAAAAGAAAATATTTTTTGAGAAAATTGATGAGGCTTAAAAATCGCACAGAATAAATACTTATCAACATCAGAAACAATCAAGAATATGGGATGATTTTGAAGGGCTGTTTTTGATGTTGAAGGGGGTAAGTTTTATAGTAGTACATTCTGTGAAATTTTTAAAGCCGGGGAGTTCTCTCAAAATTTATTTAGTTTATTTGTTTAATAAAAAATTGTCCATTTTTTGGATTCATGAATAAGGGATGATTTCAAAGGGTGGTTTTTGATGCTGAAATTGGTTAGGTAGATAGAAATAAATTCTGAACGATTTTTAAAGCCGTGGTGTTCCCTAAAAATTTATTTAGTTTATTAGTTTAATAAAAAATATACCATGTTTTGGATTCATGAATAAGGGATGATTTTAAATGACTGTTTTTGTTGCTGAAGGGGGTAAGTTTGATAGAAGTAAATTTTCATCAAATTTTAAAGCCGGTTAATAGTCTCAAAATTTTTTAGTTTATTTGTTTAATAAAAAATTGTCCATTTTTTGGATCAATGAATAAGGGATGATTTCAAAGGGTGTTTTTTGATGTTAAAAGTAGTAATGTAGATAGAAATATATTCCGATTGATTTTTAAATTCGGAAAATTCTCTCAACATTTTTTTAGTTCATTTGTTTAATAAAAAATTGTTCATTTTTTGGATTAATGCATAAGGGATGATTTTGAAGAGCGGTTTTTAATGCTGAAGGGGGTGAGTTTGATAGAAGTACATTCTGAGAAATTTTTAAAGCCGGGGATTACTCTAAAAAAATTTTAGATTATTTGTTTAATACAAACTGTTCTTTTTTGGATTAATGATTAAGAGATGATTTTAAAGGATTGTTTTTTATGCTTTTATGGGTTAATTTCATAGGTATTTATTCTTAGTGACTTTTAAAGTTTCTGAATCCTCTAAAAAATGTTTTTGTTTACTTGTTTAAGAATATTTGTAATTTTTTTTAAACTCGTGTTTAGGGGATGATTCTATTGTTTCCAAAACGAATATCCGGTTCTCTCAAATAACTTTATTAAGTATTTCATTAAATTTGGGCCTGTTAAAATTCAGTTATACAGGAAACACTCGTTTAGTTGAAAATTTATAAAGTAGATAATTTATCAAGGAAAAGCTTGAAGTCAATCACGTTAATATAATTATATTAAATTGTTTCCTTAATCACTTATAACGAGCACGAAATGTGCAATATTATTTTTAGACAAGTAGAGAACCGGTTTATTTATATCTTTAATCAATAATGGTTAAAGTTGATTTACAACGTTTAATTAAAAACTTAATTAATCTTAACTTCCAAAAACAATAATTACAAAGTATTCTTGTTCTAAAAAATTGAAATTTTATAATTTTTAATAAATAAACAAATAAATAGAAATATTAAAAATAATTTTAGAACTGCGTCATTTGAAAGTCAAAAAATTCTTTTTGCTTCCATTGTTTTACCGATTTTTTGGTAGAATTTTCGAGAAGATTTATAGAGAAATTTTTTTTTTATATTCTATATCACTGCAAAAACTGCTGTCTTCTAAGTGTCTTATTTTAAGACACAAGACATTAAGAAAGCGTCTTACGGTTATTTTAAGTTATATCATTGGTTAATAATTTTGAAAGATGCTTTCTCATTGGTTTAAAATAAAGACACTTTAAAATGTCTTAAAAGTGAGGACGAAAATGTCTTAAAATAAGACACATGTTTTTACAGTGATAGCACTTGAAAGAAAGAAATTTTCGATTAATTTTCGAGATTTGTAATGAAGTAAACTTGGAAATAGCAACGTGGGATCGAATTTACTCTGCGAAAGGTTTCAGAGTAGTTTTGGTTGAAGAAAGGTTGAAGAGTGGAAGTTCCGACCATAAATGCAGAAACGTCTTCCCTGAAAGTTTGCTTTTTCATGGGCAGTTCGCCCTCTTGTGTAGCCTCCTTTTCAGGACGAGTACGTAGAACACGTTCACTCGAAGCGAGGAAATACTGGAGTAGGTGCTCTACGTGACGTTTGAACCCTATGACCCAGGAAAAGGTGCAATATACACAAAACAAGTAAAGAGCATAAAAAAGGACTGATGGTCTTGCTCCATTACATGAACTTAAATCTAACTTTGTTTCTATTGTAATAATTTCTACTTAAGAATTTCAGTTTCTGCGGTACATATATCTATTACTAGCTGATTACTTTTTTAGTCGACAAAGTTTAACAATGATAATATTATTCGATGAAAAATAAAAGAAAGTAGGGTCAATCCATTATATTTCACCTAAAGTCGTTGCGACCTATTTTTAGAAAAATCTGATAATTCGTAATAATGATATTTAATATCCGTACAATTAATTTTTGGCAAATATTTTATAAGATTATTATTTGTATTTGCTTTGAAATTTTAATTTTTAATTTGAGGTATGCACGGAAAAAGGTTATTCTGACAGCTGTGAAAACTCAATAAAAAATCACAGAAATAATCTACAAAAAGTTTTATATTTTGTTAACCAATAAAGATAAAACAATTATAAATGAGGATTTTTTTTAAAGCTTGTGTTTTCTACTTTTAGAATATTTAATGATCTAAAGAAAAAATCAATTGTTTCATTACTTAATCTCTTAACAATAGTCAAAAAATTCCATTTTTTTTTTTTTTTTTGTAAATTTTAAAATGATGTATTTTATAAATAAATCATAACAATTTAATCGCAGACAATCCATTTGAGAGATAATTTTATCACTTTTAAACGAATTTTTAAAAATTGTTCTAGTATGTTTTTTAACAAAGATATAGGTAACTGTTTTAAAAAACATCACTTATTTTTAATTGAGCATAAGTCCAGAACGGTTGATTTTGGAAAAAAATTATTCAGAAAAAAATGTGCCTTTTTATGTGTAAAAATTTTTTTTTTTTATTACATTTTGACTAATTAAAAAATACTTTTAAAAACTCAAAATATGGTAAAAATTTTTTTTTTTTAATTAATATTTGTTTCTGATTCTATACATACGAAGGCACATATTTTCCTGAATAGTTTTTTTCCAAAATCAACTGTTCTGGACTTATGTCTAATTAAAAATAAGTGCTGTTTTTTTAAACAATATCTATATCTTTGTTAAAAACATATAGTAGAACAATTTTTAAAAATTCGTTTTAAAGGTACTAAAATTATCTTTCGAATGCATTCTCTGCGATTAAAATATGATGATTTGTTTATAAAATACATCAGTTTGTAATTTACAAAAAAAATGGAATTTTTTGACTATTGTTAATAATAATTAAGTAATGAAACAATGTTTTTTTCTTTCGCTCATTAGATATCCTAAAAATAGAGGATATAAGCTTTAAAAAAAGCCTTCATTTATTGTTTTATCTTTATTGGTTAACAAAATATAAAACTTTTTGTAAAGACAAAAATTCTGAAGGGTGGGCAAAATCTGCTGGACGGCAACATAATAATAATAAATAAAGAAATATCATCAATTATTATATCATTAAAAAGAAAACAAGCAACATTTTTAAATATTTTATAAGTGTCTTAAACACCTCTCTAAAATAATTTTTCCATTTCTACATGATTACAAAACATTTTTTTTCAAAACATATGCAACGTTATTTTTATTAAAGAAAAAACTACTAAATTAAATTTCTTTAAATAAATGTTATATTCTAGATCTCATAAAGCTTCTTTTTTATTGCATGAGGAAATTATTATGAAACTTATTTAATTCCTAATTAAAAATTAGATAATAGAGATCGATTGATCGATTAATAGTTAAGCACCGATAAATTTAAGTTTTAATTTAATGCAGTTTCAAGTAAATTTCAATTTCAATTGATAAATAAAAGTTTTAATTTATACTTATTTTAATCAAACTAATCTTTATTTTATCATTATATCAATAAATTACTGCATCTTCTAATCAAAGCTTTTTTAATGCAAATAAGAACTCATTCAAATTTTTATTTGTTTAGACTTTACTTATCTAAATTTTAATCAATCATTTCTCAATTATTTTCTTTAATTCTTAATTATTTTAGTCATTTTGTAATTTTTCTTTTAATAATCAACTATTTTCTTGAAAGTTAAATTTAATTCTTTAATCTTTAATTTATTTCTTTAATTTAATTTAATTTAATTCCAAATTATTTTCATAAATTTTCAATTGTATTCTTCGTTTTTCAATTATTTTATTCAATATTAAATAATTCTGGCATTTTCTCAATTATCAATTATTTTCTTGAAATTTCAATACAATTCTTACCATTATTCGATTTTTTTCAATTGTTAATTATTTTTTATTAATAGTTAATTATTTTCGTCATATTATAATTTTTCTTTTAATTATCGATTTTTTTTTTTTTTTTTGAAATTTCCATTTAGTTCTTTAATTTCCAATTTACTTCTTCATTTTTTAATTATTTTCTTTTATTTTCAATTATTTTTATCGATTTTCCATTAATTCCTCAATGTTCAATAATTCTCTGAATTGTTCAATTATTTTTTTCACTCATAAGAATTGTTTCAAAATTTCAATTCAATTATTCAATACTAGAACTATTCTCTTCAATTTTCAATTATTTTCTTCAAATTAAAATTCTACTTTTTTTCAATTTTCAATTATTTTCTTTAATATTAAAAAATTAACACCTTTTCTCTATTATTTCTTTCGATTATCATTAAGTTTCTTCAATTTTAAATAAAATTGTTCAATTATTTTCTTTCATTTTTAATCCCACCCTTCAACTATTATTTCCATTATTCAGTTTTCAACTGTTCCTTCTATATATTCATTAATTCTCGGCTTTTTTCAATTACTTTTTTTCAAATTTTAGTCATATTCCACAAATTGCAATTCCATACATTAATTTTTAATTGTTTTCTTCAATTATCAATTATTTTTTTCTATTTTCAATCCAGTTGTTAAATGTGCAATTATAACAATTATTCCCAACAAATATTCCTATAATTTTCTTAATTCTTTAATTTGCAATTATTTTCTATAAATTTAATATTTCTTGTTTAATTTTTTCAATTATTTTTTTTCAGTTATCTATTAATCTAGTCATTTATTGAATTTTGTTTTCAATTGACAATTATTTTCGTCATTTTCCATCTATTTCCTTCAATTATTAATTATTTTCTGCAATTTTCGATTATTTCCAACAATTTTTTAAATTTTCAATTATTTTCTTTTAATTTAACATTTCTTGTTTAATTTTTACAATTGTTTTTTTCAATTATGTTGTGCGTTAATCTAGACATTTTTTTATTTTATTTTCAACTGTCAATTGTTTTCGTCATTTTGTAATTCATTTTTTTAATTATCTATTATTTTGTCAAATTTTAACTAACTCTTAAATTTTTTATTTATTTCCTTAATTTTTTATTATTTTCTTCAATTCAACTATATATAAAATTAACTGAAGTAATTTTTGTAAAAAGAATAAAATTAAAAAAAAATCTAAAAAATAAAAAAGTATTATTAAACGCATAAAAAAAGAAAAAATTTTAAAAAGAAATGAAATTTACCTACGTGATTTTCTAAAAATACAGAAAAAGCAATAAAAAAACTAACCTACCAAAAAAATTATTTGAAAAAGAAAAAATTGCAAGAAAGAATAATTAAATATTTCAAGAAAGTGATATAAATTAGTGTGTAAATAAGTCTACAATTTTTTCTATAATTTTCAACCTGTTTTAATTTACAATTATTCACCTTAAATTTTATAATTATTCTTTAACTTTTTTAATTATTTTGTTCTGTTGTAGATTATTCTCGACAGTTTTCGAATTTCTTTTTCAATTGTCGATTATTTTGCTCATTTCTCAATTATTTTCTTTAATATTAAATTATTCTCGTCATTTTGTAATTTTCTTTAAATTATGAATTATTTTCTAAAGTTAATTCCATTCTACAATTTCCAATTAAGTTTCTTCAATATTCCAAAAAACTTGCCTTTTTTCAATTATAAACCGTTATTTCAAATTACAATTTATTTCTTCAATTTTTGATTATTTTCTTCAAATTTCAATCACATTTTTCATTTTTCAATTATTTTTTCGAATATTAATATGCTTTTTTAATTTTAAGTACAATTGTTCAATTATTTTTTTCAGTTCTTAATTAATTTTGTCGATTTTTAATCCATTCGTTCAACGCACAATTATTTGCAACAATTATTCCTATAATTTTCTTCATTTTTCAATTTTTAATTATTTTCTTTAAATTTAAAATTTTTGCTATATTTCGTCAATTTTTTTTCAGTAGCCTATTAATCTAGTCATTTTGTAGATATTTTCTTCAATTTTTTAATTATTCTCATTTTTCAATTACTTCTTTTAATTATTAACTATTTTTCGCAATTTGAAATTATTTCCTACAATTTTTTCAATTTGCAATTAGCAGGGGCGGCTTTAGGCAAAGTGTTCGGAAGGGGCGTTATATGGGATAGAAAGAGATAGCATCATAGTGCTATCTCTCTCTTTCTTATACAAATATAAGGTTCTCGGGGGGGGGGGGGTCGCCCCAATCGCCCCCACGTAAAACCGTCACTAGCAATTAGTCTCTTAAAGTTTTATAATGATTCTTTGAGTTTTTTAGTAATTCTTTTTTGTGTATTAATCTAGCCATTTTTCGAATTTTGTTTTCAATTGTGAATTATTTTCACGTTTTGCAATTTTTCTCCATTATAATCAATTTTTTTTAAATTTCAGTTTAATTTTCAAATTATGAATTTATTTCTTCAAGTTTTTATTATTTTCTCAAAATTTTTATTATTTTCTAAAGTTTTCAATTATTTTCAATTTTCATCAATTTCAACTTTTATTATTTTGATTGGATTTTGAATGGATTTTGAACAATCCAGTTGTTCAATTTGCAATTGGTTTCAGCAATTATTCCTATAATTTTCTTAATTTTTCAATTTTTTTAGATTAATTTTAACAACTGTGTATTTATCAAGACATTTTTCGATTTTTGATGTAAAGTTTCACACTAATGTTGCTGTTAATTAATATTTTACTATGTACATGTAATAATTGCAACTTGATTAATTGAAACATATAAGTTTGAATTAATTGACGTTTGGGATTTTTATAAATAATAATGGCATGGAATTAATTAAGTTTAATATAATTGTCGACTATCTCCTATCTATCAAAATTTTTTTAGATTAAATTCTGATCATTTTAAATTTAATTTTCCATATTATTATTATTAAAGAATACAAGATTAAAATTGAAGTTTTTAGGATTTATCTATCTTCCCTTCTTCCCAGGTTTCTTAAAAATTTGCGGATCGTTTTCAAAATTTACGAATCATTTAAAAAATTTACGTCAATTTGAAAGTTTTTTTTCACGATACATTAAATTCCTTAAATTCTGGCACTGGGCCCTGAAGCACGTGCTTCAAGGTAGATCCGCCCCTGAGTGAATACCACCGCGGCCTGCGAGGCGCCACTTGTATCAAAACAAAGATGTCCAACATCAGTGTGGTTTTTTTTAAAGACAGTGCAATGTAGCAGTTGGTTTTCGATGTTTATTTTTGCAATAAGTTATTATTTTCTAAGTTTTGTTATTAAAAATTAAGTTAGCTTTCAGCTTAAAGTAGCTTATTTTCTTTCTGCAAAGCTACACCGTCATCTATAGGAATATATGACAGAAGGCCAAAATGTAGTTAATTCTGGCATGATAATATTGTGCGGAGTCAATAATAAAACTACGGAAAAACTCGAAATTTATTCTCTGTGCCTTCAAACCAGTGTACAAAATTCAGAACCACACTCACTTACTGGTCTTTTTTTAATTAACGAGATCGACACGCGCGCCGCGGTGCACAGTGGTCTGAAACTGGAATTTACTGTTCAAAATCGACTACAGGTCACAAATCTTAACCGATTTCAAAAGTTTTTTTTTTTAAATGATCAGCGATAAATTCTTAAAAAAATGGTCTTTCCCGATTTTTAAATTAATTATTTATAACATTTATAAATAAACAAATAGGAGAAGAAATTATAATTTTTGTAAAAATAGTTGTTTAAAAAATAAAAATAATAATAACATAGACACATATTAACCATGAAAATCATATTTAGCAATCGCTTAAGGTATAAACAGTTGCATATATGGATAAAATAATTATTATAAACAATTTACTTAATTATATAACTTTCGAGTGAAATTGTCAACTTTTTTATAAAGTAAGTTTCTTTGACAAAAATGACAGTAAAAGGGTCTTCTGGTGTCGCTGAATAAGAATTTTATGTCAATTTGACAGTTGACAGCTGTCAAAAAACTGCGAATATTTTAAAGAAAGTAAATATTAATTTTTATAGTTAGATAAATTTTGATTTGCAATTATAGTAATAATTAAGAAAATTGTTACATTTATAAAAATGTTATAAATAATTAATTTAAAAATCGAGAAAGACCATTTTTTAAAGAATTTATAGCTGATAATTTAAAAAAAAAACTTTTGAAATCGGTTAAGATTTGTGACCTGTAGTCGATTTTGAACAGTAAATTCCAGTTTCAGACCACTGTGCGGCGCGCTTGTTATTTTTTTCTTAATGAATGTTTATAATGTAAACTGTTTAAGAAAATTCATAAAGTGTAATTATTTATATAAATAGTTTATAACAACTTTTAAGCGCAAAAACTTCTTTTTTATTATTAACACACCCCAAACATCAAATGCATGCATTATTAAGTATGCATAAAAATTTTTGTGCAAAAGAAATCATAATTTGTAAAAAATCATTTTTTAATACTTTTTGCATTAACATTAAAAATTTATAAAAAAATAATTTAAAAACCGACTCGCACAGATCTCTTTAGAATTTAGTTCTGCGTTAGAGTAAAGAATTTTCTAATTTGGTTTAAAATTGCGGTCTAAAAATCAATTTGAACCAAATTTTGTCATTTTATCCTACTGCTCTAAGTAACTGGAGAATGATAACAAAAAACATAACCTTAAACATGAAATTGTAATATTTTTATTTTACAGAAACCTTAAAGGGTTAATGAATTATAAACATACAATAAAACAAAATAAAGAACTAAAAATTATTATAACTTACCAGTTTCACAATTTCCACGTGACCGAAAAGAAATCCGATGACAATCACCACGTGCATTAGAATAAAAGAAAATATCAAAATCTTAAATGACATAAATAATTATGTTACTTTTAGGGGAAAAAAACATTTAATAATAGAACTAAAAAACAGATAAATAAGTTACAAATAAAATAAAAAGAAATAAAAAATTATTAATATTATTATCTTTACTCACCTGTCAGAAACGAATGCCAATGTAAACAAAACATTATTTCACTCAAAACACTATAACCTTAACAACTTCACTAAAATCACTGTCACTTCTTAAACTATCACTCCTTAATTATTACAATATAATTTATAAAAATAAAATTTATATAAAATGCAATTATTCAATAAACGAAGATTTTAAATAAATTGAAAAATAGTACAAATAAACGTCTAAACTGTGATATTATTGTTGACAAAAAATATCGAAAATCTGCTGGCCAATCAGAAGCCTGATAAAACGCGTTACACCTCTGAAGTTGGTCGAAAGGGTTCTCGTATAGGGAAGTCAAGGTCAAAGCTAATTTCTAAGTATTAATTATTTTAATAAAATTTTTTGTTATTTTAGATTGCTAACATTATAAGAAATTTTATTAAATTAACTTGAAGTTACGATATTTAATTAAAAAATTTTAATTCGTCTGCAAAACAAAAAATCGAAACTGAAAACTATCGATAGTGAGGTTTGATATCTACTGACCAATGGGAGACTCGGAAATGGAGTTACACGTCTTGTAAAGCGGTAGAAATTTCAGAATTTTTGTTCAAATTCCATTGCTTTCACACAAAATAAATAATTATCACTATTATACAATTATCATTCACGTCTAAAAACACTTTAAAATCTTGTTTTAAAAGACAAAATACTGAACTCAGTGTATAAACATTGTCAATTTCCACTCTGATGTCGGTCATATTGAATAGTTCCCCGAGTGACCGATAGGGGCGTTTTTTAAATTAAAACTGCCAATGCTGCTAGTAATTTTTAAAAAGAACAAACTATCAAAATTTTTCGATTTTCATTTACAGAAAGTAATATTGCCTAGTAGGTATAATACTCTACTGAGTTTAATATAGATTTTGGCAGAATGTGCTCATAGTTGGCGGAGTGAATGAAGACGAAATGTACGATGCGGCGCATTGTCTCAATATCTCCTTGAATGATATCACCTCTCCGTCTTGATATCTAAGATCTTTGACAAAGTTACTATCTGGCAAATGCCGCGGAACTATCAAGAAACTTTCGACCAAATTCGGATGGTTATTAGATAGTCTGACCACCCCTCTTCCATCTCAAGTTTCAAGTCTTCCTGTTTGTTTGCTTTCATGGAAGAGACTAAAGCATAGTTGATATAGAGGAAAACAGAAGCATGTAGGTAGTGAGGATGGCTAAGACGTAATATGTGAGATATAAACTTATTATACCTCAGACTTTGCAGTTAAACGACTGTCACTTCCAGAAATGTTATAACAACAATTCCCTCAAGCTACTTATCTTGATCTTAAATTTCTGATAAAAATTTCAAAATGTATTGAATTGGAAAATTAATTTTCTTTCAAGATAAACATTTCTTCATAATAGAAACTTCATATTCAATTTTCCTGAAACAAAAGTTTCACCAATTTTACCTTCTCTGTCTTTTTATCGAAATATCAGTCTATTATATTTTAACTTTAAATATAAATTCCAATGCATCCCAGACAGCATCAAAATTTACAGAATGTTTTCTGAAAGTTTTCTGCAATAAATTTGAAAATTAGTTTTCACAGGAAATTTTCCTGGAAATACTGAAATGTCCTCTTAGGACATTTTTCTTGAAAAATTTCCGAAAATTGCATGGAAACTTTCCTTATATGTATATATACTTGCTTAAGAAACTACCTCCAAAACTTGTCTTCAAAACTTCCCTTGGGAACTCTCTCAACTCAAATTCGTCCAGTTGAGTATTAAAAAACCATTTTCTAAATTTTTAAGTTACTATCATTAAATATACAAAATTCCCAAATGTTTATTTGTAATTAGTTTATTTTTTAAACTGAGAACATTTTTTAAGAATTAAGATATAATGAAGAATAAAACATTTAATCAAATAACTTATGTCGAATAAATGAAAAAATTTCAAAAAAAAATAGCTTCAAATTCATATGATCGAAAAATTAAGAAAAATAGGTAAAAGCAAC
Organism: Ganaspis brasiliensis; assembly: GCA_037103525.1. Classification (NCBI taxonomy): domain Eukaryota; kingdom Metazoa; phylum Arthropoda; class Insecta; order Hymenoptera; family Figitidae; genus Ganaspis; species Ganaspis brasiliensis. The sequence continues at coordinate 7,086,026 of JAZKLR010000185.1, forward strand.
AAAAAAAATAATAAATTGAAAAAAAACGTAAAAAGATAAGAAAACAATTGATTAAAAAATGAGAGATTCTTTTAAATAAAATATGTCATGGACATTATTAGAGAAATAGTGAAAAAATTTAAACAAATAACAGAAAGAATAAAACAGTGACATAAAAATATATAAAAAAGTAGAAACATTTTTCAAAAAATTAAGCTACTTACGAACATTTTTTTTAAATTAAAAAAAAATAAATAAATAATAAATTTTTTTTTAATAAATAAATAAATAATAAAAGTAGATAATTATAAAAACCTTAAATTATATTTCTATTTTTAAAATTAGAAAAATTAGAGAATTATTTTACAAATATTGAAGAAAAAAAAAAAAAAAAAAAATTTGAAAAATATTTTTAAAAAAATAAAAGAAAATAAATTCTATGAAATAGGAGAATCATGTTATAATGAGAATATTTAGTACAAGATTAAATTTATATAATAAAAATAAAAGAATAGAAGTCTTCAAAAGAGTAGAAAATTGAGAAATTTCAAAAATGTAGATAAAAGAATACATTTCTTAAAAAATTTGTAATTACAAAATGAAAACTAAACAATTTAAAAAAAGAAAAAATGTTTTTAAAAAATAGAAAAATGTTGGAAAAAATTAAAGAATTAATTAAAATGCAAGGAATTTAAAAAAATTGTGAAACAACAAGAAAATTAAATAAATAGGAAGAAAATGAGGAAGTTTTTTTTTCTTACTCTCAAAATCTGAAATGGTTAAAAACTACCATTTTAACAATAAAAACTCGTTTATCGTTTCAAATAGTGATTTTTACTAATTCCTTAGTAAAAAACTACTATTTTAATTAGTCAAAGTAATTTTAGGTTATGTTAAACTACTAAAAGAATTAGTAGATTTTTATTTACTAATTATATTAGTTATTTTTTACTATCTAATTAGGTAAATTTAACTGCTGAACTAGTAGTTTTTTACTATTAATAAGTTATTTTTTAATAATTGAAAAAGAGAAGAATCTACTAAAAAATTTGATTTAATAAAAATATAATAAAAAATGTAGGTATATAAAGATGAATAAAAACTTCAGAAAAGAAATTTAAAAATCATTTACAAAAAAATAATTTTAGGAAAATTAAAACAAAAATATTTTTATATTATTGCACTTAAAACAAGTCCGCAACAATAAATTTAAAAAAATAAAATAAATCTAAAAAATTTATGAAAAAATAAGTATGCAAAAAATAGACAAGATGTGAAAACAAATTAAATAAATTTATAAAAAAGGAGCGTATTTATTTTTATAAATATGGAAATAATAAGAAAAATCAACAAAATAAAAAGTTTAGTGAATGTTATATAATAACAAAATTGTGTAAAATAATATTAAATAATTTGCATAAAAAGAAGAAAATTAAAGAAAGTCCTTAAATAAAAAAACAAATAAAAAAAATATCAAAAGCAAAATAAGAAAAAATCTTTAAATTTTGTAAAAATAAGAAATTATAATAAGATAAAAATTAAACAGTATCGAAAATAATATTAATATATTAATATGAGTAAATTGACGTTTGGTATTTATTTTAATTATAATGAATTAAAGATATAAAATTGTATTTTTAATATTGTTTTAACAATTTTAATATTTTTAAATTTTAATAAACTTTATTGCATGTATATTATTTTTATCTTTTTGTATATAATTATAAATTCATTTCATCAAATTTCATTAAATTATACCCTTCTATTCTGATTGCACCTTTCGCTGCATTTATTTTACTACAATTTATATTTAATCTTTATTTATAATATAATTTAATTAAATTCAGAGACAATTTACACGAACTTGAAAATTTTGACACATTTTAATATAATTTAATCAAATTCATTTTCAAATTCTGTCTCATAATATCTACTGAATTATATTATTTTAATTACAAATTTCTTGTAGTTAATTTGAATTTTAACGCAGTAAACAATATGTAAATCGGTTTTAAAAATAATTAAATTATAAAAAAAATTGTTCAATATATTTATTGAGTTATTAATTTATTCTCCATGTATTGTTTTGAAATTTATATTTCAATAAACTTGTGACAATTTAAAATTCTCATCTAATATTTTTGGTATTTTTTTAACATAATAAGCATTCCCTATTTCGGTCACCTTTTTTTTCCTAAATATTATTTATATTACAATAATATAATTTAGATTTATAATTAGCTATTAAAAACTAAATTTTCATCAAATTTAGAAAATCGTTTTCAGTGACATCTACCAATGTATTTTTATTCTAAGGGTATTTCACCCCAAATAATTTACCTCTTGCCGACAAATTCTCATCTCTAAAAATCCTAAAAAATGTAAGTTACCATAAAAGTTTTAAATTACCAACTAATTTTGAATTATCAACCAATGATAAAAGGTCTATATTATTAATAATCATTTAACAACGAAAACACTTTTCTAAACAATAATTGTTACGTACAAATAATATGAAAATAAAAATAATTATTAAACTCTAATAACAAAATTTCCTTAAAAGTCCCCTGTAGATATGCATCCAGCTATGCACACGTATAAGGTTATTCAATCATTTCAAATTAAAAAAAGAACTTTCTCCTTTACTTTCTACAAAATTTTGTAGAAAAGAAAAGCTATTTCAAGAAGTGATTCACTAATTAATAATTCACAAATGTTACAAATCACAGTATCCTTATTATCTTATATTAATTAAAATTGAAACACGGAGATAATGCGCAACCATGTGCGCAACATTTGCGCATGACGCAAATCACAATTCACAAAGATGAGTGTGTGCATCTGTCATTATGTGTGTTTACAACCTACAACTCTGGATTCTCACGCACATTCACAGGACACGAATTTTGTACACAAGTAAATTCAGTGTTTGTAGAAATTGGTACGCGTGACGTATAGTATTTTGCCGTCAAATAAAACGTGACGGCAAATGACGAGTGACAACTAACTTTTGGTGACGTACTCGAAGAAATCCAGAGAAAATCTTGAGAACCGGTGATAATAACGTGAAGACAGGAGAATAAAATCGAAGGAGAATGTCAAAGTGTCCAGGACAGGTACTTTTATTCATAATTAATAAACCAATAGTTTATTACAAAAGACATGCGAAGTTTCCAACCTCAAATTCATCCACTCCCCATTATATCAGATAAAAGACCAATATTTGGCTCTCACTTTTACAATATCTATTTATAGATCACTTTTTCAAAATGTTTAGAATCTCGCCAATCATTATTTCACAATTCGCAAAAGATTTGACAAGCATTCATTCAATTTTGTTAAGGTTATGTTTGCTGTCACGAGCATGCAAAACACGCAATTCTTTTCGGAAATTTCTCAAAGAGTCCGCAAGAGATTGTGTTGTTTTTTTGTTTAAATTGTTTGAAAAGTACAGTGAATGATTTTATGCACAATGTGTCAGTTGCAATTTATAATTAACCAATAACGCCATGTGCAAGCACGTCGCCAAAAAAAAATTCAGCGGGGTGGGGCTTAACGTGGGTTAACCTAGACGATGGGTCAACAAATTTAAAATCACGAACCTCACAGACGTCTGACTTTATTTTTAGCTTTCACATGGTTTTCAATTTCTTGCTTCGACGACCTTGCTTGAAAAATAGAATTTTTTTCACCAAATTTTACACTAAATTCAATCAGTGCACGAGCAGGTCTTTTTGTTAAATTACTGTTAAAAAAATGTTTATAAAATGAGTAATTTCCTTATTAATGTAAAGATCAAAGTCTATTATATACAGTTCTTAACAACAACTTTGACCTAAAGACCACCAGAAATTGTTTATAAACAATAAACTCCCACGATAACAAACATATTATCATTGCAAAAGATACAATTGTAAAAAAAACTGAAAAAATCCGATTATCTTTTACTAATTTCTTTTTAAGATAATGTATTTATCAGTATAATGTTTGAAAAATTAAAATTTGCTCAAATTTTATTTGAAAAATAGGAAATTTATGTTTAAGTGAGAAAAAAAATTAATATGTGCAATTTTTTCCTTTCGCAGTTCAAATTTCATTTTAGGAATCACTCTCTTCTATTGTACCAATGCAAAGATTTACACTGTGTATTTTTAAAGACTAAGTGTATTTGCAAAAGTGTAGAAATGGATCTGCTGTGATTTTAAAAAGAAGAATACGTTCAAATAAGCCCCTGTGCCATTTTATTCCATTCAAGAGATTGAAAAGTATTCTAATTAAATATTGAGAATTAGATATTAGGTAGTATTTACTTTTACAATGGAAGGAAATCACGTTTATAAGCCAGAAACTGTCATGACTGACGTCAGTATGCAGGATTTACAAAAATTGCTGATCTACTTTTCAAAAAATACCTATCGAGCCCGAGATGCAGACAACACGGTAATTATTCTTATAATACTTTTTATTGTCTTTATTATAGAAAATTTAATTTAATTTTTACATTTACAGGGGTGTCCAGCAAACTTAAAAACCTTGAATTTTTTTACACTCAAATCTTCTTGTATTTGGAATCAAAATCTTGAATTTTCAATTGATATTGTTTTTATTTTGAACAGTAAATAATTTTATTTTATAGAATTTTCATTTTTTTAGAATGTTTATGAGAAATCAGGGCTGATAAAAATCATGATTTTTTGTTTAATATAAAATCTCCAAATGTTTATTTGTAAGTAGTTTATTAAAAAAATAAAGAAAAAAATTTTAAAAAAACAACACAAAATTGAAACAGTGATATAAAATTTATACAAAAGTAGAAATGTTTTTAAAAAATTAAACTATTTACGGAATTTCTTTTTAATTAAAATAATAAATAAGAAGATAATTAAGAAAACGTTAAAATTATTACTAAAGAGATCAAAATTTTAAAATTAGAAAAATTAGAGAATTATTTTACAAATTGAATAAAAAAAGAAGTAATAACATTTTGTAAAATTAAAAAAAAAAATTAAAGGAAAAAAATTCTATGAAATAGAAAAACGATGTTCAAATGAATATATTTAGTACGAGATTAAATTCACATAATATAAAATAAAAGCTTCCAAAAAACTAGAAAATTGGGAAATAAATAAAAACTTAACAATTGAAAAGAAGGAAAAATGCTTCTTAGAAATAGAAAAATGATGACAAAAGTTAAAGAAAAAACTAAGAAAATGTAAAAGGTACAAAAAATAAAATTAAAAAATGTATATATTAAGATAAATAAAAAGTACACAAAAGAAACTTAAAAATCTTTTAAAAACAAAAAAGTTTAAGCAAATTAAACCAAGTACATTTTTATAATATTACACTTAAAACAAGTCTAACAATAAATTTAGAAAAATAAAGAAAATATAAAAATTTTATGGAAGTTAGTAATTTTGCAAAAAATCTCGCAAAAAATAGACAAGATGTGAAAAAAAAAACTGAATAAACTTACACAAAAAATTGAGATTATTTATTTTTAAAAATATGGAAATAATTATGAAAAACAACGAAATAAGAAGTTTAGTGAATGTTATAATAACAAAATTGTGTAAAATAATATTAAACGATTTCCATGAAACGAATAAAATTAAAGAAAATCCTAAAATAAATAGACAAATTAAAAAAGTAAACTGTCAAAAGTAAAAATAGAAAAAACTTAAAATTTTGTAAAAATAAGAAATTATAATATAAAAATTAAATAGTATCGAAAAATTGAAATCTCTTAGAAATCTTGTAAGACTATTTATAAAAAAAGATTATTGGGAACATAGAAAATAATTAATATTATTTAATTATTTTGCATTAATTAATATGCATTTAAATTTGAAGTGAAATTTTAAAGTTGGTACAAATTAGAATATGAGTTAATTGACGTTTGGAATTTATTTAACTTATAATGATTTAAAGATTTAAAAATTTAACACCATTTTTTGTTACCTTCTTATTAAAAATTTGTAGATCATAGGTATTTTTATCAAGTGTATTAGCACAATTTTTTAAATTGTACAAAGAATAAAATATTAAAATTGAAAATTTCAAGATTTATCCACAAATTACTGGTTTTTTTTATGGTTTGTGATGTTTTACATGCAGTATTAAACATTCGGAGAATTATAAAGTTTTTTTTATTAAAATCAATAACAGCCCTGTGAGAAATCCTAATTTTTACTGGATTATTTTTATTTCATAAAATTTTGATTTAATAGAATATTATTTTGATTAATTCTTTATTAAAGAGAATTATTATTATTCTGAATAGTCATTTAAGAAATTTTTTATTTTGCATTATTTTGATTTTACAGTAGAATAATTTCCATTAAATATAATTTTATTTACTTAAAATTTGATTTATCTTAATTTTTCCTCTATATTTTCTATCAATATTCTTTTTTTAACGAATATTTTTGTAACATAAATTTTACACATCTCAGTAATTTTATTTAATTAGAAAAATTGGTTGAATAATGTTAAGAAATATTCTTTCAAACAAAAATTATATTAATAGAAAATTCAGGTGCATAAAAATTATGATAAATACAATTTCAGGGAGATAAAAATTATGCTTTGTGAAATTTCTATGAAATTAAACAAAGTAAAACTTACGTTAAACGTTGATTCAGAAAAATAATAATTCTGTTCAATGAATATTCGATCAAATGGAAATTTCATTCAATGATTTATTAATTATGTTTAATAATAATTATATATTTTGCAAAAATAGAGTTAAATGGAAATTCTGAGTAATAAAAATTGTACTAAATAAACATTTGAGTCAATACAATTTACAATTCAGTTAAATATAGATCTCCACTTAAGGAACAATTTATATACACCTTATAGTTTTTTTTACCTTGAAAAAATTTATATTTGACTTAAAAAACACATGGGATTTTTTTCAAGAATTGCTGAACGCCCTTATTTAAAATATTCTAAATTTAATCCAAAATACATTGAATCTTGTATTTTCACCGAATTTAAATGTACTTTAACTGATTTAACTTATTGTAATTTAAATAATGATAATAAATAAATTAATAATTAAAAAAAAACAATTTTCAGAGCCAATCTATAATGCAGAGGTGTATACTGCTTGCTGACATGGATTATCATCATTCAGTTATAAATAACAATGAAGGAGACTTGAGTGCTCATTACCCCAGTCATTTAATGATTCTGGAATATGAAAAAAGTAAATTTGCGAACAAGTGTGATACTTCAACTTCACTGCCACGCACCACAGATACAATTTACGAGAGTATGTGCGACCCTATTAGGTTAAAGGAATTAATAAAAAGCGCGAGATTTGCACGATGTCGATCAAGGTTTCCACTGCCTGTTATACTCCATAAAGGGAAGTACATTTGTCGATCGTCTACCTTATCAGGAGGACCAGAAATTTATGGTAGATCTGGACTGGATTATCTCTTTGCTTGTAGCGAAACAGGAACTGTCGAAGGAGAGAGTTTCAAGGAAGACGCCGATGACGGATGTAATAGAGAATCATTTGACAATGATTGTCCAGCCGTTAAGAACCAGTTTGATAAAGTTAGAAAAAAAGATATAAAACTTCTCAAAACTCTTAAAGTAGGTCACATCATAGACTTCATGGTTGAGAACAAGAAGGTCAAGTTCCTAATGAAGTGAGTTTATTATTCTCTTTGCTTATTAATTAAGCAAATTCTCTCGATAGAGTTTACAGATTAATGAATACTGGATTAATGGATAATTTTAGATATTTAAGGATTTTATGAAAGTTTACAAATTTAGGGAATTTGGATGAATTTATTGATGAATTTATCCAAATTCAGGGCTCGAACTAGATCCGTAAATTTGATTGTAGTCCGTAATGTCCGTAAATTCTACCTTTATATAAAAATATAGATTTTAAATAATTTAGAATTATTTGATGAATTTATTTATTTAGATTTACATTTATATAACACTGAGTAAATAAAATTAAACTTTAATTATTAATTAAATATTTAGACATTTAGATTTTCAAATTAAGCTATCAGTAATAGTTTCCCAGACCTAACGACTAAATGATCATTAATTTTTAAAATCATTAATTTAATGGTTGTATAAATTAATTTGTACTATTTCTAAAATTTAAAAAACAGACAGGACCTGACAGTCAATTTATTTCTTCACTAGCAACATTAACGCGCGCCCAAGCGAGTGACAAACTTTGCATTGTTGTTGGTCATTTAAAACTATAGATTTTTACAAATTCAATTAATGAAAATTACGAAATTGAAAAATATATCTGAAAAATGACGACAATAATATAGTTGAAAACAAAATTCGAAAAACTGCTACTGCTACTGTTGAAAACAATAAATCCAAAAGTTAAACAATAAATATTAAATATCAACAAAATAGTTGAAAAATTATAGGAATAACTGTTGGAAAAAATTTCAAATTGAACAATTAGATTAAAAAACGAAAAACATAATTGAAATTAAGAAAAATAATAAAAAATTAAGAAAATAAATTGAAAATTTAAACATTAAATTAAAATTTGAAAAAATAATTGATAATTGAAGGAAAAAATTACAAAATGATGAAAATAATTGACAATTAAAAAGAAAATTCCAAAATGGCTATATTAATAAAATTCACAACCGAGCAAAGTAATTTAAAAAATCAAAGAATAATTATAAAATTTTAAGATAATAATTAAAAATTGAAAAAGTTGTAGGAAATAATTGAGAAATGAGGAAAATAATTAATAATTGAAAGAAATAGTTGGAAAATGACAAGAATAATTGAAAAATTGAAAAAAATATGTGAAGAATGAATTAAATAATTAACAATTTAAAAAAATTATTATCAATTGAAAAAAAAATTTAATGTTGAATGAAAATAACGAAACTAAAGAATATATCTGAAAAATGACCAAAATAATTGACAGTTGAAAACAAAATTCGAAAAATGGCTACATAATTGCACAATTGAAAAGAATAGTTTAAAAAATTAAACATTAAATTTAAACAAAATAGTTAAGAAATTATAGCTGTTGGAAATACCTAGTTTCAAATTGAACAACTGAATTGAAAATCGAAAAAAATAATTGAAATTGAAGAAAATAATAAGAAATTGAGGAAATAAATTAAAAATTTAAGAATAAAATTAAAATTTGAAAAAAAAGTACACAATAATGAAAATAATTGCCAATTGAAAGCAAAACTTAAAAAATGGCTAGATTCATATACAACCCAACAAAATAATTAGAAAAAATATAAGAATACATAATAATTATAAAATATTTAACGTAATAATTGAAAATTGATCAAATTGTAAGTAATAATTGAAAATTGCGAAAAATAATTAATAATTGAAGGAAAAATTGAAAAATGACGAGAATAATTAAAAAATTAATGAAAATGTGTGAAAAATGACGAAAATTGAAATTGTTGGGAATAATTGCACATTTAACAACTGGATTGAAAGTCGAAAATAATGATTAAAAGTGGAAAAAATAATTGAAAATTTAAGAATTAAATTAAAATTTGGAAAAAAAAATTACACAATGACGAAAATAATTGCCAATTGAAAACAAAATTAAAAAAATTGCTAGATTAATATACAACCCAACAAAGTAATTCAGAAAATCAAAGAATATATAATAATTATAAAATATTTAAGATAATAATTAAAAATTGAAAAAATTGTAGAAAATAATTGAAAATTGCGGAAAATATTTAATAATTGAAAGAAATAGTTGAAAAATGACGAGAATAATTGAAAAATAGAAGAAAATATTTGAAAAATGACAAAAATTGAAATTGTTGGGAATAATTGCACATTTAACAACTGGATTGAAAGTCGAAAATAATAATTAAAATTGGAAAAAATAATTGAAATTTGAAGAAAGAGACATAAAAAATTAATATAACAGAAAACAATTGAAGAATGTAATTACAAATTGGAGAAAATTGTTCAACGATTGTATTTAAAATTAAAGAAACTTAATGATAATAAAAAAAAAGTAAAAAGGCGATAAGTTTGTAATATATGAAAGATTGAAAATTTAAATTTAAATTTGAAGAAAATAACTGAGAATTGAAGAGACTAGTTTTAGAATTGAATAGTTGAATTGAAATTTTAATCAATTTTTATGGTTGAATAAAATAATTGGAAAAATCAGAGAATTATTGAATATTGGGGAATTAATTGAAAATCGATAAAAAATAACTGAAAATAAAAGAAAATAATTAAAAAATGAGAAGTAAATTTAAAATTAAAAAATTAAATGTAAATTTCAAGAAAATAGTTGATAATTAGAAGAAAAATTACAATATGACGAAAATAATTAAATGTTGACGAAAATAATTAACTATTAAAAAAAGTAGTTAACAATTGAAAAAAAATTCAAAAATGGAGAGATTAATTCGCATTTTAACACAAAAAACTTTTAAAATTAATGAATAATCATTGAATTGAAGAAGAATAATAAATTGACGATTGAAAACTGATGAAAATTATTAAAAAAAATTGTAGAAAATAAACGAAAATTAAAGAAATCTATTGGAAATTGTAGAATTGTATTTGAATTTCAAGAAAATATTTGAAAATTGAGAAAATGCGAGAATTATTGAATTTTAAATAAAATAATTGAAAAACGAAGTATGCAATTGAAAATTGAAGAAAATAATTAAAAATTAAAGAAATAAATTAAAGATTAAAGAATTAAATTGAAATTTTAAGAAATTAGTTGATAATTGAAAGAAAAATTACATAATGACTAAAATAATTAAATGTTTAAGAAAATAATTGACAATTGAAAGAGAAATTCGAAAAGTGGCGAGAATAATCGACAACAGAGCAAAATAATTTTAAAAAAATTAAAGAATAATTATAAAATGTAACTAGAATAATTTTATATTGAAGACTGTTGAAAATTATAAAAATAAATATAGGTTTATTTATTAACGAAATAAAAATTATTTGAACTGATAATTATAGATTTAAAAAGTATCTGATTTAAAAAAAAAAATATCTTTGTGACAAACTTTAAGTGTGGACAGAATGAAAGAATGAATGAATCTTGTGAATTATTATTATAGGGATGAGGGTCCTAAGGTGGCCACTCATTTTTTGAACGACTGTAGATTTTAAACGGAATTATATATAAAGGTAAATAATACGTCGTTTGAAACTTTATCTTATTACCTAACTTCCTATTATAAAGTTTTTTTTCATTTCATTAATAAAAAAAAAGTTATGTCACTTTTTAAAAAAAGTTAAAAATTCGACTTTTAAAAAAGTGACCTCCAAGTGGTCACCATACAAAAATTCACTAAAAAAGTTTTAAAAAAAAGTAAAAAACGTATTATTAAGTTGTTTATTTAATATTAATTGTTTTTCAGGATCACAGAAACATATTACTTATATTAATAAATTATTTGTTCTTTCGTCAAAAATGATACTTTTTGTATATGTATTAGACAGATAAAATTTTGAAAATAATTTTATTTCATAATTATTCATCATAAAATTTAAAAATTGATAAAATTCACATTCACAGTCATAAATGTTGATAAATACAACCTATAAGCACATTTTCACAAAAATGATAAGTGACCACCTTGGGGCCAAAAAAGTGTCCACATTAGGTCCAAGATACAATTTTTTAAACGTTAATGAAAAATTCTTTTAAAGCACAATATTAATTATATTTATTTGGAATATTATTGTACGATATATAAAGATAATTATAACGATTTTTACTAATTTAAAATGGTTAAATTCGATGATTTTAACACCCTGAGAAAAAAATTTCTCGGTCATTTAAAAACAGAAATTTTACGACGTTCACGTTACAAAGAGACTCATACGAATATTTACCTCAAAATTTTAATAAAAACTTTGTCTTCTCAAATAATAACAATAACAAAAAACATTAGAAGGTATATATTCTAACTAAAATAGAAAAATCTTCTTAGGGTTACCACCTTAGGACCCTGACCACCTTGGGGCCCTCTCCCCTAGACTTTAATAAAGTACTATAAAACTATAAATTATAACCTGTAATGGTGTGTATTTAAACATGAAAATACGCCCATTAATGAATTCTTGTTTATATAATTAAATGCACTGTTATTATATTTGTAAATGAATTGTCAAAACTAAAAAAATATTGTGGCTGATGGGGAGATGATGTCTCAGAAAGTGACGTTTTTCAATTTGTTTCAGAAACCGTTTTAGATTTATTTACTTTCTTTTTTAAGATCAGATGAAATAAAATAAAAATTAATGTTCAGTTTTCGCAAAATTAATTTACAAAAAATATAACTTGTGGCATATTTATTAATAAGAGTCATGATAGTAAAAATATAAAATATGTCAGTTAAATATAAAAACATCTTTTTTTAAAGCATTTGATTTCTTAAAATAAATAATTAAATATATTTTAATTTTACCTACATTTCATACATTTCAAATATTTACATCAATATTTACCTACATAAATTTATCTTTTAAAAATTATTCAATTTTTTAAATGCTTAATAAAATGTAAATTTATATTACAATAGTGGAAAACAATTTATAGTAAAGAGTATTTAATAAAATTAAGAATAATTATTATTTATTTGGTTTAGCTAGTGATGGGTAAAAAACCGTTATTTGACTCGGACTGATTTATATTTTTATATCTAATATAAAAATTATAGTTTTTTATTTTTCAAGTAGATAAACTATTTTTTATATTCGAGCCCTGCAAATGAGATAAGTGACTTTTTGCAAATGTTGTAGAGTGTCAGAATGTTTCAATTAAAATTATGTTTTCAGTGTTACTTCCTCTGAGAAGGTGGACAGTGTTGGAAGATATTCAGATTTCAATATTGTTTCCCTGCCATATCCGGGGTGTGAATTTTTTAAAGAGTTTCGAGAACATAATTACGCAGCGAATCACCTCGTTTTCGACTGGACTCAAGCCCACGTTGACGCTCATATTGGAGTTCCTGAAGATCAAATATCATCGCAACTAGAAGTCAATTGGGAGGAATATCGAAACTGGGATCTGCTTAAACTTACACAAAACTACCTGAAACTCATTCTGAAATACGTGAACGAGAGCGATTCGGGAATTCTAATCCACTGTATTTCAGGTATTTAGAGAATATTAATAAACGTATTTATTTAATTTAGGTACAATACCGGTCAGCTTTTAATAATTGAAAAACTTATTTAAATAAAAATAAACCTACAGAGAATTTTATTCAAAATATAAAAGTACATAGTAGATTTTATGCTTGGCTATTCTGTGTCTTATTTATGATTTATAGAAAAAAAATTAATTTAAATATCTTTTATTGACGTGATTACGAAAATAGTAGAATTAAATTATCGAAATTAAGGCGATTCAACTCCTTGACATAACCTCAAACTGAAAAAAGCAAACCATAGGAAATAAAACTGTAATTAAATTGATTTCATCAGATATTTTTCAACTTTTGCCGATGGAATTAAAATATTATTAAAAAATAATGGTATTATAATATTTTCAATATTATTATTATATTATAATGATATTATTATTAAAATACTTGAAAAATATATTTTAAGTATAAAATATTATTAATTTTGTATTTCTAGAGGATGAAAGCACCCCAAGAAAAATAATTTAAAGAATTTTTAATTTCGTCCGTGCGGACGTCTGGAACTTCAGATACATACAAAATATTTTGAACCAAAGTTTGTTGTCAAATAATAATTTATTCAACATTTTGTCTTTTTTCTTTTAATTAATTGACCAATTGTCATTTTTATCCAATTTTTTCAAATAATAGCTCATTTTTCTCCTTAAAACATCTCCAATTCCACTCATTGTATATAATTAAATATTATGTTTAAAAAGTATAAAAAAAATTATTTCTTTCATAACTTTTGAACAAAATATTAACAAAACTTAACAAAAGGAATCATAGAGAATGATTTAAAGAGCTAATGAGTTATTGTTTGTAAAAATAAGATTAAAATCACAATAGTTAACTAAATTATTTAAAAAGAAAAAGGGAAAATACGTTAGATACAGGGATCACAGACTGTCACCTATTCCCCTTTTTTCCCCTATTTTGAAGTTTTGTCCCTATTTCCCCTATTTTAAAGATTTGTCCCCTATTTCGCCTATTTCTAATTTTCAAATTTAAATTTATAATTTGTCAAAGTTATTTTTTACTTAATTCTGAATTTGTATCATTTAATCATTTAATAATCGCGCTGAGCTATTTGGGAGAGAGGGAGATTGACCACAGTTTATTTTTGTTTATTTGCCATTTTTAAAAGACTGCGGGTAATTTTAAATCCTAATGAAAAAGGCAGAGCTAGCCGCTTTTTTAAAGAAAATTATAAACAATGGTTTAAGAGAATGTATTTATTTTTAGATTTAGAATTATTAGCTTTGTTAATTTTAAACACTTCTGTAATGTAGAGAAAACAAAATTTTATTTAGATAATTTGTTCAATTATCATTTATTTTCCGCAATTTTTAATTAATTTAAACAATTTTTTCAACTTCCACTTATTCTCTCAAAATTTTATAACTATTCTCTAACTTTTTAAATTATTTTGTTTTCTTGTTTATTATTCTCGACAGTTTCCAAATTTTTTTACATTTGTCAATTATTTTCTTTAATATTTAATAATTTTATCATTTTGTAATTTTTCTTTCAATTATCCACATGTTGTTTTAAAAATGTAATTTAATTCTTTAATTTTTAATTATTTTTAAAAAATTTAAATAATGTTTTCAGTTTAAAATTATTTTTAAATATTCTCTTTAACTCTCGACTTTTTTCAATAATTTTTTTTAATTATAAAAACTGTTTTAAATTTCAATTCAGTTGTTCAATTCTACAACTATTTTCTTCAATTCTCAAGTGTTTTTTTAATTTTAAATATTTTATTCTAATTGTATTTCCATTTTTTAGATATATTTAATGATTCTCGTCTTTTTTAAAATACTTTCTTCAATTTTTAATTATATTCTTTAAATTTCAATTTAATTTTTAAATTTTCAGTTTAATTCAATTTTCCATTCTTTTTTTTCAGTCACAAAAATTGTTTCACAATTTGAATTCAAATGTTTAATTCTATAACTATTTTCTTTAAATTTCAAATTCCATTTTTCAATTTTAAATTAATGTCTTTAATATTAAAAGATTCTCGCTTTTTTCAATTATTTTCTTCTATATGCAATAATTATGGTTTTTTTCAATTACTTTTTTCAATTTTTAAGTTTATTCTTTAAATTTCAATTCCTTCTTGTAATGTTTAATTATTTTCTTAATTTTTCAATTTTTTTCCTCTTTTTTAAATTATTTTCTTTAATTTTAATTATTTTTTTCAATTTGCGATCTAGTTGTTTAATATTCAATCATTTCCAACAATTAGGTATTCCTATAATTTTCATAGTTTTTGAATTATTTTGTTTAAATTTAATATTGTTTGATTTTTTTTCCAATTGTGAATTAATGTACTTTTCAACTGTTTTTTCAATTGTTATTTATTTCCTTCAATTTTCAATTGTTTGGAACAATTTTTTAAATTATTCTCTTAACATTTTACAATTATTCTTTAATTTTTTCAATAATTATTTTGTTCGATTTTGGATTAATCTGGCCGGCCATTGTTAGAGTTTTGTTTTGAATTTTAATTTATTTTTTCAAATTTTAATTCAATTCTTAAATTTCCAATTTATTTCATTAAGTTTTTATTATTTTCTTGAATTTTAATTATTTTTGTCGATTTTCAATTTAGTTTTTCAATTTGCTATCATTTCCAACAGTTATTTCTATAATTTTCTTAATTTTTCAATTTTCTAGTTAAAATTTATTGTTTATTGTTTAATTTTTTAAATTATTCTTCTTCAATTGTGTAATTATGTAAATATTTTTCAAGTTTTATTTTCAATTGTCAATTATTTTCCTTATTTTTTAGTTAAAAATTTGTTTAAAAAATATTAATTTGACATTTTGGGATAAGTAAACAATAAATTTCCTTTTATTTAAAAAGAAAAAACTATTAAGACCATATTTAACATCTTCAATTTTTCAATGGAAGTCGCCATCATAGACTTTAAAGCGAACTTTTTGTCCCCTTTTTGTCCCCTATTTAAAAAAAAACTTGCCCCTATTCCCCTTTTTACTAACAATGGGGGCTGTGATCCTTGTAGATACATAATTATTATTTGACAGCAAATTTTGTTTTAAAATACTTTTTTCCTAAAATTGTACAACCGAATTGTTTAAAAATTAATTGATTAAAGCTTTATTTTATTAAAAATTTTAATCTACTTAAATTCTAATTTATTCAAATTCCAATGCATCTAAATTTTAATCAATGTAATTTTTAACAACATAAGTTTTTGTTAATGGAAATTTCGAATTTTGCTTTTCATTTTGCTCTCCTTTTCTCTATAAAAAATTTGATTAGTTTAATTTTTTTCTTATAGTTTATTATTTTTTAAAGAAATTTAATCAGATTTTGTTCCTACGTTCTTTAATAATTTCTTAATTTTTCTGATTAATTTTTTGATTTGTATTATATTTATTCATTATGTGTTTCTTATTAGACTTTTTCTAATTTTCTTAAATTTTCTCTTTGTTACGCAAATTATTTTAAATAATTAATAAATATTTGAATTATTGCTAATCTGTTTAATTTATTTAATGAATTTTACATCTTTACAACATTTAGTACATTATCCAAATTTTTCCGTTGATTTTCTTATTATTGGTATTAATATTTTGGCCATATATTTATTATTATCTCAAAATTCTTATTAATTGTTTTATTAAGGATTGTTTTATTATTAATAATTGATTTAGTAAGGGGACTTGGACCTTAGTTTTGAATCCATCTAAATTTATACGTCATTCTGTGGTGACAATTTTTTTCTATCATAATTTAGGAGCTAGAATTAAGAGACAATATAAAAAATGGAAAAAAAGTTAATCAGTTTTGAAATCTGATTTTTGATAAATTCTTTAAACAGCTTCTACAATTTTTTTTCACTAATTTTTTTACACGCTTTTTTAATTACTCTATACAATTTAGGGTATAGATTTTAAAATTTTTAATTTTTGTACAAAATAAAATTTGTTAATGATCAAGAAACTTTTTGAAACATTTTAAATGATACAGCGTCATTCTAAAATTAAAATATGTTGTAAAAAAACCAACCCTTAAAAAACAACTTGAAAGTTAATTTAAAAATTGAGATACGATTCACCTTAACTTATTCATTTATTTATTAAATTAAGTTAATTAATAAATATAAATTTACTTATTTTTTAATTTACTACTTTATTAATAATAATTTAATTTACATTGACAGGTTGGGATCGCACTCCGTTGTTTATCTCACTTTTGAGACTAAGTTTATGGGCAGATGGAGTAATTCACACGTCCTTGAACGCATTCCAAATCCTGTATTTTACAATAGCCTACGACTGGATGCTTTTTGGGCATGACTTAAAGGACCGTATGAGCAAGGGAGAAGAAATATTTTTCTTCTGCTTTTTCTTCCTGAAACACATTCATGAAGAGGAGTTCAGTGTCCACTCGAGGGAAAATAGAAGCAGAAATTCTGTTTTAAGTCATGACAGCGACTCGCATCTTCGAGATGAAGACTTTAGTACCTTTACTCCAAATATAAAAAACAGACATTCTGTTTTACGCAACGACAGCGACTCACAATTGGACAATGTAATGTTTGATGGCGAATCTGTTGTTGCTCTAAGTACTGTTAGCTCAAATCTCAGCTTAAATAGTTGGTGCAGTTCCGTCAGTCAGCACAGTCGCGATAGTCAGGATAACAATCCACCTTCAGTTTTTCACTGTAATTCTCAGGAAAGTCAGGACGACACTCACAGTAATGGGTAAATACATTTAAAGCAGTTTTATTTGTTAATTTTTAACAGGGCTGTAATTGATTTAAATCATTGAGGCATTTGCATTAAAATCGTGATTTAAATAAAAAAAAAAACTTGACAATTCTCCGGATGTCTAATACTGCATGTAAAAAATCGCAAACCATAAAAAAAAAACATTAATTTGTGGATAAATCTTGAAATTTTCAATTTTAATATTTTATTCTTTATAAAGTTTAAAATTTGTGCAAATACAGGTGATCAAAATACCTAAGATCTAAAAATTTTTGGTAGAATTTTTTAATTAGAATGTTTTATCTACCCGTACTCAAAATAAAATGTAGCTTTATTCATAAATTTAGAAAATTACACTTTTTTCTCCTTGTATGGAATTTTTACGTGTTAGTTTACTTTTTTACTTATTTCTTTTAATTTAAATTCACATCACCAGATTGCGAATCGGAGTTTAGCCATTTCCAATAATATAAATAAATTTCAAACGTCAATTAGGTTACTCAGATTTCAATTTATTGAAACTTTTAAATTTCAATTAATTCAAATTTAAATGCATAATAATTAAATAATATTAATTATTTTCCATATTCACAATAATTCTTTTTTTAATTCTTACAAGATTTCTAAGAAATTTCTCTTTTTCGAACATGTTTAATTTTTATCTTTTAATTTTGTATTTTTACAAAATTTAAAGATTTTTTCTTCTTTTACTTTTGATATTTTGTTTGCATTTGTCTTTTTATGTTATTATTTTCATTAATTTTCTTTTTCTAATGCAAGTTATTTAATATTATTTTACACAATTTTCTTATTATAGCATTAACTAAACTTTTAATTTCGTTGATTTTCTTAATTATTTTCATATTTTTAAAAATAAATATGCTTATTTTTTTGAAAATTTATTAAACTTGTTTTCACATTTTGTCTATTTACTGCAAACTTAGCTATTCTTTCATAAAGTTATTAGATTTTCTTCATTTTTCTAAAATTTTTGTTGGACTTGTTTTGAGAGCAATATTATAAAAATATTTTTGGTTTCATTTTTCTAAACTCTTTTATTTTTGAAGGATTTTTAAGTTTTTTTTTGTGGACTTTTTATTTATCTTTATATACATTTATTTTTATTTTTATTAATTCAAATTTTTAGTAGTTTCTTGACAATTTTTTTTTATTTTTCGTACTTTTTACACTTTTTTTCACTTTCTTAGATAAAGAAAAAAACATTTCTCTATTTTTTTTCTATTTATTTAATTTTCTTATTGTTTCACAATTTTTTTATTCCTTCCTCGCATTTTAAATAATTCTTTAATTTAAGTAATCATTTTTCTATTTCTTAGAAACTCTTTTACTTCTTTTAAATTTGTTAAGTTTTTTTTTCAATTACGAACTTTTGAAAACATTTATTCGATGCTTTTATCTACATTTTTTAATTTTTTCAATTTAGTAATTTCAATTATAAACAAACTTTTTATTCATTTTTAGCCAAAATGACCTTTTCTGAACCAGCAAACCATTTAAAAAATAGTTTTTAAAGAATAGTTTGTGAAATTTTTGAAAAAGTGACGATAACTGGAGCAGCTACAATAAATTTAGCTTAATTCTCCAATATTTGTAATTTTAAAATTTTTTTTTCGTTAGTAATATATTTTAACGTTTTTTTAATTATCTTCTTCTTTATTTGTTTAATTAAAAAAAATGTCCGTAAATAGTTGAATTTTTTAAAAAGCTTTTCTACTTTTTTATATATTTTTATATCACTGTTTCATTTTTGTGTTATTCTTTTAAAATTTTTCTTTATTCCTTTAATGATGTCCATGGCTTTTTAATTTAAAAGTATTTTCTCATTTTTTTAATAGACTGTTTTCTTATATTTTTAAATTTTTGTTTTTTTTTTAAATTTATTATTTTTTCGTTTCTTTTACCTAATTTTCTTAATTTTGCTATTATATATCAATTTAAAGATATTTTTTTTGAAATTTTCTCAATTATACGTCATAATTTGTTTGATTTTGATTAAATGTTTCATTCTTCATTATTTCTTGTTAAATGTTCTCAGTTTAAAAAATAAACTACTTACAAATAAACGTTTAAAAATTTTATATACTAATTTTATATATTTCCAAAAAAATAAATTTTTAAAAATACCAAAAAAATCGGATTTTTAAATTTTTTTATTACAAATCATGATTTTTATCAGCTCTGATTTTTGAAGATACGAGATTCAATGCTTTTAATTTTGAAAGCTCTCTACAAGTAGTTAACTTAGTTTAAATATTTAATAGGGTGTTCAGAGACTTTGAAAACTTTCAATAATTCTTTTAAAATTAATTTGATATTTATTTAGCTACTCCAGTTTTCAATTAATTTCCTAAATTTTAAATTACTTTCGTAAAATTTCAATAACTTTTTCAGTTTGAATTTTTTTTTTTAATTTTCAATTATTTTCACCAATGTTAAATCTCTTTTGTTACATTTATCAATTATTGTCTTTAGTTCATAATTTCTTTCTTCATTCTTCAAGTATTTGTATAAATTATAAATTATTTTCTTTAAATTCCAATTTCGTCATTTTTCATTTCTTTACTTTACGATGTACAATTGTGTTCTTTCATTTTTTTAAATTATTTTTAGCAATCTGAATTACTTAAAAAAAAAATTTATTATTTATCAATTATTAGCTTCTTTTTTTCAAATAATTTTTCAATTTCTAATTATTAATGCCATTTTTAATTATCTATTTTAATATCATCAATTATTATCTTCTACATTCAATTATTCTGTTCATTTTCTGATTTTCAAATTGCATCTACTTTTTATTTTTTTAAATGAATTTTTATTTATCTTTTGAAAATAATTCTCAATTATTTTTTTTTTTTTCTTTTGCAAATAAGCGCTTTAATATTTTCAGTTATTTTCAGTTATTTATAATGTTAATTTATTTTCTACAATTTTTCAATTATTGTCGTCAGTGTTAAATTGTTTTAATTGTTTTAATATATCCTTCAATTTTTGTATATTGTCTTCTAATCTATTTCTTCATTTTGAATTTCTATCATCATTTTTCAAATATTTTCTTTAATTTTAAAATATTTTTTCAAATTTAAAGATATTTTTCAATTTTGTATTTGATTTTTTAAATCCATAATCATGTTTATTATTTTTTAATTAGCTTCGTCGTTTTTAATTTTTTTTCTGCTTTCTGCGGTTTATTTTTTCATGCAATTTTTAATTATGTTTTTTAATTTTGTAATTAATTTTTTCAATATCAAATCTATTTCTTAATTTATCATTTATGTAATTGCTTTTTAATATCTTTAGTCATTTTTCAATTTCTCAATTGACATTCTCAATAAACTTATGTTTATTGTTTTTTTAATTAGCTTCATCATTTTTAAACAATTTTCTAGTTTCTTCATTAAATGTCTTCATATTTTTGTTTTCTTCAGATTTTAATATTATATTCTTTAATTTAAAAAACTGTTTTCTTCAATATAAAACTTATTTCTTCACTTTTCAAATATTTTCTTTATTTTTAAAATATTTCCTCAAATTAGAATTATATTTATCTATTTTTCAATTGATTTATCAAATGCACAGTTATTTTTATTATTATTTAATTATCTTCGCTACTTACTAATCACTTTCTTCTTTCTTCAATTTTTAGTTGTTTTCTCGAAATTTCAATTGTATTTTCAATTTTCTTCACTTCTTTTTTTCAGTTTTTTTCTTTCTTTCTCTATAATCTGCATTAATAAAATTTTTGTCTTTAAATTTAATTATTTTCTTAAGCTTAAAATGTATTCAGTAATTGTTACACTAATTATTCAAAAATTGATCTTCATATAATTAATTTTTACCTTGAAAACCTTAAGAAATTAGGGTGCCTACTAACCGGGAAATAACCGGGAATTTTCCGTCAAACCGGGAATTTTCTTTCTGGACTAATAAATTTGACTAATATATCAATTAGTCTTATAAATAAAGATGGTAACTTCATGCATTTTGAACCAATCTGATTATGCGTTTTAATTTTGTGTAATTATGCGACAATTATGCAATTGAAAAATAAAAAATATACATTAAAAATTAAAACATAATATATTCAATTATTTTCTTAGATACTCAATAATTCTCGGCTTTTTTCAATATTTTTTTTCAATTATCGATTACGTTCTTGAAGCTTCAATTCAATTCTTCAATTATTCAACTATTTTCAGAAATTCACAATTATTTTCTTCAATTGACAATTATTATTTTTAATTTTCAATTATTTTCTTCAACTTTCAATTATTTTCTTCCATTTTGAATTATTTTCATTAATTTCAAATTATTTCATTTCTAAATTATTTTCTACTATTTTCTGCAATTGACAATTATTTTCTTCAATTTTTAATTATTTTCATCAATTTCTAATTAATTTCTTTACTTCTGAAATATTTTCTAAGATTTTCAATTTTTTTAATCAATTTTTAATTTTTTTCTTCAACTCTATATTATTTTTTTCAATTGCCAATTATTTGATTCAATTTTCAATTATTTTCTTCAATTTTCAATTCTTTTCATCAATTTCTAATTAATTTCTTTACTTCTCAAATATTTTCTATGATTTTCAATTATTTTAATCAATTTTTATTTTTTTTCAACTCTAAATTATTTTTTTCAATTCAATATTCAATAAATCTCGAAATTTTTCAACTACTTTTTTTCAATTATCATTTATTTATTTCACATCCAATTATTTTCTTCTATAATCAAAATTCTCGGCTTTTTTAAATATTTTTTTTCAATCATCAATTATGTATTTGAAATTAATTAATTAATTTTTAATTAATTTCATCAAATTACAATTACATTCTTAATTTTTTATTGTTTTCTTTAAATTCTATAATTCCTGGTTGTTCAATTTTTTTTCTTCAATTATCACTTATTTTCTTCTACTTTCAATCAAATTGTTCAATTATTGAATTATTTTCTTTAATTCTCAATTACAATTTTCGACATTCAATTCCATTCTTCAATTTTCAATTGTTTTCTTTTTCAATATTCAATAACTCTAGGCTTTTTATACAATTTTTTTTTAAATTCTCAACGATTTTCTTCAATTTTCAATTTTTTTCTTAAATTTCAATTATTTTCTTCAATTTCCAATTATTTTTTCATATTTCTTTCAATTTCTCAATTTCTTTCAATTTTGAATTTCTTCTCAATTTTCTTCAATATTCAACAATTCTCAGCTTTTTTAAATTATGTTTTTCTTTCAATTTTAATGTAAATTGATTATTTTTAAATTATTTTTACCACTAGGCAATTCTTTCCGTCGATTTTCAAATTTTTCTGCTGTTTTCAAATATTGTCTTTAATTTTTAAGTACTTTCTTCAATTTTCAATTATTTTCTTTACTTTTTAATTATTTTGTTCAATTTTCAATTGTTTGTTTCAATATTCAGTAATCTCGACTTTTTTCAATTATTTTTTTTCAGTTCTTCAATTTTTAATGTTTTATTCAATAGTAAATAATTCCTGGAATTTTCCATTTTTTTTTAATTATAAATTATTTTCTTCTTTTTTCAATCCAATTGTTCAGTAATTTTCTTTAATTCTCAATTATTGTATTCTAATTTCAATTTTGTTTCTCAATTTTCAATTGTTTTTTTTTTTTTTAATATTCAATAATTATGTGTTTTTCTGATTTTAGTTTTATTATTTAATTTTCAATTTATTTCTTCAATTTTGAATTATTAACTTAAATTTTAAATTATTTATTTTTTATTTTTTATCTAGTTGACCAATTTTCAATTATATTCTTTGAATTTAATAACCATTGTTCAATTTTTTCAATTATTGTTCAATTGTAGATTAATATTTACTTTTTTTTCATAACTTTGTTTCTAATTGTCAAATATCTTTGTCATTGTTCAATTATTTCTTTCCATTAATAATTATTTCTTTTCATTGTTAATTGTTTCTTTTAATTCTTAATTATTATTTTTTGTAAAGTTTAATATTTAATTCTTCAAAACTCAATTATTTTCTTCAATTATCAACTGTTATCTTCAATTTGTTTAGCAATTTCTTGGTCTGTTTATACCCTGGAAATGCTTGAGTTGTTTTTTCAAAAGTCGCTGGACATCTTGCTTAATCTATTTTACTGCATTTGTAGAAACTTTGTTCCGTGGACGTTTTATTCTTCTCCGAGCAAAGAAAGCAGTGGAAATGGATCTCGCTCGCCGTTGCCAACAAATCGAACATCTCCAGTAGCAGTGCCAGTTCCTGGCCATCTTCGACAAAGAAACGAGTCCACATCTTCAGGAGGATCGTGGCAGATGATTTCGGGGACTGGTAGTTTGCGTGGCTCTACAACATCAAATGTTTTGCTTTCGGATGGATTAGCATCTAGTTTAGCATGCAAGCCACTTTGTGAAACTTGCACCGGTCACGCGTCACAAGAATCTAGTACTACAATTGTTGATGATGAAACATACACTTATTTAATGTGAGTCAATATATTAATTTTACCTTTTTATCACATAATTTGTAATTAAGAAAATTTTTATTCCAAGTAATTTGTATTTAATCGAATTATTTTACCGAATTTTCATTAAACAGAATTTCTATTTAGTCGAATTAATTTTTAATTTAATTTGTGTATAATTATTTTCACAATCGTATTTTTTTTGATTTAGAAATATTTTATTGCAACTTTAAATTCTTAGCTACACTTTGATTACCAGTATTTGTTTTAATAATCATTTAATCTTTTTCTAATTTGCAGGACAAGAAAAGAGAGATTACAATGTTTACGAAATATATTTTATGGGGCTTATAACACGGTTGGTTTTAAAATGAAGGAATTTCCCGAGAGTAGTGGAATTGGACAGTTTCTTGGCAATTTTGCTGAAAAAGTTGGATTTATTTCTGTTCAACGCACATCCTTGTGACCGGAAAATGTCACATCGGCTTCCTCACAGAATCATGAATTTGTTATTGTTAATTCTTTCATTCAAATGAGAATTTTATAAGCTAATATGTGAAATATTAAATAATTGTAAATTATGGTTTATTTGGGTTACATACCATCGCATCTAAATGCGATGCGAATGTACAAGACATAATAAACTTGATATTTTTATATATAAATATTTTATTGTCGTAAACTTAACATTTTCACGTCTATCACTCTTTTAAGAAACTTTAATGTTTTATTTAAAAACAGCCCACAGTTAACTTCTGTTTTTTTGTTTCAATTATTTATAACACAAATTTCTTTTGTGTCTTGATTCGTTATCCATAATTTTGGTTTTAACTTAAAAAAACTGAACATATTATAGATTCATTAAATAAACTATTCTCGAGGGTAAAACGTGTTCTCTGCAAAAAGGACATCGGGGTTTTGTGCGTAACCATTCAGCAAGACATGTCCAACAAAATAAATGTCCACATGGTGTTGTTGTGTTTGAAACTCTTTCTAAACACAATTGGCATCTTGTTGTTGAACTAAGCTCGATATTTTTCGTTTCAGAAACATCTTCCAAGCTTTTATCCTTTTGAAATAATCGTAATAAAAACTGAACAATAGTTGCAATTCCCAAAAATTTCAAACCCCAACTTATTTCATCAGTTGGTCGACGACCATGCACCTAAAATTAACAATTTTAATAGCTTTTAACCATTTTCATTAAATTGATATTTATTAATAATTACCTTGGCATAATCAACTCCCGTTAATCTCTTTCCTATACTATAGTATCTTCCAAACATATAAAACAAACCACGATGAGCGAGGATTAACAAAGGCACAGTAGTCCTTAATTTGGAAAGGAAAATATTTAAAAATTTGACAGCATCAGGAGTTAATTCACTGTGGGGATGATTAACTGAAGCCTGAAGTCTCTCAAGAATTTTCAAAAATGCTCGCTCTCCAAAACATTCCAAAATTGCTGCTAAAATACGCACCTATAAAATAAAGAAATCTATAATAATAATAATAATAATAATAATTAAAAATTGAAAAATTGTAGGAAATAATTGAAAATTGCAGAAAATAATCAATAGTTGAAGGAAATAGTTGAAATACGACGAGAATAATTGAAAAATTGAAGAAAATATGTGAAAAATGACGAAAATAATTGTGAATTGAAACCAAAATTCGAAAAATGATTAGATTAATAGACAACAATACAAAAAAATTGTAAAAATTAAAGAATAATTATAAAGTTTTAAGAGAATAATTGAAAAAATTGTAGGAAGTAATTGTAAATTGTGGAAAATAATTAATAATTAAAAGAAATAACTGAAAAATAACTAAAATAATAATTGGAGAAAATATTAAAAATTGAAGAAATAAATTGATTTATGGGTAATAATATTTGAAAATTAAAGAAAATAATTCAAAATTGAAGAAACAAATTTGAAATTAAAGAATTATATGAGAATTTCAAGAAAATAATTGATAATTAAAAGAAAAATTACAATATGACGAAAATAATTAACTATTAATAAAAAATAGTTAACAATTGAAAAAAAAATCAAAAATGGTAAGAATAATTGGCATTTGAACAAAAAAACTTTTAAAATTAATGAATAATCATCAAATTAAAGGAGAATAATAAATTGTCGATTGAAAACTGATGAAAATTATGAAAAAAATTGTAGAAAATAAATGAAAATTAAAGAAATCCTTTGGAAATTGTAGAATCATAATTAAATTTCAAGAAAATATTTAAAAATTGAGAAAATGCGAGGATTTTTGAATTTTGAATAAAATAATTGAAAAACGAAGAATGCAATTGAAAAATGAAAAAAATATTTGAGAATTGATAAAATTAATTAAAAATGAAAGAAATAAATTGAAGATTCAAAAATTAAATTGAATTTTAAGAAAATAGTTGATAATTGGAAGAAAAATTACAAAATGACTGAAATAATTAAATATTAAAGAAAACAATTGGGAAATGAGGAAAATAATTGATAATTGAAAGAAAAATTCGAAAATTGGCGAGAATAAGCGACAACAGAACAAAATAATTTAAAAAAGTAAAGAATAATTATAAAATTTAAAGAGAATAATTGTATATTGAAAACTGTTGAAAATTATAGAAATAAGTATAGATCTATTTATTAATGAAATAAAAATTATTTACACAAATTAATTATAAGTGATATTTATAAAGATTTAAATTTTAATCTATTTAAATGGATTTTTTTAAAGATTATCTGATTTAAAACAAACATATATCTATGCGCCAAACTTTAGTTGTGGACAGAAAAAAAGAATGAATAAAAAGAATGACTGAATTTTGTGAATTATTATTATAGATAATTATTTTCTTTAATATTTAATTATTTTAATCATTTTGTAAGTTTTCTTTCAATCATCAACTATTTTCTTAAAATTTCAATTGAGTTGTTTAATCTTCAATTTCTTTCTTTAATTTTTAATTATTTTCTTCAATTTTCAATTGCATTCTTCGTTGTTTAATTATTTTCTTCAAAATTCAATAATTCTCGCATTTTCTTCAATTATCAAATATTTTCTTGAAATTTCAATAGTCAATAATTCTTCAACTTCCAATTGATTTCTTCAATTTTCATTTATTTTCTACAATTTTTTCCATAATTTTCATCAGTTTTCAATTGAAAATTTATTATTCTCCTTCAGTTCTATAATTCATTAATTAAAAACAAAAAATTTGTTCAAATGCCGTTTATTCTCACTATTTTGAATTTTTTTCAATTGTTATTTTTTTTTATTTGTTTATTCTTTTCGTCATATTGTAATTTTTCTTTTTATTATCAATTATTTTCTTGAAATTTCCACACTGAAAAAAAAACAATTTAAAATTTACTTGAGTATTAGGTAATATTTACTTTTTTTACTTAAGCAATGGAAACAAATTAAAAATTGCTGTAAATCCAGGTAATTTTTACTTTGTTTTCTAAAAAGAAAAAAAAACAAATGACACTTTTGAAACAAATTTGACGTTTTGTGTCAAACTCTTAGAAGTTAAATTTTAATTATATTCGGGAAGATTTAGTAATGGAAGTATAAATAAAAGTAAGTAGAAAAGTAATTTATGTATTAATTTATTATTTATTTTTCTTTAATTACTCCAAATTTTCGTTTCAAATACAGAACGTCAAATTTGATTCGAAAAGTGACATTTTTTTATCCTTAGGAAACAAAGTAAAAATTACCTGGTTTCACAGCAATTTTTAATTTGTTTCCATTGCTTGAGTAAAAAAGTAAATAATACTTAAAACTCAAGTAAATTTTAAATTGTTTTTCTTTCAGTGCATTGAATACTATAATTTCTAATTTATCTCTTCCAATTTTAATTATTTTCTTCAATTCTCAAATATTTTTTCTCTTATTAAAATTATTTTAAAATTTAAATTCAATTATTCGATTCTAGAACTATTCTTTTTAGATTCTCAGTTATTGTCTTCAAATTTCAATTCCACTTTTCAATTATCAATTATTTTCTTTAAAATTAAAAAATAATCGACTTTTTTCTATTATTTTTTTGGATAATGATTAAGTTTCTTTAATTTTCAATAAAATTGTTCAATTATGTATTTTGTTTATTTTTAATTCCGTTCTTGAGTTTTAAATTGTTTTCTTCTATATTTATTAATTCTCGGTTTTTTTCAATTACGTTTTTTTCTATTTTTAAGTATATTCTTTACATTTCAATTCCATTCTTCAATTTTCATTTATTTTCTACAATTTTTCCATAATTTTTATCAGTTTTCAATTGAAAATTAATTATTCTCCTTCAGTTTTATGATTATTCATTAATTTAAAAAAAATTTTGTTCGAATGCCGTTTATTCTCACCATTTTTTGGTCTTTTTCAATTGTTAATTTTTTTTTTAATAGTTAACTATTTTTTTTCATAGTCAATTATTTTCGTCATATTGTTATTATTCTTTTAATTATCAATTATTTTATTGAAATTTCCATTTAATTTTTTAATTTCCAATTTATTTCTGTAATTTAAAATTATTTTCTTAAATTCTCAAACATTTTCTTTAATTTTTAATTATTTTTATCGATTTTTAATCAATTCTTCAATATTGAATAATCCTCGTATTTTTTCAATCATTTTTTTTCACTCATAAAAATTATTTTAAAATTTTATTTTAATTATTCAGTTCTAGAACTATTCTATTCAATTCTAAGTTATATTCTTCATATTTAAATTCTACTTCTCAATGTTTATTTATTTTCTTCAATATTAAAAAATTATCCATAAATTTCAATTCCAATCTTCAATTTTCTATTATTTTTTTCGATTTTCAATCCAGTTGTTAAATGTGCAATTATTTCCGACAATTATTCCTATAATTTTCTTAATTTTTCAATTTGAAATTATTTTTTTTAAATTTAATATTTCTTGTTTAATTTTTACAATTATTTTTTTCAGTTGTCTATTAATCTAATAATTTTTCGAATTTTGTTTTCAATTGAAAATTTAATATTTATTGTTTAATTTTTTAAACTATTCTTTTCAATTGTGTAATTATGTAGCCATTTTTCGTCATTTTTCAGATATATTCTTCAATTTCGTAATTTTCATTATTTGAATTTGCAAAAAAAAAAACTTACGCCTAATGATGGAACTCGAAAAGATTTCAAATTTGCTTGAACAATCCCAGTGTATTCTTCTCCCAGGGTTTGATTACCCATTCCAGATGTAAGAACGAAATAAATAAATCTTGCTGGTACATCGGATTGCATAAATTGGAACAGAGATCTGTACTCTTTAAATCTAATTAATATATTTGATAATTTTTCATTTAAATTAGCTACAAAATCATTATCCCTTTGAGTAGAACGCAAAATTTCTGCTTGATTTGCACTTTTTAATTTTTTACTCATTAGCTTATTCTCGTTCTTCATATTGTTAAATTATTTTTAACAAGGATTTGTAATTAATTAAATCATTAGAAGTTAAAATAATCAGTCAACGAAACGCACTTTTTTTGTTGTTTTGAACTTTGCCGCTGTTTGTTAATCTTCGTCCAAAGTACACATAACCTTAAAATGTTTTTAAAGTAATATTCATCAAATTACACATATTTACATAATATACGCCAATAATTTTAGTTTTCACGAATTTATTCTAAACAACTGCATTCAATAACTAACGAAGACACTTAATTTTTTCTGTTTTTTCGTATAAAAAAAACAAAAAAATTGACAGACTACATTTGTCTTTTAACATCTTTTAAAAAACTGTTGCCAACATGAAAACATGAAATCTCATACCAACCAAAACAAAATAAATAGTTCATTTTTGAAAGATAATATTATTTTTAATTTAATTTTACAACATATATTGCAAAATACATGAATTTTTATTAGAAGTGATTGAAAATGTTGATTAAACATTTTAAAAATATTACATTCTCCAATAAATAACGTAAATTACAGCATTTATTCTGAAGGTAATTTACCGGTAACATTATCAAAGATCTCTTTCTCTCTATTAAAAAAGACACTGGCTATTAATAAACTATTATTGACAAATAATTAATTTTGTTTCTAATTTATAACAAAAATACAAAAAGTTTCAAATAATTTCATAATATTAACCCAAATTGAAATGTTAGAAAATTCAAATTTTCCGCCCACTGTTGAAAGAGTCGATAAAACAGATCAGCCAATAGCAGCGCCGCAGTCGCCAAAGCAAAGCGGCGAGGCATCCGCCCTAGCATAACGGTAGAATTGGTGTAGTGTCTCTCGTCTTTTTTACGCGTAAATTACGGTGCGATTCGTTCGCAAGAAAGAAAAAGTGACAAAAGTAAATCCTCAGTTTCGCATCGATATTTACGCGCGGCTCCCAATTATCCGTCTATGGAATTTTCGCAATACAACGGATTCATGTTGAATGGAGTGACACACTAGCCGCTTCTCGGTTATTATACGTGCTTTCCACTTATAAAGTGTACATTATTTTCTCTTCATGAACTCATGACGGTGCAGTGACCAGCTGAACAGCGTGGCAGGAAGCGATTAATCGCCGGGGAATCAGTAAAACAGGATAGACAAAAGCAAAGTTTGATTTTTACAAGGACCAGGAGTAGTCGCAGCGAAAACGAGGATTCTACGTGCGGGATAGACAGAAGGTAAGAGTGACAAATACACATCCAATCATACACGATTCACTACCAAAACAAAAAAAACCTCCACCCCCGCGTAGTGCACTCAATAAATAATTAGAATGCCAAGGCCCCCCGCACCGGAAATTGGCGCTCCCGCGCGTTTCTTACATTTGAAGCCAGAAAAAATCCTTTTCTCCCCCAGGGCCCGGCAGACGCCTCCGCAAATCGTGTTAATGTTACCTAATTTGGATAATTACAAGACCGGCGACTATGTTATTGCTGCAGATTTCTAGTTTACTTTCGTGATTTTGTCCCCAAAAAAAACAATCTTTTTTTCACATTTTATAGAAATGTCTTTTTTTCTTATTTCTTGTTTTAGTACAAGTTTTTTTTTAATGGATATTTTTGAGGTTTCTTCTCGATTTCTTGTGTTGTGATCAATGAGTCATGGGAATCATCGAGACAGGAAATAACTCTGAAAGAAAGGAAAACCGATAGCCTTTAAGGCCGGTCAAGATATCTGGATTCTCGTATCTCCTCTCGTCAATTTTCCATCTCCTTGCCTTAATACTCGATTTCTCTTGTTCTCTAGGTCTTCCAATTTG
This sequence comes from Ganaspis brasiliensis, assembly GCA_037103525.1. Taxonomy (NCBI): domain Eukaryota; kingdom Metazoa; phylum Arthropoda; class Insecta; order Hymenoptera; family Figitidae; genus Ganaspis; species Ganaspis brasiliensis. The sequence goes on from JAZKLR010000185.1 coordinate 7,117,634, forward strand.
AATCATATTAATTATGCGCAAGGTCAATGAGACAAGAGTGTTTCTTGACGGCTCCAAATGCATAAGAAGGAATCGAGAGTTCATTCAGCTTTCGCCTTCACTGCACGTGCTACCTCATAGATGGAGCTCGCTCGATCACAGTGTCAAGTACTGTCGCCAAATTTTTCATTCTCGACTTACAAGACGATGTGATAAATTGAACTAAAAGCCGGACACGTGTTTCTGATGTGAAATGTCTCTGGAATGAATGCCCTAGACAAACTTTACATTATTGACTTTTTCTGCTTTCCAGGCAAAAAAAAAAGAACTTGCCAGGACGAGACAAACCGTTGCATTTAAGAAAGATTTTATCTTCCTCGAGAGTTAATCAAATTTAACAGCTTTCAAATAAATCTAGAGTTATGAGATGTCTCGAGATTTTCGAATTGTTATTTTTCTTTCAATTACATTGGTGACAGGTTTATTTTAGTTTCAAAAATTATCAAAAAATAATTATCTAATATCTAGATTTTTCTTTATTTTTTTGGTTCTTGATTGAATTGATTTAATAGATTGTTAATTTTGTTAATTCTGCTCTAAAGCGACAAATCTAATAACTGAAATTTTTAAGGAATAAGCAGGCTCTATATTTTCGGGTATTTAAATAAAAACAGATCAAACTTGAACTGTGCTTTGATAAAAAGGTAAAAAACTTAATTTTTAACATTTTTGTCAATTAAGGTATTAGTCGCGTAAAATGATTTTCGTCAGATTTTTTTAACACTTTGTATCTGTATTCATGAGGTATTTATCTATGAAATGAGATCTATCCTATTAATTTTGACCACTTCTGAGCTTCAAAGTATTAACTCAGAGTTTATACCTTTTACATGCAATAGCACAAAATGCATGTAAAAAATGTCTCTTATATTCAATTATAAAAAAACAAGTCGTCAGTTTTTCAAATAAAACTACTAAGTTACACTTTGAGATAAAATAAATCCTTTAAAAAAAAATTAATTTTATTGACCACGCCGTATAAAAAATACAATAATTTAAAAATTCATAATTTTTCATTTTCACGTGGTTTCATTGAAAAATGTCGAAAACGTGTAAGCAATACATCACGATAACTTATAGTACCTGACTCAAAATCGTGAAAATTACATATATTATATTAGAAGAGGTCACAAGGAAGCAAGTGAGTTGATATAAAAGTTTATTTTTTGTTCTTTTTATTTTGCGGGAGTTTTGCGGGAGCATTTACGCGACTAATACCTTAAATAAAAATTGTTTACTCTTTCATGAAAAAGCATTTAAGGTTTTAATTGTTTCTATAGGGTGGCCGCAGGTCAGGGAAAAGTCAGGGATTTTCCAAAAAAAATCTTTAAAATTCAGGGAATTTTTGCTTTAAGAAATCACAATTAAAAATTCATGATTTTATTACTTTAAATTCCTAATAAACAAACAGAGTGGCCATTTGGCCGGGAAATTTGTTACTAAACCGAGTATTTCTTCGTAGATCTAAAAGTTCTGAAAAATGTTATCGTAAATCAATTTTTTTCATATATCCCAAATTTATAACAATAATTATAATAATCCGCAAGTTCTTTCATTACTTCATTAATTTTTTTTCTGTTTTTCTAAGAAGAAAAAAATGTCACTTTTCTAATCAAGTTTGACGTTTTGCATTTAAAACGAATATTTAAAGTAATTAAAGAAAAATAAATACTAAATTAATACATAGATTACTTTTCTACTTACTTTTATTTATACTTCCATTATTAAGTATTCCAGAATATAATTAAAATTTGACTTCGAAGAGTTTGACACAAAACGTCAAATTTACTTCAAAAGTGTCATTTGTTTTTTTTTCCCCTTAGAAAACAAAGTAAAAATTACCTGGATTCACAGCAATTTTTAATTTATTTGCATTGCTTGAGTAAAAAAGTAAATATTTCTTAATACTCAAGTAAATTTTAAATTGTTTTTTTTAGTGCATGAAGTTTGTCATATAGATATATTTCGTTTTAAATCAGATACTTTTTAAAAAATGCATTTAAATTTGTTAAAATTTAAATTTATAAATATCAAATCAAATAATTTTAATTTCATTAATAAATAAATCTATAATTTTTTCTACAATTATCAAGTTTTCAATATACAATTATTCCCTTTTTTTATAATTAATCTCTACTTTTTTTTAATTATTTTCTTCTATTGTCGATTATTCTTGACAGTTTTCGAATTTTTCTTTCTATTGTCAATTATTTTTCTCATTTCTCAATTATTTTCGTCATTTTGTAATTTTTCTTTCAATTATCAATTATTTTTTTCACATTTCAATTTAATTTTCAAATAATTTCCTCCATTTTTAATTATTTTCTTCAATTCTCAATTATTTTCTAAAATTTTCAATTGTATTTTTCGTTTTTCAATTATTTTATTCAATAGTTAATAATTCTCGTATCTTCTCAATTATCAATTATTTTCTTAAAATTTCAATACAATTTTTCAATTTTCAATTGATTTCCTTAATTTTCATTTATTTTCTATAAATTTTTTCATAATTTTCATCAGTTTTCAATTTAAAATTTATTATTCTCCTTTTATTTTATGATTAATCATTAATTTTTAAAAATTTTTCGTTTGAATGCCGATTATTCTCAACATTTTTCGAATTTTTTTTCAATTGTTAATTTTTTGGCTTAATAGTTAATTATTCCCATCGATATTTAATTATTTTCGTTATATTGTAATTTTTTGCAAGTATCAATTATTTTCTTAAAATTTCCATTTAATTCTTTAATTTCCAATTTATTTCTTTAATTTTTATTTATTTTCTTCAATTCTCAAATACTTTGTTTAATTTTCAATTATTTTTATCGATTTTCAATTATTTTTTTCACTTATAAAAATTGTTTTAAAATTTTAATTGAATTAATCAATTCTAGAACTATTCAATTCTCAGTTATTTTCTTCAAATTTAAATTCCACTTTTCCGACAATTATTCCTATAATTATCTTCATTTTTCAATTTGCAATTATTTTCTTTATATTTAATATTTCGTGTTTATTTTTTTCAATTATTTTTTTTCCGAATTTTGTTTTCAATTGACAATTATTTTCGACATGTTATATATATTTTCTTTAATTTTTCAATTATTCTCGTCATTTTTCAACTTTTTTCTTCTATTATTAATTATTTTCTACAGTTCTTTCAATTTTCAATTATCTTAATATTTTATAATTATTCTTTTATTTATTAACTTATTTTGTTCGGTGGTGTATTAATCTAGCCATTTTCTGAATTTTGTTTTCAATTGTCAAGTATATTCGTCATTTCGTTATTTTTTTTTCAATTATTTATCAATTATTTTTTTCAAATTTTAATTTAATACTTAAATTTTTAATTTATTTCTTAAATTTCCAGTTTATTTCCTCAATTTGAAATTATTTGCAACACTTATTCCTATAATTTTTCAACTATTTTGTTTAAATTTAATAACAATGCAAAGTTTATTAATGTTTCTAGTGGAATTATAATTCATAATTCGTTTTAAATGTTTATGATAAATTATTGACCAAAAATGTAGATTTTAATATTTTATGATAGTAAAACTTTTCAAGCTTTAATTATAATTAATAAGATTATAAGAGTATGTAAATTGTAAATTTAAGTATAAAGTTATATTTTAATTATAAAGGCAAATTTCGTTAAAGTAAAGATACTGTTTTAATTATTCTAAAATTTCTGACAGGGAATTTAATTTAATAAAAAAAACTGTAAAACAAAGCCAGATTTAAAGAGTCTGTAAAATTTTTTGTCAGTGAAAGTCAGGGAATTTTAAAAATTAAATTTTGCGGCCACCCTGTTTCTTCTATTGACAAATTAAAGAACGATTTTACAAGCCTATGGATTTAAATCTCATTTTCAAAATCAGCATCTGTAGGGAAGTAAACTCGAAAATCGTATTGACCAAAAGAATTTCATTTTTTGGCAGATTGAAAAGTATTTGTCGCAATTCCCCAAATAAAACATAGAAGAAAAGTCACAATCGTAAATTACTTCTCGTAGTTTCGCAAAACGTTTATAGATTTCAGATTTTGGCAGCATGACAAAACTTACTAAACCAAAGCAATGACATCACGCACACAATAATTCAGATTAGTCTGTCCTCGATTTTAAAAATGCTTCTTTCCGTTTCAAATGTCGCGTGTTACAAAGTAGGTGAATTTTTTTTTTTTTTTTATCTTATTGTAACAAAGTTTGTGCAGTTTCTTACACAAATGTCAAATATTGACGTATAATTAATAGCAGTTATCGTAAGTGGCAAATAATGACATTGTACTAACAATAGTATTCTTTTTCTTCTCAGTATGGCTTGTGTCGCACCGGAAGTGACAAACTCACAAATACAATTTTCACCATTTAGAGCACTATATCTATATTGAAGGTTTCAAAGGACTTAGGTCAAAGTTACTTTATCTTTCGTTCTCACTGTTCTTGTTCACGAGCAGTTTCCTTCGCGATAAAAAATGACCTACTCTCCCGATCCATTCCACAATTGTGGAAGATTTTCCGCCAATTACAAACAATGTGATCCGAACGTAACTCATTTGCTGAAAGGAGTTCATTGTCCAAAAGTTTAGCTTTTTCGATTAAAATAAAAGAGCCTTTCAAGCTAGAAAAAAAATTGGCTCTTCAAACTACACGAAAAATTTATTTCTAAATTGAAATTCTTTTAAAGGCTCGAAAAAATAGTTTTCAAAACAAAAAAAAAATATTAAAACTACAAAAAAAAATGCTGCCAGGATTCACAAACGTTCCATATTTTCTTTAAATATCCTCTATTTTGCGATTGGTCCCTAAAAGTCCCCTATTTAAAAAATTTAACACTAAAATCTCTTATTTTTCACAAAAATATATTTAAAGTCAAGGTATCTCGAGATTTTTTAAAATTAAATTTTTATTATTTTGTGAATTATTCCTATAATTTTTAAATTATTTTCTTCATAATTTTCAATTTATCAAATTATAGATATTTCAATAGATTTTCTGAATATTGAGTCCTTCATCTCAGATTTAAATTATTTTTTTATTTTTTCCTACAATTCATAGGTACTTATTTGTATTTTATTATTTGATTAATTTCATAAACTGTCAATTATTTTCATCAAATTTCAATTATTTTATCGAATTTAAATAATTTTTTCTACTTATTAAATATTTTAATTATTTTTCAATTAATTTCCAAAACTTGCAATTATTTATTTACATTCTAATTTTTTTCAGTATTTTTTCATTATGTTTATCATTTTTCAGTTATTTTATTAAATTTCAAATATGTTTTGTAAATTTATCACTTAATTTTCATAAATTTTATTTATTTTCTTTAAATTTCAATTTTTTCTATAATTTTGAAAAATTTTCTTCAATTTTTAGTTTTGGAAAGTAATTTTTCATACACCTCCTACATTTTTAATCTATTTATCTCAAATTTCAGTTATTTGTATTCTTTTTAAATTATTTCCGTCATTTTTAAAATGATTTCATCAATTTTTCAATTTTTTTCTCCAAATTATAATTTTTAAAATGATCTCTTAACTGATTTACTAAACCTTTAATTATTTATTTCAAATTTCAATTAATTAAACAAATTTTTAATGAATTTTAGAATTTTTCAATTATTTCCTTTAATTTGATATAGATTCTGTAATTTTTTTTTAATTATTCTTCTCATTTCTCGATTGTTTTCTTCAATTCTCAAATATTTTCTTAATTTTCAATTACTGTTTTCAATTTTCAATTATTATTATAATTTTGCAATTTTTCTCCTAATTATAATTTTTAAAATTATTTTTCAACTGATTTACTAAACCTTTGATTATTTATTTCAATTAATTAAAAAAAATGTAATAAATTTTAGAATTTTTCAATTATTTTTTTCAAATTTACAATTATTTTCGGTATTTCGTAATTAATTTCGTAAATTTTCAATTATTTTCAAAATTTATTATTATTTTTGCCATTTTTCAATTATTTCTTTTAATATGATATATATTCTGTAATTTTTTTCAATTATTCTTCTCTGTTGTTTTCTTCACTTCTCAATATTTTCTTAATTTTCAATTACTGTTTTCAATTTTCAATAATTTTATAATTTTGCCATTTTTTTCTCCAATTTTTAAATAAAATTTTTTTTAAACGATTTACTAAACTGTTAATTATTTATTGCAAATTTCAATTATTTAATGTTTAATATTAATGTTTTTTAGAATTTTTCAATTATTTTTTTCAAATTTACAATTATTGTCGGTATTTTGAAATTAATTTCTTAAAATTTTAATTATTTTTAAAAATTTATCATTATTTTTGCCATTTTTCAATTATGTATTTCCTTTAATTTGATATATATTCTTTAATTTTTTCCAATTATTCTTTTCTATTGTTTTCTTTACTTCTCAATATTTTCTTAATTTTCAATTACTGTTTTCAATTTTCAATTATTTTATAATTTTGCCATTTTTTCTCCAATTTTTAAATAAATTTTTTTTTAAACGATTTACTAAACTGTTAATTATTTATTGCAAATTTCAATTATTTAATGTTTAATTTTAATGGTTTTTTAGAATTTTTCAATTATTGTTTTCAAATTTACAATTATGTTCGGTATTTTGTAATTAATTTCGTAAATTTTCAATTATTTTTAAAATTTATCATTATTTTTGCCATTTTTCAATTATTTCCTTTAATTTCATATATATTCTGTCATTTTTTTCAATTATTCTTCTCTATTGTTTTCTTCACTTCTCAATATTTTCTTAATTTTCCATTACTGTTTTCAATTTCCAATTATTTTATAATTTTGCCATTTTTTTCTCCAATTTTTAAATAAATTTTTTTTTAAAATAATTTACTAAACCGTTAGTTATTTATTGCAAATTTCAATTATTTAATGTTTAATTTTAATGTTTTTTAGAATTTTTCAATTATTTTTTTCAAATTTACAATTATTGTCGGTATTTTGTAATTAATTTCTTAAAATTTTAATTATTTATCTTAAATTTTAATTATTTTTGAAAATTTATCATTATTTTTGCCATTTTTCAATTATGTATTTCCTTTAATTTGATATATATTCTGTAATTTTTTTCAATTATTATTCTTCTCAACTTTTGATTGTTTTCTCAATTCTCAAATATTTTCTTAATTTTCAATTACTGCCTTCAATTTTTAATTATTTCTATAATTTTGCAATTTTGTTCTACAATTTTTAATTTTTAAAATATTTTTTATTTGATTTACTTAATTTCCAATTTTAATCTTAAATTTCAATTTTAAACTACCTTCATAATTTTGTAATTAATTTCCTATTTTCAATTATTTTTCTCAATTCTCGATTGTTTTCATCAATTTATGAATTTTTTTTTTCAATTATTCTCATCATTATTAAATTATTTTTTTCAATTTTCAATCATTTTCTTAATTTTCAATTATTGTCTTTAATTTTCAGTTGTTTCTATATTTTTGCAATTATAGAAACAATTCTTAATTTTATGAATTATTTTTAAATTGATTTATTAAATCTTTAATTATTTATCTCAAATTTGAATTCTTTCTTTTAATTTTTATTAGTTTTATAACCTTTTAATTGGGTTTTTTCCATTTTGAATTATGTTCATCATTTTTTAATTAATTTCCTAAATTTTCATGTTTTTTTTTAAATTTATTTATTTATTTAGCAAATATAATTTAGCATTATAAAATTCTTTTTTTTTTTTTTAGTTATTTTCTTCAATTTTTAATGCAGTGCAGGTGTTTAAAAACACCTATAGTTTAGAAATTTTCGTAAAATCAACTCATTTACATCATCAAATTGGAATTAAAAAAAGATAAACAAAAATTTGTTATTCATTTAAATGCACATAAATTTTTTCTGTTTTGGTAAAAAAAAAGAGGATCTAGGAATTTTATAATTAATGGAAAAAAGTGTTCCGGAAACGAAAAGCGCATGAATATAGAATAAAAAATTCATTTGATACTATGGTGTGTTAATACATATTTATTTACGGGATGAAAGCGATCTTTGGTGTAGTGCTTCTTATGAATCATGCGAGTGGGAGTCCTGGTTCTAAAATAGATTTTTGTACCCTCAAGATATAAGATTGGAAGTCTTTCTTTTCCTAAGTTTTTTACTCCCTTTGTACATCTCAATTCAGTAATCTCTCTCTTTTCATTCAGCAAGTTTCGCTCTTTTTCTTTCTCACACTCACCATTTCCGCTTATCTCCCAGAGACCCGTTAATTTTACTCAATTTACCGTAATTGCTCGTTCGCTTGTGACAATTCGATTTGTCACTTTCACTTAATAAATTTCAACGGCGAAAGCAATAAAGTACCGAACGATTAACCCTATGACGTGGTCTCTTATCGGCTCTTCATTTTGCATGTGCTTCAAATTCTCAGTGTCCGAGTAAATTAAAATTTTATTATCCCTTTTCTTTTTTGTTCAGAGAACTATTCTTTAGTCACTGATTTTTCAAGAGAAGAGATTAAAGTTAACAATATCACTTTCTTTTAATATATTTCTTTAAAAAAATTACCAACCAGAAAATTACATGTCAGACAAAAATGTCCTCCTAGAATTCGACCAAACTGACAAATGAAAAGTTTTCCTATTCAGTTTTAAGGATTGCTTTTGTTTCCAAAAGAATATTTGAAAGTAACCAGCATTGAGTGGAAACTGGGTCAACTTTAACAAGCCTCAAATCTCAGCTTTCTTTGGTATTGAAATTTTTTTTCTTTTTTTCGTTTAATTTCATAGTTATTAGGCAAAATTTAGAATTTATTTTAAATATTGTTGAAAGATCTTACAAACACCTTGAATATCTGGTTTGTAATTTAGGTTCCCATTTCAACTATCTCTTTGTGAATAACCTAAAATGTTTCTTGGCAGAACATATTTTTAGATTGAATTTAATATTGTCGATTTCAGATTTATCGATTCTATAACATACATAAAAGCTTGAACTTACATTAATCTTATCTGATACTGGAACTTGAAAATTTTTCAGTTCCGTACATTTTATTTTTAATATCCCTTAAATGACGAAGTATTATTAACTTTTAACACAATTTAAAGGATATATTATTAAAGAAATGTTAGATTAATTAATTAACTAAATAAATAAAAACTTGCAGGTTTAATTATATCCCTTTTTACCATTTTTGTAAACTAATAATCTTTACAATTAAATTTTATCGAATTGAACATTGAAATAATATCATTTTTAATTTAAACTTAATTACTAATTATACAAAAAGTTATAAATGTTTTTTACAAAATATTGAGAAATAGATTTACGAAAAAGGAAACATTGAACGATGATATAAAATAATTAATGAAGTAGGTAGCCACAGCATATCGAGTATCGAGTCTATATTGTTGGAGAAAATTTGCGCATAAATAGTGTCTGAAATTGCTGTAAAATAAAAGCGATAAAAGCGTCCAACAGCATCCAGTATAATAAAATTTTCTGAATTTGCTGTTGTGAATCCACTAAGTAAATTTTACCAAGAATTACCGTGCTTTTTGCAAGAAGAGTCATGAAAATGAAAAGGATAACGAGAAGTCTCTTGAACTCGTCTCGAGGATGAAACTGAGGAAGGAGTGACTTCTCACGATGGTAGTAGAAGTTAAAAAGGAAGGTAAACGTTCGACAATGAGACGTCGGTACATCCAGGGGTCCCCAAGACCCCATAATGTGCCATGAGGTTCACCAACCATGACTCACCCAAAGTCACGCAACTTTATTAACTCATGTGAGCTTCTTAATTGTTCTATTTTTCTAATAAAGAAAACTGTAATTGAAAGGGACACACTTTATGGTGTTTAATTCCAAATTTTTGACATTCGAATATACATTTTTGCAGGAACCGTCAAGAAAGTTGGTGATGCTAAGACAAGAAATTTTTATTTCTTGCTCGATATTTCCCGAATCATACAGGTTTCGAGATCGAGATATTTAAGGTAGTTCTCTCGAAAACAATTTTTCTTTAAATATTTTTTTAATTGAAGTATCATATAATAGAACATTCAACGAATACAATGAAATTTTTTATAAAAGTAGGAAGTGGTGCTACTTTTTAAGATATTTGAGAATGATGTTGAACTTTTTAACATGAAAGAAAGTAGAAGCCATGGTTAAAAAATACAATTTTGCTAACCACGCAATGAATTTTCTTTAGGTTTAAAAATAAAAACTACTAAATTATTTTTTAAAGTATAGGGAATAAGATCCCGTTTTGAAAAATGTGGCTTGTGGTACTAAATTTCGAAAAATAGTATTTTGAAATACACGTTTTGACGTTTTATTCATTTTTTTTAATAAATTAAACAAAAGAGAGAGACTCTACAACTTGAAGTTGGCACTATTCATTAAATATCACAAAATAAGTAAAAACTGACAAAATTTGAGTTGAGAACCACTGAACCAAGAGAACTACCTTAAGGTAGTTCTCCGGCTTCAGGGCCGCACAAATACTATAAAAAAATAGATAAAAACAAATAAATAAAAAAACAAATAAATTAAATCTGAAAACGTAAATTAAAGCAATATGTTAGTCTCGTGACACTTCACATGTGCTTCAAACGGAAGAATTTTGTCAATTTGCGACCGTTGGATTTTCTTTCGCTCGTAAATTCAATGGAAAATCACATTGGTTTCGAATTTCAGATTAGTATAATTAAAAAATGAGCATTGATACCCCTAGTAATTTTTTTTTATATTATTTCTTTTATTTATCCCTATAACATACTAGTTTTTGAGAAATATTTAGAGAAAAGTTTTCCAGATATTAATAAAAGTGTGCCATTTTTATACGTTCAGCATATGATTCCCATGTAAATGTTGAATCTTTGAAGCTAAATATCTCAATTTTTAGCATTGCAAGACGCCCTGAGGTTTTTACCACACATAAAGCATACAAAAAGGAACATTTATCCAAAGTTTCAGAAAATTCTAAAGAAAATCGATTTGCCGGAGAACTACCTTAAAGATTCAATTGTTTAATCTCTATATTTTCCGAATTGAATTATGGACAAGTTCAAGCAAGATACTCGATTTTATGTTGACATGAGTTAAAGTTTTGGATAATTTTGATTCTTTAAGGACGCTTATACCCTCAAGCGGTTCTCATTCTATCGGACCATGATACTCAATACTTTTTTAATTCCATTTCGTCTTATAATTTTGTTTCTCTACAGTATTTTGTAGTTAAAATCATTACACAAACAAATATTATTGAAAAAAATTTTTTTTTTTGAAAATTACAACTTTTTAAAATTTTGTATTCCTGATTATTTCAAAAAAGTGAAGGATTTCTACCCTTAAATAACATTTTCTTAACAACGGAACGGTAAATTAATTAAATATTATTGTAAAAGCTGTATTCTATTACAGTTTAAAATATATTAGTTTTTTAAAAAAATGTGTAGAACTGTGTTTTTTAAATTAATCAAAATATAGTCATTTTGCGCGTTTTGTTACTTTTTCCATGTAAAAGTCCCAACTTTATAAATTTATATCTTAAAAACAGAACGGTAAAATTTAATAAAATTATAACAGTACATGTAAAGTAATGCATTTATTATGTCATTGAAATTTTATAAGAATCTGTAGAAATTGGTTTTTTGGATAAACCTCCTTAATCAAAAGAATCATAAGTGGAAGTACAGAAATTTCAAATAATCAAGGAAGATGTAAAAGGTTACCCGAGGAGACGAATAGTAAAAATTTTATACAGAATCACTATTGAATTTTTAAGAGAATTTTAACGATTACAGGGTTGCTATACGGTTATGGAAAACCTGGAAAACCTGAAATTGTCATAGAATTTTTTTGTAGTCAGGGAAAACCTGAAAAAGTGAGAGAATTTTCTAAAATGTTGTTTTAAAAAATTAATTTAATTAATTTCTCTTTTTATGATTTCAATCAGTTATATTTCATTTGAAAAAAGTTGAAAACTCCTTAAATTTTATAATTATTCTTTAATTTTTTAAATTATTTTGTTCTCTTGTCGATTATTTTTGACAGCTTTCGAATTTTTTTGTCAATTGTCAATTATTTTCCTAATTTCTCAATTATTTTCTTTAATATTTAATTTTTTTCGTCATTTTGTAATTTTTGTTTCAATTATCAATTGACAAATTCAATTTAATTCTTTAATTTTCAAATAATTGTAATTTATTTTACCTTTTTTTTATTTTGTTGTCTACTAATCTAGTCATTTTTCGAATTTTGTTTTCAATTGTCTATTATTTTAGTCATTTTCCAGATATTTTTATCAATTTTTCATTTATTCTCATCATTTTTCAATTATTTCTTACAACTATTACTTTTTTCCTCAATTGTCAATTAGTTTTAACAAATTTTTCAATTTACAATTATTTTTTTAAATTTGATGATTATTTATTTTATTTATTTATTTAATTACATACGGGCCTTATTCATTAATTTGTAAAATAATTTTGCTCTGTTGTCGATTATTCTTGACAGTTTTCTTTTCAATTGTCAAATATTTTCTCAAAATTTCAATTCAATTCCTTAGTCTTTAATTTAATTCTTCAATTTTTAATTATTTTCTTCACTCCTCAATTATTGTTTTCAATTTGAAATTGCAGTCTTTAATTTTAAATTATTTTATTCAACATTCAATAATTCTCTCCTTTTTTTAATTGTCAATTATTTTTTCAAATTTGAATTTAATTCTTAAATTTTTAATTTATTTCTTCATTTTTTTAATCATTTTCTTTAAATTTCAATGCCATTCTTCAGTTTACAATTATGTTCTTTAACTTCCAATAATTGTTCCTATAATTTTATTAATTTTTCTTGTTTCCTAATTTCTTAATTTAATATTTCTTGTTTAATTTTTTCAATTTTTTTTGTTCGGTTGTGTATTAATCTAGTAATTTTTCGAATTTTCTTTTTAATTGTCAATTTTTTTGGTCATTTTTCAAATATTTTCTTCTATTTTTTAATTATTCTCGTCATTTTTCAATTATATCTTAATATTATTAATAGTTATCTTCAATTTTTAATTGTTTTACGAAATTTCTCAATTATTACTTACAATTTTTTCAATTATCAGTAATTCTCTTAAAATTTTATAATTATTCTTTTTTTTTAAAATTTTTTTTTCGGTTGTGTATTAATCTAATCATTTTTCGATATCTTATTATATCTTACAATTATTAATAATTTTCTTCAATTTTTAATTGTTTTTAAACAAAAATCTCAATTATTTCCTACAATTTTTTCAATTTGAAGTTATTCTCTTAATATTATATAATTATTCTTTAATTTTTTTAATTGTACATTATTTTCGTCATTTTTCAATTATTTTTTTGTCAACTATTAATTTTTTTCTGCAATTTTCAATTATTTTCTATAAATTTTTCAATTTACAATTATATTTCTTTAATTTAATATTTTTCTTTAATTTGTAAAATTATTTTGTTTCGTTGTGGATTATTCTCCACAGTTTTCTAATTTTTTTTACAATTGTCAATTATTTTCGCAACATTTTAATTGAATTCCTTAATTTTTAATTTAATTTTGCAATTTTTAATTATTTTCCTAACTTCTCAATTATTGATTTCAATTTGAAATTACAGTCTTCAATTTTAAATAATTTTTTTCAATATTCAATAATTCTCACTTTTTTTTAAATTATTAATTATTTTCTCAAATTTGAGTTTAATTCTTAAATTTTCTATTTATTTCTTTATTTTTTTTATTATTTTCTTAAAATTTCAATACCATTCTTGAGTTTTCAATTATTTTCTTCTATATTCCATAATTCTCAGCTGTTTTAATTACTTTTTTCAATTTTTTTCAATTTTCAATCCAGTTGTCCAATTTGTTATTTCCAACAATTATTCCTATAATTTTCTTAATTGATCTTGTTTCATTTTTTCAATTATTTTTTTCAGTTGTCTATTAATCTAATCATTTTTCGAATTTTATTTTTAATTGTCAATTTTTTTGGTCATTTTTCAAATATTTTCTTCTATTTTTTAGTTATTCTCGTCATTTTTCAATTATCTCTTACAATTATTAAAAATTGTTTTCAATTTTTATTTTTTTTCCTAAATTTTTTAACTATTTCCTACAATTTTTTTAATTTTCAGTTATTCTCTTAAAATTTTATAATTATTCTTTGATTTTTTAAATTTTTTTGTTCGGTTGTGTATTAATTTAGCCATGTTTTGAATTCAGTTTTCAATTGTACATGATTTTCGTCATTTTTCAGATATTTACTTTAATTTTGTAATTATTCTCGTAATTTTCATTATTTATTACATTTGCGAAAATTTATATTTTTAAAGGACCAACAACAATGCAAAGGTGTTAATGTTGCTACTTATTTTATTTTTGGTCATGGAATTTGATGAGAAATAGTCTGGAAAACCTGAAATGTTTTTTTTTTCAAAATATCTTGTAAAAGTCAATAGATTTTATTTAAAAATTAAAATCAATTCATCAGATATAAGTCAAATAACACTGTGTTACAAAATAAATAAAAGTAAAGGAACTTTTTACAAGAGCTAGTAGAGATTGTAGGTAATAAAAAACTAAAAAATGGTTTATATTAATTCTTTAATACACCCTCAAAATCTTGTTTTAGAGTCAAAAAACAATTTTCAAGTATACCTACATTCATGTACCATAATACCTTGAAACTTCGACATTTTCTATCGGAATCAAAAAGTTTTTTTTTGTTTTAAAGCTTAAAATATACGCTTTTAAGCTATATACGACTTTCTTTATTATCATTCAAATTCATGAAGATATAGACCAAAAATCATCATAAAATTTCATTTTTTCATTGATTTTTCAACTTTGAAGCTAATTGAAATCTCTTATCTTATTAAAATTTATTTTTTCTCAATGCACATCAAAAGTTTAGTAAATGCAGCTTCAAATGACCCCAGATTGAGTAAAATTCGATTAATATTGTCAAAGTTATTCCACTTTTAACTTTGTATTAACATCATTAAATTTTGACGTTATGAACATTTTTTCATTATTTTCTTCCTCGCATACATAATTTTGACATTTTTCAATTTTTCTGCATTTTTGCAATAATAAGAAACATTTTATGAAGTTTAAGAATTACCTAATAGTACCTCATATTTATTTTATTAAACAATGTTATAGGTGCTTATTAGATGATTCTTAAACTCTAAAAGTTGTATCTTTGCATTACAAAAATCAAAAAATTTAAAAATGTCAAAATTATGCGTCGGGACAGTATATTTTATTAGATTTACATCAACAAAAGCGTATTACTGTGGAAGAAATGAAATTTTGCATGAAAAAAAAAAACATTTGAAAAATTCATATTGTTTTAAATCTCGCGAAAAAACTTAAAAGCTTTTTAAATCCCTTTATTGAAAGTTACTTTCCAAGTAATCTTTAATCAAAATCGATGGCACTCTAGAGCTTTTTACAAAAGCTTGTCATTTTATTGAACAATATTTTGACTTCATAATTGTTTAAACCTTTTTTTCTTTTATTCAAAACTTCAAAATTGATACTATGAAACGATTTAATCAAAATTTTGTAGTCTGAAAAGCTTTAAACTGTTCGGGAACGATTTTTCTAGTTATAATGACATTTTCATTTGTTTCAAATTAAACAGAATCTCATGCTGTATTATCTCAAGTGAGATGAAATACTGCTAATAATTTTCTAGTATACGAGGCATTTTGTCATGCAGTGTAACAATTGAAGCAAGGAATGCTTATGCAAATGAAATGCAGACTGAAATGTCAGGGATGATAATCATCTTATGCAATCGTGTTTCATTCACTGTTAGGAGTAATAACATATATATGTCCCATTTATTGAACACACAAAGTTATATAGATACATGTACCCAAACTCGAAAAGTTATTTACTCTTCCACTTACCCATAACTTCAAACTAATACAATAAATAATTTTAAACATTAAAATAAATATTGGATATTGGTGGAATTAGTCAATTCAAAATACATTAATTAAACGCCAATTTATTTACGCAGTTTTTGAAAAGCAAAACAAATGAAAATAAAATATAGGAGATGTCCCAAGTAGAAAGAGTGTTTTATTTTTGCATTCTTATCAATGCAGCCGCGAAACAAAAGAGGGAACAAAGGAAAAAAAGTATATTCTTTTCGTTATAATTTGTATGTATGTGCAAGTGAAAAATATTCATCATAAGAATAGAAATGCATCTAGTATATATAATTCTCAGAATTCGGAATGAAGGTGCTAACTTTTGTCCCACAAAGAATTCCTTGTCTGCTTTTTTCCCTCTTTCAAGAGGGCACATTATCACAAGCCTGTTTCTCATATACTTTTGAAAAATCTAACCGTTAAACGGGTGTTTTTAATGCTTTTTTCATTCGTACCAGTTCTTCAATGCTCTCAACACACAATTTTTTACACTAAACTGAAAAAAAATGCTTGACCGAGAAAACGTTTAATTTACACCGCTCTCATCTACGCCTGTCTCATTAATTCTTTTTGGAAAAAATTAATTAGTAATTAGTGTTTAAATTGGAAAAAAATAAGTAAGGAGTCTTTTTGAATTATTCCGAAGAAAGCATTTTACTATATCAATGAAATTGTACCTAGGATTGTTTTCTTATTTTCAAAACAGTTACATTACTATATGCTTTTGTAAAGGTGAAATAAAATCGTGTTGTGCTTGATTCATGTGCAAACAGATCAGTCAATTGGAGTTCTAAGGTTTATTTCGAAGAACTTGACGAGTTTACACGTCATTTTTTGCACGCGACGCACTATCGTGATTTATATGACTCATGCGCATAATATTTACAAAATTTTTGTTGTGACATTAAAAATAAAAATTATGAAATTGAAACTGATGATCTCATAAAGAATATGTTTTTAAAATCTTATTGGGAAAATATCCTGTCTTTTTTATATTTATAATTTTCTTTTTACCTTATTATATTTTTCGTCTTTGTTTATTTAAAATTTTATTTATTTATTTGAACATTACAAACAAAAAGCTGTTTATTAAATCTTAAAGTGGCGCTGGTCAATATGGGTTTTGTTTTTTAAAAAAAAATTGGAACATTTTGATTACAGGCTTCACATGTGTGCCCTATTTTATTTAAAAGTTTTCTATTTATAACAATTTTTCTTAATATCTGTTATTTTTCACAAAAATCTATTTAAAAGGGTATCTAGTGATTTGAGAAATTGTTAGCAATTTACATCAAAATAAAGACTGAGAATTTATAAAAAAAATTAGAAAATTTTTTAAGTGCTCCGGAAATTTTTACGAAATTCCAGGAATTTTTAGAATATTACAGAAACATTTAATTTCAATCTTGTATTCTTCAGTAACATGAAAAATTGATTTTAAAATGTAAGATCTAAAAATTTTAAGTAGAAAGAAAATCAAAAATCTTAGATTTTAATAATTGCTTGACAATTTTCATTTATCATTCTTTGGTTTTTTTAATGAATTTTTTAATGCAATAATTATTGTCTCTATTTTTTAGAAGTTTTTCATAACTATCATTTTTTCGAACAATTAATTTTTTTTCTTAGTATCTATTTTTTATTTATCAAAGAAGTTTTTCAGTATTTTGTTTTTTTCTCGGTATTTTGACACAGTTTCTTAATTTAATTTTTTTTAATTTTCTTTTGCTTCCAATTTTTCTTTTTATAGATTGTCTTCTTTTACGCAAATAACTTTAGCTTATTTTATATAATTTTGTTTTTATAATGTTCCGAAAAAAAAATTTTAACATTTTAAAATTTTAAATTTAAACATTTTAAAAACAAACATTATTAAAAAGTCTTAGAATCTTGAAATTATATCAAAGAGTCAATAAATTTGCGAAAAATAAGACAAAATTAAAAAAAAAATGGAAGAAATTTACAAAAGAAAAGTGAGAGAACAATGAGATAAATGATGAAAAAATTGTACTCTCCCCCGCCTCCTTAAATTATCAAAATAGATAAGAAAATCAACTAAATAATAAATGAGTTTTTCTCGAGGTTTTTCTTTTATTCTGTTTTTATTCTGTTTAAATTTTCTTCATTTTGTGAATAATTTCCTAAACTTTTTCAATTTTAAAAAAAAGTTGTCACTTCTTTTTATATAATTTTTTTTTGACTTTTTACATTTTCTTATTTTATTCCTACTGTTTTTTATTTTGTAGTTTATTTTCCACTTTTTATATTTTATAATAATTTTTATAGTATTTTCATTATTCGTGAAACTTTTTTTTGCAGATTTTCTCTATTTTTCAATGTATTGCTTGATTCCTCATAGAGGAAGTATTGCTTTTTTATTTTATTTTATCTTTTTAAATATTATTTGGTTCTAATTTACTAATAATGCGAATTTTAATTTATCAAATTTTCAATCTATTCAAATTTTAATTGATCCAATTCATATTATTTTTTAGACTTTTTTTTTTAGCTTTTATGAAATAAGAAAGAAACTTAAGGAAGTTCATCCGCTCAAGAGGTTCTCATTCTATCAGACCATGATATTCAATATCTTATTAATTTCATTTCTTTTTATAATTTGGTTTCTAAATAGAATTTTGTAGTTAAAATCATTACACAAACAAATTTTATTGGAAAAAAATTATTCCGTTGAAAATTTCAAGCTATTAAAATTTTTTTCTTCCTGATTATTTTAAAAAAATTAGGAATTACTACTCTTGAATAACATTTTCTTAACAACGGTACGGTAAATTAATTAAATATTGTTGTAAAAGTTGTATTATATTACAGTTTAAAATATATTAGTTTTTATAAAAAATTTGTAGAACCGAGTTTTTTAATTAATTAAAATATAGTCATTTTGCGCGTTTTGTTACTGTTTCCATGTAAAAGTCCCAACTTTATAAATTTATATCTTAAAAACAGAACGGTAAAATTCAATAAAAGTGTAACAGTACATGTAAAGTAATGAATTTAATATGTCATTAAAATATTATAAGAATGTGTAGAAAATTGTTTTTTGGTTTAACCTCCTTAAGTTTTGATACTTATTAAGTTCAAAGATGTTTTTTATTCATTTCAAAATAAGTAGTTCCACAATTCTGGCTATTTACTATTGTTACAAGTATACGTATTTATAAATAAAATACTTTTTATCGTAAAAGTTAATAATTTAATAATACATATCAGAAGAACTCTTTTAAAGTTTGGACCACAACTTTCTTAACTTTTTACAGGGTGTCTACTAACCGGGAAAACCGGGAATTTAAATTGACCGGGAAAACCAGGAATTAACCGGGAATTTTCCGTCAAACCGGGAATATTTTTTCTGGGATAATAAATTCTTTTCAATTTTCAATTATTTTCTTCAATTTCCAATTATTTTCTACAATTCTTAATTATTTTCTTTCATTTGGAATTATTTTCATTAATTTAACATTATTTCTTCATTTCTCAATTATTTTCTTCGATTTTCTACTATTTTCTTCAATTGCCAATTATTTTCTTCAATTTTCAATTATTTTCATCAATTTCTAATTAATTTATTTAATTCTGAAATATTTTCTACGATTTTCAATTATTTTAATCAATTTTTAATTATTTTCTTCAACTATAAAGTATTTTTTTTGAATTGCTAATTATTTATTTATTTATTTAACCAGATATACGGGCTACAAAAACACCCTTTTTAAAAAAAAAATAATTAGATTCTTATATTTAGAATAACAAAACTAAAAAATCCGCATTGCCTTACAATAAAAACAACAAGCATGTGCGTTTTAAACAATCGTAGAGTTCTGTTGAAACAAAAATTGCCTTAATCTTAAAATTCAATTTTCAATTATTTTCTTCAATTTTTAATTATTTTCATCAATTTTTAATTATTTTCTTCAGATCTCAACTATTTCCTTCAATTTTTAATTATTTAATTTAATATTCAATAATTCTCCACTTTTTTCAACTATTTTTTTCAATTATCATTTATTTATTTCACATCCCAGTAACTCCTCCATTTTTCAATTATTTTCTTCTATAATCAATCATTTTCGGCTTTTTTCAATATTTTTTTTCCAATTATCAATTATGTTTTCGAAACTTGAATTCAATTCATCA
Organism: Ganaspis brasiliensis; assembly: GCA_037103525.1. Lineage (NCBI taxonomy): Eukaryota > Metazoa > Arthropoda > Insecta > Hymenoptera > Figitidae > Ganaspis > Ganaspis brasiliensis. The sequence continues at coordinate 7,137,774 of JAZKLR010000185.1, forward strand.
ATTATTATTCAACAATTTTCATAAAATCACATTTTCTTCAATTTCAAATTATTTTCTACAATTTTTAATTAATTTCTTCAAATTACAATTACATTCTTCATTTTTTATTGTTTTTTCAAATTCTATAATTCCTGGGTTGTTCAATTTCTTTTTTCTTCAACTATCACTTATTTTCTTCTACTTTCAATCCCATTGTTCAATTCTTGAATTATTTTCTTTAATTGCCAATTATAATTTTCGACGTTCAATTCCATTCTTTAATTTTCAATTTTTTTTTTAATTCTCAATTATTTTCTTCAATTTCTTCTCAATTTTCTTCAATATTTAACAATTCTCAGCTTTTTTAAATTATGTTTTTCTTTCAATTTTTATTTAAATTGAGAATTTTTAAATTATTTTTATCAATTCGCAATTATTTCCGTCGATTTCTAAATTTTTCTGCTGTTTCCAAATATTGTATTTAATTTTTAAGTACTTTTTTCAATTTTTAATTATTTTCTTCAATTTTCAATTATTTTCTTTAATTTTTAATTATTTTGTTCAATTGTTTGTTTCAATATTCAGTAATCTCGACTTTTTTCAATTATTTTTTTTTCAATTATCAGTTATTTATTTCATGTTTCAAATCCTCCTTCAATTTTCAATAATTTTCTTTTATTTTCAATTTAATTGTTTTAATTATTTTTTTCAATTCTCAATTAATTTCTTAAAATAACAATTCGATTCTTCAATTTTTAATGTTTTCTTAAATATTAAATAATTCCTGTCATTTCCATTTTTTTTTAATTATAAATTATTTTCTTCTTTTTTCAATCCAATTGTTCAGTAATTTTCTTTAATTCTCAGTTATTGTATTAGAATTTCAATTTTATTTCTCAATTTTCAATTGTTTTTTTTTTTTTAATATTCAATAATTTTGTGATTTTCTGATTTCAATTTGATTATTAACTTTTTAATTTATTTCTTTAATTTTGAATTATTAACTTAAATTTTAAATTATTTTTTGGGATTTTCTATCTAGTTGACCAATTTTTAATTATATTCTTTGAATTTAATAACCATTGTTAAATGTTTTCAATTATTGTTCAATTGTAGATTAATATATTTACTTTTTTTTTTTCAATTTTGTTTCCAATTTGTCAAATATCTTTGTCATTGTTTAATTATTTTTTTCCATTATTAACTATTTCTTTTCATTATTAATTGTTTCTTTTAATTCTTAATTATTATTTTTTGTAAAGTTTAATATTTAATTCTTCAATGCTCAATTATTTTCTTCAATTATCAACTGTTATATTCAATTTTTGTAGCCATTTGTAGGTCTATTTATACTTAAAATAAATTTTAAGTTAACAAGAGAAAAAACCGGGAAAAATAGGAACAAAAACCGGGAAATGACCGGAAATTTTGTGGAACGAAATTAGTAGACACCCTGTTTTAAAATGCCCTGAAATTCCCCTATTTTGATGTACTCATTCCCCTATTTTGCCCTAAAATATTCTTCATTGTGATACTGTGAAGCCTGTGATTGATTAAAAGTAATACTTTTTTATTTCTTTCTATCATAAAAGTTGTGATAGTATTGGAAAAAAATAAATAATTGGAAAGATAATTTCTTATCAAACATTGTTGGTAGCCTAATGCAAGTGATGATAGTGGTGGCAATTAATTCGAGAATTAAGTGCAGTAAATATTAAGTTTCAGAAAAGTAGTCCCGTGGAGTGTGTGTAAACAGCGTGTGCTTGAAACCATTAAGCATGAGAGATAAAGTGGAAAAGTACTTCATGTTCTGAGATACAAGGGCTAGCCAAGTTTTTCCCTTTGCATGCTCTCCTCCTATTATAAAAGCGATTGTGCAACATCACGATTTGGCCAGAGAATGATCAAGACAGTATAATGCCCACATTTATAGTCGTTAATCTGTCCAACTTAAGGGATGGTTTTGACCAAGCCAGGGTTTCCTAATCTCACCCTCGACCAAAGTACTTAAAGGAAGCACCACATCCTAAATGACCAGTCACATTTAGAATCTGATTTTCAATTGTAGCCTTCCAAATTGAACAAAAACTTGTTCCTAAAAACAATCTCTCCGTTATAAATCCCAACAAACTTTCATTGACATGAAATGAATTCATTTTACTGCAACGGCTGTGAATTAATAACTTCTCAATCAAAATTGAATTACATATCTGAATTTGATGATTGATTTGTTTTTAAAACAATGTCCAAAAATTGTGTTTGTTTAAACATTACTAATTTTCTTCGTCTCTCTCGAGGGAAAGAATTACGTCATATGGTTGAGTCGGATTGAAATTCGAGTCATCGTACACGTGCACAGATTCATCATACTTATTTTCATTTAGTGCCTTTGAAAGTTGCTTGCAACGTGCTTCTGTAACTACAAACAAAATTTTCTATTTATTGATCAAAGTATTAAACTCGAGTGTGTCTGGTGTGTTTATTAAAATTGAATTTTTTACCCATTAATTGACGATGTCGAGGAATCTGTTAAACTTCAGGACGAGTGTCAAATGACAATTGTTTGTCTAGAGACGTTAATTTATTAGAGCGAGTCCCCTTCTATGAAGAAGAATTGACTCTACGAGTGACAATTGCTTAATTGAGAAGAACGAAATAGATCGTAAAATCGGCAATTCTTGGGAGATTGTGATAATAATAGAAAAGGTCATGACAAGAAGAGGCATGAAATAATCAACTTTAATATGTATGTAACATTGCTAATTGAATATAAAAAAATATATGTTTATGAAAGATAAAATTAGGCTTTTAGGAAGTTTATTTTCTCACCTTGACAACAATGTCTGATTCTTTTATACGTGCGATAGACCGATTATGAAGCCTAACAACTCAGAAAGAATTTTATGATCACTTGGAACTTGATGAGGGAAGATATATAAGCGCACTTTTCTTAAAACGCCAGTTCCTTGAAACCAGATGCCGTTTTATAAACCTGAAGATTAAATTGGCCGAACTTGAGGTTATGAAATGAATTTAATCTAAAAATATCTTAAACCATTTTTATTTAGTTAGATAAATGTATAAAAATATGTTACAAATTTATTTGAAATTTTCGTTTTTAGCAGCAAAAGTTTGTAGAGTTTTAGGAAAAGTATAGTTAATTGGGAAAAATTTTCATACAGGAAAATCAAGTATTTTTCTCAAGAAAAGAATGTTTCTAGCTGTTACAACAACTGGAAAAAACGGTTTTCTCGTTAAAGATGTTTAGAAATGCTTTCTTTCCTGGGTAATTGTTTAAATAACCTAACAGTAAAGTCTTTATGACGTAATGTGTGAAAATCGCAGCATGTGTGAACTATGGAATGTGCTTTATTACTGTCTGGAATTCACTGTACATTTAATCGTAGGATGAGTCAAATAACTACTCTTATGATCATTGAGCACTGTTGAGAAAGATTTTTTTAGTGGAATAACTCTTTTTTTTTCAAAACGTAAAAACATAGAATATACCCACTTTTTCAATTTTGTTTAATTTCTCATCAGTGTCTGGGAATTTTGAAATAGTCTGAGAGAATATAATATTAAGCAATGTGAGGTTAAGGGCAGCTATTCGTCTTTCAAACAAAAAATAAAACAAAAACAAAAGAGAGAGAATAACAAAAAATTCAGTATACAGAAGACTTGAACGTATTTCAAAAGTGTATACGCGGTGCATATTTGTAGTTTGCTCACATAGAATTGTTTCCACGACAATTTGTGTGAGTCAGAGTTTATGAAACTGTGTGTTGCTTTTCTCAGCTGAGGAACGCCTCTAAATGTGTAATTTTAAAAATGAAAAACAAACTCTGCGCTACTTCGCAGGTTATTGATTTACGAAAGGTTGCCTTTATCAGTTATCGGTCAATTTACTTGAACTGCTATACAAGAATCAAGCTGCCCAAGTAAAAGAGTAAAGACCGTTATCTTTTATGCTCCACTCCAAGTACACGTTCGTACAGGTCATTGCGCAATAAGTGCAAGGACTTTTCAAAACACTAGGAAAGGTCGTTACACGCTTAAGGAACTCGTTACATTTCTTACAATTTTGTCCTTTAACCAAAAATTCTACTCGAGGAAATACGTGACAATTCGATTCGTTACACGCTTTAAACGCTTCAATGAACAACATTTTTGTTTGGTTTTCTTTTATTTGAAAATTTGAATTGAAACACTTATTATTGTTACCCATATTTGAAAAATTAGGTTGAACCATTAAATTGATTAATGTTCGTATTCAGTGTTGCTAGAGTTCTAGAAAACCTGGAATTGTTGTGGAATTTTTTTGTAGTCAGGGAAAACCTGGAAAAGTCAGGGAATTTTATAAAATGTTGCTTTAAAAAATTAATTAAATTAATTTCTCTTTTTATGATTTCAATCAGTTATATTTCATTTGAAAGACGTTAAAAACTGCTGAATTATTGTCGGTGACTTTTACCTGATTGATCAATGTTACTAAAATTGAAAATTATTTTCATCTATATCACTCTCTAAATCTGAATTAGTGGTTTTCTACTAATGAATTAGCGAAAAGTGAGCTACTATTAAAATAGTAAGAATTTTACTAATTTTAAGTAGAAAACTACTAAGAATTAGTAGAAAACTACTAATCTTGTAGTAGAAAACTACTAATTAAATTAGTAAAAAATCTACTTTTTTGAAAAGTAAAGTTTCACTATTTCAATTAGTAGTTTTCTACTAAGAATTAGTAGTTTTCTACTATATGAATTAGAGAAAAATGAGCCATGAATTTGACTAATTCATAGTAGAAAACTACTAATTCAGATTTAGAGAGCAATCAGTGAAAAATTACTGACAATTTAGGCATTTTAAACTGATTTCCAGTAAAATTTCATTGATTGAAATCATGAATGGGGCATTCCACGTGACATTTTCATTCTGAAACTTTTTTAGCTTGGAATAGTTTTTTTCTGTTTCTATTTGAAAAATAAGGAAATACGTATTTTTTATTTTTTTATTGAATGAAAATTACAGAAGTTATGAATTTATGAAAATTAACGTTTTCAGAAACAGAGCATTTTTACACGCCTTTTTCCGTTATTATTAGAAAATTATAAATAATGCCCTGCATAAAAATTGCTCAGGTTTTTTTTAAACTTTTTAGACATATAGTAAAAAAAAATTGTATTCGCAACAAAACTACATAAAAGATTGAATTTAAGCCTAAAAAGTGACTTTTCTCAAAACCGAAGTTATCGATTTTTCAATTTTTTTCTTTTAACAAAGTTACTAATTAATGAAGCAATTTTTCTTACAAGTCTCAAAGTGGTGCTCTTTAACGTTTAAATGCTATTTATTATTATTCATTGTTGTGCAAATGCTTAAGTTATGAATTTCAAAAATGAAACAACTCTTCAACTTACAATTTATTTTGCTTTGTGAATGAAGGTTAAATTTTTAATAATTATAAAATTAAACCAATTAAATGTAAATATCATTTAAACGTTAAAGAGCACCACTTTGAGACTTATGAGAAAAATTACTTCATTAATCAGTAACTTTGTTAAAAGAAAAAAATCGAAAATCAATAACTTCAGTTTTGAGAAAAGTCACTTTTTGGGCTTAAATAGAAATTCAAATAGAATCAGAAAAACATTATTCCAAGCTAAAAAAGTTTTTGAATGAAAATGTCTCGTGGAATGCCCCGAATAGAATTTCGAATTTTGTTAATTGTAAATTATTTTCCTCATTTCTCAATTATTGTCTTTAATAATTAATTATTTTCGTCATTTTGTAATTTTTTTTTCAATTATTCATTATTTTCTTCATATTTCAATTTAATTCTTTAATTTTCAAGTAATTTCCTCCACTTTTAATTATTTTCTTCAATTCTCAATTATTTTCTTCAATTTTCAATTATTTCATTCAATGATCAATAATTCTCGTCTTTTCCAATTGTCAATTATTTTTTTGAAATTGAAATACAATTCTTTAATTTAATTATCTTCAATTTTCATTCACTTTCTAAAATTTTTTATATAATTTTGTTCTCCTTTTAATTGATAACTTAATTTTGTTCTATTATCGATTATTCTTGCCATTTTCAAACTTTTTTACTTTTTTTTTTCAATTGTCAAAATATTTTTCTTAATGTTTCATTAATTTAGTCATTTAGTAATTTATCTTTTAATTATCAATTATTTTCTTATAATTTCAATTCAATTCTTTAATCTTCAATTTATTTCTTCAATTTTTAATATTTTCTCCAATTATTATTCTCGTCATTTTTTATTCATAAATTATTTTCCAAAATGTACAATTATTTCCTACAATTTTTTTCAATTTTCAGTTATTCTCTTACAATTTTATAATTATTATTTTACTTTTACAATTTTTTTGTTTTGAATATTGTCTATTATTTTCGTCATTTTTCAGATATTTTCTTCAATGTTTCATTTATTCTCGTTATTTTTTAATTATTACTTTCAACTATTAATTTTTTTTCGCAATTTTCAATTATTTTCTACAAATTTGTCAATTTACAATTATTTTTCTTTTTATTTTTCTTTAATGTTTAAAATTACTTTATTTTGTTGTCGATTATTCTGAACAGTTTTCTGATTTTTTTTTCAATTGTCAATTATTTTCTCAAAATTTTAATTCAATTCCTATATCTTCAATTTAATTCTTAAATTTTTAATTATTTTCTTCACTCCTCAATTTTTATTTTCAATATGAAATGACAGTCTTTAATTTTCAATTATTTTATTCAATGTTCAGTAATTCTCGTCTTTTTCTAATTATCAATTAATTTTTCAATTTTGAATTTAATTCTTAAATTTTCAATTTATTTCTTTATTTTTTTCTTCAATATTCAATACTTTTCTTCAGTTTTCATTTATTTTCTTCTACTTATATTTCATAATTGTCAACTTTTTTAATTACTTTTTTCAATTTTTAACTACAGTCTTTAAATCTCAATTTCATATTTGATTTTCAATTTTTTTCGATTTTCAATCCAGTTGTTCAATTTATTTATTTATTTACATAAACGGGCAAAAAAACAAAGTAGAGGCCTTTTGTACACTGGGTACTAACAATTATAAATTATGTGATTGCAAATATCGCAGATAATATAAAGTAATTAATTAAATTTGTAATTGTTTCCAACAATTATTCCTATAATTTTCTTAAAATTTTTCAGTTGTCTATTATTCTAATCGTTTTTCGAATTTTGTTTTTAATTGTCAATTCTTTTTGTCATTTTTCAGATATTTTCTTTAATTTTTTACTCGTTATTTTTCAATTATTTCATACAATTATTAATAATTTTTTTCAATTTTTAATTGTTTTCCTAAATTTTTTAATTATTTGCTACAATTTTTTTCAATTTTCAGTTATTCTCCTAACATTTTATAATTATTTTTTTGAATTTTTTTATTCGGTTGTGTATTAATCTAACCAGTTTTTGAGTTTGGTTTTCAATTGTAGGTTATTTTCGTCATTTTTGAGATATTTTCTTCAATTTTGTAATTATTTTTGTAATTTTCATTATTTATTGCATTTGCTAAAATTTATAGTTTTAAATGACCAACAACAATAAAAAGTTTGTCGCGCTCTTGGGCGCGTGTTAATGTTGCTACTTATTTTATATTTAGTCATGGAATTTGATGAAAAATGTTCTGGAAAACCTGGAAAAGTCATGGAATTTTGAAAACGTAGGAACCCTGGTATTAATTATGATTTTTTCTTGAATAAGAAGGAAATTGGATCAAATAAGTACAAGAACTATCAGGATTGTTTTGATTGTTGGTGAAAAATGTGCGACGCACATGGTCTATAATTTGACAGGTCTTCGTTGGGTGCCACAAATATATAGATTAAAAAATAGTGACGCCAAAAACAAATTGGCACACTGGCGATATACCCTAAAAACTTATTATTATTATTATTTTTAGTGTTCTTTAAAGAAACTTGTATATAAACCACTAGATTTGAGGAGTTTCCTAAACGAGATTATTTATTTTTGCTGATTCAGAATTAGAGAATTTTTTGGGGAAGGAAAACTCTTGAGTCTGCGGTAGATAAGAAATTCTGCTGTCGAGACAAATTGGTTATTGTTCAGACAATTCATTGGAACATACAGTTTTTTTGTTTACTCTAAACTTAGAAATTCAGCCTTGAAATCATCATCTACAGTCTATATTCGTCGTGAACTGTCTTGCTATTTCGGTGCAACCTTTCGAGTTTAGACAGATCTGTTCACCTTCCATTATCGATTTTGTCAAGTGTGCTGTGAATAAGCTCGTAGACGGGTCCCGTTAAGATATTATGAATTCAATAATTATCAAGAAAGTTTCGTGAGGTAGGTCTTGTAACACTGTGCAACTTTTCCTGTCAATGAGTCTGGTTGAAAGCTCGTCTGGAACCCAAAGTCTCAAAAATTTTACTGAAATTATGTAGGATATTATAGAACTTTTTAGCATCTTTATTTGTGTACGTTCGCATGAAAAGGTACCACTTCGTCGATTTGATTATTTCCGAGATATTCAAATTTTTCTAAAGGTTTATCATAAACAAATGATAATTTTATTTTTAATTTTTAAAATGCATGGGCGCTAATGGTAATCTTGAAGTTTAAACTCGTTTTTCTCAAAATTAGGGTTTTGATACTTCTAACTTTGAATGCTTGCAACTTTGTGAATTTTTCATCTAAAAGGGTCCAAGAGCCCTCAAAATGTTCAAAATTTAATGAAGCATATGGTCATATTGATAAATCTATCTTCTTTAAATATCTATAAATGGCACTGATTAATTATTCTTAAACAAGAAACAATGGATCCATTACTTTTTTCTTTATCAACAAATGGTGTTGATTTGATTTATTTTTTAGTGCGTTTGGTGAGGATGAAATATTTTATTTTCATTTTTAATAGTTGCGCCCAATGAATTGAAATTCTAGGGTGACTCATCTAAATTATCTTTGGAAACGCGTGTCTTCTGGTATCGATCCTAAACAGATTCTGAAAATCGACTAACCACAGGCTTGCGAGGCAGTCAACCTGTCTAGCATAAGCTCTTCGTGGTTCCACAAGTAGGTCACATCACGTTTTGCAATTCCTAGTGCTTACGGCTGATTCGTATAACATGGGCCAAAGTTGAAAGCCCGCAGGAAACTGGACTAGCATATCAGACAATTGAACACTGAAACACTATGTAGGATCCTCATTACATTACAATTTATCACAATCAACCAAAATTGCACCTGTGATATTACAAATTGGACAATTAAATTCATCCACTTTATTAAATTGATATGGACTTGATAAAGTATTATGAAAAATTATATTTAATATATATTGTCGACTTGAAATCGTCTGTTTACTTTTTTTTTTTTTAATGTTTTTGGGATATAAAACAAAAACTGTTTGACTTATCGAGTTCAAACTTTGCATGCACTGAAATCTAGAGTTTTGCAATTTGGTATACTTGTGTATTTTTTCGTGTAGATTATAAAAAAATATATAGCGAACTTGATGAAAATAATGTTTCATAGAGTTATGTATGAAAAATTCAAAGTATGCTAAAAATAGCGTTTTTTGATCTTTGAGTAGTATCTACAATTCTACATCAACCTGATGTCGAACAAGTAATCAAATGATCTTTCGTATTCTCTAAACGTAATCGAACTCGTATTTCCATTTTTGGTAATTTAAATTCCTAATTACTGAATTTTATGTAGCAATAAATAAATGATTATATGGGACGCGCTCCGAAGAAAAGTATACCTAAGAAGCAAAACGGGAAATTTTCAGGAGAGTGAAAACAAAAGTCGAGCGCTCATGGTAGTCTGTATAAAACGCAGATGTTTGGATTGTCATAACTTGAAAAATATGTAATAAAAACATTCTCTGACTTTTGATAATGAAAAAGGAACCTTTAATGAAGTTAAATCAATTATAATCCAAAAATCGATTTTTTTCTTCTTTCCTTTCTTCGGAGCGCGTCACATGTTGTTACACATTTAATGACTTACCATCTAATTAAATAATAATAATCTCCGTAAACTCCTGAAGCTAGTTACTATTTATATTTCTTAATTTTTTTCTGTCCACGTTTTAAAATCCAAAGTGAAATTGGCCCCTGACTTTTTTTTCATTAATTTCGATTCTCTTTATCAGGAAATTTTAAAATTGTTTTCGTTTATAGAGAAAATATGCAGATGAGGTAGCCTTAATGACGAGATATTGATTATGACTAACAATAATTTATATATTACACACTTTATATGAATTTTAATAATAATTTAGATTAATTTAAAGTGTCGCATAGTCGAATTTATTAAAAATTTAAATGACGTTATTTTACTTTATTGGAAAAAATAAAAATTAAATACAGTTTGAATTATTCTGTAACTTTTTTAACCATTTTTGAAGTTCCAAAACTTTCAGCAAGTTACTGACTTTTTTTAAAATTGCTCACTATTACTCACTTTTTTAGTAAAATGTATATTCCAACTGAGGGGGGGGGCGTCTTCTAATATTACGTGCCTGATTAAAAATTTACCTTATAAATCAACTAGTTTGTTTATATTCCAATAATTACATCGTCAATTTTTTAATAACAATTTACAAATACGTAATTTCTACACCTCTTTTCAATTATTTTTGTCATTTTTAAAGTACTTTTGTCAACTCTAAAGTATTATTGTCAATTTTCAAGTATTTTTGCGATTCTGAATTTAATTTTTTCAAATATCAATTATTCTCTTCAGTCTTTAAATTATTGTCATGAATAAGTATTTAAATTGATTACGCAATTTTTCATTTACTTCTGTCATATTTCTATTATTTTTGCAAATTTAGAATTATTTTCTACAAATTTCAATCATTTTCTTCATTATTTTTATTATTGTCATGAGTTTATTAAATTTGTACATTTTTTTTCAATTAAATTGATCAAATTTCAATTATTTTCTACATACTTCAATTATTCTCCATACATTTTTTATTTATACACCAGCTTTCAATTATTTATGTCATTATTCAATCAGTTTCTTAAAATTTTAATTGCTCGGCCAATTTTTCAAGTACTATTTAAATTTTTAATTTTATGCACCAGTTATCAATTATTTTTTTTCAAATTACAATTATTTTTGTTATTGTTCAATTATCTTCTTGTAATTTCAATTATTTTTGAAACTTTTCAAAAAAAATTTTATATTTCAATTATGTTTTTCAATCTTAAAATTATTGTCAGAAATATCTAAATTTTCTACACAAGTTCAATTCACTTTCGTTATTTTTCAATTATTTTCTTCAAAATCCAATTACTTTTGTCATTAATCAATTATTTTTGTCATTTTTCAATTATTTTTTACAAATTGCAATTATTTTATTCAATTTTTTTTATTATCATGAACTTTTAAATTTCTTACATCTGTTTTCAACTATTTTCATCATTATTTTGATTATTGTCACGAATTTATTAATTTTTTTGTCATTTTTTAATTATTCTCTTCAAAATTCAATTATTGTCTTCAAACTTCAATTAATTTCTTCAACTTTCATTTTTTTTTTCTTCAACAATTATTTTCCTTAAACTTATAATATATTTTTTTTTTAACTTTACAATTATTGTCTATAATTTTTTAATTTTTACACCAGATTTAAATTATTTATTTCAATATTTCAATTGTTTTGTCAAGTTTTTAAATATTTTTTTCAAATTTTTAATTTTTTTAAAGTTATCAATTATTTTTGTCTTCTCTCAATTATTTTTTCAATTTACAACTATTTTTGTCAATATTCAAATATTTTTGACATTTTTGAATTAATTCTTTAAATGTCATTTTCTTCAATCTTTTTATTGTCATGAATTGATTTACTTTTGAAGATCAGTTTTCAATTATTTATGTCATTATTCAATTAGTTTCTTCTCATTTTAATTATATCTTTAATTTTTCAATTTTTTTTACGATTTTTCAATCAATGTATTAAATTTTTTATTTTTTAAATTCACACTGCAAAAACAGAGTGTATTAAATTGGACGAAAATGTCTTACATTAAGATACTTTTGGTGTCTAAAACACGAAAAATGTCTTAAATTAAGACATTTTTGAACAATTTAAGACACCTGTTTTTGCAGTGTATTTTTGAATATATTTCTCATTTTTCATTAATTTTTTTTTTAAATTTCAGTTATTTTTGTCATTATTTAACTTTTTCTACACCTATACATTTTTTTGATATTTTTTAATTATTTCTTTCAAGTTTCAATTATTTTCTTGAAAATTCTTTTATTTTTTTTAATTTTTCAACTATTATCTAAAAAGTATAATTTTCACACCAGCTTTTATACTTATTTATGTCATTATTCAGTTGGTTTCTTTACATTTTACTTATTTCTTCAATATCTCAATTATTGTGCAAAAATTAAAATTTTTTACACCAGCCTCAAACTTTTGTTTTAAAGTTTAATTATTTTTGTTATTCTTTAATTATTTTTTTGTAACTTCAATTATTTTTGAAACTTTTCAATTATTTACTTCAAATTCCAATTATTTCGTTTCAATTTTTGTCATCATTTTTTGATTTTTAATCAATTTTTTAATTAGTTTTGTCATTTATAACTTTTTTTCAATTTGGATTATTTTTGTCGTTATTGGATAAATATTATTCATCGATTTGTTTTATTTATTATTATAGTTTAATGTTTAAAATGTATGAAAAACTAATCGCGCGCGTTATATTTTGCTATTATAAAAAATAATTTCATCCCCAAATTTTAACTAAATTACTAATTAGATAAATTGGAAATCGTTGATTTTTGTAACATACTTTTGAAATAAATGTACAGTTAATTTTTAATCGTCACCTATTGATGCCTGGTCTTAGATACTTTCTACTTTTTTATTTCTCAAATATTCTTTAAAGTCGGAAAGCTTCTGCTTGACCTGCTCTAAAAAGATTTCGAGGAAAATCAAGAGTAATCCTTAAAGCTGGAAAACTGAATTCGTGATAGAATTTCCCCTACATGGCATTTAAATTCTTGAAATCTCTGAGATTTTGTTTTTTAATGAAAGAATTTAATTTAAGTCAGAAGAAATATAATGTAATGTGAAAGAAGAAAATGTAATTTAATTTAATGAAAAGAATATAAGATTTAGTATTGAAATGTTTTCAATTTTTTTTACTGTAGTGACTAGAAGTACCATAAATCTTGTAATTTATACACAAAATGAAAATTTTGTTTTAAATAAGTGATAAAAAAATGTACGACTGTTGGAAATTGTATCCTGGCTAGATAGCCGATGATAATAAATTGTACGGATATGGCGTAACATTTAACATTTTCAATGACTGGTTTCAGTGGTCATTTCCTTAAAGTGGCAGCTAATGATTAATAATGACAAATTCTTTGACGGAATCTATACAAATCCAAAGATAACCGTTAATTGTCCAGTCATTAAATTTAAATATTCAAATAGCTTCAGATTGTATTCAAACTTCTCTTCAAAGAGAATAATTGTTCAAAGTGAAATTGTTTACTTTTAAAATTTAAGTCAAAGTTTTATTTTATTTCAACTCCCGCGCTACCGAAATCAGACTATATATACATTGAATACGAATTTAATCTTTACTACTTTATTGTCAAGAGAAAATTTATTCTTTTCACGCTGGGAAAATGTCAAAAGACAACATTTGAGAATTCGTAAAAAATAATCTTATTGAAAATTGTCAAGAATGCAGTTCTAAGAATGTAGTAACTCCTCGAATCTCGTGATGTGTGCATTACTATTTGTCTGTAGTTGAGTAAAAATGGCATAATACATTAAAGCGAAAGGTTGTAATGATTGAAGCGCACCTACTAAGGTGAAAAAAAAACGACGGAAAAGCATTTACATAAGTTGAATATATTTGTTCGTAAGGTGGATATATACGCATCTTTTGTAGAAGGAGCTACCTCGCGAATATTACACTGGAAAATTATCGCCCTAAGATCAGAGCAAATTCCCAGCAACAAATTGTGAGCGTGAGATTTCAATGTATGTGTTGGGGTAGCCCTTACGACTTACGTTATCGTCTGTCGGGGGTCCCCGACGTCTGCTCTTGCCACATCAGTTTTCAGCTCGTCAGAAAGATTCTTCGTCTTTCTCGCGCGAACATCAATATTATTGAAGACGAGAAGGGAAAATTGTGTAGGTAGCAAAACGCGTCGGAGGAAACCAGTGAATTTCACTCAGCTTTCAGCTTGTTAACTTGTTTTTTCCATCTTTTAATTCATTTTTTTTTTCTTCGCCAATTATTTTTTTCTGACATTTTTCAAATATTTGTTACACAGGGTTGCTACGGTTCTGGAAAACCTGAAATTGTCATGGAATTTTTTTGTAGTCAGGGAAAATCTGGAAAAGTCTGGGAATTTTATAAAATGTTGTTTTACAAAAATTAATTTAATTAATTTCTCTTTTTATGATTTCAATCAGTTATATTCCATTTGAAATAAGTTGAAAACTGATGAATTTTCTGTGACTTGTACCTCGATTTTACCCGATTGGTCAATAGAGCATAATTGAAATTTTCAATAATGTTACTGCAATTTAAGATTATTTTCATCTATATCAATCAGTGAAAAATTTAGTAATTTCAAGATGATTTTCTGTGAAATGTTATTGATTGAAATCATGAATAGAGCTCTCTAAATCTGAATTAGTAGTTTTCTACTAATGAATTGGCGAAAAGTAAACCACTATTAAATAATAAGATTTTTACTAATTGTTTAGTACACTGAAAAAAACAGTCCGGTTAAAATAACCGGAATTCCGGTTAAGCCCTATTTAACATGATTTTCCGGTTATTGTAACCGGAAATTCTGGTAAAGCTAACCAGAATACTAGAGAATTAACCAGAATTCTCTGGTTAAAATAACCGGAATTCCGGTTATTTTAACCGAACAGTTTTTTCGGTGTAGAAAACTACTTATTGAAATATTAAAGTTTTACTATTTGTTTTAGTAGTTCTCTACTATTTGAAAAAGTAATTTTCTACTACTACTAAAGATTAGTATTTTTCTACTAAACAGTTAGTAAAAATCTAACTATTTAATAGTGGCTCACTTTTCGCTAATTCATTAGTAGAAAACTACTAATTCAGATTTAGAGAGAGAGAGTGATTTTCAATATAAAATTATTCTCCTTAAATTTTAGAATTATTCTTTAGTTTTTTCTGGGTAGCCGCAGGTCAGGAAAAAACTGTAAATTAGGGAAAAGTGTGGGAATTTTTTTTAAAAGGAACCACAATTAAAAATTCATAATTTTATTACTTCAAATCCAAATAAACAACTCTCTTAATCTGAATTAGTGGTTTTCTACTAATGAATTAGCGAAAAGTGAGCTACTATTAAAATAGTAAGAATTTGACTAATTTTTAGTAGAAAACTACTAATCTTGTAGTGGAAAACTACTAATTAAATTAGTAAAAAAATCTACATTTTTGAAAAGTAAAGTTTCACTATTTCAATTAGTAGTTTTCTACTAAGAATTAGTAATTTTCTACTAAGAATTAGTAGTTTTTTACTGTATGAATTAGAGAAAAATGAGCCATGAATTTGACTAATTCATAGTAGAAAACTACTAATTCTTAGTAGAAAACTACTAATTCTTAGTAGAAAACTACTAATTCAGATTTAGAGAGAAAGCAAGATTTAAAAAAATCTGTAAAATTGGTGGTTAGGGAAAAATCAGGGAACTTCGAAAATAAAATTTTGTGGTCATCCTGTTTTTTTAATTATTTTGTTCTGTTGTCGATTATTCTCGATAGCTTTTGAATTTTTTTTGTCAATAGTCAATTATTTTCCTCATTTCTCAATTATTTTCTTTAATATTTAATTATTTTTCGTCATTTTGTAATTTTTCTTTCAATTATCAATTATTTTCTTAACATTTGAATTTAATTCTTTAATTTTAAAAAAATTCCTCCATTTTTAATAATTTTTCCAATTCTCAATAATTTTTTTCAATTTTCAATTATTTTATTAAATGTTAAATAATTCTCGTCTTTTTTCAATTATTATCAATTATTTTTTTGAAAATTCAATACAATTCTTTAATTATCTTCAATTTTCATTTATTTTCTAAAATTGTTTCTATAATTTTATTCAGTTTTTAATTGACAGCTTAATATTCTTCTTCAATTTTATAATTATTTTTTAATTTTTACAATAATTTTTTTCTATTATCGATTATTTTTGCCATTTTTCGAACTATTTTTATTTTTTCAATTGCCAAGTATTTTTCTTAATATTTAATTACTTTATTCATTTATTAATTTCTCTTTTAATTATCAATTATTTTCTTACAATTTCAATTTAATTCTTTAATTTGTTAGAAAATTAATTAATTCTTTAATCTTAAATTTATTTCTTCAATTTTTAATATTTGCTCCAATTATTATATTCGTCATTTTTCAATTATTTTTTTCAATTAATTATTATTTTCTAGAATTTACAATTATTTCCTACAAGTTTTTCAATTATTCTCTTAAAATTTTTTTATTATTCATTAATTTTTACAATTTTGTTGTTTTGTTGTCTATTAATTTAGTCATTTTACAAATTTTGTTTTCAATTGTCTATTATTTTCGTCATTTTTAAGATATTTTCTTCAATTTTTCATTTATTCTCGTCATTTTTCAATTATTTATTTCAACTAGTAATCTTTTTCCGCAATTTTCAATTATTCTCTTCATTTTTCAATTATTTCTTACAATTAATAATATTTTTTAATAATACCTTCAAGCCAATATAATTTAGAAAAGTTTTAATTTATTTTTTAATTTTTAAAATTAAAAAAAAAATTTGTTCCAATTTTAAATTATTTTATTCTATAATTTTCACTCTTTTTTAATTAGCAATTATTTTTTCAAATTTGAATTTAATTTTTCAATTTTCAATTTATTTCTGCATTTTTTTATTATTTTCTTCAAGTTTAAATACCATTCTTCAGTTGTCAATTTTTTTCTTCCATATTCCATAATTCTGTTTTGTTGTAAATAATTTTTTCAATTTTTAATTATATTCTTTAAATAGAAATTTTTTTCCTTCCAAAATTTTATTAACAAACGGAAACATATATGTGATATTAGGAAGGTTAATAAAAAAATAGAAATTAAAAAGAATTTCATTTTTT
Source organism: Ganaspis brasiliensis (assembly GCA_037103525.1). Lineage (NCBI taxonomy): Eukaryota > Metazoa > Arthropoda > Insecta > Hymenoptera > Figitidae > Ganaspis > Ganaspis brasiliensis. Next base: position 7,154,936 of record JAZKLR010000185.1, read on the forward strand.
ATATCAAGTAGCTACGTTTCGTTGGCTCAGGTTTGCCAACCTCATCAGGCTAATTAATTAAATTTAATTTTTCTTGTTTCTTAATTCCTGGATTTAATATATCTTGTTTAATTTATTGAATAATTTTTTTCAGTTATCTATAAATCTTTTCATTTTTAGAATTTTGTTTTTAATTCTCGATTTTTCCGATATTTTCTTCAATTTTTCAATTATTTCTTACAATTATAAATATTTTTCTTCAATTTTTAATTGTTTTCCGAAATTTTTCAATGTTTTTTAATTTTCAGCTATTCTCTTAAAATTTTATAATTATTCTTTAATTTTTTTGTTCGGTTGTGTATTACTCTAGTAATTTTTCAAATTTTGTTTTTAATTGTCTATTATTTTCTTCATTTTTTTAGATATTTTCTTGTTTCTTTATTTAATATTTCTTGTTTAATTTTTTCAATTATTTTTTTCAGTTATCTATTTATCGAATCATTTTTCGTATTTTGTTTTTAATTCCCAATTTTTTTTATCATTTTTCAAATATTTTCTTCAATTTTTCAATTATTCTCGTCATTTTTCAATCTTTGGTTTTTTCAATTCTTTTGTTCAGTTGTGTATTAATCTAGCCATTTTTAATTTGACTTTCAACTGTACATTATTTTCGTCATTTTTCAGATATTTCTGAAATTTCTTTAATTTTGTGATTATTCTCGTTATTTTCATTATTTATTGCATTTGCAAAAATTTATAGTTTTAAATGACTAACAACAGTGCAAAGTTTCTTAATTCTGCTATTTATTTTATATTTGGTCATGGAATTTGATGAAAAATGGTCTGAAAAACCTGGAAAAGTCATGGTATTTTGAAATTCTGATAACTTAGCAATCCTGTTACATAAAAAAGAGAATATATGCATAGAAGAAATTTAAAAAGTACTTTCTCTATATAGGGCAGTTACCAGCTTGAAATTTATATTATATGTATACAAAAAGCTGGTTATAAAGTTGAAAATATTATTCTGAAATTGAATATTTCGAAACGTTTGTTTTCAAAATTTGATATTGTTCAACGTTACTTATAAGTGAAGTTGATCGGAAGATTTCCCAATTGCACGAGCAAAATTTGAGTGATAGGGTTCAAATTGCCAAGGGGTTCAATCAGTGCAAACGCACTGAAGGTTCTTGATCGTGAACAAAATTAAATCTAATTTCACTAGAGAGTAATTTAATATCGAGCAAGCGTGGTAACAACATACTTTTGCCTACTTTGAGCAGCACTGTGTATACTGTACGGTCATGCATCACGCAGTGATAAAACTTTATCGCTTGTAGCTGGAGAATATACTGACCTGGTGACACATACGAAATTCTGCCACCCATTAAAATGCTCTATTTTCAGGCATAAAATCCCACTCGCTCACCAACAGCTATATTTTTCAATAATATTTCAAAACCTCCGACCAAAAATATCCTTTTCAACATTCTAGTTTATTTTTCTCTTCGTCCCTTTCAATTTCACTTTTCCGATTTTTCAAATAATTTATCTACTTGCAGTTCCGCACATTCTAATTTATTGGATTTACTGTTGGATCGTTTAACATTTCAGAGACATGTTTTTCAAAGGGAAAATATTTAAAAACTGATGGGTGAAAGATGTCTTAAATTAATTGATAAACTTTATAAACCCTTAAAAATGAATGAGTTGTAAGCATTTTTTTAGATTCCAAATAAATAATTATTTATGCAGGAATCACAGTTCCACCCTTTTTCACCTAATTCCCTTGTTTGCCCTTTTTTTAAAAAAAAATAACCTAAAATCAAGATTTTTTCTCCTTTGACCTTTTTATTCTTCAATACGTGTCTCGTTTTTCCACTTTTCATGTTTTGTTTATTACATTTTAATAACAAATATGTATATTAAAAACGAAAATTCGATGAGAAAATTTTTTTCATACTTTTCTGAACATTATATTTTTCCATAGGTTTTGAATGTTAGAATGTACAATCTTAACAATTGGCAGATACATAGAGATCTAAGTTAATTTTTAAATATCATTGATTCCGTAACAGATTTCTAAAAGATTGTTTTTTATTGTGCTTAAAATTTGATGAACTTTTCAAATATAACAAAATATTAGACTCAGTGGCGTAACTTGGATTTAAAGGCCCCCCCTTTATGTGGAAAATTGTTCCTTCGGATCTTAATTTATTAAAAATATATATTAATTAAACTGAATTGAAATTCATTTTGAAGACAACAGTTTTAAATTGAAGAAGAAACAAGTAACAATTTAAGAAAATAATTGAAGAACGAAAAAAATCATTTTAAAATAACGAGATAAATTTAAATTCAAGGAATTGATTTAAAAACACAAAAATAATTGAAAATAAAAACAATATTCTTAAATTGAAGAATTTCGCTTGACGAAAACATCAAAAATAATTAAAAATTATAAGCTACAAGTTAAATTTGTGAAAAATACAATCGAATCTGAATTGCCACGAACTTAGTAAACAGATTCTCCTCAATAAATATTCTAGTGTAATTCAAAAAGAAGAAACTTATTTAAAAATATTAAAAGTAATTTAAATTGAAGACAAAATAGTTTTAAATTAAAGAAAGAAATAAGAAACGTAAAAATTTATTGAAACATATTATAATAAACAAAATAATTTGAAAAAAGTCCATAAAAAATGATTGAATTTAAAAGATTAAAATTAAAAATTGAAGAAATTCCTTCAAAAATAATTGAAAATTAAAAACTATAAGTTAAAATATACGAAAATAATTATTTATTGAAAAATAAGAGGTAGACGAAATTTGGGGAAATTAATTTAAAAATAAGAAAAATAATTAAAATTGAAGACAATAATTTAAATTTAATGAGAAAACCAAAATTGCTAGAGAAATTCAAGACAAAATAAGAAATTCAAGATTGTAATTGAAATTTTTATTTAACCATGACTATAAAATAACTGAAAATTGAGGAAAATAATTTAATAAAGAAGAAGATAGTAATTAAGTAATGACAAAAAAATGATATTGAAAACAAAAATTTCAAAATGGAAGAAAAAATAGAGAATCGAAGTAATTCATTAGAAAATCACAAATATAATGAATTAAAAATTATTGATTACAAGTTAAATTTAAAAAAATAACAAAAAATGAAAGAAAATCTAAAAAAAAAATTTAATTTAAAAATGAGAAAAAGACTTGATATATCAAATATAATTTAAAATTGAAGACAGATTATATAAATTGAAGTCATTAACTAAAAAGTGACAAAAATAAATTACGACCTTAGGCTTCCTGTGAAAATTGAAGATATTTTTTAAATTAAGAATCATTTTAATGAAATTGATAAAAAATTTAAAAAAAATGTAATTGATAAAAAATATAAAATAATACGAATATAAGATTAAGAACAAAAATAACTAAAATTTCAAAATAGGGATTGGAAAATTAAGAAATTCTTTAGAAAAAATAATTAAAACTTAAAGGAAAATAATTTTTAATATTTAGAATGTAATTGAAAATTTAGAATCAGTTAGAAAACAATTTAAATTCAAAAAAATACTTTAAAATCGATTAAAATACATCTTTAAAAATTACAAATTACAAAAATTACAAAAATAATCTGAAATTCAATAAAATAATTGAATATTTAAGACAATAATTAAAAATTAAAGACAATAATTGAAAGTAAACGAAATTCATTAAAAAACAGCAAAAATAATAGAAAATTGTAGGATTCAAGTTAAAAGTGAAGTAAATAATTGAATGAAGAAGAAATACATGAAAAAATGACAAAAGTAATTAAAATTTAAAACAACAATTTTAAACTGAAGAAAGAAAAAGTGAAAATTTAAGAAAATAATTTTGAAAAAGGAAAAAATTCATTTTAAAATGACGAGGAAAATATAGATTCAAGAAATTCATTTAAAAACACAAAAATAATTGAAATTGAAGATAATGTTATAAAATTGAAGAAATTTGTTTGACAAAACATATAAAAAATAATTGAAAATTATAGGCTGCAAGTTGGAACAAATTTATATTTCATGTAAAAATTCAAAAAAATAATCGAGAGTAGAAGAAAAACATTGAAAATTAAGACAATTATTACGAAAAAAGTTTAATGAAGACAAAAATTTATAAATTGCGAAAAATAGTTGAAAATTGAAGACACTCAATAAAAATGCCAAAAATAATTGAAAGAAGAAAAATAATCGAAAATTAAGAAGAAATATTTAAAAAAATAAAATTGAAGACAAATGTTGAAATTTGAAAAAGGTTCATAAAAAATAACAAGAATTATTTAATTAAAAGGATTAAAATTAAAAATGGTAGACATTCCTTAAAAAATAATATAAAATTAATGACTATAAGTTAAAATACAAGAAAATAATTGAAAGATGAGAAATAGACGAAATTTGAAAAAATTAATTTTCCAGCAATTGTAGGTAATTGAAATGGGAAGAAAATAATTGAAATTTAAAAAAATAAAAACTGTGACTAAAATAACTGAGAATGGAAGGAAATAATTTAAAAAAGAAGTTAATTAAAAAATGACAAAAAAATGAATTTGAAAACAAAAATTTCAAAATAGAATGAAATTTTATGTCTTAAATCGCGAAATCGTCAATTCTTAAAAATAAGAGAAAAATCATGTCTTTTTCCCTCTCAATTTCTCGTAATGAAATTTCATACAAAAGTAAATACAAAACTAAATTTCACTTCAATTTGACCATTTAAAAAACTTCTTTTTTATCCCCATAATACACTCAGAAAAAAATTTGTTTGTGACAACCAAACTTCAGTTAAAGAAACAAATTTTGGTTGAAACAATAGAATAATTTTGTTGATTTAAACAAAATTTGGTTGTTTCAAACAAAATTTGTTTCTTTAACTGAAGTTTGGTTGTCACAAACAAATTTTTTTCTGAGTGTATATTGCTTCCTCATAGGAACTATTTTGGGAGTTTTAGCCGCAATATTTCAATTTGTAGAAACTTTCTTAGAATGTAAACGGATTAGAGGCAGAGTAATTTGTGAACCAAACAAATAAATTACGAAAACAGAAACTCAAATTTAGAACTAATTAACTTCTGCAGAAACAAATTTAGGGGCATGGAAAGTTTTAATGAATCAGAGCCATTTTTATTACAGAAAGCTTTTGCTTGATTCGTGTCGCATATATACGTTTATACCCAACCGGAAATAACCTACTACATTTTTAATTTAGATGATAAATTAAATCCATGCTGAATTAACCTTTAGATTCTTTATAATGTCTAATCTTGATAAATTCTAGCAGCTGAGGCTGCTTTTATTCTCATTTTCTTCCCTCAAGTTTATTTTCTCTACAGGCATCACTGTCAATTCAGTAAATTTTTTCTGTCATATAACTACTCTCGTAAAAAGGCCTGCATTATTCCTATTGATTAAGTACGCACCTGGCATTACAGTTTGCCATGAAACTGGAAGCTTTTTCATGCGCTCATCAAAAAAATAATGAATCCTCAAATTAGAACTTAAACGAAAGCTTTTCAAAATCCATAACATTTCTGAGTTTGTTGATCTTGATTCGACGCATAAAAATATTTAATTGTGAGATACTGATTTTCGTGATAATATAGGGGATGAATTATTCTGCAAAAAGTAGATCAGTTAAATTTATATATTTATTTAAGTAAAGTAACCTTTTTGAAGGTATTTAATTGATACCTACTCAAGAAGAGGTTATATTTGAAATCATTATTTTGCTTTTTGAAATAGAAAAACTAACTTTTACTGTTATTTTTTTTACCAAAGGTAGTAAATTTAATTTAAAACAAAATGGACCATAAAAACTTAAAATTTGATAAAAATTAAAGATTTATGACATTCAGAAACGTTTTAGAGAAATCAAAGAACGTAAAAATTTGTTCGGAATGTGCAAAATTTTTAAGTTTTATCCAATTATGAGTTTTATTCAATGTTCAATAATTCTCGTTTATATTCAATTATAAATTATTTTTTTGAAATTTCAATACAAATCTTTAATTAAAAATAATATAAATTTTTTAAATAATAAATATAAATTTTATTATTTTTAAATATAAATAATATTTAATTTAAAAAAATAATATAAATTATTTTTTTGAAATTTCAATACAAATCTTTAATTATCTTCTTGAATTTTCAATTGATTTCTAAAAATTTCATTTATTTTCTAAAATTTTTTCTATAATTTTTTTCAGTTTTTGATTGACAACCGAATATTCTCTTTCAATTTTATAACTATTCTTTAATTTCTTCAATAATTTTTTTCTATTATCGATTATTCTTGCACTTTTTCGAACTTTTTATTTTTTTTTTTTTCCAGTTGTCACGTATTTTTCTTAATGTTTAAATATTTTATTCATTTAATAATTTTTCTTTTAATTACCAATTATTTTCATACAATTTCAATTTAGTTCTTTAATCTTCAACTTATTTCTTCAATTTTTTATTATTTTCTCTAATTATTATTCTTGGCATTTTTCAATGATTTCTATCAATTATTAATTATTTTCCACAATTTACAATTATGACCCACAATTTTTTCAATTATTCTCTTTAAATTTCATTTTCATTCATTAATATTTAAAATTATTTTGTTCTGTTGTCTACTATTCTCGACAGTTTTCTAATTTTTTTCCAATTATCAATTATTTTCTCAAAATTTTAATTTAATTCCTTAATCTTGAAAGTAATTCTTCAGTTATTAATTATTATTTTCTTCATTCCTTAATTAATTAATTAATTTAGATATTTTCTTCAATTTTTCATTTATTTTCGTCATTTTTCAATTATTTCTTTCAACTATTAATCTTTTTCCGCAATTTTTAATTATTTTTTACAAATTTTCCAATTTACAATTATTTTTCTTAAATTTTTAAAAAAATTTTGTTTTGATGTCGATTATTGTCGACAGTTTTCTATTTTTTTTCAATTGTCAATTATTTTCTCAAAAATTTAATTCAATTCCTTAATCTTTAATTTAATTCTTTAATTCTCGTCTTTTTTCAATTATCAATTTTTTTTTTTGAAATTTCAATAAAATTCTTTAATTATCTTCAGTTTTTAATCGACAACTTAATATTCTCCTTCAATTTTATAATTATTTTTTAATTTTTTCAATAATTTTGTTTTATTATCGATTATTTTTGACATTTTAGAATTTTTTTACTTTGTTTTCGATTGTCAAGTATTTTTCTTAATGTTTAATTGTTTTAGTCATTTAGTAATTTATCTTTTAATTAACAATTATTTTTTTACAATTTCAATTTAGTTCTTTAATCTTCAATTTATTTCTTTAATTTTTAATATTTTCTCCAATTATTATTTTCCTCAACTTGTTTAATTACTTTTTTCAATTTTCAATTATATTCTTTAAATTTCAATTTGTAATTTTTCACAATCATTCCTACAATTTTCTTAATTTATTATTTCTTGTTTAATTTTTTCAATTATTTTTTTCTTTTGACTATTAATTTAATCATTTTTTGATTTTTGTTTTCAGTTGTCAATTTTTTGGTCATTTTTCAGATATTTTCTTCATTTTTTTTTTAGTATTCTCGTCATCTTTCAATTATTTACAACAATTTTGTCAATTTTCAGTTATTCTCTAAAAATTTTATGATTATTCTTTGATTTTTTCAATTGTACATTATTTTCGTCATTTTTCAATTATTTAATTTTCATCTGTTAATTTTTTTCCGCAATTTTCAATTACTTTCTACAAATTTTTTAATTTACAACCATTTTTCTTAAATTTTTAATTTATTCTTTAATTTTTAATATTATTTTGTTCTGTTGTCGATTATTCTCGACAGTTTTCGAATTTTTTATTCAATTGTCAATTATTTTCTTAAAATTTTAATTCAATTCTTTAATCTGCAATTAAAATCTGCAATTTTTAATTATTTTCTACACTCCTTATTTTTTATTTCCAATTATAAATTGCAGTCTTTAATTTTAAATTATTTTATTCAATGTTCAATAATTCTTGTCTTTTTTCAATTATCAATTATTTTTTTGAAATTTCAATACAATTCTTTAATAATCTTCAATTTTTAATTATTTTTAAAAAATTTTTTAAAAATTTTCTTCAGTTTTTAATTGACAACTTAATATTCTCCTTCAATTTTATAATTATTTTTTAATTTTTGCAATCATTTTCTTCTATTGTTTGTTCTCGCCATTTTCGAACTTTTTTTTACTTTTTTTTTGAATTGTCAAGTATTTTTCTCAATGGTTAATTATTTTAGTCATTTAGTAATTTATCTTTTAGTTATCAATTATTTTCTTACAATTTCAATTTAATTCTTTAATCTTCAATTTGTTTCTTCAATTTTTAATATTTTCTCCAATTATTATTCTCGTCATTTTTCAATTATTTCTTTCAATTATTAATTATTTTCCACAATTTAAATTTATTTCCTACAATTTTTTCAATTATTTTTTTTTAATTTTATCATTATTCTTTAATTTTTACAATTTTTTGTTTTGTTGTCATTAATCTAGTTATTTTTCGAATTTTGTTTTCAATTATTTTTTACAATTATTAATAATTTTCTTCAATTTTGTAATTATTTTCGTAATTTTTCAATTATTTATTGCATTTGCAAAAATTTATAGTTTAATTGGCCAACAATGCAAAGTTTCTCGTTTGTTAACATTGCTACTTATTGTATATTTGGTCATGGAATTTGATGAAAAATTGTCTGGAAAACCTGGAAAGGTCATGGAATTTTGAAATTTTGAAAACGTATCAACCCTGTAAACGCTTATTTCAGAAAAAAAAAAATTGTACCATTAAAGTTTCTTTGCAAAGTTATGTAATAATGTCAAAATTAATTAATTGGTGGAAAAGGTGTTTAAATTAAATTTCAAAAAATCATCAAACATATAAACTTGTCGTTTTGTAAAACATTCTTTATAGAATTAATAATCTTTTATACACTTTTCTCGCTGAAATTCTGTAACCTCAATCTCCAAGTTTTATCATTACAACCGCTGGTATCAAATCGATAGCCATTGCAGCAAAGAAGATAGAGGCACGCGACATCCCGAAATTGCACGATTCTCCACCGCAGTGTAGCGTCTGAGTCTCAACTATGGAAAATATGCAACGTTTTCTAGGAACTTGCACAAAAAGACATAAAAACTTGACAAAAATGAACTTGAGATTCATTTTATTAAAAAAGTTGAGTTAACATTCTCGTAATGAAACTTTTCATTGTCTCTTTTTTTCTACGTCTATTTATCAAAAATAAACTTTTATATGGAAATTTCTCTTTTTCCAAAACGATATGCTCTCATTCATTCCCCATGGACATTTTTCACTTAATAAAAATACCGGCATAATGTTTTAAATCGATTTGTTTTTTTCTCCTTGAGTAAAAAAAACAAATACACATATTTAGGTATATTATAATATGTATTTTTTTTCCTTACACTGGATAATTTTATGAGACTCGATATGTCTTAAATGTCAGACGTTTTGAGATATATGTGTTTTTCATTCGCTTTAAGATAACAGTTCGATATGAATTTATTGACCTGTAAATGATATATGTATGATGCAGAGACTATTACAGGTCACTGAATTGCATCAATCCTTTCTAACATGTCTTGCAGGTATATCTTCATTTATTTGCCTTATCTCAAATTATACCTCGTTAAACATTCGAAAATCATGTATAAATTATGCATTGAGAGTTAAAAGTAGTAGTAAATGGTTAAATATTTACTGTTTTGATTTATTTTAATGTTGAACCTTGTTAATTTATTAATTAGTTGATTGAATAAACATTTTTTTGTGTTTTAAACAACTAAATAATTCCCTTTTTTTTTAATTAAAATGATATATATATTTGATATGTAGTAAAAAAAATCTTTTGAATTAAATGAAAGTAAATTATTCTAAATTAAATTATGTATTAACAATAATATGCAAAAGTTTGCAAAAATGAGTGAAGTGAAGAATATTGAAATGCACCTGTTTATTATTCCTCACGTTTTCTCGAAGCTGCAGAGAAAATTCTGTCTAGAATTCCTCTTTCATTAATTAATAACAGAGCATTAACGAGAGAAAATTAAAAAGTTATATAATCTAATAAAGTGTTTATTATTTTTTGTTACAGGTAAGTCTTTCTTCTCAATTAATCGTCTAGTGAGCCTGCACGGAAGTTTCCGGTGAGTCCTAATTACAAGTTTATATTCAAGAAGAACAAAAATGAACAAATCAAAGACAGTTTTTTTTATTTGCATTTAATTTTTTTTTATTTCTTTTCTTATTTTTTGTAATTATTTGAACAGACTGATTATTTATGAATATTGAGAATTGTTGGGTGAATGAAATTTCCTGCAATTCAGGGCTACAATGACCTTTTTGAGATAATGAGAGCAGTAACTTGTATTGATACATCCATTGTAGCGAATAAAGAAGCTACAATTATTGCTATACTTGACCATGACACTCGAGTCATTTATTGCACCGTAAGATGCTATTAATAATTCTCCTGTCTTCTTCGTTAACTTTAATTACATTAACCTTCTGCAACCTTCATTTGAAATAGTTGCTAATTAAATGAGCCGGAATTTATCCCCTGTCACCTCTCTGACATATTAATATAATTACATTCGTTGTGTTTCCCTCTTATCATGAAATTTTTGAATTATTTTAAAACGTCATTTCTACTATTTTCAAAATTTTCAAATTATTTATTTACAATCCTCTTTATATTTCAAGGTTTTCTAAATCGATTCACTGACTAAACAGTATTTTAATTTTAAGAATATTTCACGCTTGAGTGGACGCCATAAATATACTTAAGGTAGTTCAATCGACTGACATAACCTCAAAATAAAACTAGGTGAAAATTGTGTCCATTTCATGGACATTTCGCTTCCAAGTAAGCAAAACAAGTTGCTTCCTCATAGATGAAGCAATAAATTAGTAATATATAATTTAATTGGGGAAGTTAAAAAAACAAGAATTTTAAATGCAAAGAAATGAAAAAAGATGATTTATTTTACGAATTTTTGACCAATTATAAACTTTATATAGGTCAATCGATTCGTTTTGAGATAAGAAATATGATTTTTGTATTCATTGAGTTTTATTTATTATTTTTTATTATTTTTTTATTTTAAGCCTGGAAAAAAGTTTTGGCAAAAAAAAAACATTTTTTCCATAAAAAAGGCGCTCAAAAAAATTTGATTGGGTATTTTCAAAAAGCCCTGTGTCCAAATTTAGACATTTGTATAAAAATTTAAATTTACGCTTTTTTCATAAAAATGAACCGATTTAGACTATTTTTGGAAAATCGTAAATTTTAAGAAACACAAAGCTTCCTCTATGAGGAAGCAAAAATGAATTTTAACGGCAAATAAATTAAGCTGGGAAAAAATTTCTTTTTGCTTTTTTTACTCGTTGAAGTTTGTTAAACTGAATTATTAAAATTTGGCGAAATTATTTTAATTATGGTTTCATTTTCTATTAAAAAACCGCTTTTTAGTTTAAGGTTATTTCAAGCAGTTGTACCTTTTTAAGTGGGACAATTTAAAAAATTATTTTGGGCACACTTTCCTGCGGTGTTTAAAAAAAATATCTATTAATTTAAATTTATGAAAACACTGACAAACTTTGGTTGAAATTCAATGTTAAATTGCAGATGGATTCAAATTTCTATTAATTAAAATTTTATATTTAATTTCAATTTTCATTTCTAATTTTGATTTCAAATTTCTATTAATTACAATTTTAATTAATTCTAATTTTGATCGCTTCAGGCTGCAATTTATTCAAATTAAAATCGATTTCAACTTCTAATTTAATTATCGCTTTCCGCTCAATTCGAATTATTTGTATGATTAATAATCTGAATTTTCTTTTTTGTCTTTAAATTAACTTTTTATTTTATAGTTCTTCTATAATTAAAATTTTCTATAATATAAATAAAATTATTTTATTAGGATAACAAATATGGTGTAATAAATATAATAATTAAGAGAAATTGGGTAAATTGACCTATACAAACCCAACAGCACCCGACTCTTTTCTATTTATTTTCTTCATTTTTCTTACTCTTTAAAATTCAATTAGTAAAAAAATTCTCAGTAAAGAATCATTTACCTTGCCAAATAGTAAATCTGCTACTAATATTTTAGTTTAAAAAATCCAGTTAGTCAAAGTAATATTTAGGTTATGTTAAATCATTGAAGTAATTAGTAGATTCCTTTCTATACTAAATATTTTAGTCATGTTTTTACTATTAATTATTCAAAATTAAATGCTGAATTAATAGTTTTCTATATTAATAATTACTTATTTTTTACTAATTGGAATATACATAAAACTTGTTAAAGGTTTTATTGTTTAATTAATAGTGTTTTACTAATTCAAATTTAGAGATTATTCCAATGTTTTTTTCCCTAAAAATCAAATTGTATAAAAAGCTATTTATTCATAAATACTCGCATAAATATTTATTTGATACACTATAATCTCAATTATTATATGGACAGAAGTTTCTTGCTCTCTAAATCTGAATTAGTTAAAAATAACTAATTATTATTAATTTTTGTTTCAGCAATAACTGAAAAATAACTAGTTACTAGTAAAATTTGACAAATTGAATTAGTAAACAGAATTTTACTAAAATGTTAGTTATCTTTTTTTTACTAAATGATTAGTAGAAATATAACTATTTGAATTAGTGACTGAGTTTTTGCTTTCAAATTAGTTATTTTTAACTAATTAAGAATTAGGGAAATTATAAAAATATGTTCCGTCCTTCGGGGATTTAAATTTTTTTTCAAAATATTACACGTTGAGAAATAGTTTTTACCTTTTGATATTTCAAAGAAAGTCTTTGGTCCTTTGTTCTAACGGATATTTGTTTTTTTAATGGACTTTTGAGAAATGAACATATTCATTTTCATAATGGATACTTATTTTTAAAAAATAGAAATTTGTTTCTATTCATTTTTTAACTAATTCTCATTTGTCAAATGAATATTCCTTTTTTTATGTGAATATTCTCTTTTTAACTTTTTTTTTCTAACCAATTTTAGTTTTTCAAAAAATACCCTTTTCTTGTATCAATTCTGTGACGGATTTTTTTTAATATATATTTTTTTTTTATCCATTCTCGAGAGTTTATTACCTATTTTCTTACTAATTCCTCATTTTCAAATGGATATTCATTTAAAAAAGAAAAGTACATATTCGTATAGTTTTTTTTTTTTAAATTAAAATTGATCCCGGTGATGAAGATATGGACGCAATTGAGTTGAAATGCGGCGATAAGCTGATAACCAAAAAAGATGCGTGTAGTGAATAGATGAACTGGAGCAGCCGTTTGCAAACTTGTCTATTTTGCTTTATATTCGAAAGAGCTCGAGTCAGCTCAATATACTTCCACATCCATATGTGGATATAGTTATATAGAACTGTACGGATGTACGTCGAGTGTACGAGACAAGCTTTAGTAATACGCAGCGCTAACGAAAACTGGAGAAAGGAACTAAAGAGAATACTCTCCTCCGTTTTTTTTTCTCTCTCAATACTCACCTACGTGTGCTCATTAGTTCGTCCCACTTCGATGCGATCTAAGGACGATTGTAACGATTTGAAAATATTTCTTATGCAACGAAACTTTCATGTGACATCTAATTTGCATCTAAAAGCCCCTCTGAAACAACTCCTTACTAGATTGCACTTTGTTAAACGAAATTCCTTGTTTCTATCATCGTATAACTACATTTAATCCGTGGATTTTGAATTGTTAATTTGTAGTTTTATTATATATTTATATTTATTTTAGATTTTTAAGTAAAGTATACTAAGGTTGTAAATCCTAAATTTTATATTTTTAACAAGGCTGATAAAAATCATGATTTTTTGAAAAAAATATCATCCGGCCCGTCAATTGACATGCATTTAAATTTGAATTAATTGAAATTTAAAAGTTTGAATACATTGGAATATGAGTTAATTGAAGTTTGGAATTTATTGAAATTATAATGACCTAAAGGTATAAAATTTTAAAAGTATTTTTTTGGTATCTTGATACCAAAAATGATTAGAACTATGTTGATCATCTGTATTAGCACAATTTTAAAATTTGTTTATTTTTTAGATTTATCCACAAATGTCTGGGTTTTTTTTTAATTGTTTGCGATTTTTTACATGCAGTATTAGACATCCGGAGAATTTTTAAGTTTTTTTTATTCAAAATCAATTACAGTCCTGATTTTGAAAGACATATTAAATAGATTCTAGATTAGATGAGACTATCTCAAGGTTGACGCAGGTCAGGTAAAAACTGGAAATCAGGGAAAAGTCAGGAAAAATTCCGAAATTTTCCAAAAAGAATCTTCAAAAGTCAGGGAATTTTTGCTTTAAGGAATCACAATTAAAAATTCATGATTTTATAACTTTAAATTCCTAATAAACAAACAGGGTGGCCACTTGACCGGGAAATTTGTTACTAAACCGAGAATTTTTTCGTAGATCTAAAAGTTCTGAGAAATTTTATCGAAAATCAATGTTTTTCATATATCACAAATCTATAACAATAATTATAATAATCCGCAAGTTCTTTTATTCCTTCATTCATTTTTTTCTGTTCACACCTGAAGTTTGTCACGTAGATATTTTTATTTTAAATCAGATAATCTTTAAAAAAAATCCATTTAAATTGATTAAGGAAGTTCTATCGTATCACAATACTAGTCAAAACAGAGACCATTATTTTGAGGCTAGGTTTAAATTTAATTTTACTAATATATAATTAAATAATTGTATTTATTAACTTTTTTAACTTTATTTACTTTTTAAATATGACTATTTTTCATGTGCGATTAAAATCAACATTTTAAAATGTCAGAACGTCTGAACTGTATCGTGTAAAATGTGAAATATTTTTACAAATTAATTTATTGCAACTCTCACAAGAACCCATTGTCCTTTTTTAAATACAATATCGGTTCATTAGATATCTGTGTTTAACTGTACAAACTTTGATCACTATCTGTTCATTTAATAATTTTTAGTACGAAAATATATGTGACAGAGTAATGAATTCTCATAAGAATCAATGTTAAACAGGCTAAACAGTGAAAAAATATATCGATCATAACTTTTTTCCCAAGAACCTACAGGTCTCAAAAATTTAACTACAAAATTTTAGAAACTTTATCTATCAGTACACCAAGTTTTATCAAAATATGTTTGATTATTCGATTTACGGTAGAACTTCCTTAAAATTTAAATCTTTATAAATATCAAATCAAATAATTTTAATTTTATTAATAAACAAATCTATAATTTTCAACAGTTTTCAATATACAATTATCCCCTTTACATTTTATAATTATTTTCTAATTTTTTTTTTGTATTTTGTTCTCTTGTGGATTATTTTTGACAGTTTTCGAATTTTTCTTTCAATTGTCAAATAATTTTCTCATTTCTCAATTATTTTTTTCAATACTTAATTATTTTCGTTATTTTGTAATTTTTCTTTCAATTATCAATTATTTTCTTCTAGAGCTGTTATTGATTTAAATCATTATTTAGTTGATTTTTATAATTATTTCCATATTTTTAAAATAAATACTCTTATTTTTTTTTGTAAGTTTATTCAATTTTTTTCACATCTTGTCTATTTTTTGCGCGATTTTTTTGCAGACTTACTTATTCTTGCATAAAGTTTTTAGATTTTCTTTATTTTTCTAAATTTCTTTGTTAAACTTATTTTTTAAGTGTAATATTATAAAAATGTGTTTGATTTAATTTGCTTAAACTTTTTTTATTTTTAAAGGATTTTTAAGTTTCTTTCATTGATTTTTTTTTTATTTATCTTGATATATACATTTTTTAATTTTGTTTTTTGTACTTTTTACATTTTTTTAGTTCGTTAGATTAAGGAAACAAAAAAACATTTCTTTATTTTCTTCCTATTTATTAAATTTTCTTACAATTTCACTATTTTTTTAGTTTTTTTGCGTTTTAATTATTTCTCTAATTTTTGTTATCATTTTTTCATTTCTAAGAAGCATTTTTCATTTTTTATTTTTTTTTATTTTTTTATTTTTTATTTTATGGTTACGAATTTTTGAAAACGTTGCTCATATAAATATTGTGTTCAACATTATTGCCTTCCTATATCGAAGAAATTTTCCTGATTGATTTATTTGGTGCTTTTATCTACATTTTTTAAATTTTCCCAATTTTCTACTTTTTTGATTTTTTATTTAATTTATAAAATTATTCTCTAATTTTTCTAATTTTAAAATGTTGTTCTCTTTAGTAATATATTTTAACGTTTTCTTAATTATCTTTTTATTTATTATTTTAATTTTAAAAAATGTCTGTAAATATAGTTTAATTTTTTAAAAAGAGTTTCTTTCTACTTTTTTATATATAATTATGACACTGTTTCATCCTTGTGTTTTTATTTAAATTTTTTCTTTATTTCTTTAATTATCTACGTACAAATAAAAATTTGGAGATTTTAAATATTAATTATATTTTTTAAAAAATCAATTTTTGATTTAAATAAAAAAAATACGATTTAAATCAAATAAATTGGATTTTTTTGATTTTTTTTTTAATCATTATTTTTATTAGCCCTGTTTTCTTCACATTTTAATTTAATTCTTTAACTTTCAAATAATTTCCTCCATTTTTAAATATTCTCTTCAATTCTCAATTATTTTCTTAAATTTTCAATTTTTTGCATTGTTTGTTTTTCAATTATTTTATTCAATATTCAATAATTATCGTATTTTCTCGATTATCAATTATTTTATTATTTATCAATTATCAACTTTGTTGTAGTATTTTTTTTATTATCTTTCGGTTAAGTTTAATTTTAAATCTTCTCTTTTATTTCATGTTTTCTTCGTATTCCTCCAAACTTGTATTGCAATTTCTTGTTATCAACTGCGTAAAATTTTTGGAAAATTATCTTTTTCATCGAAAAGTTCTTAAGTTTTCGTTAAATTTATTAAAAATTGTTAAGTAAGTTTATTGCTAGTTAAAATTTGTGATCTAAAATGAATTTGCCTCAAACTAACGCTTAATTTCAAGTCTTATAATTATATTTTTATTATTGTTGTTATCTAATTTTAGTATTATTAAATTTTAAATTTATTTCCTCAATTTTTTATTATTTTCTTCAATATCAATTATGTTTTTCGATTTTCAATCCAGTAGATCAATTTGCAATTATTTCCAACATTATTTTCTTTAAATTTAATATTTTTTGTTTAATCTTTTCAATTTTTTTTTTAGTTGTCTATTAATCTAGTCATTTTTCGAATTATGTTTTCAATTAACAATTATTTTTGTCATTTTTCACATATTTCCTTTAATTACTAATTATTTTCAGCAATTTTCAATTATTTTCTACAATTTTTTCAATTTTCAATTATTATTTTAGAATTTTATAATTATTCTTTGATTTTTTAAATCATTTCGTTCGGTTGTGTATTAATCTAGTCATTTTTTGAATTTTGTTTTCAATTGTCAATTATTTTTTCAAATTTTAATTTAATTCTTAAATTTCTAATTTATTTCCTCAATTTTTTTTTTTTTTTCTTTAATTTCAATTATTGTTTTCGATTTTGAATCCAGTTGTTCAATGTGCAATTATTTGCAACAGTTATTCCTATAATTTTTCAACTGTTTTGTTTAAATTTAATATTTATTGTTTGTAATTTTAAATGACCAACAACAATGCAAAGTTTATTAATGTTGCTAGTGGAATTACAATTCTTAATTCTTTTTAAATGTTAAATGTTAAATTTTTAAAAATGTAGATTTTAATTATAAAGCCGAATTTCGTCAAATTAAAGATAATATAAATGTCCCAATTAGTGCACTACTAAGAATTTTGCTAAAATAAATAAAGAAAAAATTAGTTTTAAATTCTTCTATGAGAATATTTTTTTTTTGCATTGAAATGGAGCCAATCCTTTTCTGAATTGAAAATTATTTTAATTACGGTTTTATTATCAAAATATAATAAATTATTGGTTTTTATCGAAATAATGTTATTGTACCAATTTGTGAACATACATGAAAAATGCATTGCGATTGTCATATTTTTCTTCATCTGTCAAAAACTCAAAACGAACGACACAGTCAAGGTTTTTATTTAAATTTTCGTTTTCTAAGTGAACAAGAATCATGAAAAGTAAATCAAGACGAAGTATATAAAAGATTAAATTAAAAACATTTGTTTTTTATATTATTTTTATATTGTTTGATTTTTATTTTAAACATTTAAACTCAGTTGTGCACAAATTGGTACGTGTCTACAAATAGGGACATTTACCTTACTGTTCTAATTTTTCGAAAATTTATGACCGGGAATTTAATTTAATAAAAAAAAGTGTAAAACAAAGCAAGATATAAAGAGTATTTAAAACTGTTGGTCAGGGAAAATGAAAAATTAGTCAGGAAAAAATCAGGGAATTTTGAAAATTAAATTTTGCGGCCACCCTGTATCTGCTACTTTTACATTACAGATTTGATAAAGTATAAACTGTCTTGTATCAGAAATCCATTAAATTTTGTACCCTTGCAACTGTATAGTTTAAATTTATTTTCAAAATTTGTGACTTGATGGAAAAAGAAAATGAATCAGACATAAAAATAATAATTTTTTGTTGGGTGGCGCGTATTTCTGAAATTCAAGTCCAATATGAATATAGCTCAAGTCTTAATCACTGCTGATGAAAATGGCCGCAGTTTTCATTAAAAGAACAGTTTGCATTCAGTGCTTCGCGGGACAAATCTCGTCGAGGTTTCCTGGTAATCCGGGAAATTCGATTTACAGCCAACCACTGAGAAACGACGTTTACATTCATCGTAATTTATCGACGAAACGAAACTCCTTGTAGTTAGACTCAAAGTGCTACAATTACGAACAGTAGTTTATGCTAGAATTAATTTCCGAGGATTCGAAAACAAGAGTCGATTTGTTTGAAGTTTTAACTGAATTGACTATCGCCTTTTGAATCATCATTGTTTGACGACTCAGCAAAAAAAAAAGAAAGAAAGAAAATTAAATTTACAGAGGGACAAGGATCAAAGGACAAAATAGTAATTCTACCAAAGTGCGAGAATCCCTTCAAACTTCAAATAGTATCCGTAATTCTTTTTAATTTGACTCTCTCTCTCTGAAGAGAATCAAAATAAATGAAAAATTACTTTCTGAACGTAAAATTATTATTTTTAATTAAATAATTGTTTTTTTTTTTTAATTGGATTATTTTGTTTATTTTTGCGTTTTTTTTCAATTAGAATTTGAGAAGAATTTCACGAAAAAAAAAACAAAAAATGTGGAAAATCTTGGCAATACTTTTTAAACACGAAGTAATATCCGGCGTATTCACGAAACCTATCGCGATCGGAATATTAAATGAAGTTGAATGCGGGAAAGGGTGAGGAGGCGTCGCGACGGAAGTTAATTCCAATCGACATGATTATTCGGAAGAACCGTTTCTTATTTCAACGATTCTAGAGACTAATCTCGAGAACCTTTAACCTAAAAGGCAACGCAAACTTGACAAGAAATTGTCATAAAAGTACTGCATTGTGACTGAAAAGGTGTGGCTAGATATTACAATGCAGACTCGCCTTCATCAATGAAACTTTTTCTTCGTTTTTTGCTTCTTATCTACCTTACTCTTGCATGCTCAAAGTTCTTTCTACTTCATACCGTGCACAGTAAACACCTTTAGATGAAATTCTTTATTCAGTATTCTTGTCGCTTATTATTGTTAATAGAAACATACTAATTCTTGTAAAATTCATTTCTTTTAATTTAAATCTTAATCCGTAAGAACTTTGTCATTTTTAAATTTATGGATTTTTGATTTTAATTGCTTAATTATTTACTTTTTATAAAGATTTTTTTTAATCAATTAACTTTAGTTGTAATTTGTCATAATATTGATTGTTTATAACTATGATGGACAAATTAAAGGGCAACAAGATAAACTCAAAATAAGAAATGCTTTTCAAAGCAGACGAAAATATAATCGAAATTAAATCGAAGCAATTTTGAAAGATCTAGTTGTACAATTTTTAGAAAAAAAAAATACAGTGGGCCAACGTATTTATACTCTGAAAATTGTAGATTTTTCAAAATTGATTAAAATTAATTTAGATTTTATTTTTGCTTGCTTTAAAAAGCAATGAGGTTATGGAACCCCCTTTAATTCCTCTATATTTTTGTTGATCTAAATTTTAATTAATTCTACTTTAATTATACTCAAATTCAGTTTCTAGTTTTCAAATTTCAAAATTTTTTTTTAAATTAAAATTTTAATTTTTTTAAGGATTTTAATTTATCCTAATTTGAATCCGTTTAACTTTTATTTTATTAAACTTCAATCTTTCTAAGTATTACAATATATGTGTTGCATCGATTCGAATGTCATACCAATTAGATTTTCAATTAATCAAAATTGTAATAGTTTCAGTTTTCAATTTATCTGTGTATACATGTTAATATTCCAATAGTTGCAAATTTTAATCTTCTCCTAAAACCAGTTCGGTTTTAATTATATTGCAAAATTTTAATCGATAAAAACTGCAATAGGTATCTAAAATAGTTATTTTTTATTTTCATTTTTTAATTTTCCTTCTTTTATCATCTTTTAGTTACTTATTTTCAAAGAATAATTCATCTTTTGAGCTATCTTGAAAAAGAAGATATTGTGATCCCTATTATTCTCTTTTTTCGTAATAATCCAAAATTGGAAATGTTTTTTTTTTAGTTTAAGGGTTTAAAATCGATTATCTGTTATTTATTTAAAAAGTTTTGAAATGAAAATCAAAATTATTATTCTTTATCACAGATAGAATTCATCATAAAATTTTAATACATTATTTTGTACTTTAAGAGATTTAGAAATAATTTTTATCAGAAACTGTGTAGCAGGAAAAATTTTCGAAAGACTACTTGAGCATACATCTGAAGTTTTAAATGAAAATCTGTTTAAAGCCCTAGAGATTCAAATTAACAATTTATTTGAATTTCTCGAGATTCAAATTAATATTTTCTTTGAAGTTGCAGCGATTTAATTCAACATCTGTTTAAAGTTTTATAAAGATTTAAGTAAAGGATTATTTGAAATTCCAGAAATTCATGGAATAGATGTTTAAATGAATGTTTATTTGAGCATTCATTTAAAGGTCTAAGCATCCAAATAAACGTAATTTACGTTTAATTTAATCTCATTTAGTTCTTACTTCGTTTCTTCAAGTATCACATAATATTGTGTTTATTTGACATATTTTCTTTTTTTAAAACGAGACCATATTCATTATTACTTTTCCCATCTTTTATTAAATAATGCTTCGTTAAATAGTTTTCTGAAACTGAAGATAAGATAAATAATAATGAATATTGATAAAATAAATGAATTTTTGAGAATAAAAATTTAATCTCCTCGCAAACTGTTATTTCTATTTTAAAACTATACACGTTTTAAGTCTCACATTCTAGAATCGCATTGCTTGATTGTTCCTCACAGTTGTTGAAATAACCATAAGTAATAAACATAGTAATCGTTGACTCCTCTGACTTGAAATAAGAACAAGGCCGTCAGCAGGAATATTGCATGCTTTTTAAAATACTAGAATTTGTAATTTTTGCACAAAAAATAAAAATAAAAAAATTCTCCTCTCTAGAAGAAAAAAAAAAAAAGAGATCATTGGTAATCTGCTAGAGAGGTTTGTGCATTTATGCAACGAATAAGTGAGGATTATCCTCTGCTTTTCTCTTTTAAGTGAATTAATGTGACATACTTCGTCATCGATGGCTAATTTATTTACATTAGTCTGCTCTCACTGCACACCATATAGAGCCATGGTGCAAAGAAAAGTGAAACGCACTCCAGCCAATCCAGAAACGTTTTATAAAAGAGTCAAGTTCTTTGATAGCGAGGTGTAGAATGCACAAAGATTAACTTGAGATTACATTGTTGCTATACGTTTCACCACGTGCTCTTTGATACACTTTGGAATGTTGATCCATACACGATAAAATTGTTTATAGTGACAATCGCATGTTTCTATCCTCCTTTTTTCAATTATTCAATTCGATTATTGTCCGTTTAATTTTATTTGATTACTATGTCATGTTTATTGACTGCAGTGTTCTATTGGCATTTAACTTTCAGACTTTATTGGCTTTTGATTATGTTTGGTGTATTAAATGATATTTTATTGTTTATTTAATTTATTTTTTGTATATACCTCATATAAAAATGTTTTCTATATTATACCTGTATTATATTCTGTTCAAATAAAATAATAAATATACATAATTTGCATTTAATTGTATTTTATCCTAATTCTATTTTTTGCATTTATACAAAATATTAAAAGATTAGAATAGTTAGGATCCAATTATGAAATAGAGACGCACGAATATTAGCTATACAGATCATAAGACATGAGTAAAGCGAGAATTTTTTTTCATCATAGATAGTAAATTTTCAAAGAATAAATTTTGCTTTAAATATTGTAAATATACCTATCCTCGAATGGACACTTTATCTTCGCTGGAAAATTTTTTCATTTTACACGATTATCCCAGATTAAAAGCTTTTTAATGTAGAAATTAATGTCTAAACTATAATAATTATCATCTAAAGTCTTTGAGTGTACAATATATATGTGACGCTCCGCGAGAGAAGGGACCTATCGCTGGGAAAGCAAACTTTAAAGAATGGACGGGCAAAGAGGAGGAAGAAAAATCGAGACGCTTAACATGCCCATGTTTAAAGCTTCAATAGCAAGAAAACTAATTGCAGGAATCAAATTTTGATTTTTAGAACTCAAAAAGCAACTCAAAAAGCAACTCAAAAACTATCAATTACCATGAAAAAATCAAACTAATTAATCGTTAATTTCACGGGACGGTCGTTCAAAGAAAAATCAAAAAATGCGATATACTTAGTATGTCTAGGTTTGAAGCATTATAACAAAAAGTGTAATTACAAAAAAGAATTTTTGAAACATGGAACTGAAAAAACAACTCAAAAATTGTCTTTTAGCATAAAAAAATTAAAATTGATTTTTTCGGCGATAGGTCCCTTCTCTCGCGGAGCGTCACATATTGTGGAATTCACGAAAATTTTATGTTATAATTACAGGCTTCACAGGCTGTCCCCTATTTCCCCTAAATGTCCCCTATTTTGTGACTGGTCGGTAAAAGTCCCCTATTTAGAAAATTTTGCCCTAAAATCCCCTATTTTTCACGAAAATATATTTAAAGTCAAGGTAACTAGAGATATTCAATTATTTTCAATCTTTCTTAAATTTTTATTACTTTTTGTCAATCTTCAATTATTTCTATCATTTTTAAATTATTTTCTCCAATTTTTAATTTATTAAATTATATTTCAATAGATTTCCTGGATTTTCAGTACTTCATATCAGATTTCAATTATTTTCTTCAATTCACAATTATTTTTATCATTTTTTAATTTATTCCTACCATTCACGCTTATTTGTATTATTATTTGACTAGTTTCATAAGCTATCAACTATTTTCATCAGATTTCATTTATTTTATTCAATTTTAATTATTCTTTCTACTTATTTAAATATTTTCATTATTTTCCAATTAATTTCCAAAACTTACAATTATTTTTTTAAATTCTAATTTTTTTCATTATTTTTTTTTTTTTATTGAATTTATCATTTTTCAGTTATTTTATTAAATTTCAAAAATATTTTGTAATTTTATCACGTATCTTCGATAAATTTGATTTATTTTCTTTAATTTTCAATTATTTCTATAATTTTGAAAATATTTACTCCAATTTTTAGTTTTGAAAAGTATTTTTTCATACACTTTCTACATTTTTAATTTATTAATCTTAATTTTCAGTTATTTGTATTATTTTTCAATTATTTCCATCATTTTTAAATTAATTTCTGTAATTTTTCAATTTCTTTCTCCAAATTATAATTTTTAAAGTTATTTTTAATTGATTTACTAAACCTCAATTACTTATTTCAAATTTCAATTAATTAAAAAAAAATTGTGAATAAATTTTAGAATTTTTCAAGTATTTTTTTTAAATTTACAATTACTTTCGGTATTTTGTAATTAATTTACTAAATTTTCATTTATTTATCTCAAATTTCAATTATTTTAAAAAATTTAACATTATTTTTGCCTTTTTTCAATTATTCTTCTCAATTGTCGATTGTTTTCTTCAATTCTCAAATATTTTATTAATTTTAAATTACTGTCTTTTTTTAAAATTTTCAATTACTTCTATAATTTTGCAATTTTTTTCTCCAAATTATAATTTTTAAAATTATTTTTTAACTGATTTACTAAACCGTTAATTTTTATTTCAAATTTCAATTAATTAAACAAATTTTTAATGAATTTAGAATTTTTCAATTATTTTTTTTTAAATTTACAATTACTTTCGGTATTTTGTAATTAATTTACTAAATTTCCATTTATTTATCTCAAATTCCAATTATTTTTAAAAATTTATCATTATTTTTGCCATTTTTCAATTATTCTTCTCAATTCTCGATTGTTTTCTTCAATTCTCAAATATTTTTTTAGTTTTAAATTACTGTCTTTAATTTTCAATTATTTCTATAATTTTGCAATTTTTTCTCTAATTTTTAAAATTATTTTTCAATTTATTCACTTAATATTCAATTATTAATCTTATGTTTCAATTCTTTCTTTTCATAGGTTATTTTATAACCTTCTAATTGATTTTTTCGATTTTAAATTACCTTTATCATTTTTCAATTAGCTTCCTAAATTTTCAATTATTGTTCTCAATTCTCGGTTGTTTTCATCAATTTTGAATTTTTTTTCCAGATTTTCTCATCATTTTTAAGTTTTTTTTTTTGTTCAGTTTTCAATCATATTTTCAATTTTCAATTATTGTCTTCAATTTTCAGTTGTTTCTATAATTTTGCAATTATAGAAACAATTTTTAATTTTTAAAATTATTTTTAAATTTATTTATTAAATCGTCAATTATTTCTTGCAATTTTTATTAGTTTTATAATCGTCCAATTATTTTCTCCTAGATCATATAGAGATATTCCGTACTCTTTCAAATTATTTTTCTCATTTTTCTATTACATTCTCCAATTGTCAATTATTTTTACTATTTTTCAATTATTTTCCTTAATTTTTAATTATTCTCATAATTTATATTTCTATTATTATCTTGAATTTTCAATTATTTCTAAAGTTTTGCATTCATTTTTTATAATTTTGAATTATTATTTATCAGTTTTAAATTACTTTTCACAATTTGTAGTTATATTCCTTTTTTTTTATTAATTTGAAAATTCTGTACTCATATATTATAATTTTATTTTTCTATCCTACAGCTTTGTAATGTATCTCCTATTTAATCTCCTATTTCCCCTAAAATATTTTCCATTGTCACTGTGAAGCCTGTAATTATAAAATAATTTTTTAAAAAAAGAAAATAATTTCTTTATTGGTGGCAGAAATTTCTGTCACAATCAATTTCGCGCATGCGTGGTACTTCTAATTTAAAAAATAGTAAATAAAATAGTAAATAAATAGTGAATACACAGACATGTATAATTTTTTTTAAATTATTCCTTAAACATTTATCTTTCTAAATACCCTGATTAAATTTATAAAAATGAGTCTTAAAATGAACAAAAATTAGTTTAATTAGAAACATAAATAAGAAGATAGTTAAAAAAATGTTAAATTATATGAGAACATTTTAAAATTAGAAAGGTTAGAAATTTTTTTTACAAATTGAAGGAAAAGTATGGGCCCGTATCATTTTGACACACATTTTTTCGGTCAACTTGTTATATTGTACTCTCGAAGATGAATGTTATATTTTACTCCTTCTGAAATCAAAGATTTTTAAGTCTTATTTATTAAATAATTGATTTTAATACATTAAATTAATATTAAAAGACTTAATTAATCCAGTAAGTACAATTATTGAATAATTAAAACTTAAAAATCTTTAATTTTAGTAGGAGTAAAATATAACATTCATCTTCGGGAGTACAATATAACAAGTTGCACGAAAAAATTTGTGTCAAAATGATACGGGCCCAAAAGTATTTCTAAGAAATAAAAACATGATAAAAAAAATTGAAGAGTTAATTAAATTGCAACGAAGGACTAAAAAAAATACGAAACAAGAAAATTAAAAAAATAGGAAGAAAATGGAGAAAGGTTTTTTTCTTAATCTTACAAACTGTGAAAAAATATAAAAGAATTTAAAGAATAAAATATTAATGTTAATAGTTTAATAAGGTTAAAATTGCGTTAGATCAAAATGTATTGTTAATGTTTTGCCAGTGGTTAATTAATATTCAATTTTCTTTTAATAATACATCATTTTGTTAACTTTTTTATTACTTTAACGTTTTATTTGCTTTTTTTTTCTCTTTAAATAGAATATAATTTAATGCAGATCAAGTTTTAAATAAAAAAAAACCGTAATTTTTCCGCTTTATTGTTAATTTCAATTTGTTTGCCAGGCCTCTATCATTACTATTTGAATTTCTTTATCCCCAAGGCATTTAAATCGTGATGTTTTCTGTTTATTTTAATTATAAACCACATTTCCCGATGAAATGCATTGAAACTCTGAAACGAACTTTTTTTATAAATGAAAATTTGCTGAATGAAATATGAAAATTGTAATGTTGAATAAAAATAATTTGAGAATATATGGATTCTGTTGATGGGGAATAAAATTGCAAAGTTTAAGATGTAATCGTATCAAGATCGAGAAAGCTGTGTACGTATAAAATTTTAAGATCTGCAACTTTTCAATCGCCAACCTGTCATACGTAAAAGTGCAAAGAATTTATGAGTGCACTTGACTCCACCCTTCCTCTTTAGTGCTACGAGCCACTGTGACACACTTTTGCACAATAGAACGGTCCGAACAAGTCCAACAAGCCACGACACATTCTTCGTTTCATTCACAGTGACAAAACAGAATGAAAGTGATCACGATCGCCTTTTCTTCGTTCCTACAAATTCTCTTTCGATAAGATACAAATTTCTGATTCGACATTTTTCAATTGAGCTTCCAAAATCTTATTATCGCTCATTGTCAGAGAAATGTTATCTTGTAGCAATGCAGTTTTTGCGTTAAGTATAAATTATCCTTAGAATCAGATCTAGTATAATTATTCTTAGCTCAAGATTAAATTATTATTTATCTAAGTATACATTCTTGAATCTGGGATAATTATTCTTGATGCAAGAATAACTATTATATTGCATTGAAAGAAAAACAATTTAAAATTTACTTGAGTTTTAAGTATTATTTACTTTTTTACTCAAGCAATGGAAACAAATTAAAAATTGCTGTGAAACTAGGTAATTTTTACTTTGTTTTCTAAGGATAAAAAAATGTCACTTTTCGAATCAAATTTGACGTTTTGTATTTAAAACAACTATTTGGAGTAATTGAAGAAAAATAAATAATAAATGAATACATAAATTACTTTTCTACTTACTTTTATTTATACTTCCATAATTAAATCTTCCGGAATATAATTAAAATTTAACTTCGAAGAGTTTGACACAAAACGTCAAATTTGCTTCAAAAGTGTCATTTGTTTTTTTTTTCCTTTTTAGAAAACAATGTAAAAATTACCTAGATTCACAGCAATTTTTAATTTGTTTGCATTGCTTAAGTAAACAAAGTAAATATTACCTAATACTCAAGTAAATTTTAAATTGTTTTTTTTTCAGTGTGGTCTGCTCTTTGAACCTGTCAGAAGAAAAATAATAAATATGTCTTTAAAATTAGAATTAAAACATTAATAACTTTTTAAATCATTCTTCTGAATATATCTATATATTGAATACAGTATTTAACTTTTTTTAAATGTTACTTATATTTTAAGGTTATTACTCATTAAAAGAAGACAAATTAGGGAAAATTGAAATTTATAATCTTCAAAAGTCTGAATTTGAAAGTGGTAACTGATACAAATACATTGATGTTTAATTGTGTATGAGTCATATTTTATGTTTTTCATTGTACCTTTTTTAACCTTATTTAACAATCTTATCGCAAAATTACACATGAGTTAAGTCATGAAAAAAAATTCTTTTGGTCAGAGAAAAAAAAGGGAAAAGTCATAAATGTCTTTTAGTTAAGGATGTTCAACCCATTGACGTAACCTCAAACTAGAATATATTCACCCAATTTTGAAAGACCCAGTTTTACATTAAAAAAAAAAATTAGGATGAGATCTTTGTTATCCAATAATAATTATTTAACATTTTGTGTTTTTATTTAAAGTTTGTGAATAATTCTAATTTATATCGAATTTTGACGCTCATTTTAATCTTTGAAACATTCTCTCGAGCATTCTCTATACAAATCTGTTTGTTGGATTTTGTTAAACCTTATTTGTTGAAAAAATATATAATAGTAAAATTTTATTTATTTAACAATTTTTTAATAAAATTCAACGAACTTTTAACGAACTGACTTGTAGAGAATGTGTCAAAGATTGAAATGAGCTATCAATTGTCAAAATTGTATGAAAATTACAATTGTTCACAAACTTTAAAGAAAAAATCCAAAATTTTAAATAATTATTATTTAGTAACAAATTTTGAATCAGTCTATTTTTTTCAAAAAATGTAAAACTAAAATACGGACTTTCATTGACTAAAAATTATACTAATTGACAGTTATTTAATATAAGGGAGCTACCCAATTTAGACGTGCTAAAAAAATTTATCTTTAAATTATTGCCAGGACTTTATAAATTTTCAACACAAGTTTTTATTCTACTTTTGTTAATTTTCAATTATTTTCTTCTAATTTCAATTTCTTTTGTCATTATTTAAGTATTTTTGTCATTTTACGTTTATTTTCTTCATATTTCTATTATTTTTGCAATTTTAGAATTATTTTCTACAAATTCCAATTATTATTTTATTCAACTTACTAAATGCGACCTATTAATATTTAATATAGTAATTATTATTGTTATATCAAATTTTAATTTTATTGTTACTTGAAATACATTTTTAAATTTTATATTGAAATGGGCTTTTGCCCGTAAATAAATAAATAAATAAATTGAATTTTTTTTATTGCCATAAATTTTTAAATTTATTATATTAGTTTTCAATTATTTTCTACAAATTTCAATCATTTTCTTCAAACTTTAATTATTCTCTATAAATTTTTTATTTATACACCAGCTTTCAATTATTTATGTCATTATTCAATCAGTTTCTAAAAAATGTTAATTGTTTGGTCAATTTTTTAAGTACTGTCTTTAAATTTTTAATTTTATGTACCAGTTATCAATTATTTTTTTCATATTACAATTATTTTTGTTATTGTTCAATTATCTTCTTGTAATTTCAATTATTTTTTAAAAACTTTTCAATTATTTTTTTTTTTAATTTTTATTATGTTTTTTAATCTTCAAGTTATTGTCAGGAGTATCCAATTTTTCTACACAAGTTTAACTCATTTTCCTTATTTTTCAATTATTTTCTTCAAATTGCAATTACTTTTGTCATATTTTTGTTATTTTTGACATTTTAGAAATATTTTTCACAAATTGCAATTATTTTATTCAATTTTTTTTATTTTCATGTACTTTTAAATTTCTTACATCTTTTTGAATTATTTTCTTTAAACTTTAATTATTTTTTTCATATTTGAATTTTTTTGCCATTTTTGAATTATTCTCTTCAAAGTTCAATTATTTTCCTCAAACTTGTAATATTTTTTTTAACTTTACCAATTATTGTTTATTATTTTGTAATTTTTACACCAGTTTTGAATTATTTATTTCAATATATCTTCAAATTTTTAATTTTTTAAAGTTATCAATTATTTTTGTTATTTCACAATTATTTTTTCAAATTACAACTATTTTTGTCAATATTCAAATATTTTTGACATTTTGAAATTATTTTCTTTAAATGTCATTTTCTTCAATCTTTTTATTATTGTCAGCAATTTATTAACTTTTGAAGATCATTATTCAGTTAATTTCTTTACATTTTAATTATATCGTTAATTTTTCAATTATTTTATACAATCTTTCAATTAATGTATTAAGTTTTTTCTAAATTTCAGTTATTTTTGTCATTATTCAACTATTTTCTACACATATATATTTTTTTGATATTTTTTTCAAGTTTCAATTATTTTCTTGAAAATTCTATTATTTTTTTTTTAATTTTTCAACTATTGTCTAAAAAGTGTAATTTTTACACCAGCTTTTATAATTATTTATGTCATTGTTCACTTAGTTATTCTTAACATTTTACTTATTTCTTCAATATCTCAATTATTGTGCGAAAATTTAAATTTTTTACACCAGTCTCCAACTTTTGTTTCAAATTTTAATTATTTTTGAAACTTTTCAATTATTTACTTCAAATTCCAATTATTTCGTTTAAATTTTTGTCATCATTTTTTTATTTTTAATCAGTTTTCAATTAGTTTTGTCATTTACAATTTTTTTTTTTAAATTGAATTATTTTTGTCATTATTTAATTATTTTCTACATATTTCAATTATTTTTTCGATTTCAAATTTTAATGATTTTTCCTGCTAGCGCCCCCCCCCCCCCCCCAATTTATTATTAATAATATCAAACTCTATATTGCTTATTCACTTTTTTTATTTAAAAATTTACTATTTAATCATTTTTTTAATTGAAAAGCTCACTATTTACTCACCTTTTTCACTTAAAAATTCAGTATTTACTAACTCTTTTAAATTAAAAAGTCTTTTTTTTTACTATTTTCAATCTGCAAGTCCACTGGCAGCCCTCCTTATTGAATAAATATTATTTATCGATTTTTTTTTATTTTTTATTTATTTATTTATTTACACTTAACAAATATACTGCCGAAATACAAAAAAAAAATTTTTTTTTGGGAGTCTATTTGTTAAGTGCAACAATAAATATATAAATATTTATAACATAAACTTATAAAAAAGAAATCTTAAAAAAGGCCTTTTTTTAGCGCATCTAAATTGGGTAGATCCTTAAACTAAGACTTTTATTTAGTGAATGTAGTTTCGTTTCAATACCAATTTGGTTAATAAATGAAAATATTATTAAAACTCTGTTAAATGGACTTTATGCTAAATTACAATTCTGTTTAATATCAATTCTGTTTAATGCCAATTTTTTGAAGTTTCAATTCTGTTGAATGACATTTCTGTTCCATGAAAGTAGACTGATTTTTTTCCTCTCTCTTTTCCTATTTGCGATTATTTCTGCCTGAAACAAATTATTCCTGAAACTGATTTCAAACATCCAAGAAAACTCTTAATTAAATCGGATGTGATCTGCCCGATAGAAATGGCTATTGTGAAATCGAACAGATTGAATCGAATTACACTGAATAGACTACTTTATTGAAAAGAATAAAAAAAAAGGCTCAGAAGAAAGACCGTAATCCTTTTTTTTTTTAATTGTATTTCAGATGATTTAATTTCAGATTGAACGTTTAGATTCTGTAGCAAAATGCTATTGTTGTCTTGGTCTTCTTGTTTTTAATCTTTTCATAATTCTCTCTCTCTCTCTCTCTCTCTCTCTCTCTCTTTCTCTAGAGTCTTAAACTTAAAGAAAATGCAGTATATGTTTAGGTTAAAAGTTTCATGAGAAAAATCTTACTGAAACAACTGTTGCCTTGTACAGCAAGCAGCGCTATATATATGCTGGTTAGCAGATTTAAAAGCCTGCTAAGCGAGCTTTGAAAAGCGCTTGTTGTATTACTATATTCTGAGATTTAGAAAAGCGAGATGAGAGGATAAGTTGGGCTTTCTACTGTTGATCGTAAATTAACTTGTCTGCGATTTAAAGTTGAGCCTGTTCCTCTTAAATAACTCCTGAAATTAATTAAACATTCTGCAAGTTTGATATAATTCATTTCTTTTCAAAATCAACATTTAAGACTCTTGTCTGTCATTTTAAAAGATTTACTCTTTTGCTGAAAATTATACGTGTACAAATCACAAAGAGGAACACGTTAAAATTACTTTTTTGTTTTGTATATTTATACACGATTTTTCAGAAAAATGTCATTTAAATCACAAAATTAAAAGAAATGTTGAGAAAATTGAAAATTTTTTGAAATTATAACTGTAAAATTTGTTTATGAACATTTTTAATTGATCCATGAAAAAGTAGACAATCAAAAGCTAATTTATCAGGGGAAAAGTTTTATCTACATTTCGACGAATAGAAATTCACTTTAAAGGAAACTGCCAGACCTATGACGGTCCTTGGAGTGCCATAAAGCAATACTTCTTGAGAATGTAGGATATGGGTCATCAAGAGCGTATAACTCTTCTGAGGACGCCATAATCCTGCCTCGTTAACAGAGGATCAAGCAAAAAAAAAAACTAGGTAGGCAATATTAGTCTCGGTTATTTCATCCAAGTCTCTTAACTTCTAATCTGCCCTCTTGAGTCTTTAATTTCCAAAATTACCTCCCACTTTGCCTACAAAAAGATTATCTCTTTTTCGAAAATTTTCACAAAATGACTTTTTTTTAATTTAATCTTCAAAGGGAATTATTCCAATTAATTCTTTCTTCACTCTTGTCGACACTTGAAAAACCAATTTACATTCTGTAACTGTCTTTTTAAAAATATATGCCTCTGAAACATTTTTAAAAATTCAGGTTCTAAAACCCTTGAGCTTTCAAGTTCAACCTTGTCGAATAAATATTTAGAATCTAAATTCGATGTGAATTTTGTATTGAAGAGAAAAATTATTTAGGATAATAAACAGGCTCAACACTGAATCAAAAATTTATTTTTATTTATTAATTTGTCAGTTAATCGATTTAAACAGACACAAGCGGTCCAGAAAAAAACCTAAAAAGAAATTTATACTTTTATTCAGTGATAATTTTGTCTCGAATTTTTCAGAATTCGAGACTTTTTTTTGTATTTTTGAGTAACGTTGATCGCTTTTGAAAGCTGGGGACATTATTAAAAAAGAAAAAAAAAAGGAGAGAAAAGAAAAGAGCTTAGATGGGAAAAAGGAGCTGCGGTTTGATATAAAAGTGACCGAGTCCAATCAAGTGTATCGAGACTCGTTCGAGCAGATAACGTATTTACAGCTCAAAGTGGACATTCGATGTGTCTTGAAGCAACTCTTGAGTCCGTCAGAAACGAGACACGTTTTCATAAATGATTACTATCTAAAAGAAGTAACGTCAAACTTTCTCGAAAACGGGAAATCAAAATGAAACTTTTATTCTAAAAATAGACTTTGCGAGAGAGGAAAAAACAACATTTCTCAAAATTTATTGTTTATTTAAAAAAGCAAATTAGAAAATTTGCAATTCTTCTATCTCGAGTCTCTTGCCTTTACAGTTTTTAATTATTTTACCTTTTGCAAATGACATTTCACTTTTCATAAATTAACGCAAGTAACTGCACAATTTTAATTTCACCCCACGATGTATTATTGGAGCTTTTTAACTGCTTTGACTTACATTCTAAAATTAATTTTTCTCTCACTTTGAACAAACTGTTATTATTAGACTAGGACATAGTAAATAAAGCCTTCTACTCAACCAGCTGTAGAGAAAATTAATGCTTATAGTGCTTTTGACATTTAAAAATGTATCATTATCGTTGCTTGCGTCCAATGGCGAAAGCTTCAGCTTTTTCCTTTCAACGAGAATTGTTTTTGTGAGGTTTTTTTTTTAAAGAAGGTTTTTATATTTTGTTTTAAAAGTAATTAAAAAGACATCATGCTTTTTATTCTTTTTTCTCATTGATGTAATTATATTTACACGCTTCTAATTCTCGTTTAGTCTTATTCATTGTTAGTGTTTTTTAAACTTTTTATTAGTTTATCAAAATTTAACCTTTCATTTTTTTGGTTTTTATTTTATGGAAACGTTTTTTCTAGACTCTGTACTTTATTTAATATATTTTATTTTATTATCATATTGTTTAATATATTTTATCCAATTATTTGGCACATTTATATTTTCTCGTTCTCGAAATAAAAAAACTTAAAAACGAATTTTTCTTATTCATCAACTCTCTCTATCTCTCTTGACTGCCTTTTTTTACAGTCTTTCGAGTTTTCGGACTTAGATTCATTTTGTCAAACGACCACTGCAGTAAAGTTGGCCTAATTAATTTTTGCCCAAGTGGCAAAGGTTCAACGTCTTCCACACCTCGGATCTTTGTACCCGCAAGGGTTAATCGATAAACGGTCAAAAGCTGAATTAATTTCGAACCACTGCCGGTAAGATTTGCCAAGCAAAATAAACGATAAGACCAGTGTCCTTTATCCTGCACTTTTTTCTTTTTTGTAAACCACAATTTTTTGGAAAAATAGAGACTGAAATTTATTTATGGTCGTGAAAAGCTATAGTTACTATATATATATGACACATGACTATGGACTTGTTAAAATGATTACTCATTCTTTCCTCAACGAGGCATTGCGAATTTTAAGTTGACTAATTTCCCAGTTAAAGAATTAATTGCCTCGAAGTAGAAGAATGAGAATCCTACTCATATCCTCTGTTAAAAACACTTTCGAGACAACTACTCCCTCCACCAGACTCAAGATCCTCGAGAATGAATGTGTGAACGAGTTTTGCTTGTATCTTCTTTTCTAAAAACGGTAATTTAATGATTTTCTTTTTTACAGATTAATTTTCTTTTTTTTTTCTCATGGTGAATTGCAAATTCAAATAATGACAATTATGAAATTAAAGAATATATCTGAAAAATGAGGAAAATAATTGACAGTTGAAAACAAAATTCGAGAAATGGTTACATAATTACGCAATTGAAGATAATAATTTAAAATAGTTAACAATAAATATTAAATTTAAACAAAATAGTTGAAAGATTATAGGAATAACTGTTGGGAATAATTGCAAATTGAACAAATGGATTGAAAATCGAATAAAATAGTTGACATTGAAGAAAATAATAAAAAATAAGGAAATAAATTGAAAATTTAAGAATTAAATTAAAATTTGAAAAAATAATTGATAATTGAAAACAAAATTACAAAATAATGAATATAATTGACAATTACAACAAAATTCAAAAAATGG
Organism: Ganaspis brasiliensis; assembly: GCA_037103525.1. Lineage (NCBI taxonomy): Eukaryota > Metazoa > Arthropoda > Insecta > Hymenoptera > Figitidae > Ganaspis > Ganaspis brasiliensis. The sequence continues at coordinate 7,190,094 of JAZKLR010000185.1, forward strand.
CTAGATGAATACACAACCGAAGGAAATAATTTAAAAAGTCAAAGAATAATTATACAATTTTAAGATACTAATTACAAATTGAAAAAGTTGTAGGAAATGATTGAAAATTGAGGAAAATAATTAATAATTAAAGGAAATAGTTGAAAAATGACGAGCATAATTGAAAAATTGAAAAAAATATGTGAACAATGAATTACATAATTAAATATTTTTAAAAAAAAATATTAAATGTTGTATGAAAATGACGAAACTGAAGAATATATCTGAAAAAAAGACAAAAATAATTGACAGTTAAAAACAAAACTACAAAATAACGAAAATAATAATTGACAATTGCAACAAAATTCAAAAAATGGCTAGATTAATGGAAAACTAAAAAAAAATAATTGAAAAAAGCCGAGAATTAATGAATACAGAAGGAACAGTTGAAAATTGAAGAATGGAAATAATAATTGAAGGGTGGGATTAAAAATGAAATAAAACAATTGCACAATTGTGTTTGAAATTATAGAAGCTTAATGATAATCGAAAAAAACAATAGAAAAAAGTGATAATTTTTTGATATTAAAGAAAATAATTTAAAATTGAAAAGTGGAATTTAAATATGAAGAAAATAACTGAGATTTGAAGAAATAGTTCTAGAATTAAACAATTGAATTGAAATTCCAAAACAATTGTTATGAGTGAAAAAAATAATTGAAAAAATCCAGGAATTCTTGATAATTCAATTAATTGAAAATCGATAAAAATAATTGAAATTTAAAGAAAATATTTGAGAATTAAATAAAATAATTAAAAATTAAAGAAATAATTTGAAGATTAAAGAACTAAATTAAAATTTTGAGAAATTATAGTTGAGAATTGAAAGAAAAATTACAAAATGACTAAAATTGAATTGAAAAAGACTGGAAACAAATTTCTAAAAATGGTTAGGTTAATATACGAACGAACAAAGTAATTTAAAAAATCAAAGAATAATTATAAAATTTTAAGATAATAATTGAATTTTGAAAAAATAGTAGGAAATAATTAAAGGAAATAGTTGAGAAATTACGAGAATAATTGAAAAATTGAAGAAAATATGTGAAAAATGACGAAAATAATTGTCAATTGAAAACAAAATTTCAAAAATGACTAGATTAATAGACAACTGAAAAAGATAATTGAAAAATTAAACAAGAAATATTAAATTTAAAGAAAATAATTGCAAATTGAAAAATTAAGAAAGCTATAGGAATAAGAAGGAAAAGTGGAAAACTAAAGAATGGAATTAAAAATTAAAGAAAATAATTGAACAAGTGTATTTAAAATTAAAAAAAATTAAATGATAATCGAAAAAAATAATAGAAAAAAGGCAATAATTTTTTAATATTAAAGAAAATAATTCAAATTTTAAAAGTGGAATTTAAATTTGAAAAAAATTACTGAGAATTGAAGAGAATAGTTCCAGAATTAAATAATTGAATAGAAATTTTAAAATAATTTTTATAAGTAAAAAAATAATCGAAAAAATCAGATAATTATTGAATATTGCGAAATTAATTGAAAATCGATAAAAATAATTAAAAAATGAAAAAAAAAATCGAAAAATTATGATAATAATCGGCATTTGAACAAAATTTTTTTTAAAATTAATGAATAATCAAAAAATTAAAGGAGAATAATAAATTGTCAATTAAAAAATGATGAAAATTATGGAAAAAATTATAGAAAATTAATGAAAATTAAAGAAATCAATTGGAAATTGATGAATTGTATTGAAATTTCAAGAAAGTAATTGTAAAAATGCGAAAATTGTTGAATATTAAATAAAATAATTGAAAAACGAAGTATACAATTGAAAATTGAAGAAAATAATTAAAAAGTAAAACAATAAATTGAAGATTAAAGAATTAAATGAAATTTTAAGAAAACAGTTGATTGGTGAAAGAAAAATTACAAAATGACTAAAATAATTAAATATTATAGAAAATAGTTGAGAAATGATTGATTAAAGTTTAGATAATTAAATCCTTAACCAATAAAAATTTGAATGAGTTGTTATTTGCATTAAAAAATGTTTTGATTAGAACATGCAGTAGTTTATTGATATAATAATAAAATAAAGTTTAGTTTGATTAAAATAACAACATTTTAAGATCTAATATACTACATTTATTTAAAGAAATTTAATTAAGAAGTTTTTTTAATAAAAAGTAACGTTTGAAGTTTTGAAACACAAAAATTTTTTATCATTAAAAAATGAAAAAATTATTTTAGAAATGTGTTTAAAACACTTATAAAATATTTAAAAATGGTACCTGTTTTCTTTTCAGCGATACAATAAATAATCAATGATATTCCCATATTTATTATTACCATATTACTTATTATTCTATTTTTATTATAAAAGGGCAATTAATAATTTTGATATTGGATATATAAAATAAAAACTCATGTGATTTAAAATTAATTTAAAAATATACATTTTTTCAAATGTAGGGGAGATGGGGGCAAGACGGGGTACCTGCCTTAATTAAGAAACTAATTAACCAATCATGATCATTTTTTGCATAACATAGCACCGTTACAATACTCTCTAAATCTGAATTAGTCAAAAACTACCATTTATTAGGGGTTAAAATCGTGAACGAGTTTTTCTTTTTCAATTAATAAAAAATAACTAATTAATAGTAAAAAACTACTATTTCAGCAGTTAAATTTAACTAATTAAATATTAAAAAATAACTAATGTTATTAGTAAATAGAAATATACAAATTCTTTTATGTAGTTTAACATAACCTAAAATTACTTTGACTAATTAAATTAGTAGTTTTTTACTAAAGTATTAGTAAAAAATTACAATTTGAAAAGGTAAACAAGTTTTCACTGTTAAAGTGGTAGTTTTTAACCACTTCAGATTTAGAGAGTAGTTTTTGATTGGCCAAGTCACTGATTGATGAAACCGAGTTTTTTATTTGTTACATGAAAAAATTGTTTTTTACGATTTTCTTATCATTTTTGCATTTTATTTAGAACGTGTTTGTTAAGTTAATAACAACTTTTTATGTACTATATAATTTTATTCATGTTCAACAATGATTACACTTGCAGTTAATCACTTGTTTATTTCCGATTCGAAACTTAATTTTTAGAAATTAATTTTTTAATAAAATTCCGTAAGTGGGGCAAAACGGGGTACAGGAAGTGAGGACAGGATAAGGTACTGAAAACCAATCATTTTTTTTATTTTATGAGAAAAAACTGTTTTTTGGTGATTTTACACACTATTTATAAAGTTTTGTTATGTAAATAATATATTTCAAATTCAAATACAAGAGCAGGTAACCACTTGTTTATTTCTGTTTTAAAAGTTATTCTTTTTCAGGTTAGTTTTGTAATTTAATTTTACACCAGAAAATTAAAATTACGCATTAAACTGGTTTTTTAGTTTATTTTATAAGATCAATAAAGGTGCTTGCGAAAGTAGGCAAAAATAGATTGATTTTTATACTGGCCCATCTTGCCCCCACGTTTGGTAAAATGAAAGATTTGACTTTTTTTACTTATTCTTAATTTTATATTTAATTAAGTAACAAATGTTCCAAATAAGACTTAGTCATGGAAGACTGATTAGCAAAGATTATTACTATAATAAATAATATATTTTTGAATCGATAATGTTAGTTTTATTAAGCTTCAAACCTTAGGGTACCCCGTCTTGCCCCCACCTCCCCTAACTGATTTAAAAAAAAAAAAAAAAAACATCCAAGTGCCAATCTTGAGGTGTGGACAGAATGAAAGAATGAATAATTTTTTTTGCGGATTATTATTATAAAATTTGTGTCTATTTTCAGATCTATCTCGCTGAAAGAGAAAGAGGACAAGACGTGGCGGATTCGGTGACCCCTCGGCTGTGACACGAAGCAGATAGATAGGAACAAGAGATGCGTGAATATAAGATAGTGGTGTTGGGCAGCGGAGGTGTTGGTAAATCTGCCCTTACTGTCCAATTCGTTCAAGGAATTTTTGTCGAAAAATACGACCCAACCATAGAAGACAGTTACCGTAAGCAAGTGGAGGTCGATGGACAGCAATGCATGCTGGAAATTCTAGACACAGCCGGCACGGTCAGTCTTCAACTTGATTTACAACCCTTACTTTGATTGCACTCTTGGCAAAATCTTTAACTCATCTCGCCTTCTACGACGCGAGACTTTTCTTTTACATCAATCCTGCTTTCAGTCAGTCCACTTGATACACTACTTTCCAACTCAACAGTATACCGACACATGTCATTTCATACGATTGCTCATTTTCTTTTTTACCTCACTTACACACAATTTACAAATATTTATCGATATTTAGTTGTTTTCTTTTAATAAATGCATGATTATTATTATTAATGAGACTCTTACATCATTTTTCAAGTTTAGTTCCTTTAACCAAGGACAATTTTGGGAGATTAAAACAAGAGAAGATCTTTAAATAATAATAGTACATTATGCACCAAGCATCATAAGTGCGTCTTTATAGTTGAGCGTAGATATTTCCCAACCTGTGCCTGTGCATGCTAAATTCCTTGATATAGCCCAGCAGGTCAATAAAGTGAACATTATTGCTTTAGGGTTATAATAGATACTTTATTGGCCTGCGAGCGGTCTATAAAGTATCCCTTAATGACCTAAGGTAATAATGGGCACTTTATTGATCTGCTGAGCGATCTATAAAGTATCCATTATTGACCTAGGGTAATAATGGGCACTTTATTGACCTGCGAGCGGTCTATAAAGTATCCATTATTACCCTAGGGTAATAATGGGCACTTTATTGACCTGCGAGCGGTCTATAAAGTATCCATTATTACCCTAGGGTAATAATGGGCACTTTATTGAAAATATACTCCCGAGTTGCATAAATTAATTTATCTTATCTAACTTCAGCTGAGTTAAGTTAAAATTTTTCCAAATTTATTAGATGCCCAAGATTTTCAAAACGCTATTTTGTTTTTTTCGAAACAAGGAAAGTTGTAATAATTTGTGCTAGATTTGTGCTCTACTGAACCACAAATTTTTTTTTAAAAAAATCTGAATTTGACCCAAAGAATTAGAAAAAACATTTTTTTTTATCTAGAAACGCCATTTTCTTAAAACCACAAAATGAAATCTGTGCTGGGTACTTCAAACCCTTAACAAAATTGTGCCGCAAAAAACATTTGAAAATATTTAACATTTTTTTAAAAATTCACTTTTCAAAAAAAAAAAAAATTAGAAATGCCATTTACAAATTTCAGAGAACAAAATATTGTAACAACTTGTGCTAGGAACATACAAAATTGTACGGTAAAACAGTTTTTAAAAAAAGTCAAAATTCAAAGACTATTTGAAAAAATTTGGAAACTTATTTGGTTCACAAAATTTAAAAGTCGAAATTTCGAAAAAACAAAAGTTGTGCCTAGCACAATTGAAAAGTCTTATGACATTTTTCTATTAATTTAATATTTTTTCCGACAAAGTTAAATTTAGGGAAATAGAGCTTTTTTTTTTGTCTTAAATTATCAAAAGTCTAAATTTCGATAAAAACAATAGTTGTGCTGATTTGTGCTAACATAGCACAATTGAAAATTCTTATGACATTTTTCGATTAAAAAAAAAATGTTGAATATTTTCAAATTTGTTTTGCGGCACAATTTTGTTGAGGGTTTGAAGTTTCATTTTGAGAAATGGTTTGAAACTGTTTACAAATTATTTTAAACTGTTTGGAACTACGAAAAGCTGTTTATAATTTTTTTAAAATGGTTTACAGATTGTTTAAAACTTTTATGAATTGGTTCAAAACTGTTTGTACCAAGTCAGAACTGTTTATAACTAGTTCAAAACAGTCTCGAATTTTTTAATACTACTTAAAATTAGTTAAGACTACCTAGAATTTGTTAAAACTCTTTAGAACTGGTTTAAAACTATTTATAACTAGTTTAAAACTGTTTAGAACTACTTAAAGCTGTTCACAACTTGGTTCAAATGATTTAGAGCTTGTTTAAAACTCATTTAAAATTCATAGATCTTGTTCCAAACTTTTAAGAGCTATTAGGAATCACTTAAAACTGTTTGAAACAACTTAAAATTGTTTACAACTGGTTTCAAATGGTTCAGAGCTTGTTTAGCAACTTTTAGAACTGATTAAAAATTGTTTATACTAAGTTAAACTGTTTAGAATTCTTTCTAACTACTTAAAATTGTTTAAAACTATTAAAAACTTTTTGTTAAAATGACTAAATGTTTCTATTCTTTGACACGAAACCATAAACAAGTTATAGACAGTTTAAAATAATTCTAAATAGTTTTAAGAGTTTCTATACAGTTTTAAAAAAGTTTTACAAACAGTATAAAACAATTTAAAACAAGTTCTAAACATTTCGAAGTATTTTTAAACAGTTTGAAACTAGCTACAAACATCTAAAACAGTTTTAAGTAGTTTTAAAGAATTTTAAACCAATTCTAAATAGTAAAAATTATATATAAGCAGTTTTAAATCAGTTTTAAAGAACTTCAAACAAGATCTGAACAATTTCAAATATTCTTGAAGTGGTTTAAACAAAATCTAAGGAATTTAAAATAGTTTAAATGTTTCTTAACAGTTTTAAACAAGTTCTAAAAAGTTTTGAATTATTTTTAAATAGTTTAAAATCAGATCTAAACAGTGTTAAAGAAGTTCCTAACAGTTTTAAGTAGTTCTAAAGATTTTTAACAAGTTCTGATCAGGTTAAAAGAGCTCTAAACAGTTTTAATCTAATTATAAAATTGATATAATTTTTTTAGCATTTACAAGCAGTTTTAAAGAGTTTTTAACAAGTTTTACATAGTTAAACAGTTTTAAATAATTCTAGAACGCTGTAAACAATTTCTAAACAGTTTAAAGTCTTTCTAAACAGTTTCAATTCGTTCTAAAGAGTTTTGAATAAGTTCCAAAACCGTTTTATACAAGTTTAAAATAGTTCTAAACAATTTGGAAACAGTTACAAACTGTTTTAAACCTGTTCTTAACAGTTTTAAACAACTTGAAATAAGTTCCCGTCAGTTTTAAGTGTATTTAAACATTTTCAAAAAGTTTTTAACGATTATTAAACATTTTTTAAATGAATTTTGTAGAATTTGTAAACAGTGTTATTATTATAGTTTCCTAGAATACTTACCAGTTCTATGATCACGGTTTTAAAATAATTGGTGATATAAACATACAACAAACCTATTTTTCGAATAATTCACTTTTTCATCTATTTGCAAAAAACTGTTACTCTAATCTTTTTTACGTTTAAAATTCAAGTATTGCAATCTCTAAAACATTTTTGTCCATATGATCTTGTGATTAAATCAAGAAAGTATAAACTAGAAATATTTTATAAAGTTTCAAAAAATAATTAAACTCCAAAAGCAATTAAATAAAATTTTATAAAGCGTGCAAATAAAGACTTTAATAAAACTTAAAAATAAGGAAATCAATAATCCACATAAAGAAATGAATGAATTTTAATATGACCCAGAAATAAATATATGGAATTTAATCAGAGACAAAAATAAACTAGGTGAAAATTATGTCCATTTCATGAACATTTCGCTTTCAAATGAGCAAAATAATTTGCCTCCTTATGGATAAAGCAATATATTAGTAATGATATATAAGTTAATCGGGAAAGATATTTAAAAAAATAATCATTTTAAATGCAAAAAATTAAAAAACGTGAATTATTATGCAAATTTTTGATCAATTATAAACTTTATAGGTCAATCGATTCGTTTTGAGATAAGGAATATGATTTTTGTATTCATTAAATTGTATTTTTAGCCTGGAATTTTTTTTTAGCAAAACACGATTTTTTTCGATGAAAAAAGGTGGTTAAAAAAATTTGATTGGGTTTTTTCAAAAATTCCTGTGTCCAAATTTAGATATTCATGAGATTAATAAGTGATCCAAATTTTATTGAAATCCGTTGAAGCGTTCTCGAGATATCATGGTGACAAAAAACGCTATACACCCATACATACATACACACACACACACACAAATCTGGACATTTGCAAAAAAATGAAAATTTACATTTTTCATATGAAAATGAGTCGATTCTATTTTTTGGAAAAGAAAATCTTAACAATCACAAAGCTTTCTCTATGAGGAAGCAAAATAAACGAAATTGAAAGAAAATGAAAAAGTCGTTTGATGATGGTAGTTCTCTATAGTTAAATATTATGTTTCATCAGAATAAGTAAGTTTGTCATTAATTTTCTTTTTCTCTTCCTTGATAGGAACAATTCACAGCCATGAGGGACCTTTATATGAAAAATGGCCAAGGCTTTGTATTGGTATATTCGATAACAGCACAGTCAACGTTTAACGACCTCCAAGACCTGAGGGAGCAAATCCTGCGGGTAAAAGACACAGATGATGTGCCAATGGTATTGGTAGGAAACAAATGTGATTTGGAAGATGAGAGGGTAGTGGGCAAAGACCAGGGCGTCAACCTTGCCCGGCAATTCAATTGCGCCTTCATGGAGACTTCTGCCAAAGCCAAAATTAATGTTCATGATGTAAGTACATCCGAGGATTTACTCCAATATCACTCTGATCACGTAAAAAATCATAAAGCTGTGATTTCGTTCATCGAATTATTAAAAAAAACTGATTTATTAACTTAATCTTTAGCTGCTTGATTTTTCTTTAAATTTCTTTCAAGTCTGTAATTGATTTAAATCATTGGAGAATTTAAATAAGTTCCAAACGTCAGTTAGGTTACTCATATTCGAATTTATACAAACTTTTAAAATTCAATGAATTCAAATTTAAATGCATAATAGTTAAAAAATATTCATTATTTACCATATTCACAATAATTCTTCTTTTAATTATTACAAGATTTCTAAGAGATTTTACTTTCTCGGAACTGTTTAATTTTTCCTATTTTTACAAAATTTTAAGATTTTTTCTGTTACTTTCGATTTTTTTTGTCTGTTTTTTTATTTTAGGATTGTCTTTAATTTTCTTCTTCTTATGCAAATGATTTAATATTGATTTTCTTAATTATTTCCATAGTTCTAAAAATAAATACGCTTATTTTTCTGTAAATTTATTCCATTTGTTTTCACATCTTGTTTATTTTCTGCAAACTTAGTTATTCTTTCATAAAGTTTTAGATTTTTGGTTTAATTTTTCTAAACTTTTTATATTTTGAAAGGGTTTTTAAATTTTTTTGTGGACTTTTTATTTATCTTTATATACATTTTTTTATTTTATTTTTAATAATTCCAACTTTTTAATAGATTCTAAACAAATTTTTTTTCTACTTTTTACATTTTTTATAATTTGTTGGATAAAGAAAAAAAAACATTGCTCCATTTTTTTCCTAATTTTCGTTATTTCTTTAATTATGTCCATGACTTTTTTTGTTCAAAAGAATTTTCTCATTTTTTTAATAGACTGTTTTCTTATCTTTTTTTTACGTTTTTACGTTGTTTTTTACAATTTATTATTTTATCGTTTCTTTTACCTAAAATATTTAATTTTGCAATCAAATATAAATTTGAAGATATTTTTTTGGAATTTTCTCATTTATTCGTCATAATTTGTTTGATTTTGATTAAATGTTACATTCTTCATTATTTCTTGTTAAATGTTCTTAGATTAAAAAATTAACTTCTTACAAATAAACAGTTCGAAACTTTATATACCGATTTTTTATTTTTATTTTTTTAAAAAATCCAGTTTTGATTTAAATAAAAAAAATCCAATTTAAATCATAATTTTTATCAGCCCTGATTTCTAGTCAAAGAATTGAAACCTCTATTCAAAAGATTTTTGTAACAAAATATTTTAAGGCTTTTTACTTCAACTTTGATTTCAAACATTTTTATGTTGAATCTGTTTCAAAAAGATTTTTTAAAATAATGTTTAGTGAAGAAGTTTTTATAATTTTTTAATAATATTTTTTACAAATTCAAACTTCTGTTTAAAATTGGATTTAATTTCAAAGGTTTTTGTATTAAATTTCTTTTTAATCTATTTTGTTGTCTAATTTTGTTTTAGAATAATGTTTTGTTAAATTTCTATTAGAAATTTGTATAATCTTTTAATGACAGATTTTTTGTTTCAAATTTATATTGAAGATATTTTTATAATTTTTCTTTATTGACTGTTATGTGAAATTTCATTTTACAAGATTTTCCCGTCAAGCTTTGAGCTTTAAGAGATTTTATGTCAATTTCTATTAAAATAATATTTAAAGAGTTCAAACTTTGTTTACAAGATTTTTGTCAGAAGTTTTAATTTATAGGATTTTTACATTTTAGCTTTTTAAAGATCTTTATGTGAAATTTATTTTTAATGGATTTTTTTACTAATTCTTTCTGAAAGATTTTATGACAAATTTTAATATCCTTTTTTTTTTTTTAATGATTTTCATGTGGCATTTTGTTTAAAAGTCTTGTACACCAAACTTCAATTTAAGAGATTTTTATGTCATATTTTATTAAGTTTAATTTTATGTCATTTTTCATTCAAATGATTTTTATGTAAATTTTTAATTTAAAAATTGTTGTATAAAATTTTAATTAACAGATTTTTATGTAAAATTAGTAATTAAGAGATAATTATGGTAAATTTTTATTTCAAATATATTTTATGTCAATTGTTAGTCAAAGGATTTTTTTGTATTTATGTTTTATGTATGGCAAATTTTTATTGAAAAAATTTTTATTTCCATATTTGTCGGTGTAATTTCTCAATAAAATAAAATGAGACTTTTCAACCTTTAAAACTTGATATTCAATATTGATTCAAAGAATTATATTTCCAAATTTCATTTAATTGTGAATAATATTCAATTAATATCTTCAAAGAATTCGAAAATATTTCAATAATAATTTAGTAAGAACATTTTTTAAATAATCGATTGGACATATTTTTTAATGTCATTAAAAAGAAGAAAAAAATAGGAACTTGTTTAATATGAGAAAAAAAATTCACTAATATTTACATTAAAATCGCATCTTCATTATTAAAGTAATTAAATTATACAACTAATTGAGTATTAAACGAGGATGATTTGAAAAAGCCGAAATGAAAGAAATTAACGTAAATGCTCCGTGAAACGAATACTTAATTAAAACGCTTTAAAAAGAAATTGATGATAATTGGTGTTAATGCAAGTGATAAGAGACATTATTGCTAAGTAAAGCAAATATTTTTAGCACTGACTTCATGAAGATGCTTTGCAGTCAGCGGATAATTTTGATCACTAATACTCAGACTGAATATATAATTATAGCTTATTTGTTTAATTAAAGGACAGCTGCACTCACTCCTTTCGATTTCATTCTCTGTAAAATCACATTTTTGTAAACTGATATTTCCTGATCTCAAAAAATGCTTTGACCAGAATTGTAAAACTTGTTTTTCTAAGAAAGTGCTGACTCGACTTCAAAATTATAGCTGCTATCAATTTTCGAGTCTAACCGTTTCTACTTTAAACACTTTTAAATTTACTTCAAGCTTTTTTTTATTTAAAAATTTATATTCAAATTTATTGTTTTCAAAGTGTATTTTAGGATTTTTTAAGTTAACAGTATATATTTTTTCAATCTTAGTCATTCTTTTTAATTTCTTCTGTATTTTCTGCAATTTTAATTATTTTTAAATTATTTTGAATTATTTTTAATTTTTTGGATATTTTTCATTAATTTTGTAATTATGTCCAATATTTTTTCTATTATTTTTAGGCAACTTATTTAAATTAACAGTGATTTTTAACAGTTTTTAGTAATATTTTTTTTTAAATATTGTTCTAATTTAACAATTTTCTGCTTCGTATTTTTCTCTTTTTGAATTTTTAGCTATTCTTTTCAGAAAATAGTTATTACCCAAAAGAATTAATTATTCTTATTAAATTAAATTCTTTTTAATTAAACTTAAAATTATAAGTTATTCTTTTCTTGAAAATCTCAAAAATCTTGAATTTTAAAACAAATCCTTAAATTAAAATTGACATAGCAGATTATGACTTATTCAATTTTTTTCATCTTTTTAAAATTTCGTCATTTCTTTTTAATTTGTAAAAATTTTAATTTATTTAAACTTCAATCGATTCGAATTTTCATAATTTATTTAATAATTATTTGGATTTAATTAATCTAAGCTTAGCATTTTAAAGATGAATTGTTTTAATTTGTCTTCAATTTTCAATTTTCCAAATTTTAAATTACTTTTAGATAATTTTAATTATAATCTTAAGTTTTTCGTCTATTTTCTAAAATATTAAATCTATTTTTTTATTTATCAATTATTGTTTTTTATTTTCAATTTCTTTTTTCGTTTATCGATTATTTCCATAAATTTCTGAATTATTTTCTTCTTTTATCAGTTAATTTATTTAAATTTTAGTTATTTTTTACAAACTTAAACTATATTTTTCCATATTTTGAATATTTTTATTTATTTTATTTTTAGTTATTTTCACTATTATTTATCATTTTCAATATTTAAATTTATTTTTAAAAATCTTTTTACAATTTTGTACGATGTTCTGTTAAACTCTAAAGTTCTTAGATTATTATATCTTTTATAAAGAGTAAGGTAATTTGAAAGATGTAACAACAATTTCGTTGAAATGAATGTTCAGAGCTTTATGAATGAATTGTAGAATTTGAAATAAAAATTAAATCATTAAAAAGTTATTATTATTGTTGTTGTTGTTTAGAAAAGTATAAAAAAATTGTTTAATTAATGTTTGATAATAAGAGATAATATTTTGTTTTAGATCTTTTACGACCTGGTGCGGCAAATCAACAAAAAGTCACCGGAAAAAAAGATAAAGCAAAAAAAGAAATCGGTGTGCCTACTGTTGTAAAGTAGTGATGGCCTAGGCCATGTTCTCTCGCGAAATAATCCGAAGGAGATACCAGTGGTTGGTGAGGATAAAAAAGCAAACACAAGAGGATACTAGTGAAAAAAAAAATGAAGGGGCTGATAACGAATTAAATGAATAACAATGATAAGAAAAGCGCATGTGAAGGCTGTAAAGCGAGATAGACGACTATAAGAGAATAAAAGAACGAGAGGGTTGAATTATTGTATATACGTTAGTCGCGGGGTGGTTCGTCTCTGCACGCGCATTAAATTGCGCACAAAGTAGAACAGGCCCCGAGACGCCGATTATCACTGTAGGAGTTTTGCATTAAAGAAAAAAAAAAGATGATTAATTAATATTATATATATTTAGGAGAAAAGGAGAAAATAAAATGTTTGGATGTGCGCGTGCGCTGGCCACCAGCCCCCAATGAATTACTTCGCCGCGCACCTCTCTTATATAATATAATAATTATACATAGACGATACATACATGATGATGATGATGATTATTATTATGATTATTATTATTATTATTATCGACGCATCAAAATATTCATAAGTTATCAACCGTTTGTTTCTCAAACATATGTTTTTTCTATATCTCTCCATATTAAAGCAAAATAATAAAAATTGAGTAAATGTTATAACGCGGTTGATCTCTCTCTCTTTCTCTCTCTTCCCTTGAAAAAAAAAAGTATAGAAGTTAACAAAAAAAAAAAAAAATAATCAAGATCTCCCAAAATCACGTTTCGTCGATGTTTCTAGATCTGAATTTTACAAAACTTATTATTATAGTGGCATATTCAGGAAAGTACTTTTCATGATGTATGTTTTTTAAATACCATATATTATACGTTTTTTGAAATATAATAAATGTTTTTAGGCAAATTTCTTTCTACGAATTTTAATTTGTACTGCGTGACGACAAGCTGACACTAATCCTGTAGACGATTCTTCTCTGTCGATACTCGACGTGAGTTTTTTATTGTGTGCAAGAGAAAATTGATCTTTTCACTTGTTTAATACGCGCGAGCACCACACTCTTTCTAATAAAATGCATCATTTCACTGCAAATCGTGAATCATTGCATACTTCAGTGTTTTTGTTTATTCACCTCAAAAATCGTTGCTCACTTACAATCAATCACACGCTCTTCTTCGTATTTTACTTTTCTGCAAACTTAAACAAGTAACAAGAATAATTGCAATGTACAAATAGTAATCAATTATTAAGTCTAGAACTTATTATTACAATTATAATTGTAATTAAACAAGAATAATAATTATTTTTAAAGATGAAATCATTTTCTATGAAATAATTTCGACAATATTTAAAATATAATAATTCAAGGTAATAATTAAATTTTGTTAATAGTAATGAAACATGAACAAGCTTTTATTACAAATTTTTATAGCCTTTTTTTACAAATTCTAAAAGTCAGTTAAGCTTTTCTTATACACATTTTATACTTGATTAAGTTCGCATTTTTGTAAAATTTTCATAGAAAATTGTTTCGAAGTACTATAGTCATCCATTGTAAAAGACTCATTCATATTCTTGTATATATTTTCACACATTTTACTACCTATTTACATTGTCTAAGTATTTAACATTAACTTTCGCTTATTTATAAGCGTATTTTCTCTTTTTACATTCTCTTCAGAAAGACTAGACTCAATATTCACAAGATTCCGATGACTTTTTTCTAATTGAAGAGAACTTTTTCAAAGTCGAAAGTCCTTTAAAAACAAAAAGAAGTTCGTAAAAGGAACTTGGTCAAAGAACTTCATCAAGGGCACTTTGTGAGACAGAAGAAATTCTTTGAAGTCGAAGAAAATTCATCAAAGTTAAAAGAACATCTTCAAAATCAAAAGAACTTCTTTCAAGTCGAAGAGACATTATTAGAACTGGAAGAATTTCGCTAAAATCGAAGAAACTTTGTCAGAACTTAGAGAATATTATCGAAGTTTGATAAATTTCGACAAAAAATTGAAGATCTTCATGAAAATCAGAGATAATTTTGAAAAACGATGAAAATTTGTTATAAGCAAAGGCACATTGTAGAACAAATTTCGTTAAAATTGAAAGAACTTTGTTAACATTGAAAAACAATTCTTGAAATTCGAAAAAAAAGATTAAACAAAGTCGCAATGATATTTTAAAAGTGAAGAAATTGCTTGAGAATTAAAATAACTTTATAAAAATCGAAGATGCTTGAAAAGAATATAAAAAACTTGGTCAAAATTTGAAGAATATTGTCAAAATTGAAGAAACTTTATCAAAGTCGAAGAAAGTTCATAAAAAATTTAAAAATTACGTGAATGTTGAAATAATGTTGTCAAAGTCGAAGGAATTTTAATAAAATCGACAGACCTTCATCAAACTTAAGGATGTTCAACCCATTGACATAACCTCAAACTAGAAAATGGTTTTTCACATAAAAGAAAAATTTTATTAACATTGATTTCATCCAATTTTAAAAGACATAGTTTTACATTAAAAAATATATCAGTTGATCAAAAATGTGTTACTAAATAAGAATTATTTAACATTTTGTGTTTTTTCTTTAAAAATTGTGAACAATTGTAATTTTTATCCAATTTTTTACAATTAATGGCTTCTTTTAATCTTTGAAACATTTTTTACAAGTCTGTTTGTTGCATTTTGTTAAAAAACTATTAAATAAATAAAATTGTATTATTACATATTTTTTAAACAAAAATGTTTTAACAAAATCCAACAAACAGATTTGTAAAAAATGTTTCAAAGATTAAAATGAACTATTATTTGTCAAAATTGGATGAAAATTAGAATTATTCACAAACTTTAAAAAAAAACACAAAACGTTTATTATTTGATACTAAATTTGGTCTCAACGTAATTTTTTTTTAAAATCTATAACTCGGTCTTTAAAAATTTGGTAAAATAAATTTTAATATTTTTATTTTAGGTCGAAAATAATTTTCTAGTTTGAAAAAACTTAAAAAAAGTCGTTCCTTAAAAAAGGAAAAAGAAAAAAAGTTTCCTTAAAAAAAAAAATTAAAAAGTTAAAGAATGCAAAAATTAATATCATTTTGTGAAAGTCAAAGAAACTGATAAAATCAGAAGAACATCATAATTAACAAGATATTGTTAGAATCAAAGAAACTATTTTAGCTAATTGAAAGAACCTCGACAAAGTTGAAAAAATTTTCATAATTAAAAAACTTTGTCAATATAAGAACTTTGTCAATGTCGAAAGGTCTTTTTTAAAATTGAAGAAACTTCGTACGAATCAAAGGAACTTATGTATAATAGGAAGTATTTCTTCAATGTGAAGAAAAACTTCGTTACGACTTAAAAACTTAAAAATCGAAAGAAATTCTTGGTTAAGATTGAAACAATTTATAAAAATCGACAGTACCAAATTCTAAATAAGTTTGTTAAAGACCAAGGAAATTCTTCAAAATTGAAATAATGTTGTTATGGCCTAAAACATCTTTGTAAAAATCAAAAATAACTTCGTAAAAGCCGACAAAATTTCTTCGGACTCGAAATAGATTCATCAAAGTCACATGAAACTTTGATTAATTCAAAAATGTTCTTAAAATTCAAAGAAACTTTGTTCAAAGTCGAAAAGATTTCTTCAGAGTCAAGGAAACTTGGTCAGAAATTGAAAGAGCTTCTTCAATGTCAAGCGGAATTTGCTCAAACTCGGAGAGAAAATAATTAACAAATTTTTTCTAAACCATTCAATTGAAACATACTTTAGTAAATATTAACTATTTTCTCTCCGTAAAGTCAAAAGTTAACAAGTAAAAGAACTTGTTCGAAGTCAAACGGAACTTCTTTACAGTTCAAGGCAACATCATCAAACCCCAATTCTGGAATTGACATTCTCCAGTTGAATTTGGGTATTCGAGAAAGTACAATTTAAGACAAATATTCAAAAACTCAAGTATGTTAAAAGTATCTCCAGATAATAAAAACAGTAAATCCACTGATCGAGAAAATTGAAGATCTGTGACTTGTTGATCCACTGGTCATGTTACAACAATTATTAGTAGCTTCTTCTAGGACTATTGGATAGTACTCGTTCCAAAATGCGAGTGCTTTATAATCAATCATCCTCCCGTCGCTCATCTCCGATTTAATGTCCTTAATGATTAAAATTCCAGGATTTCTCTCGCTGTAAGGATCCCACTTAATGGTCGGTAAAGAAGGATTGCTACTTCTCACAAAATTTCCCAGCATCGACATCATGCCCTCGGACATTTTTTTGTCTGCCGGATTCCACTGAATGTTGGTGTTAATTGAATAAGGAAGACCCCAGACGAACGGCAGTTCGAACATGTGAGGTACTCCAGCCCATTTTGGAACGTCTCGAGAAACAACTTCAGTTTTTGGTCTGTAATCGAACCTGTAAACATAAGACTCATCTTGCTTTGCTACTTTGCCTGCCAAGAATGTCAATCCAGCGGCATAACTCTTCTCAGTTTGAAGATCTAGGTACCTGTCACGCAGAATTGTTTGGTCCTTGGTCGGAGGATGTGGTTTGTAGTAAAAAAGAACTGCTTCCGAAACCATCTGAGGCTTAATCTCACAAGTACTATTCTCGTCTGGCATTTTTATAACAGCCATTGTCTCGTCCACGATCATGGACTCGAATTTCTTCAAGGAGAGTCTACCGTCCACATTCTCGCTACCGATTGCCTCAATATAGGCCAAGGCCTGCTCGTTGTTCGTAAATCCAGCGATTAGAGGAACTGCAGTAAAGCTGCCACTCATCAACATATCCTTGGGATGTGCTGGAAGAAAAGGCTCGGAGAAATTATTCGTTTCGTAATCGACAATTGGACCCCAGGTTTCAATTTCCGAAGTGTGATTGAGTAGATGCTTGGCTGGCTGATTCCGCAGGCAGATCATGAGATCGGTCGTTGGGTAACGATTGCAACCAAATCTGTTGGCTATTATGTCAACTACTGATTCTTCTGCCTCGAGGCTACCCACTGATCCAATGGCATCGCCACTAATGGCAATGGCTTTCATAAATTTGCCACGACTCAGAGGACTCAGAAGATGAAGACCAACACTAATTGCTCCAGAACTGTGGCCGAAAATTACCACATTTGACGAAGACCCATCGAAGAGCTCTATGTTCTTTTTTACCCAATCAAGAGCCGCTATCTGATCCAGCATTCCGTAATTTCCTGGCGCTTCTCCATCGGTTGTTGTGAAGAAGCCAAAGATGTTTAGACGATAGGCCACTGTCACCACCACGACCTGTGGAATTTGACAATTAGTTATTATAATATTCTAAAATGTAATTATCATTAGACAAGCAAACCAATGTTACTTTTTTTTCTTTCATGAATTTTGGGCTATTTTTATTTTTTAACTTTAACAGAGTAAAAATTAAGTTGTATTTGACCATAAAATAGGATAAGGAGAAGCTTGTAGTTTGTGGAAAAATTTGGTACTAATTTAGGAGAAGGAGGAGTGATTATATTAATATTGGGAACCTCAAAGCTATGATACGCCATCTGGTGTTAATACTCTTGTGGTAGCCATCTTTCTTCAACTTTTGATCAAAGAAAGAGAAAAGAAATCAAGATGGCTACTGCAAGGGGGTCATTTTAACTAGATTTTGAACCCCAATAAGTTTTTTTGTGTGGCGAAAGAAATTTATTTTGTAGTACACTAATATTGGCATCTGACTACGTTTTTAATGGGGATCCTGAATGCCAAACTCATCCGCAGGCGACAGCATCTTCGCAAGATCTTTAAAGCGCAAAATTTAAAAATAATTTATGTGTAAAGTGTGAAATCAAGAAAAATATAGATTAAAATAATTATATTAATACATAACAAATGATGAAATCCTATACAATTTTCAAAATAATCAATCTTTGCAAGTATAATTATACGTTTGTCAACTCTGACATTTTTAGGTTATGTTGTGAAGAATTTTAATAATTTTAAAAAAAGATTTCAAAATTGTGGTGTATGATTTGCGATTATATTAATAAGCTTAAACTTGATTAATTTCATCATTACACTGCAAAAACAAATGCAAACAAATGTCTCAAATATGGGGACACAAGACACATATTGTGTCTCACTCTGAGACATATGCGTGTCAAAGTGTCTCATTTTGAGACATATTGTCCCAGCAATTTTTACAGTGTAGACACACAAAAACACCATTATTTTTTATAAAATAAAAAGTATATAATTTTTTATTTAAATATAATGCGCCAAAAGAAACCAGCTATTGTGCTGCCCTTTGTGGATGTCCATTTAATACAGAATAAAACTTACTTAAAAAAATGCAGAAAATTCCGGTGAACAACATGTAAAAATCGAGAAGGGCACCGATTTCCTAAAGTATTATTAATTAATTAAAAAAACTAGGTATTAATTAATCGGAAGTTAGCACCCGAAAACACTAATTTTTCCACCGTGCCACATCGAATCACATTTTAAAATACGTATTTGCAGACCATTAAATTATCTTTCAGATTGAGGCGACAATCAGTATAAAAAAACCAATGGTTTTATCACAATTAATTTGTAAAAGAACAAGAACAAGAATTTTTCAAGACTACCTGCCATAAACTTGAGACACGCCCCTTTTCGGCGTGCGCCGCCTCCTGAAATTGGCGCATGCGCAAATGATTCAAATAGGCCGGCGGCTACGACGCGACGGTATGACTTTCATCATTTTTGTTTCAAACATTTTAAGAATTTTAAAATAAAGGTGACAATGTCTGAAATTTAATAAAAATAAAGGAAATAAAATTCTCAAAAATAATATAATGAAATTCATACTGTTTATTTGAATCATTTGCGCATGCGTTAATTTCAGGAATTGACGCACGCCGAAAAGGGTCGCGCACAGTGGGAACTTTTGATAATTTTTGTGACAAAACCTGGTATATGTCGAAGGAATTGACCAAAATGGATGATCTTTAAACCAAAATAAAGGCAAATAAATGTAGAATAGAGAAAAACACTTGAGAAAGATTTAAAAAAAATTTTTGATGTAAAAATTCTGTTTTGAAGCTAGTAATTAATAGAAAATCGTTAAAAATGATATTGTGCACACTGCAAAAATGTATAAAATATTAAAGAACCCATTATTTATAATGTTTCTAAGTATTAGAATGTAAGTTTGGTATTAAAACTTTGAAATTGAAAATGGCCATTCCAAAATGGCGACTTAAAACGATAAGGTTTAAGAATTTATCCGAAACTTGGGATTTGTAATATTTTTCTCATTCTGACTTTAAATATGATATTAAATTTTCGAAATTCAACATGGCGGACCTGATATAGAAAATTCAATCTGCAAAAATGTTATTGGCAAAGAAAATTACCACCGCGGAAAGTGAGGCGCCACCTGTTAAAAATAAATATGGCCACTGACAGAGAGTTTATTCAAAGACAGTCTATTGTATATTCACAAAATAAATAATTCTCACTATTATAAAATTATAAACAAACACTTTAAAATTTTGTTTTTAAAATAAATATCGAATTTTTATGTACTAAATACTTCAATTTTCTCTCTGTCGGCGGCCATATTGGATAGTTCCTAAAGTAACCGATAAGGGCGTTTTGTAAATTTAAACTACCAATATATTTTTTAAAACAAATAAACACATTTTGTCAACACATTTTAAAATGTGATTAGATGTGGCACATTGGAAAAACTAGTGTTTTCGGACCCTAACCTCTAATTAATTAATAGTTTTTTATTAATTAATAATACTAGAAAATTGGTGCCCTCCTTTATTTTGACATGTTGTTGAACGGATTCTTCTGGATTTTTTTAAGTAAGTTTCATTCTGTATTTAATTAAAAATGTAGTCAGATGCCAATATCCGTATACTTTTGAGAGAGGTAACGATGACTCTAAAACGACCATAGAATGACAAAATACAAAGATAAATAGCGTCGCTTTAGAAACGAATGTATGTCTCTGATTGGCTAGAAAATTTCCGGAAATATTACGAGCCAATCAGAGTTGTGCATTTATTTCTCACGCGACGCTAAGTATCTTTGTATCTTGTCATTCTATGGTAGTTCTAATGTCACTTTTGTCAACCTAAATTTTGTTGTCATTACTAAGAAGGAAAGGAATTAAAAGAAAAAGGAGAATAATGCTATTATATATATTAATTTTTATCTTGTTTGTATAACTCAGAATACTTTTTGTTGGAATGATAAGTGAGAGTAACTGCTTGAGAAAGAGGAAACGCTAGGTTAGGTACTCCGGGAAAAACTTACGGACAAATTTCTTTGTGAATCAGACACTTTAAAAAATATGGATGGACGGTTTACGTTCCAAATTCTCAAAATAGATTCAGTATATTTGACGCGATATGAAGAAAGAGGCCTAAGAAGAAACAAATTTTAGGTTATGTTCAGTGGTAGTTTTATCTTGATTAAAAGTTCCTTTTTAATGTTGCATAATCGCAAAATCAGTTCCTATTGAATATTTTGGATGGAATGAAGACTTAAACAATAGGAATTCACTAATTAAAAACGAACTTCTATTAAAAATGCCAAATTCCGATTGAGAACGTCAATCCGCATTCTTAAAATCTTAGATTCAAAAATAAATTTATCAGAAAGTTTTTTCAAGGTATAATTTATATTACATTTTCGAGTCATTTTTTCTGTCATTTTTTTCCATAAAATTTCCTGCGTCACAGAGTGGTCTGAAAGCCGAATCTAGCTGGCCAAAATTGAGAAATGTTTATTAAGACGTTAACTTTTGATAAACATAAAAGTCATAAAAAGCATAGGCTTATATGAAGTAGCACAACAAGTAGGAAATTTTTTTGTAAAATAACGAAATAGCGTTTGTTTACGTTTTTGGAGTCGCTCTACAAGATTCTGGGCTCAGATTTCATTTTTATCTATATGCAAAACCAATATGGCGGCTTTTTTGCAAAAAAGTACCGTAAAATCGACAACTTGTTTTTTAATCAATGTTTCTTGTCAAAAACTTTTTTTTAATGTGTATTAAAATGGTACAAACTGTAAAAAGATTAAAAATATGCATTAGTTAATGCATAAAATTCAAGATGGCGGAATCAAAATTTTGGCCACAGGTTGCAAATCTATTAATAATTTTTCAAAATTCAAAATGGCAAATCTAATATGGCTGACGAAAATACAAAATTTATTAAACTTAGTACTTTGGGGTTTTTGGGTGGTCACTGATTCCGAATCCGTTCATAATTTTTGAGAATTTAAAGTGGCGGAACAACACGAAGGAAGAAATTCAAAAAAATCCCAATTAATCAATTTTAAAACGATTTAAGCTTCTTTTAAATTTCATGTCTTCACATTGGATCCGCCATTTTATTATTTTTAAAAATATCAATTTCAAAAACAGGTGACCTCAAAAACCTACGAAGAATACTTTTTAGGAAGATTTCGGGACTTTTTTGCATTTTTTTCCACCATATTGGATCCGCCATTTAAAACTTTTGAAAATTATGAATATATTCGTAATCTGCGACCCCAAAAACCTCTATATACCAAGTTTCATAAATTTTGCATTTTCCTCCGCCATATTGAATCCGCCATTTTGAATTTTTGAAATCTGACTTCAAATTCGTAATCAGCGACCACAAAGATTGCTAGAAACAAAGAGGTTTAAAATTGCATTTAAGCGTTTTGAGTAAGTAATTTTGTCCAGCTAGAATCGGGTTTCAGACCACTGTGTGGCTGCAAAAAGACACTAAGAAGACACGTATGTTATTTTTACACATAATAAGAATAAATATCAATAAAACAAATTTTGTTAACTTTTGAGGGAGTAGTTTAAATTAAAAGATTGTTTCTCGTTCTTCATTGATTAAAAAGATCAGTAACTAGACTGCGGTGATTTCTATGGTATTTATTTTTATTTCTGATGCTAATTGAATTTGCTTAGAAAAAGATTAACATAAATGAGGCATGTAATACCTCTTACGAACTTCTTATGCAATCTGTTGTAAATGCGTTCACTGACTTCCTTTCTTTCTTTTTCTAATAGTCAGTGCCCTACTTCAACGTTAATTATTGTTAGTTATTCTTTCATCTTAATGCCTCATAATCATATTCAGGCATCTGCATTTTAACATAAAAATGCAAATCATATTTAAGGCTAGAAATTTTTTCTCAAAGCCGGGAAGGTATTTAAATTTGAGATGCGTAAAAAAAAAACTCTTTAAAAACAAAGTTTTGTTTTCAAATTGTCAGAATTGAAGTAGAGCAACCTCATTTAAGAAGAGGAAAAGTCATGTCTAAATGAAATAAAAAAGATGCTTTTAAGGTAAAAGACTAAAAATAAATTTCAATCACAAGAAAAGTCGATAGGTTTGATTAACGGGTAACGATTTCGTGTGTCATGAAAACTTGGCGAGATGTTTTTTGCAAGGTCAGACAGTGACCTTGAATCGTTGAAGAAGCATTGACATGCCCTTTGTAATTTTTTATACTTAAGAACGTGTAATTGGCTTTCGACAAGAGTTCATTGGAAACGTTAGACTATATTAAAGCATTAAGTGCTGATGTGAACTTGACCTTTTGTTTGGTGACGAAGACTGAAGCGTCCCAGATCGCCGGAGTTCCAGTATTAAAATCTCCACTGTGGAACCAGACGATCACTGGCCATCCATCTGGTGGTCGTGCTCCTGCATTTAATCAAAAATTATTATTATTATTAATATTATTATTTATCATATCAGAATGAAATATCGATCATTTTTAATGTGCATTAAAACCAACACTTGTTCGAAACGTGACATGAAACGATAAGGTGCAGGCCACTTAAAATCGCCACTTTTGTCCTTATTATTCAGTATGTATAGCAAAGCTTTAAGAAATTAGAAAACTCAGTGAAGAAAACCTTCGCTTTAATAAACTATGACTCAGCCGGAATTCAAACTGAATAATTATCCTCCTGAAGGATACTTAAATCAAATTGATTGATTAGTTTTCTTGTATATTTAGGTATTATAGTTTTAAAATTCATGAGAATTTTCTTGAAGCTTGCCGAGGAAAAGTACCGGATAAAAGAAAAGAATTGGTAAATGCTTTCTTTGAGAGTTTAATAATGGATTTACAGGATGGGGTAGTCTTGGAAAATTTTCGAATTGTATTTGACTCAAAAATTTTTTTGAAAACAATTTAATTTCCCTCAGTTATAAACAATTAAAGTTTTGACAGTCTTTTTTGAAATTGAAGTTTGAGCCCAAGTAACGCACCCCTATCTCTAGAACCACGTAACTCCTTCCTACCTCGAAATCCACGTAACTTTCTTCTAAATATAGAACCTTGTAACTCCATTCTACCTCTAGAACCACGTAACTCCCTCCTACCTCAAAAACCACGTAACTTTCTTCTACCTCTAGAACCTCGTAACTCCATTTTACATCAAGAACCACGTAACTTTCCTCTACCTCTAAAACCTCGTAAATCCCTTCTACCTCCAGAACCACGTAACTCCCTCCTACCTCAAAAACCACGTAACTTTCATCTAGCTCTAGAACATCGTAACTCCCTTATACATCAAGAACCATTCTCTGTCGGTTCCTCGAGCTCATTTTTTGATTATTTAATTATTTATAATAATTTTTTCATAATAATCTTTGGAAAAATCAGAATTTTGGAGAAAATCTATTTTCTACCCTTGAAAAAGTAAAATATTGCATAGGAAGTCATATTAAAAATGTTTTGGAGTATTTCTATAATATATGGGCTGTTCTATTTCAAACCGTTCCACTTGCAAAATACTATCGCGTGAAAAGAATTTTTTAAATCGATTTAATTTGATTCAAACTAAATTAAAAATCAAATGTAATAGGCGAATTTGAAAGAGAATCCATCAAGCTTTAAAATGATACTAAACTTTTTTTAAAAAAAATTTCAATTTCATGTGAAATTTTAGGTTTAAAAATTTCAAACATTACACGGAAAAAAATGAATTGTTTGCAGTGGGTAAATAATATTTGCTGTTGAATCTAACAAAATAAGTAACCACAGCAAATTATTTGCTGTGACAATGAACAAAGTTTGCTGTGATAAGCAATATTAGAAAAAAAATTTAAATTTACTCTCACAGCAAATTTGTTCGCTGTCCCTATATTTGCAAACTTATTTTGACGTGGCAGTAAATACTTTACTGCCACAGTAAACTTCTTCTATGCGTGTAATATCTCAAAAAACCCCCTTTTGGAATTCGATATAACACACTAAAATAATTTTTAAATTTTCTATTTTTTACTATGTAAAGACCATAATGGACGTTTCACGGGATTTAGAAAAAAAATTCATTAAAAAACCAATTTATTTAATCTGACATTAATTTGAAGTCGCGTAGTATAACCGCATTCTCATGGTAGAATTCCTTTGTTTTTCTTTTTCTATTAATATTGCAATATGTCAAATGAAATAAAATGATTTTTTATTAAAATTTATTTCTACAAACTCCATGAAAAGTCCATTATGGTCCATTATGAAATTGAAATTTTTTTAAAAAATGTTTAGTATCATTTTAAAGCTTGAGAAATTCTCTTTCAAATTCGCCTATTACATTTTATTTTTAATTTAGTTTTAATCAAATTAAACCGATTTAAAAAATCCTTTTCACGAACGGTTTGAAATAGAATAGCCCATATATAAGATTTCCATATTAACAGTTTTGTTAATTAAATAATAATTTAATTAACTAAATTATAGAAGTAACACCTGAGCAGTAAAAATTCAATTTATTGTATGTTCCTAAAAAATTTTCATAACTATTTTAATGAATATTTAAAATTTGTGTTCCTTACCTAATTTTAGACATTCAAAAATAGTTTAAACAATTTGTCATTATTAACTATAAATTTTTTTATAAATTATCATACGGTGTTCTGGTTTCTTCTAAATTGTACAACATTTTGTGTCTAAAATAACTAAGTGTGAAGATCAAGGATAATTGAAAATGGTTAACAATTGATTACCTAAACAATCTATTATTGTTAATTTTTAATTTAAAACAAAAATCATAAAAAGTTCTTGATTTTTCTAAATTTTGCAACATTTTGTGCCAGCAATAACTAAGTATGAAGTTGAAGGATAATATTAAATGTTTAACAATTGTTTAAATAATTAATAATTCTCAATTTTAAATTTTCTGAAAAATAATCGTACAGAGTTCTAGTTTTTTTTCTAAATTTTACAACATACGATGTCTGCAATAATTAGATCTAATAAGTATATCTAATTATTGTAAACATAGAATGTTAGTTATAAAATTTGGAAAAACTTGAACTTTGCATGATAATTTTTAAGAATATTTTAAATGATCAATAATAGAATATTTAAACAATTGTTAAACTTTTAAGATTATCTTTCATTTTTATTCTTATTACTTCTGATTATGTTGGACATAAAAAGTTGCAAAATTCAGAAAAAACTAGAACTCTGTATGGTGATTTTTCAGAAAATTTAAATTAACAATAACATATTATTTAAACAACTGTTGAACCTTTAAGGTTATCCTTTATCTTAACACTTAGTTATTATAGTCACAAAATGTTGCCCAATTTAGAAGAAAACTAGAACTCTGCAGCATTACTTTTAAGAACATTTTTAATTAACAATAATGGATTGTTTAAACAATTTTTTAATATCTAAAATTATGTAATAGAATACAATTTTTTAAGTATTTATTAAAATTTTGGTAAAAATCTTTAAGGAATATAGAATAAATTCGATTTTTACTTCGATAATTTAATTTTTTCATGGACTCTAAAGCCAATATAACTTTTAATAAATTAATTAAATTATTATTTAATTAACAGAACTGTTCTTATGCAAATTTTTACATATTAGAAATACCCCATAATATTTTTAATATGACTTCCGAAATCTTTGACTTTTCAAAGGACATAGAAAATAGATTTTCTGCAAAATTCTGATTTTTCCAAAGATTATTATGAAAAAATTAATATAAATAATTACATAATAAAAAAAATCAGCTCGATTTTGATTACTTAAATTGCAACTATATAATATTTACTTTATACTCAAACCAAATTTCATTAAAATCCAATATTTTTATCCTAAGATATTAATTTTTCAATTAGGGACTGTCAAAATTTTAATTGTTTATAGAAATTAAATTTTTTGGAAAAACTCTTTGAACCATTCAAGAAACTCATATAATGACATTTACATTTTTCTCATTGTCAATTAAAGTAGATAAATTTGAGTTTTTGCTGTTACACTTCAGGAATTTTGACTCATCTCTACGAATTTTATATATATATGCAAATATTGTTAATTTGTCAAAATTTAAAAATACACTTTGTGAACTATAAATTATTCATAAGAAGGTTTTTTTAGTTGAGGATAATTGAAAAGTATAATAATGAAATAGAGAAGAAAGTGTAAAAAAACAAAATTTTGGAAAACCGTAGAAGTTCCCTATTTTTTAACTGGCCAAAATAACAAATTGCCACGGGCTATTAAAATTTTTCTGTTCTTTTTGCATAATTATCATTTCTTGCTCTCTAAAACTGAATTTTTAAAAATAAATATAATAGATGAATAATTCAATAGTGAAACCGTGAACGAGTTTTCTCTATTTTTATTAGTAAAAAGTAACTAATTATTAGTAGAAATAATTTGTAAATATTACTAATGCAACAGTTAAGGCTGATGAAGGATGAAATGTCAACACGTTTCTCACTCTTAAAAGACAAAATAAATAAAAAAATTAAAATTGATTAAATAGAAATAATAGAGTGGCACAAGTGGTGGAAGTTCATTTTGTTGCTATAAAAAAGAGTTAAATATTATTCTTAAAGTATTTGTGAAATTTAGGAAAATTACTAAAAAATATTATTACATAGCTTTTTTATAGCAACAAAATTGAAGTTCCACAACTTGTGCCACTCTGTTATTTCTAATAAATCAACATTAACTAATTTATTTTGTCTTTTAAGAGCGTGAAACGTCAATATTGAAATCAGGTGAGAACATTTCTGTTTACAGGTTTAATCAGCTTTAAATTGGACTAATTAATACAGTGAAAAATGAAATTAGTAGAGATGGTAGAGATCTATAAATTTATTTAGTGATTTACCATAACCTTAAAATTACTTTGACTTATTGAATTTGAATTCTTTTATTTAACTCATTTTTTCTCTCTCAGTCAATCTACTGTACAAGATAGTTCAGTTTACAAAAATGGAAACAAAAATTGTTGAATGCATTTCGTTAGGTTAAACTTTCAGAACTTCCAACTTAAGATCGCAGTTATTGGATCGAGTTATGAAACTTTCAGAGTTAGTTGAATCCTTATTTTTTCTTCGAATTTCTAAATTTATACAGTACGTTTAGTTTTTCTTATACTATTTATTCATTTGTATTATTTTTTTTAATCTGGATTTAGACATGTAATGTAGTAATATCTCGATTTGAAAGAAAGTTAAAATCGGGAAAAATGTAGTACACTCAAAAAAATTATTCGAGCTAATTGATTTATATTTTTATCTCAGGTTAGGGGGAAAATGTGTGTTAATAAAACGTTTGGTTTCTAATTTCCATAATTAAAATTCTTTCTAGATTGAAGGGGGATGATAGAAGAAATAAAAGTATGTAGATAAAAGATCTTCTAACTTTTTCCCCTGATTTTAAACTTTTTATTTTTACTGATTAATTCTCGAAAGTCATTTTTCATTTTAATCAATTTGTTATTAAGTTGTTGGATTAACTGCATTTCAATTTTACTAGAAACTTCCAATCTTATCTAATTAAATCTTTTTTTATTATTTATATTAATATTCCGTATCTAGATTTAGGGGAGTGAAGTATACAGTGGGACAATTATTTTTTTCAAAAAACGGTTAAAACCAATTATTACCAAAAATCCAGAAACAAAATAATAATTCCTTAACAATACTATATCGAAGTTTTTACAACATATGAAATTTATTTTAAAAAAATGTTCCACTGCCTGATTTATTCCCCTAGATACAGAATCTTTATCATTAAATACCAAATTTATCAAAGTATAAAAAGAATTTATTTTTACTTCTTTCCTCAATTACCTTTTTATCAAAAATTTGATTTATCATTTCTTTTATCTCGAGTTTTAAAGTGGTATAAAAGGTATTATTAATGCGACAAAAAATGAATATAATCAACTCATGTAAGGAACTGCTGGATTTAATTTTTTTGGAATTGTGGCCTTAATTTAATGAGAATTAACCTTGACCTCGGTGAGATTGGAATAATGATCAGATTGACTTGATATTTGAAATTAGCATTATTTATCTCATTCTCTATTTCTAGTTGTAAAGGAATGGTCAGATCCTTTGTCTTGGAAGTTTAGGATGGACGTTTTACACGTACTTGAAGTATTGGCTCTCGAGTTTAACAAAAGTAATGAAGAATGGAAAAAGGGAGGACTTTCGTGACTGGTGTCCCGTATCTCGACATCTATCCTGAGCCTAAAAGATCGCGTGCCACCGCGTGCACCAGTTACTGTTTCTGTTACTACTTTATATATCGACCTGGTAACATAGGGGTTCAATGCGTGATTAACCCCCTCATTCCTGCTCATTGCAAATTTTCTTCCCAACCCATGAAGGTCATAAAAACCCAGACCTAGGGTCACTTTCAATTGTTCTGCGGTTTTATCCTCTTCCAAATTGTTTAAACCACTTTCAGTCAATTTTTGTCGATTTTGAACTCTAGCATACCTTGTTTTATGGTTTTTTTATTGTCTTCTTTATTCCTTCCCGGTAATTTATTATTTAAAAAAGAAAAAAGATGAATTTACTTTTTTATGATCATGTCTTTTTTTATTTGTTAGTATACCTATTGAACGTTTTTTTTTTTGTATAATGTTGCAATAATGGATAAGAAAAAGTGAAGATTGGTAGCTGTTGGATGTTGTTTTTAACCTATTTTCTTCATGATGAGCATTTTTTTTATTGTCTTCTTTATTCCTTCCCGGTAATTTATTATTTAAAAAAGAAAAAAGATGAATTTACTTTTTTATGATCATGTCTTTTTTTATTTGTTAGTATACCTATTGAACGTTTTTTTTTTGTATAATGTTGAAATAATGGATAAGAAAAAGTGAAGATTGGTAGCTGTTGGATGTTGTTTTTAACCTATTTTCTTCATGATGAGCATTTTCTGGTACTCTGCAATTTATGACAATTGATGGCAAATTTATCGGAATGTGTCGAGACCAATCTTCACGGTACATTTTAATCAACTTTCTCTTCAAATCACAGCCTTTGAGAAACGAATTTATTTTTACCTTTCCCCAATAAATTTTCCTGTCTCTTTTTTTCTTGATTAAACTGACGGGATAGTCAACAATTTTACAGTGCGATTGTAGATATATCTTGAATTCTACTTTTTCTTTATTTTATTTATTTATTATTATTTTTTTATAGATGATCTTAGATAATTCCAAAAACTATTGCATTTTTTCTGTATTTTTTTCTGATTTTAATCATTTTATTAAAATTAGTTTAAACTTTTCTCTTATTGTGCCATTTTAATAATAATTTATCGAATTTTCTTCTGGCCTTTTGGAATCCGTCTTTCCGTCCTTTCTTAACAGACAGTTGTAAACATAATCATCTTCTCACTTATTTTTAACAGTTGTAATTAGTTCCGATGAGTATAAATAAATTCTTAATAGTTTGAAGCAATAGTTTAAAATAGTTTGTTTCTAAATAGTTGAAATAGTTCTAACCATTTTCTAATTAATTAAAAATAGTTTTAAATCAGTTTTAAATGGTTTTTTAAGATTTTCAAATAGTTCTAATCAGTTTTTAATTAATTCTGAACAGTTTGCAACAATTTATAAACAGTTCAAGTAGTTGTAAACATTTTTGAATTAATTATGAGTTGTTTTAAACAAATTCTCAAAAATTTCAAATATTTCTGAACAGTTATGAACTAGTTCTGAACAGTTATGAACTAGTTCTGAAGAGTTCGAAACAAGTTATGAACAGTTCTAAATAGTTTATAATAGTTTTAAACTGTTTTTAACCGATTTTGAAACTGTTTTAAACTTATTGTAGAGAGTTTAAAATTAGTTTTCAACTCTCTAAATCGGAATTAGTTAAAAATAACTAATTTGAAAGTAATTACTCAGTCACTAATTCAAATAGTTATATTTCTACTAATTATTTAGTAAAAAGTAACCAATTATTTATTAGTAAAATACATGTTTAATTTATGTAAAAATAACTAATATTTAAGTAAAATTCTGTTAACTAATTCAATTAGTCAAATTTTAACTATCTTTTAGTTAATTTTTGCTGATACTTAGTCATATTTTACTAATAATTATTTATTTTTAACTAATTCAGATTTACAGAGAACAAATTTTAGTAAGATTATAAAAGTTTTGAATTAATTATAAAAAGATTTTAAACATTTTTTAACAGTTTGAAACTAATTCTAAATAATTTAAAACTATTTTAAATCAGTATACCAGGGCTATTATGGATTTAAATCACTTTAATTTAAAATATTGGAGAATTTACATTAAAATCATGATTTAAATAAAAAAAAATTTAATTAATTTAATTTTAATTTAAAAAAATTAGTAAAATTTATCTAGACGTCTAATACTGCATGTATAACGTCGCAAACAATTTTTTAAAAAAACAGAAATTTGTGGACAAATTTTAAATATTTCAATTTTAATATTTTATTCTTTATAAAATTTAAAAAATTGTATTAAATTTTTATATCCTTAAGTCATAATTTAAAAAAATTGCAAACTCATTTTCCAATTTGTTCAAACTTTTAAATTTGAATTAATTCAAATTTAAATGCATATTAATTAATGCATAATAATAAAAACAATATTAATTATTTTTCATATTCACTCTCTAAATCTGAATTAGTAGTTTTCTACTATGAATTAGTCAAATTCTTGGCTTATTTTTCTCTAATTCATATAGTAGAAAACTACTAATTGAAATAGTGAAACTTTACTTTCAAAATAAGTAGATTTTTTTACTAATTTAATTAGTAGTTTTCTACTACAAAATTAGTAGTTTTCTAATAAAAAATAGTAAAATTCTTACTATTTTAATAGTAGCTCACTTTTCGCTAATTCATTAGTAGAAAACCACTAATGTTTTCTACTACAAAATTAGTAGTTTTCTAATAAAAAATAGTAAAATTCTTACTATTTTAATAGTAGCTCACTTTTCGCTAATTCATTAGTAGAAAACCACTAATTCAGATTTAGAGAGTGCACAATAACCCTTTTTTTCTAATTAATACAAGATTTCTAAGAGATTTCACTTTTTCTAAACTCTTTAATTTTTATCTTTTAATTTTTTATTTTTACCAAATTTAAAGATTTTTTTTTCTTTTACTTCTGATTTTTTTATTTGTCTTTTTATTTTAGGATTTTCTTTACCTTTTTTCCTAAGCAAATTATTTAATATTATTTTTCACAAATCTTGTCTATTTTTTGCGAGAATTTTTGCAAACTTACTTATTCTTCCATAAAATTTTTAGATTCTCTTAGTTTTCTAAATTTATTATTGGACTTGTTTTAAGTGTAATGTTATAAAAACGTTTTTTGTTTAATTTGTTTACACTTTTTTTATTTTTAAAGGATTTTTAAATTTCTTTTGTGCACTTTTTATTTATCTTGATACATACCTACATTTTTTATTTTATTTTTATTAATTCTAATTTTTTAGTAGATTATAACCAAATTTTATTGTTTTTTTTACTTTATTCAACTTTTTTTACAGTTTGTTAGATCAAGGAAAAAAACATTTCTCCATTTTCTTTCTATTTATTTAATTTTCTTGATGTTTCACTATTTTTTTAGTCTTTCCTTGAGTTTCCTTCTTTTCAATTATTTAGTTTTTATCTTATAATTACGAATTTTTGAAAACATTTTTTAAATTTATCAATTTTCTACTTTTTTAAAATCTTTTATTCTTATTTTATTTTATATTATATAAATTAAATCTTATTATACTAAATATTTGCATTTGAACATCGTTCTTTTATTTCACAAAATTTCTTTTCTTTTGAATTTTTATTTAAATTTTCCAAAATTTTATTCATTTTTTCCTTATTTAATTTGTCAAATAATTTTTTAATTTTTCTAGTTTTAAAATTGTGTTCTCTTTAGTAATATATTTGAACGTTTTGTTATTATCATCTTATTTATATTTGAAAAAAAATGTATTTAATGTGTTCAATTTTTTGAAAAGAGTTTCTACTTTTTTATATATATTATTATGTCAATGTTTCATTCTTGTGTTGTTTTTTTTATTTCTTTAATAAAATACTTACAAATAAACATTTGGAAATTTAATATACTGATTATATTTTAAAAAGATCAAGTTTTGATATTTTTAAAAAAATCTTGACTTTTATCAGCCCTGCAGTATACTGAATTGTATGAAACATGGTCTTAACAATTTTAACTAAGTTATAATCACTCTCTAAATCTGAATTAGTTAAAAGCTACTAACAAAATAATGAAAAGTCGTCCACAAAATGAATTAGTAAAAATTTTTGTTAAAAACTATAGTGAAAAATTACCAATTTTTAGTTAAAAAATTATATGGTAAAAAATACTAATAACACTTATAAATATGTATTAGTATTTTTTTATTACCAATTTGTAGTTTTTTGCTAAAAATTAGTATTTTTTCACTAGTTTTTAGTAGAAATTTTTACTAATTAATTTTATGGACATAATTTTATTAGTAGTTTTTCTCTAATTTAGATTTATAGAGCAGATTTAAATTCTTTTTACCAGCTCTAAACAATTTTTAACTAGTCATAAACTGTTTTGAATCAAATTTTTCCTATTTATTTCTTTAAAATGTACACCTTTTCTACACAAAATTTTATTTGACAATTTTGTTTCTCTGTCTTTGTAAAGAGTTAATATCATATTAAATAAACCAACATTTTAATGGTCAATTTTCTAAGTTTAGTTTTGTTAATCTTTGAAAAAAGATTAGTGAAAGAAAGACCCTCAATTGTTGGATATCACGTTTGGCTCTTTTTCCTCAAAATAAAGATTTCTTTTAACCTTATTATTTATGACAATTTATCAGAATGTACGGTGACTATAACCCTCATGGTACTACCAGGTACTTTCGTATTTCTTTATGGCGCGAAGAGCTTCTGACATGGCACCTTTCGACACACCTCTGGCAATCATCTAATTCTTCATTTCATCTCTGCAGTGAATTATTAGCAGTAACTTACTACTTGCAGAAAAATTGCAAGTTTTTTTTTCAAGCGGAAATTACGTTTTCTTGAGTTTCTCCAAGAATTTCTATAATAAGTCTCTTTTTTTTATAATTCTCGAGATTTTTCAAAGTGAAATGCACATAATTTCAAAGTCAATCTAGTTTCACGCAAGTTGAAACATACATTTACGCAGTAAAAAATTCTTTAAAAAATTACTCGTGTTACAAAATTTATATATTTACATGTACAAAAAGATATACAATTCGTAAATCGATGACAAAATAATATCTTGAAATCGTTTCGTGCGTATTTAAGTTTCCAAGTAGATATCAAGCTATTCGAGCCTTCATTTTTATTCCATTTCCTGGCCTAGTTTTATTTCTCAAGAAATGTTGCTTTTAAAACAAGTTTTTCGGAATATGACTCAAAATCATTCACGCGAATCTGTCGCCGGTTTATACACTATTATAAAGTACTTTGGAATAATAGTTTTCTTAGTTTTTTTTATCTTTGTATTTATTGCCATCATTTAAAAACAGTTATGTGCGAATTAAGCAGCTTTTTGTTACTGATAAAAATCTTATTACGAATCGATCTGTAACTGGAAACTCCCACGTAAACAATGAACTTTTTGAAAAATTTGTATAATTTTAAACCAGAGGGCAAAGTTAATGGCGCAGATTGTTACTTTGACATTGCATGTCATGATTCTTTAAAACTATTCAGTGGAAAGATTGTCGCCTAAATATCACTCATTTTTATCTTTATCGGTCACTAAAAATAAATTGATCTTATTAAAGATACGTTATAAAATAATAAGTAATTTATAATATTGTCGATTTACCATATGGGGAATAAAAATAAATGTCACTTTTCTTTTGAAAAAAAAAAATGTTTTTATTTATCTACAGTATTTTATTACTGTTGTAAGTGTATAGATTTGATTATTCTAGTGGAAATTTTAATGCAATTATTATAATTGTTTTATAACGTGTACTACTTTTGATAATTAACATCGAGCTTTTAAAGTTTATTAAAGAAAGATTTTATCGTTCTTTGGATATATGAATATTCAAATACAGGAATATGTTTAACGAATTGGGTTGAAAATTAAAATAAAGGCGATTTATCAAAGAATAAGAATAATGGAATTTATGTTTAGGTCGGTTGTTAAAATATCTTTTTCTTTTTTCTTACAATTGCATTAAATTTTAATCATTCGTTAACATACTAAACCACCCGCTTCACTCGAATAGAAAACTCTGGTCATAATTTTATTATAAAATGAGTCACGCAAACTTTTAAATTAAAATTTCCTTTAACCCCCAATGAAATCATTACTCGAAAGTTGAACAAGTTTTTCTAATTAAAAATTTTATTTTTTAAGGTAATGTGCAACGTTTTCCTGCAAGTTTTTTCCTTCATTTTTAATGATCCAAAAGTACAAAAGTCAGAAATGTTATATTTGTTCTAAATTGAACAGAAGTTAAAATTTTACCATACGTCATTCATTGAAAGGACGGTATATTTTGAGAATTATTCTTGGCGTCTTTTATGAATAAAATATTTTATGAAGAATATTTATTATATCCTTCTATTAAGAATATAATATTCTTAAAATAAGAAACATATTCTTAAGCCATAAGAAAATATTCTTAATTCAAGGATATGATTTTGATTTTCAGAAAATCAGCGAAGAAAAATACATAGAAACATACTATATAGTGTGGTGTCTGAGACAAAAAATATATTTTCTTTATGGGGATATGTTATTTTTTCGTATGCAGTTTTTACATATTTTTGTTGTGAATTTTAAACTGAAAACATGATTTGATGACATCAATTCAACAATAATTTGAGGAAATGCAATCATATTGTGATTACGAAACATAAAATGACAAATATCAAGGATGATAGTTATCTATAGTACATATATACTATTAATTGGACATTGTTGTTAAAATCACGCTTAGAGAGAATAATGACAATAAAAGAATGATTGTTAAAATGTTCTTTTAACATAAAAAAATAAAAGAAAAAGCAAATTAAATTTGATTATGAACATTTTACTTCTAGGCAATGAAAAAATGTGCTTCCTTCACTGTAAAAAGAGAATCTTAATTTTAGACGGGTCTTAAATTCAGCAAGCCCTCTACTATATAAATTTTTAGGTAAAAAATACTTTCTTAATCAAGATCAATATACAATAATTACAAATTAACCTTTTCAAATTGTCTAATACTTCATGTTGTTTTGCAAATTAGAAACTTTTTTTAGGACTGTTTAAAGCAAAAGAAAAATCTGTAAAATAACCAAAAGCTGTCTTAAAAATGTTGCGTCTTAAAACAAGTCAGCTTTTCTGCCTTAAATTAAGAATTTCTTTTTACAGTCAATTACAGAAAAAGTAATAAATTTACTTTATATATTTTTTTAAATAAACAATCATAGCTACAAAAGAACTATTTTTGTGAAGTTGAAACATCTTAATTAAAATTGCATAAAAAATGAAAGAAATTACTTTTAATTCTATAAATTTTGGTAAAATCTACATTCATATAATTATATGAAA
This sequence comes from Ganaspis brasiliensis, assembly GCA_037103525.1. Lineage (NCBI taxonomy): Eukaryota > Metazoa > Arthropoda > Insecta > Hymenoptera > Figitidae > Ganaspis > Ganaspis brasiliensis. The sequence goes on from JAZKLR010000185.1 coordinate 7,226,786, forward strand.
GAAAGTCTTAATTTAAGGCAGAAAAGCTATCTAATAAATCAAATAAATGATAAAGAATAAAAATAATTTAAAATTAAAAAAGAAAACAATTTTTAATTTAAGAGAAATAATTGAAAAAAATACAGAATATGTAGATACAAAAAATAAAAAAAAATCGTAGATATAATTGAAAATTGGATAAAAAAATGAAAATTTCAAATGAATGATTAAAAACTTTTTGGAAATTATGAAAAAAAACGTAAGTAATTGAAAATTTAATTAAATAACTGTAATATCAGATAAATAATTAAATTTTTGAGATTATGAAAAAAATGGAAAATGATTAAAAATTGAAGAAAATAATTAAAAAGGGCTAAAAATAATCGAATCTTAAAATAATCAATAAATTTTTTTGGAAATTATGAAAACAAATTAAAATAATTGAAACTTGAGAACAATATATAAAAAACCTAAAACATAATCTTACAAAATGAGAATAATAATTAAGAATTTTGGAAAATAATTGAAACATGATAAAAATAATTTAAAATTGAAAAAAAAATGATTGAAATTTGATGAAAATAATTAAAAATTTTTAAAAATAATTGAAATATGATGAAAATAATAAAAATTTTAGAAAAATAATTGAAATTTATGAAAATAATTGCAAATTGGAGAAATAATACAAAAATTAGCAAAAGAAAATAATTAAAAAATCTTTTAAAAAGTTGAAAATTGAATAATAATCTGAATAATCTGAATATTAATAATAATAATAATCTGAATATCTGAATTTGAGATAATAACTGAAAATTTAGGAAATTAATTGAAGAATAATTAAAATATGGAGAAAATAATTGCAAAATGATAAAAAGAAATGAATATTGAACAAAATAATTGAAAATTGAGATATATATTTGAAAGTTCAGGATACTAATTCAGAAACAATGAAAATGAGTAAAAATTGAAGATAATAATTGCAAAATGAAAATAATAATAATAGTGAATTAAAAAAATTAATTTCATTTTACGATGAATAATATGAAATTTAACAATAAATAATTAAATTGTTTTATTGTCGAAAAGAAAATAATTAAAATTGATAGATTTAAGATTTAGGGAATAAGGTGAAAAACAATGAAAACAATTAGAAATTGCAGAAAGTAATTGAAAAATGATAGAAATAGTTGAAAATTGTAGTTTAGTAAAATTGAAATCACGAGTGAAAAGAATTATTAAAATTTTCAGAAATTTTTAAATCACTTCAAATTTAGTATACTTGGACTATGGATTAATTAAACTTTTAATCAACGCAAGTTCCAATTAACAGAAATTTGAAGAAATTAAAATTGCTATAAATTTAAAATTTGAGACCATTTTGAAAAGGTGAAATAATAATAATAATCATAATCGCAAAATTCATTCTTTCATTCTGTCATTCTTTCATTCTGTCCACACCTGAAGTTTGGTACAATAGATGTTTTTTGTTTTAAATCAATAACTTTGGAGAAAATGTATTTTTATATTAATTATAAGATTTCTAATTGTATTGATTTAATTATTAATTCTCCTGAATTTAAATTTTAAATCAATTGACAAATTTTTTATATTTTATTTTCAATAATAATAATGTATTACGATACAAACGTGTCTACTTTACAACTACTTTACAGATTTTAATAAAGATTCAAAACTTTTTAAACATAATATGAAAATTAATGAATATTTTATATTATAATTTATAATAATATATGAATAAGTTTCATAATAATATTTCGTTCTTTTAATTACTTCTAAAAAATACAATATAAATAAGAATAAAGAATAAAATATCATGATATAATTGGAAAAAAACGAGCACTATTTTCAAATATTTTTTAAGACTTTTAAATGCCTTTTTTATACCTAACTTATTCATCTTTTAATCATTTTCTTTCTTTTTTTTTAAAAAAAACTTTCTTCCCTATTTTAAATAAAACTACGTACCAAATTAAATATCTCCAAATAAACGTTGTATTTTTTATCTCAAAATGCTTATTTTTTATTGAAAAATTATTAAACTTATTTAATTTCTAATTTTATTATATAGGTTTCAAATTAGGATCAATTATAATTTTAATCAGTTCAATTGGAAGAACAAAAAATAAGATCGACTATAATATAGTTTTCACTATATTACAGATTTGCCGAGCCCTTCAGCCTAAAAATTCATTAAAATCAAGATCAAGGATCCAAAAATGTTCACAAAAAAACACTGATCACAAAAATTAAATACTTAAAATAAATACATAAAATTAAAGAAAAATAACTATTAATAGAAGTTTGAATTAATAAAAGAATTTAGAACCGATAAATCGAAATATTAATTCATTAAATTTTGAATTAAATTAAAGTTTGAATCGATTTAAAATTTCTATAAATGTTTATAATTCTGTGGGTTTAAGTTTGAAACACCTAAAATATGCATTGCTAAAATTTGAAAATATTTAAGGATTATAATAATTCTAGCATGAATTGATCAAATTCGACCAATTAAAAGTTTTAAATAATTCAAGTTTATTGTTATTAAAATTTGAATAATTCTTAGTTCATATACTAATAAATTCATAATTATTAAAGTTTGAAGCAATTTAAATTCGTATTAATAAAAAAAAGTTTAAAATTTTTAATTTAATTTAATTTGTAAAGGTAGAAGATTGGAATAATTGTTTCCATAGATTAAAATAAAAATGAGTTATAAATCTTAAAACTTTGGTTATATGTCAATTTCGATTAAATCAAGTTTAAAATAATTTTAATTTAAATCGATAAAAGTTGGGAATTTTTTTATTTCGAAAAATGAAAAATATTGATAGAAATTTTGAAGATTGGTTCGTTATTAATTGAATTTCGTAAAGAAAATTTAAAAATAAGAAATTCTTATTATCAAAAGATGTTTGAAATAAATTAAGGTTGCACAGAAGTTTAAATATATTTTGTTCAAAAAACTATTGAAAAATAAATATTCTTACTTTTTGTAACATACTATAAAATTTTTTATTTTTAACTGGGGGAGAAAATCTGATTTATTTTTTAAAATTTCTTTCTATTTATTAATTTGTAACAAATTTTAATAAATAAAAATTAATTCACAAAATTTAATCTGATAATATGTAATTCATTTAATTAAAATAATTTGATAGTTTATTTTTTGTATTTAAACAATATTAGCTAATCAAAAATGCAATTCTCGCGTGCTTTTGCGCGCGTATTTTTTGCTTAAGTAATAATAATAATCACAAACTTCATTCATTCATTCTTTTTATTTATTTATTAATTCTCCGAAATTTAAAATTTAAACTAAGTAATGAATTTATATTTTATTTTTAACAATAGTGTATTAAAATATAAATGCGTGTTTTACTTTAATCTACTTTACAGTTTTTAACAAAGATTTACACCACTTTAAACATAATATGTAAATTAATGAAAAAATAAGTATAAATAATTCGAGATAATTCAATTTTTCCAATATATTCGACGATTCAATTATAATTTTCTCAAATACAACATAAATAAGAACAAAAATGAGATGTCATAAAATTAAATTGAAGAAAGCCAGCACAGTTTTCCAATATTTTCTAAGGCTTTTAAATGCCGTCTTTATAATTTATTCCTATTTTTTGGTAAACTTATATTTGTTAAATTAAATATATTTAATTCGGTTGATATAAAAATTCCTTAAAATTTTAAGCATAGAAGTTTAAATTGATCTAGAGACAAACTTCATGTGTGGACAGAATGATGGAGCAAATTTGACTTAATTTGATAAATAAATAAAAAACTTAAATTCTCAATTAGAATTTTAGTTGGTTATATTCTCGTTCTCATTACCGTTCTCTTTTTGCAGCGATAAAAGATATAAATTTGAAAAAAAAAAAAAAAAAAACATGAAAAAACTAAGTATAAGAAAAAATGAATGATAGTTTCGTATTAGAAAGTGAAAAGATTTACCGTCAGGAATATAAATATTCAGGAAGAGGCAATCTTCGCTGACACCGGGATCAGGAAGATCAAGAGGCAAAAGTCGCATGTACAATTTTTCATGTAACTTTCTTCTGTTTGACACTTGTTGACAAGACGGTGCAAATTGAGATGCATTTTTTGTCCCATGCCATGAAGGAAGCGGATCCGTAACTGGAGCGGAAAACCGCAAAGGTCCTATCGGTGGCTGTGCATAAGGGATGCCAAGGTAAACAATTACCCTTGTTGTCCTGCTCAATACCTGTTTTAAAAGACATTTCTGTCGTCAGATTCAAGATTATTAATTGATATACATGCACAATCTACTTTATACTCTATTTCTGTTCCTTTCACCACACCCGTTTCTGGAGCAACTATCAATCTATTTTGCTCTCTTTTCTCAAGTTCTACTTGATTTCCTCCCAGATTTCTTAAAGAAGTCAACAGTAAGCGTACAAAACTTAATTAACCTACTTTTCGAGAAAAAAAAACATAATGGGAAAATATAATTCTTTCCCTAAGACAGATGTCCCCATTCTTAATCAATCTTTCAGCATTGCAATAATTATATCAAGATTCAAATTCTAGTTGATATACGCAGGTTTATATAATTTTTATCACTTGTGGGTTTAGTTACAATATCAATTATGACTAATAAGTATTTTCGGCTTAATTTGATGATTTTTTAAATTTTGAACCGCTACATTTCAATCCGCCATTTTGAATTTTTAATTTACAACTCAGATTTTAACTCCGTGAAAAATAAAACCACCTCAAAACTGTAACTACAAAATGTTGTTGATATATTTTCAAAAATGAAAATATTTATAGTTCTTGAAAAAACCAAAAAAAAATTTATATCTTTATTCCTTACCTTTTATTAAGAAAAACTTTTGTATAAAAATTTAATAGCACAAAAAATGTAATTTTTTTGACAGTCGGAAAATGTTTATAAAAAATATTTAAATATTAATAAATCCTTATCCAAAACTTGGGATAAAGTAATTAATTAATAATAATTGTTTATAGTATTTTTAATTCTAATAACACATTAGTCAATTTATTAATTTATAATTATGTTCCTTTCCAGATGAAGAATAATTTCTAATTAAATTTAATAATTATAATTTAATAATCTAAACAAAGAAAAAAGTGAGAAAACTTTAATGAGTCCTGTTTTTCCTTATTTTCATCAAATATCGTAATTGCACCTTTTTCTTGTGTACCGTGAGAAACTGAATATAATTATTTTGCCAAGGATGTTTTATTTTGTAATTGTGAACTTTAACAGTAGCCTACTTTTCTCAAATTATAACTTTTAAATATTGATTTCTGTTTCAAAATTATATTTAAATTTGTATTGAAAGTGCCTAATATATTAAAAATTATATTATTTTTTCTTATCGTTATATAAATGAGTTTGAATTACAACATTTAACGTTAATAATTTGTTATTGAAATTCAATTCCTGAATCACTCAAGGTAATAAATGCGGTTTATCGACCCTGAAATTTATCAAATTACTGGTGTTAATTTTAATAAGCAACATTAAACGTTTAATTATATTTTATATTAGTTTCACTCTTTTCAGGAAATCGTTCTGTTTATAAAAATAACACTAATGATTGGTTAAACTAATAATTAAAAAATAGGCATCAAATTATTTATATAATAAGTTTAAAAGTTAATTTGTAAAAAAATGAACATAAAATAAAATGTATGAAGTTGTAATAATAAATCAAATTAACTGACAATAGTAAATAATATTGTAAGTTATCTTCGATAAATAATATTAAATGAATAAAATTAATCTCTGAAAAATATTTTAAACCATAAAACTTATTCAAGTTTTTTCATTTAAAACAAATATTTTATGTAAATATTATTCACGAAGCAGAAATGGTTTGTATTTTACGGTAATTATTTCAAAAAAGATAAAATATGTTGCATAAAGACTTTTCCTTTTTTTTACCATTTTCTGTTCAATATTTACGAGACTTGTTTACTTTTAAAGCGGGCATCAACCTCCTCTAAATTTTTCACTTCATTAAATGCAAATTTTATTTAAAATTGGTTACCTTAAACAGTTCCTGGTTTAATGATACAAAAATTATAGTTATTATCATTTTTTTCTTTGCTTTGAAAATTTTATTTTTCTCGGACTTATTTTATCATTCTTTGAACTATTAATATTATAACAACCAAGTAATAAACAGATAATAAACTTACAATAAAAAAGTGTCTCACAAATGAAGAAAAAACTTGAAATATAAATTATAACAAATATTATCTTTTTTGTAATTTGTGGTTTAAAATATATATTAACCATTTTCAAATTAAACTTTATAAGAAAGCTATTATACAGCGTAAAGAAATTTAAATTTACAAATAGGCAATAAAGTTTGGCTGGAAAGGAAAATGCAGAATGTAAAATAATGATGAAATACAACTAGTCGTTAGTTCACTTTTGTTCAGTTATCTTTCAACTACAAAATATGCAATAAACAAACTTTGTATACATTCTTTCTGTAATCTATATCAACCTGATAAACTTTCTATTCATATTGAGGATAAACCGATAACTTTTGTTCCCATCACTACTTTCACTTATTGAGAAGAAACTGCACAGAATGAAAGCAAAATGACAGATAAAAACGGAAAAAAGTATAATTGATAAATAAGCGTGTCAAGCGACTTATCTATAAATAATAAAAAGAGGAATCCGGAAACGAGATTTACAAATTAAAAACTACAAAACTCAGAACTTTTTTAAAATGAGAGAAAGCGTGTAAAAAAATGTGCAATAAAAATAAGCAAAAAGGAAATGAAAACTAAATATAATTATGGAGGATTTTTTTGTACAAAATTTACAAGTGAAATTTCTGCAAATTTGGATAGTAGCTTATTTTTCATCTAAAGATAGAGTAGAGGCAACTTTTTTAAAAAACCCTCTTATTTTACTTTTGTTAATGAGTTATTGCAGATTATTCATTTTTATTCGAAAATGTTACATTATTGTGTTTACACTCAATTTTTACAAACCTTTAAATAATTATAGAGCAATTTTAGTAGTTTGTTTTCAGTTTAGAAAATAACAACTACTTGTCAATTTAATAAGTTTTTAAAAAATTAATAACAATTATCTAAATTAATTGGCATTAAACACTTTTAATTATTAATAAAAACTAAAGGAATTATTAATACTCTCTAAACCCCAATTATTAGTACAAAATCGTTCATTAATTCAAATTAGTAAAAAGATCTACCAATTTATCGTAATTTTACAACTAAAAGTTTAGTCACAAGTTAAAAAAACTACTAAACAAAAATTGGTCAAAATTTTCACTAATTTAAATGAGCGTCCGATTTTTCACTATTTTAGAGATGGGTAATTTTAAAAACAAATATCTAAGCTGGGCTGCTGAATAATCTTTAATAAATCTGGAATTTTTGAAGATTTTTAGGGTATGTTAAAAAAATATGTAACGCTTTTATAAATCTATTTTGACCTCCCCCCCCCCTGCATAAACTTAAAGTATTTTTTAAAGGCTCCTTAGTAGATTAAACAGTGTCATTTAGTAAAATTATTTAAAATTAGTCAGCAATCGGGTATAGACGATTATTTTTTAAACGACCCAGAGGTAAATTTTTTATAATTTTAAAATTTATTTTTATCTTTACAAGACAGTATTGTAAATGTATATTGTCCGTTTAAAAAACATAACAAACTTCAGGAATCGGTATTATTTTGACACAAAACTTATACCATGAAAATTGTAAATACATTGTTCAAATATGTATAGGTAACTATTGTTTTGTACAACTATTAAAGTTAAAAGATTTTTAGGTTCTAATTATTAAATTAGTTAAATTAATTAAATTTGTTTTTTATAAATTAATTCATGTGTTTATTATTTATTTAAGGTATTTCTCCGATAGGCAGTCCCTAACAAAAGTTAATATTTAAGTTAATAGCGATTATTAATTAATATAATTTATTTCTTAACTTATTATTTACTATTAATTGTTAATCAGACATCGATCAATAGTTTTTTAATGAAAATATTTTAAAAATGAACAAAATTTGCTAAATTTTTAACGTTTTTCAAAGATACTTTTTTTACAAGTCTATCTTTTTAAAAATGTTTTTTAAAAATGGTACAATTTAAGTAAATAATAGCGTATTTTCTTGAGAAAAACAAACACTACAACTTCACCTAGTAAGATTTTTGAAAAAGTGGATCATTTTTTAAATAAAGCAGTTTGTTTATAAATATTTTGAAATATGTTTTTAAATAAATTACTATATTTAAAGAATGTTCCATTTTTTAAAAAATCTGACAAGGTGTAGTTGTTCATGTTTTATTGTTCAACCTAAAAAAATGTGATTTTGTACTCCTATATTAAAATCAACTATTTTTGAGTAAGAGACAAATTTCATTTGTGTTTAATTTGACACGGAACTTACTATAAAGATTGTTATATTGTACAAATATTGGTAAATATTATTTTGTACAAAAGCCAAAGTTAAAGGTTTTAACATTAATCAATTAAATAAATAATGAACATCATAATTAATTTATAAAAACCAAGTATTTAATAATTAAAACCTAAAATTTTTAGATTTTAGCATTTACACAAAATATCATTTACACGTAAAGAAAATTAATTATAAATTTTTTTAAAATGCTTTATAACTTAGGGAAAAAGTGCCAGAAGCGAAATTTATATACAAGGAATTTTAAACTTTAGAAAAAACATTCGAATCATTGCTAAGTAATTTTAAACTTCAATATAGTATGCAGCAAAGTTGATATGGTTTTTTTAAGGTATATTAAGGATGCTTAAACCCTCAAGCGGTGCTCATTCTATCTTACCATGATAGTGAATATTTTTTTAATTTTATTTCTTCTTATAATTTAGTTTCTAAATAGTATTTTGTAGTTAAAATCATTACATAAACAAACTTTATTGAAAAAAAAATTTTCCGTTCAAAATTTTAAGCTATTAATAATTTTTCTTCCTGATTATTTTAAAAAAGTGAAGAATTTCTACCCTTAAATAACATTTTCTTAACAACGGAACGGTAAATTAATTAAATATTGTTGTAAAAGTTGTATTCTATTACAATTTAAAATATATTAGTTTTTTAAAAAAATGTGTAGAACCGGGTTTTTTTAATTAATTAAAATATAGTCATTTTGCTCGTTTTGTTACTGTTTCCATGTAAAATTCCCAAACTTTATAAATTTATATCTTAAAAACAAAACGGTAAAATTCAATAAAATCGTAACAGTACATGTAAAGTAATGCATTTAATATGCCATTTAAATTTTATAAGAATTTGTAGAAATTGGTTTTTTGGATAAACATCCTTAAATGCAGGCTATCAGAAAAAAAATTCCAGTGCCCTTTAAAAAATTCAAAACTTTTCGAGAATTATATTTTTGGGAAGGAAAAGAGTCATTTTTTATAAAAAAAATTTATAATGTTAAAAATTGTTTATTGACACTCATTTTTAGTCAATCAAACTTTTCTCTCACATCGCTTCTTTACAAATTTTTAAAATTGATACGATTTTTATTTATAATAGCTCATTTTCTTTAGAAATAGATTATCTACAAATTCACGGAAGCAAATTTTAAAAAAAACTTTACTGGTTTTTAAAAGATGAGTATTTGTTTAAAAAAAATTCTCTTTATTTGTTAAACAAATAATAATATTTCAAAAACGGTGTTTTTTTTAAATTTGCTTCCGTGAATTTGTAGATAATCTATTTCTAAAGAAAATGAGCTATTATAAATAAAAATCGTATCAATTTTAAAAATTTGTAAAGAAGCGATGTGAGAGAAAAGTTTGATTGCCGAAAAATGTGTGTAAATAAACGATTTTTAACATTAAAATTTTTTTTATAAAAAAGGATACTTTTCCTCCCCAAAAATATAGTTCTCAAAAAGTTTTGAACTTTTTAAATGACACTGGACTTTTTTTTCTAATAGCCTGTATTTAACCGAGAGATATACCTTAAAGTTTGAAATTATCAATCTAAAATTTTCTCTTTTTGATCCCTTTTCCCTAAATTGTAAAATACTTTTATAAAATTTATAATTAATTTTCTTTTCGTGTACATATGTTTGAAAAATATAAGAATCTTTATGGTAAGTTTTGTGTCAAAATGATATTTACTCTGATTTTTAAGCCTTGTTATTAAACACTTGATTTTAATACATTAAAGTACTATATTAAAAGACTCAATTAACATAGATAATTTAATTATTTAATAATTGAACTTTGAAAATCTTTTGATTTTAGTAGAAGTAGAAATAAACATTTTCTTAGTTTGAACAATATAACGTTTTTTATCTGTTGTACACAAAATCATTTACCTATATTTTTTAAGAATGTAACAATCTTTATGGTAAGTTTTGCGTACTTACTCAGATTTTTAAGTCTTATTTATTAAATACACGGTAGTTCTGAACACGTTTTAACCCAAAGGTCTTGTCACTTTATATGAAAAACATTGAGTAATATAACTAAAACAAAATTATATAAAACGTATCTCTATAAAGAGTAAGTATTTTTAAAGCTGTTTTGATATTTTTTACGTAGCAAAAAAGTGGAATTTATTTATTTATTTATTTATTTAAGTATTAACGGGCTTGAGGCCGTTAGTTTTATTTTATTTAGTTTTATTTTCATTAATAACCTCACAGATTCAAAAAAATATTTGAGTACAAAAAACTAATAATTAAATCTACTACAAGTGTACCCGGAAGCGATTTTTTTAAGTTGAAAGATTTGGTTTTTCATTTTTCATGAGAAACATTTTGTAGAATCACTGTACAAATTTGCATAAATTTATTCCGGTGCACCTGTAGTAGATTTAATTTAGAGTTTCTCGCACTCAAAATATTTTGAATCTGTAAGGTTATTAATTAAAATAAAACTAAATTTCATTTTTTTCCCACGTATAAATTATCAAAACAGCTTTAATAATACTTACTCTTTACAAAGATATGTTTTATATACTTTTTTTTTAGTTATATTACTCAATGTTTTTCATAGAACACAAAAAAAACTAATGTTTAAACATTAAAAACCGACTTTCTCAAAAACGGCTCGATGAAAGATTTTGAATTTTTTTTTAAAAAACTCAGAAAAGTGCCCTAATTCAAAATATGGAAAAAAAAATTACAGTGACAAGACCTTTGGGTTAAAACTTGTTAAGGACATGTAATAATCGACTTTAATACTTAATCCAGTTAATTTAATTAATATTTAATAACTAAAACTTAAAAATCTTTTGATTTTAGTAGAAAATAACATTTTCTTAGTTTGAACAATATAACATTATTTTAGCTGTTATATACACTGCAAAAACTGCTGTCTTCTAAGTGTCTTATTTTAAGACATCTTGATGTCTTTTTTGTATCTAAGATACAAAAAAATGTCTCATTTTAAGACATTAATTGCATCTTAGACACCAAAATGTCTTAAAATAAGACACTTAGAAGACAGCAATTTTTGCAGTGTATACAAAATATCATTTACCTACGTTTAAACAATATAAAAATCTTCATGTTACAAGTTTTGTGTCAAAATAATACCGACACAACTTGAGTTCCCACTTTTCCGAAGTGACTGTTTTTGGTATATATTGACAAGTGAAGTTTCCGTGAATTTAGGTAATTGTTGCAATGAATGAAGATTTTAGAATTCGATTGTTTGAAAATAAAGCGAATTTTGATTTAGAAAGATATGTAGGAGTGCAAAAATAAAAATAAAGTGAAAAGGGGATAATTGACTGCGCGTTTAATAAATAATATTTACCGTGCGAATAGTGAGGCGAAAGAATAAAATGCAATGCACTCTAACTCAAGAAAATCTGAGGAGGCGTCATCACGCGTAATCCGCACCTCCTTTCCGACGAGGACACCTTGTCCAGGTATCCTGACAGTTGGTGGTTCGCGAACAATGCCCTGACGAGCGTGAGTCCTCTGGGAGTCAGTGACAGGAAGCAATCCAAGGAAAATGATTTCCTGGAGGAACGCGACGACGACCCATGCCGTATACTTCATTCTGCAAGACTGACTGATTGGCCTCGGAAGCAATACGCGGTTCTCCGAACCCGACTGCTACGATGGTTCGCGTGACTAGACTCAAACCCCCTTCACTATAAACCTGGAGGTGGAGAAGGTTGCAAAGGTTTTAACTTTACCTTTAGGTTTAGGTTCAGTCACTACTCGGAGCCTGCGCTCTCTCGTCTTTTATTTCAACTCTTTCCTCGCAGAATAACTTGAACATAGCTTCAATGCAAAACTAAGTTCTTCAATGGAAAAGCAACACTAATAATAATATTAGAAAGTAATAATTCGTCGCTCATCATTGTTAATAATAAGAGAAGTATTTTTCGATCGAAATGAGCAAAAGTTGTGTAGGTAAAAAAAACACTAACACATTAAATACACCAAATAAATTATTTATTGGCGACGTTTCGTCCACACTTCGTGGACATCTTCAGTCTGTAATAATAATAAGTTAGTATAAATTTTTTAAACGCGAACCAACACGGAATTTAATTTTTAGAGAAAAGATTTTTACCTCATACAGAAATTTATAAATTTTCTTTAAATATCACAGAGTGTGATCATTAATATTACTAAATTTTTATGTCAAAATACGTTTTTTAAATTTAATGAAAAATTCTATCACCAAATTCATGGAACTCCGATGGGTTCTCCCATTTCACCTTTTTTTGCAGATATTTGCATGGAAGATTTGGAGAAAGAATGTTTAAATACCTTAAAACATAAACAAAATTGTAATATACCTTTTTATTATCGCTACGTCGATGATACCATCTTTTGTATTCATAAAAATTTTATAGACACAGTAGTCAAAGTTTTCAATTCGTACCATAAAAAATTACAATTCATACACGAAGTAGAAATTGATGGAAGAATAAATTTTCTGGACTTGACTCTAATTAGAAAAAACAATCGCTTGATTTTTGACTGGTACCAAAAACCTACTTGTTCTGGACGACTTTTACATTTTTTATCTAATCATCCTGTGAATCAAAAACGTAATATTGTCTTTAATCTCGTCGACAGAGCTATCTCTCTTTCACATAAAACCTTTCACAAAAAAAAACATTGAATGCATTAAAGGTTTACTTACTAACAATAACTACCCAAAGAGTTTTATTAATGAGTGTATCTCGGAGAGACTCAAGTGTGTTAGATTGAAGAAGAAAAATAATGAGAATTTATCGACTTTAAAAAAATCCTTGTATGCTTAAAAATCCTTGTATGCTAAACAATCCCGTTCAAAAACAAAGTTTTTTATTCCAAATGTCAACATAGTTTAAAAAATTATAACATCTGTACCATTCCCAAAGTTGAAAAATCCTTAAATAATATAGTTAGATTAGGCAAGGATCCAGTAGACAAATGGAAAAAATTAGGTGTAGTCTACAAGATTCCATGCAAAAATTGCAAGGCAGTCTACTATGGCGAAACCAAACGTTTTCTCGAAAAACGAGTTTCTGAACACAAAAATAACCAAAATCCAAATTTTGTTATCAATATTCATTGTACCAACAATAAGCATAAATTTGATTTTGAAAATACTAAAATTGAAGATTATGAACGGGATTGGAGGAAACGTGTTCTTTCAGTAATGATTTTTATTAATAGTGATCCGAATAGCATAAATGTTAAAGAAAATTTCGATGGTTTAAACAAAACTTACAAACATCTTCTACAAAAAAATTTTCCAATTTCTTGATTGCTTTTAACTTTATTTGTATAATTTATTCTAATTTGGTAACTTTGTTTTGATTTCTCAATGTCAGTCTGTATTTGTGCTCGTCGCTTATATTTGTAATTGTCACTATCGCACTTTCATTTAGTTTGTCACTGACCCAGGTCCTACAGACACCTGACCTAAAATGACTAATCACACTCTGTGATATTTAAAGAAAATTTATAAATTTCTGTATGAGGTAAAAATCTTTTCTCTAAAAATTAAATTCTGTGTTGGTTCGCGTTTAAAAAATTTATACTAAGTGTGATACTTATAATTATTACAGCCTGAAGATGTCCACGAAGTGTGGACGAAACGTCGCCAATAAATAATTTATTTGGTGTATTTAATGTGTTAGTGTTTTTTTTACCTACACAACTTTTGCTCATTTCGATCGAAAAATACTTCTCTTATTACTAATAATAATAATCGCAAACTTCATTCTTTCATTCTGTCCACATCTGAAGTGTGGCACAACAGTTGTTTTTTGTTTTTAAATAAATAACTTTTGGAAAAATGTATTTTTATATTAACTAGCAAAATAAAACGCGCGCCAGCGCGCGATTAGTTTTTCATACATTTTAGAAATTATAAAATACAATAATAAATATAACAGATCGGTAAATAATATTTATCTAATAAGAAGAAATAAATATTTGAAATATAATATTTAAAATCAATTAATATAAATAAAATAAATATTTATTTAGGACAAAATTGATAATATTTTAGAATTAAAAAAAATTGCAAAAAATAACTGAAATTAAACAAAATAATTGCAAATTTTTAAAATTAATTGAATAAAAATGGAATCAATTAAAAATTGGGGAAAGTAATTTAAACAATCATAAAATGTTTTAAACATTAAGAAAATTATTTAAATTTGAGAAAAATACTTGAGAATTTTAAAAGTAAATTGAAACAAAATTGAATAATGAAAAATTAGAGAAAATAATTGAAAATTAAAAAAACATGGTTAAAAATTGAGATAAATAAGGTAAATGTCCCAATTTGTGTCCATGTACCAATTTGTACTCAACTGATTTAAATGCTCAAAATAAAATAAAAATAATACGAAAATAGTATAAAAAATATATATTTTCAATTTAATTTTTTATATTCTTCGTGTTGATTTGTATTTTATGATCCTGGTTCACTTAAAAATATAAAATTTTACAGAAAAACCATAGTCCTTTTGTCTATTTTGACAAATCAAGAAAAAAATGACAATCGCCATGCATTTTTCATGTGCGAGCTCAAATTGGTACAATAACATTATGTTTTTAAAAAACGATAATTTATTACATTTTTATAATAAAACTTGAATCAAAATCATTTTCAATTCAGAAAAAGAGTAGCTTCATGTAAATGTAAAAAATTATTTCCATAAAAAAGTATAAAACCAATTTTTTCTTGATAAACTCCCGAAAAATTTTAAGTAGGACACTAATTGGGACATTAACCTTAAATTAAAATTAAAAGAAAATATTTAAAATTTAAGAAAATAATTAAACAAATTACATAAAATATTTTAAATAAAGGAAAGTTAAACAAAAATTGTGAAAAATACTTAAAACTTTCAGAAATTCACTGAAATAAAAGAAAATAATTAAAAATTTGTGAAAATAAATGAAAAAAGATAAACATAATTTAAAATTGAACAGAACAAATTTTAATTAAAGAGAAATAAGTAAAAACTTTTTGGCAATTATGAAAAAGAACGAAAGTAATTGAAAATTGAAGAAAATAATTGGAAAGTTAGATAAATAGTTAAAAATATTTTTAATTATGAAACAAATGTAAAGAATTGAAAATTAAAGGAAATAAATTTTGGAAAATAATTAAAAAATGTTTTTAAATTTTATAACTTGCCGAAAATAATTAAAATATGATAGGTTCATTTAAATTATTTAAATTATTTAAATAAATAAAAAAAAATAATTGAAATTTTTAAAAAAATACATGAAGATCTTAGAATTCAATTAAAAAAAAAGAAAATAACTAAAAATTGGAGAAAAGAATTGAAGAAATAAGCTAAAAGTAATTGGAATTTATGATAATTAATAAACAAATTCTGAAATTATGAAAACAAATGAAAATAATTAAAAATTAAAGAAAACAATTGAAATTTTAGAAAATTTCTTAAAAATCTTAAAAAATAATTTTAGAAAATGAGAATAACTAAAAATTGGAGAAACGACTGGAAGAATGCTAATAAAAATAATTGAAATTTACGATAAATTATAAAAATTTTGGAAATTATGAAAACAAAGAAAAATAATTAAAAATTGAAGAAAATAATAGAAATTTGAGAAAAATACTTAAAAAATTTTAGAAATTACAATATTATAATTTGCCAGGAGATTTTCAAAAATTAGAAAATCTGGGGGCGTTTCACCTCTTCAAGTAGTGGGGGTCATCAGGTTACATTTGATTGGTCAACAGGGGTTTGTGAGGTACATTTCAGTAAGGGAGTTGGGGATATTCTTTTTATAAACTCAGCTTTCTTTTTTAGATTAACAAAAAAAACTATTATTATTATTATTATTATTAATATTATTATTAAAAAAAACTATTATAACATACAGATTAAAATAACTAATACTCTTCTGTAATGAATCACATTTCAGTTAACAAAAATTGGAAAAAATTCTATAATAAATTATTTAAATTTCTTACAAATATTCTAAAATTTGTAAGAATTTTAAATAATTTATTTATTTGTTTGTCATAAACGCATGGGTCAGGTTTTTACCTGGACCCCATTAGAAAAATACATTTTCCTTTATTTATCTGAAGGAATCCAGCCAAACATTACAATATTATAATTTGCCAGGAGATTTTCAAAATTTAGAAAATCTGGGGGCGTGTCACTTCTTCAAGTTGTGGGGGTCATCAGGTTACATTTGATTGGTCAACAGGGGTTTATGAAAGTACATTTCAGTAAGGGAGTTGGGGATATTCTTTTTATAAATTCAGCTTTCTATTTTAGATTAACAAAAAAAACTATTAGTATTATTATTATTATTATTATTATTATTAAAAAACTATTATAACATACAGATTAAAATAATTAATGTTTTAATTTTTTTTTTAAGTCCAACACTGAAAAAAAAAATTTCCCCACGGCAATGAAAATATGCTATTCGTATTGTCTACTTCAAAAAATTTTATATGTCGGGTGAATTTTTTTTATTGCTCAATCACATTTTTTTTCGATTATTTTTTAATGTTTTGTCCTTTAGTTATTGTATTTTTGTGAGTCAGTAGTTCTTTTCCTAATGTAGCATAAGGTTAAAAAATAATTTCCGGAATTTTTTTTTTTTTGCAACAATTACTGAATAGTTATGTTACATTACGTATAGTGTAAGTTACGTTGAAAATTCAAAATATGTGGAAGTAAATGTATTAAGTATTATCGTAATACACATTTTTTATTACATATTTCGGTGTCGACATGGATTCTAGACAAACAGTAATGCATACAATTAAAAAAAGTCTCAGCTTCTTAGATCAACATAGATTTGTTTTATGCCATTAAAAAATAGCTGGATGATTCTAGGATGAGGCGACCCAACTATTTTATTTTGAGTGACCATTCTTAGTAAAAGGGTACATTAAGCTTGTGAAATTAAATATTCCTTTTCACTGTTTGCCTTTCAACCAATTAGTTTTCAATAGTAACTTGTACCTAAAAATGTTAATTAAGGGTTGCCTAATGCCTGAGCTGCAACTGCTCTCACAGCGAAATACCGTATACTTTATTTAGTGTCTTATATTCTGCAGCCATTATACCTGCGAACGAATCAGTTAGATCACAAACGTTTCCATATATAATATGAAAATTGTGTTATTTGCGAATCTTTATCTCTTCAACTCTTTATCTCTTTCACTCTTTATCTCTCAAACTATTTACTTTTCAAAATATTTATCTCTCAAATTCTTTATCTCTAAAACCTTTTATCTCTCAAACTCTTTATCTCCTAAACTGTTCATCTCATTAACTCTTTATCTCTTAAACTATTTATCTCCTAGACTATTTATCTCTCAAACTACTTATCTCTCAAACACTTTATCTCTAAAAATCTTTATCTCTCCTACACTACATCTCTAAAAAACTCTTTATCTCTTTAACTCTATATCTCCAAAACCTTTTATCTCTCAAACTTTTTATCTCTCAAACTATTCATCTTATTAACTCTTTATCTCTGAAAAACTCTTTATCTCTTTAACTCTTTATCTCTCAAACTCTTTATCTCTCAAACTCTTTATCTCTTTAATTCTTTATCTGTCAAACTTTTTATTTCTTAATCTCTCTATCTCTCTAACTCGAGGCGCATGAATATTCCTTAAAACCTATTTAGCCAAAATGCCATTCAGCCTAAAACTATTCAACCTAAACTGCATTCAGCCTAAACTGCATTTAGCCTAAAAAGCATTTAGCCTAAACTCCATTCAACCAAAATCCCATTTACCCTAAATTCTATTTAACCTAAAATGTATTTAACATAAATCACATTTAACCTAAAATGCATTTAATCTAAAATGCATTCAGCCTAAATTATATTTAACCTAAATCCCATTTAACCTAAAATGCATTTAGCCTAAAAAGCATTTAGCCTAAACTGCGTTTAACATACATCTTATTTAACCTAAATACAATTTAACCTAAAATGTAGTTAACATAAATCTCATTTAACCTAAAATGCATTTAATCTAAAATGCATTCAGCCTAAATTTCATTTAACCTAAATCCCATTTAAACTAAAATGCATTTAGCCTAAAAAGCATTTAGCCTAAACTGCATTTAACCTAAAACCCATTTAAGCTTAATTCTATTTAACCTAAATCCCATTTAACCTAAAATGCATTTAGCCTAAACTGCGTTCAACCTACATCCCATTTAACCTAAATACTATTTAACCTAAAATGTAGTTAACATAAATCTCATTTAACCTAAAATGCATTTAATCTAAAATGCATTCAGCCTAAATTTCATTTAACCTAAATCCTATTTAACCCAAAATGCATTCAGCCTACATGTCACTTAACCTAAATCCCATTTAACCTAAAATGCATTCAGCTTAAATTCCAATTAACCTAAATTCCATTTCACCTAAATTTAATAATCACAATAATTTATTTAAGCAATTGCTATAAACAAATTCTTTATTTTGGATGAAGTTAATCAATAGTTACAATAATTTGTTTAAACAATGGTTATAAATAAATTTCAAGTTTGATGCTTAGTTTTAATTATAGAAAACTAAAAATAATTGTTTAAACAATACAAAATTAATTTATAAATGTGGCGAACTTTTCATTTTTTAAATTAAAAAAGTATTCAACTTACAACATTTATCAAGTTCTCGCACAAGGGTGCCTTAGAATTTTCACAATGCTCTAAAATCTCTTTTCTCATTCTCTCTCTCTTTCTCTCTCTCTCTCTTAAACGAAGAACATCATCACACCTTTCTCTCTTTCAGGTTTCACACTAAAATCACAAAGTGTGAACTCACCTTGTGTTTCGCACACTACTGTTGTCCTTGTCTATTCCAGGCACATTCTATACCTTATTCTCTTTTTCTGTACGCACGCTATTGTTCTCTTTATCTATTCCATATTCTTCATCTCTTTTTCTGCTACGGACACTATTCTTGTCCTATTCTAACCCACGTAAATTCAATATCTTATTCTCTCTTAGTTGCTGAGAAAGCATAGCAGTATATTAATATCTATGACTAACTGATTTCTTATATAGGACAGTAATACATAAATGGCAATGTATAAGAATATATAATAATGAGACATCTTTTATCTCAACATTTACATAAACTTTTAATTTTTATATGATGTTGGGAAAACTTTTTCATTCCGTACAGTAACAGTTCTTTGTAACACGCGCGCAAGTGCGCGCGTCTGTCTTTGCTAGTTTATTTTATAAGATGAGAAAAACTAAAAATTGGAGAAAAGTCTGGAAGAAAGCTAAAAATAATTGAAATTTACGATAATTAATAAAAAAATTTGAAATTCTGATAACAAATGAAAATAATTAGAAATTGAAGAAAATGTTTGAATTTTCAGAAAAATACTTAAAGATCTTAGAAAATAATTTTAGAAAATGAGAATAATAATTAACAATCGAGAAAAATAATTGAAAAATGATAAAATTAATTAAAAAATGACAAAAATAATTGAAATATGCTGAAAATAATTTAAGATTGAGAAAGAAAATTGAGTTATGATGAAAATAATTTAAATAATATGAAAAATTGAAAACATTCAATAATATTTGAGAGAAATAACTGAAACATAGAATATATGTTTAAAAAAAATACTAATTACAAAATTACTTAAAAATTGTTAATTAAAGAGAATAATTTAAGTAAAATAATAAATTTAAAAATCGCAAAAATAACGAAAATTGATGAAAATAATTGCAATATCGGATAAATAATTGAAATTTTTAAAAATAATGCCAAAATAATTAATATAATTGATGAAAATCAAGAAAAATTGCAGAATTTATTATTTAAGCAAAAGACAATAATTAAAAAATCGTTAGATAATGGAAAATTGATGACAATAATCTAAATTTGAGATAATAACTGAAAATTTAGGAAATTAATTAGATGTTTATATATTTTAAACTTCTTCAAAAACCATAATAAATTTTTAAAGCATTTTTCGCAACTTTTTTTTACACAAATGTCAATTAAAAACCTGCACAACACAACACTAACGAAAAAGGTTAGCTTACTCTTTCAATTCAAATTTCCAAATATTTCCTGATAAAGAGAGTCAAAATCAATAAAATAACAGGGACTAAGACTAACTTCACTTCAGTTTTTAAAACGTGGACAGAAAAAGATGAAAAAATTAATATTAATACTAACTAACTTCACTTCAGACTTTAAAACGTGGACAGAAAAAGATGAATAAATATTAATACTAACTAACTTCAGGAGTTAACGGAGATTATTATTATTTAATTATAAGATTTCTAATTTTATTGATTTAATTATTAATTCTCCTGAATCTAAATTTTAAATCAATTGACAAATTTATATATTTTATTTCCAATAATAATAATGTATTACAATACAAACGTGTCTTATTTACAACTACTTTACAGATTTTAATAAAGATTCAAAACACTTTAAACGTCACTGCAAAAACAGGTGTCTTAAATTGTTCAAAAATGTCTTAAATTAAGACATTTTTCGTGTCTTAGACACCAAAAGTATCTTAATTTAAGACATTTTTGTCCGATTTAAGACACCATGTCTTTGCAGTGATAATATAAAAATTAATTAATATTTTATATTATAATTTATTTATTTATTTATTTAAGAAAGTACACGGGTAACTAAGACTCATTAACGTAGTGCAATATATAATGATAATAAAAGATTTCATAACAATCAAAATATTAGGCAGCATAATTACAATATTAACTATACAATCAAACATAACATCATATATAAATGTATGACACGAGTAGTGCTATTTCGTGATGTTAAAAAGAGCACTACGCAGAGAGTTTACGAATATGTTAAGTTTGTTGCCAAAAAAATTTATGATATGACTATAAAAGTTGCCCCTTGAGTTAAGTCTCATAAAAACAGAATTTTTAGCAAAGTTAGATTTCCTAAGTGGAACATAAAAAGGTAAGACTTTACGCAGTGATCTTTGTGGCACAGAAAAAGTAATAAATGACAACACATTTGGAGAATTGATAAAACCATTGATCACTTTATAAAAAAACAACATATCTTCATATATGATTCTCGCTTTCAGCGTAGGTATATTTAATCTGCTTCATCTTTTTCTGTCCACGTTTTAAAATCTAGAGTGAAGTTAGTCCCTGTTATTTTACTTTGTTGTGCTGGTTTTTAATTGTCATTTGTGTAAAAAAAAAAGTTTCGAAAAATGCTTTAAAAATTTATTATGGTTTTTAAATAAGTTTAAAAAATATACACATGCAATTAAATTCCTAAATTTTCAGTTATTATCTCAAATTTAGATTATTGTCATCAATTTTCCATTATATAACGATTTTTTAATTATTTGCTTTTGCTTAAAAATAAGTTCTGCAATTTTTCTTGATTTTCATCACATTATATTTATTATTTTGTCATTACTTTTAAAAATTTCAATTATTTATCCAATATTGCAAGTATTCTCATCAATTTTCGTTATTTCTGCAATTTTTTAATTGCTCTCTTTAATTAAAATTTTTCAAGTAATTTTGTAATTATTTTTTTTTTTAAACATATACTCTATAATACTATATACTCAGTTATTTCTCTCAACTTTTATTGAATGTTTTCAATTTTTCATATTTAAATTATTTTCATCATAATTCAATTTTCTTTCTCAATCTTAAATTATTTTCAGCACATTTCAATTATTTTTTTCAATTTTGAATTAATTTTATCATTTTTTAATTATTTTTCTCGATTGTTAATTATTATTCTCTTTTTCTAAAATTATTTTCTAAGATTTTTAAGTATTTTTCTGAAAATTCAAATATTTTCTTCAATTTCTAATTATTTTCATTTGTTATCAGAATTTCAAATTTTTTTTTAATAATTATCGTAAATTTCAATTACTTCTAGCTTATTTTTTCAATTTTTTTCTCCAATTTTTAGTTATTTTCTTTTTTTTAATTGATTTCTAAGATCTTCATGTATTTTTTTCAATTTTTAATTATTTTTTCTTTATTTAAAAAAAAATCTGTAGTTTTTTCAATTATCTCACTTAAATGTCATTTATTTTTTACAACTTATCATTGTTTGTATTAATTAAATGTTAATTATTTTCGTCAAGTTTTAAAATTTAAAAACATTTTTCAATTATTTTCAAAAATTTATTTTCTTCAATTTTTAATTCTTTACATTTGTTTCATAATTTTAAAAATTGTTTACTATTTATCTGACTTTTCAATTCTTTCATTATTTATATTATTTTTTATATTATTTTCTTCAATATTTTCAATTACTTTCGTTCTTTTTCTCGTTGTTCTTTATAATTGCCAAAAAGTTTTTACTTATTTCTCTTTAATTAAAACTTGTTCTGTTCAATTTCAAATTATTTTTTTCTTTTTCATTTATTTTCTCTAATTTTTAATTTTTTTTTTTATTTCAATGAACTTTTGAAAGTTTTAGGTATTTTTCTTAAATTTTGTTTAACTTTCCTTTATTTAAAATATTTTATGTTATTTGTTTAATTATTTTCTCAAATTTTAATTATTTTTTTTTTAATTTTAATTTATTTAGCTCAATTTCTAATCATGTTTTTTTTTAATGTTCAATTATTTTCTCTAATTTTTCATTATTCAATTTTGTTTGTTAATTCTAAAATATTATAAATTTTGTTCTAAATAAATATTTATTTTATGACGACTGTGGGCCATGGCCCATAACTTTTTGGGATTTTTTGGGATTAAAATGATTTGCTTATTATGTAGTATACTGCATTGGATGACATTCAGTCGACAAAAAAAAATTGTTTCGTATTTTATGGGATTGAATTGTCCAATTTTTCTAATGTCATTTTATGTTAGAATTAAAATCAATTTAATACCGCCTGATACCTAAAAACAATGAAACCAATTGAATTCCGTTTATATAGGACGTAAAAATTGCTAGTAATTTAATTAACTTTAATCGAAAGGAATCAAAACAGATTAAACCATTTAGAAATATGATCAACATTAAAATCTTTTTCTATTTAAACCAATGTCATTTTTGAACTTTTTTATAACCATTTTAATTCATTATAAATTATAAGCAATCTCTTGTTGCAGAGTTTTAATATCCTTTTCTATTTTCAAAACAGTTTATCATTTATAATTGTAAATTGTAAGTATAGTTTTTCTAATCCAATCTATTTTAAACTAACTCCCCAGTAAGAAAAACAGAATTAAAATATTTTAATATTTATTTGCTAAAATCATTAGTTATTTATCAAAACCTATTACAATTTTAAAAATTTTAATATTCTTTCTGCATTTTTCAACCAAGCCTATTCAATTTTAAACAAAAATTATCTGTTTTGAATGTTAAACAACATTTAATCGGTCAAAACTTTAAAGTAGATGTTATCTTCACAAGAAAATACTGTCTCCTAACTCCTGAGAGTCCTGAGCTTCAGGATTTATCGATTTTCTACAAATTAAACAACTAAACAGGAAGTGTAACAGGGTTGAAAATAACATTCTTGGAAACGACCGTCAACGTTTAGTAAACATAAGTCAAGCTGATTTGTTAACAAATAAGTATTTCTCTAAAAAAGTATTTTTTTTCTAAATCAATTACAATTTGATTTATGCAAAAAAAATGTTTATTTAAATTTCAACTGAACCATTGCATTTGCTATAATATATATTTTTTCATGTTCATATATTTTTTTATAAACATGAAAATTGTCAACTCCTGTTACCTAAAAAACAATTCTAATAAACCCCCCCTACGAGTAGATTTTCGATGATCTGTAAATTCTTTCCAATGACTTCGATTTTTGTTGTTTGATGGACCCCAGTGTTTCTCTGAAGGTTTGAATGATCTTTTAATAGCCTAAAAAAAGGGAATATTTATATATTATATTATAGTATTATTATCATTATTATTATTATTTATATATTAGGTATTATCTTTAAAATCTTTCTTTTTATACTTTACACAAAGTTTAAAAAATTACACTTGTAAAGTTACAGTTCGTCTTGTTTTTTAATAAAAGTATGCAATTCCAATAAGTGAATTCTTTATTTACACAGAGTGAAAATCCACTTATTGTAAGTGTATATACTTTTATTAGAAGACGGGACAAACTATATGAATATAGTGAAATTTCACTAATTCATATTTAGAGAGTACACACTTCTTGTACTCACTTCAAATATTGGAACATCTTTATTTTTCACAATTTCTCGAATTAGAAAATATAATATTAGAATAACTCCCACTGCGAAAATACACCAACCAATTGCTGAAAAATAAAAAAAAAAATCTCTTAATAATTGGGCAGGGACTCAATTGTACCTTTTCCGATTAAACATTTACCGATTTTACATTTCCTATTGTACAAAAAACCGATTATGCAAAATCCGATTATACCAATTGCCGTTTCTTCAATAACCGATTATACAAAGACCAATTCTACAAAGACCGATTCTACAAAGACCGATCCTACAATGACCGATTCTACAAAGACCGATTCTACAAAGACCGATTCTACAAAGACCGATTCTACAAAGTCCGATTCTACAAAAACCGATTCTACAAAAACCGATTCTACAAAGACCGATTCTACAAAGTCCGATTCTACAAAAACCGATTCTACAAAGACCGATTCTACAAAGACCGATTCTACAAAGTCCGATTCTACAAAAACCGATTCCACTAAAACCGATTCTACAAAGACCGATTCTACAAAAACCGATTCTACAAAAACCGATTCTACAAAAACCAATTCTACAAAGTCCGATTCTATAAAGTCCGATTCTACAAAAACCGATAATACAAAAACCGATTCTACAAAGTCAAATTCTACAAAAACCGATTGTACAAAGGCCGATTCTACAAAGACCGATTTTACAAAAACCGATTCTACAAATACCGATTCTACAAAGTCCGATTGTACAAAAACCGATTCTACAAAGACCGATTCTACAAAGACCGATTCTACAAAGACCAATTCGACAAAGACCGATTATACACAGACTTATTCTGCATTTGTAATCGGTCCTTGTAGAATCGGTCTTTGTAGAATCGGTATTTGTAGAATCAGTATTTGTAGAATCGGTATTTGTAGAATTGGTTTTTGTAGAATCGGTCTTTGTAGAATCGGTTTTTGTAGAATAGGTCTTTGTAGAATCGGTTTTTGTAGAATCAGTCTTTGTAGAATCGGTATTTGTAGAATTGGTCTTTGTAGAATCGGACTTTGTAGAATCTGTCTTTGTAGAATCGGTCTTTGTAGAATCGGTCTTTGTAGAATCGGTCTTTGTAGAATCGGTCTTTGTAGAATCGGTCTTTGTAGAATCTGTCTTTGTAGAATCGGTCTTTGTAGAATCGGTCTTTGTAGAATCGGTATTTGTACAATCGGTCTTTGTAGAATCGGTCTTTGTAGAATCGGTATTTGTAGAATTGGTTTTTGTAGAATCGGTCTTTGTAGAATCGGTTTTTGTAGAATAGGTCTTTGTAGAATCGGTTTTTGTAGAATCAGTCTTTGTAGAATCGGTATTTGTAGAATCGGTCTTTGTAGAATCGGACTTTGTAGAATCGGTCTTTGTAGAATCGGTATTTGTAGAATCGGTTTTTGTAGAATCGGTCTTTGTAGAATTGGTTTTTGTAGAATCGGTCTTTGTAGAATCGGTATTTGTAGAATCGGTATTTGTAGAATCGGTCTTTGTAGAATCGGTTTTTGTAGAATCGGTCTTTGTAGAATCGGTATTTGTAGAATCGGTTTTTGTAGAATCGCTCTTTGTAGAATCGGTTTTTGTTGAATAGGTTTTTGTAGAATCGGTCTTTGTAGAATCGTTTTTTGTGGAATCGGTTTTTGTAGAATCGGTTTTTGTGGAATCGGTTTTTGTAGAATCGGACTTTGTAGAGTCGGTCTTTCTAGAATCGGTCTTCGTAGAATCGGTTTTTGTAGAATCGGTCTTTGTAGAATCGGTTTTTGTGGAATCGGTTTTTGTAGAATCGGACTTTGTAGAATCGGTCTTTCTAGAATCGGTCTTTGTAGAATCGGTATTTGTAGAATCGGTTTTTGTAGAATCGGTCTTTGTAGAATCGGTTTTTGTAGAATCGGTCTTTGTAGAATCGGTTTTTGTAGAATCGGTTTTTGTAGAATCGGACTTTGTAGAATCTGTCTTTGTAGAATCGGTCTTTGTAGAATCGGTTTTTGTAGAATTGGTCTTTGTATAATCGGTTATTGAAGAAACGGCAATTTGTATAATCGGATTTTGCATAATTGGTTTTTTGTACAATAGGAAATGTACAATCGGTAAATGTTTAATCGGAAAAGGTACAATTGAGTCCCTAATAATTGGACCAATGAAAATTAGTAAATTAATAATATGAAACAAATGTAGAACAAAGATTGAATATAATTAATACAATGTATTTTATTTAAACTAATTGACAAAATTGACTACAATTTGACACACCTAAAAACTTGCATTGTATACACAAACAAAAATGATAAAATCTTGAAAAACGAAAAATTCTTACCATACGCATAAGAAGGAAATCGTAATTTATTGTAAGTTGGAGGTTCATAAGTTACGAAAGTGTAAACTAAGATGACAATCATAAGAAGAGGAGTGAGAATACACCAACAAATTCGCCAGTAAAATCCAGGTCGAATACCTGTCATAAATTCAGCATCATTTAAAAAATTATACAGGCCATATATCCAAAAAATCGTTATAATCTCAATAACACCAATAATGATGGCTATGCACGTTCCTCCATAATAATCGACTAAAGTCACAAACCACTGGCCACCCTAAATTAAAACAAAAATTCATAATTTTGAGTTTAACTGACTTTAGTTAATGATTAACTTACTGTTTAACTCACTGGAGTGGTGTAAATTATGCCTGATAAGAATCCAGCCACACACGTTCCCAAAATTAGTTTCCATTTTTTGACTTTCGAACAGCAATTCACAACGACTTCAGCAACCGAAGTATGCAAAGCAATAGCACTCCCGACTCCCAGTGTAAACATCATTATAAAAAACAGTGCGGAAAAAAATTGAGGCACAACCGAAAATCGAGAAAGAGCATCTGGATACGAAATGAAAGCCAGTCCTGAACCACCTCGAACAACTTTTGAAATGTCGTTTGTTCCCATCTCGTGTGCTAAATTGCCCAGAATCCCAAAAATTGTGCAGCCTGCCATCAAACTTGTAAAAGTGTCCAGAGTTGTAATTATCATGATGTCCCTAAAAAAAGAAAAAAATACTGTGGTACCATACCATATATATGTCACAGAAGGCTAAACAATGTTTCATAAAAGTTATTATAATTCGCAATAAGTTTTTTAAGTATACTCTTACCTACTTACGGGATGATTAAAATTGTTGTGAGAAGAGTAGGATATAATTGGACTGAGACAAACGCCTAAAGAAAAGAAGCATTGTGTAATGGCTGCATACCACACTTTTGGCTTCAAGAGCTCTTCCCATTTGGGATTAACAAAATAGATAATTCCATTTAAAGCTCCTTTTAAGGTGACTGCTCTGATTAATAAAATCAAGATCACAATATAAGGAAATATTGCCAAAAAGTATACTGCTTTTCCAGAAGTTTTTACTCCTCTAGACATAATTCCGAACATGCATAACCAGCTGAAAGATAGACAGAGTACCAAGGACAAGGATGGAATGCCTAATCCTTTATCAATCGATTCTCTTTCATTCAATACAATTTTCCTGTCAAAATTAGTATGTTAGGGCAATTAGTTGTTATTTGATAATTAACAAAAATATCCATTAAATTGTAATTTATTACTATTGTAATGTAACATTAATTAACGTAATTAACATTAATTAATGTAACGAACCGGAAATATAATTCGGCAGAGCTGCTGAATGTCTCGTTTCCAAAATTAGTTGTATTTGACGAGGCATCTACACAAAATCCTTTCCATTCTTCTCGACAATACGACCACGGGAGAACAGTTTGCAAACTTGCGAATAAATAGTAAATTGTTAACGCCATTAAACTACAATAATAGGAGACTATGCAAAATGCAACAAATACTTGTCCATATCCCAAACCTGCATAAATAATATTATGTTAAAATTGTATAATGCTTATTATTATTATTATTATTATTCAGAATTGAAAAAAATTGTCAGAAATAATTGAAATTAAACAAAATAATTGCTGATTTTTCAAATTAGTTGAAAAAAATGAAATGAATTAAAAATTGGGGAATGTAATTTAAAAACTCATAGAAATGTTTTAAAAACAAAGAAAATAATTTAAAATTCAGGAAATTTCTTGAAAATCTTAAAAATAAATTGCAAAAAATTGAATAATGAAAACTTAGGGAAAATAATTCAAAATTGAAAAAAAAATTATTGAAAGTTGAGATAATTAAGGGGCCATACTTAAATTACGTAACACTTTTTTCAGGAATTTTTAGACCCCCCTCCCCCATGTAACAGTTTTTATAAAGTAAATATTTGACAGTTTACACAGGTGTAACAACTTTTCAGAACCCCCGCCCCCTCTAGAGCGTAACGTAATTTAAGTATGTCCCCTAATATAAAATTGAAAAATATAATTAAAATTTGAGAAAATAATTGACAAAATTACATAATATATTTTAGATGAAGAAAAGTTAAAGAAAAATTCAGAAAAATAATTAAAACTTTCAGAAATTCATTGAAAAAAAGTAATTAAAAATTAGAGAAAATAAATGAAACAAGATAAACATAATTTAAAATTGAAGAGAATAATTTGTAATTAAACAGAAATAATTAACAACTTTTTGGAAATTACGAAAAAGAACGAAAGTAACTGAAAGTTAAAGAAAATAATATAAAAAATCATATAAATAATTTTAAAATTGAATAAAACAATTGAAATCTCAGATAAATAGTTTAACATTTTGGAAATTATAAAAGAAATGGAAAAAATGGAAAATTAAGGGATATAAATTTTGGAAAATAATTGAAAAATGATTTTACAATTTGAAACTTGATGAAAATAATTGAAATATGAAACAAACATTGATAAATTGTAAAAAATAAATCACATTTCAGTGAAATAATTGAAAAAATTACAGAATTTTTTTTAAATAAAAAAAAATGTAAATTTAAGAAAAATATATGAATTGAATATCAATTGAAAAAATGAGAATAACTTAAAATTGCAGAAAAGAATTGAAGAACGCTTAAAATAAATGAAATTTTCGATAATTAATTAAAAAAATGGGAAATTATGAAAACAATTAAAAATAAATAAAAATTGAAAAAATTATATAATTTTTTTTAAATAAAAAAAAATGTAAATGTAAGAAAAATATATGAATTGAATATCAATTGAAAAAATAAGAATAACTTAAAATTGCAGAAAAGAATTGAAGAACGCTTAAAATAAATGAAATTTTCGATAATTAATTAAAAAAATGGGAAATTATGAAAACAATTAAAAATAAATAAAAATTGAAAAAAAGTAATTGAAATTTTAGAAAAATACTTAAAAATTTCAGAAAATAATTTTAGAAAATGCGAATAATAATAATTAACAATCGAGGAAAATAATTGAAAAATGATCAAATAAATTTAAAATTGAAAAAATAATTCAAATATGTTGAAAATAATCGTGATGAAAATAATTTAAATAAGAAAGATTGAAAACAATAAATAAAATTTGAGAGAAATAATTGAAAAAATCGTGGAATAGGTATATGTTTAAAGAAGGAAAATAATTACAAAAAAACTTAAAAATTTTACTTAAAAAGAATAATTAAAAAATCGCAGAAATAATGGAAAATTGATAAAAATAATAAATGAAATTTCAAATAAACAATTGAATTCTTTAAAATTAAGCCAAAAGAATGAAAATAATTCAAAAGCGGAGAAAATAATATAAAATTACAGAATCTGTTTTTAAGTAAAAGAAAATAATTGAAAACCCGTTTAAAAAAATTAAAAATTAAAAACAATAATCTAAGTTTGAGATAATAACAGAAAATTTAGGAAATAAATTGAAATATAATAAAAATACTAAAAGATGGAGAAATTAGTTCAAAAATGTGTTTTTTATTTTTGAAACTTGAAGAAAATCATTGAAATATGATAAAAACAATAATAAGTTGTAAAAAAATAAATCATATTTGAGGGAAATAATTTAAAAAATTACAGAATTTTTTTTTAATAAAAAGAAAATAATTTAAATTTGAGAAAAATATATGAAGATCTTAGAAATCAGTTAAAAAAATGAGAATAACTTAAAATTGCAGAAAAGAATTAAAGAAAGCTAAAAATAAATGAAATTTACGATAAATTATAAAAAAAAAATGGAAATTATGAAAACAATTGAAAATAATTAAAAATTGAAGAAAATAATTGAAATTTTAGAAAAATACTTAAAAATTTTAGAAAATAATTTTAGAAAATGAGAATAATAATTAACAATCGAGGAAAATAATTAAAAACTGATAAAATTAATTTAAAATTGAAAAAATAATTCAAATATGCTGAAAATAATAAAAATTTATGATGAAATATGACAGATTGAAAACATTAAATAAAATTTGAGAGAAATAATTGAAAAAATCGTAGAATATGTGTTTAAAAAAGGAAAATAATTACAAAATTACTTAAAAATTTTAATTAAAGAGAATAATTTAAAAATCCCAGAAATAATCGAAAATTGATGAAAATAATAAATGGAATTTCAGATAAACAATTGAATTTCAGAAAATTAAGCCAAAAGTATGAGAATAATTAAAAGGCAAAGAAAATAATACAAAATTACAGAATATGTTTTTAAGTAAAAGAAAATAATTGAAAAACCGTATTAAAAGATTAAAAATTAAAAACAATAATCTAAATTTGAGATAATAACAGAAAATTTAGGAAATTGATTGAAATATAATGAAAATTCTAAAAGATGGAGAAATTAGTTGAAAAATGAGTTTTTTATTTGAAACTTGAAGAAAATCATTGAAATCTGATAAAAACAATGATAAGTTGTAAAAAATAAATCATATTCGAGGGAAATAATTTAAAAAATTACAGATTTCTTTTTTTTTAATAAAAAGAAAATAATTTAAATTTGAGAAAAATATATGAAGATCTTAGAAATCAGTTAAAAAAAATGAGAATAACTTAAAATTGCAGAAAAGAATTGAGAAAAGCTTAAAATAAATGAAATTTACGATAATAAATAAAAAAAAAATTGGAAATTATGAAGACAATTGAAAATAATTAAAAATTGAAGAAAATGAATAAAAATTGAAGAAAATAATTGAAATTTTAGAAGAATACTTATCAATTGTAGAAAATAATTTTAGAAAGGAGAATAATAATTAACAATTTAGGAAAGTAATTGAAAAATAATATAATTAAGTCAAAATTCATAAATGATTCAAATATGCTGAATATAATTTGAGATTGAGAAAAATAATCGACATTTATGAAGAAAATAATTTAAATATTAAGGAATGAAAACAGTAAATAAAATTTGAGCAAAATAATTGAAAAAATCATAGAATATATGTTTAAAAGAGGAAAATAATTACAAAATTACTTAAAAATTTTAATTAAAGAGAATAATTAAAAAATCGCAGAAATAATCGAAAATTGATGAAAATAATCATTACAATTTCAGATAAATAATTGAAATGCTTGAAAATGGTGCCAAAAGAATATAAATAATTAAAAATCGTAGAAAACAATATAAAATTCAAAAATTTATTTTTAAGCAAAAGGAAATAATTGGAAAATCTTATAAAAACTTGAATATTAAAGACAATAATTGAAATTTGAAATAATAACTAAAAATTTAGGGAATTATTTGGAAAATAACACAAATTAAAAGATGGAGAAAATAATTACAATATAATAAAAAGAAATGAAAATTGAACAAAAGAATTGAAAATTGAGATATATATTTGAAAGCATTGGCGGATCCAGGGGGGGGCACGGGTGCTTGGCCCCCCCCCCAAAAGCCTCATATTGAACAATGAGAGTGAGAGAGATAGCACTATAGTGCTATCTCTTTCTCTCTCATGCAATACCCCCTCCAAAAACCTTGTCTGGATCCGCCACTGTTTGAAAGTACAGTAAATAAATTCAGAAATTATGAAAATGATTAAAAATTGAAAATAATAATTGCAAAGTGACAATAATAATTGTAAGTTAAAAAAACAAATTTAAATTGGCGATGATTAATATAAAATTAAGGGCATGTGATGGAGTATGACGTCACTTGTATAGGCAAAATTTGTCCGTAACTTTTCTCTTAAAATATTGAATATTTTTTTATGAAACTTGGTAGAATTACTTAAAATGTCATTGGGAAGGTCTCTCAGACCCGAGTTTGTTTGAATTTTGTCCCAAAATTGATTTTTAAAAAAGTTTCCAATTTTTCGAAAATTTCCAAAAATTAAGTTTGGGCCAAAATTTAAACAAATTCGGGTCTGAGAGACCTTCATAATGACATTTTAAGTAATTGTACCAAGTTTCATGAAAAAATATTTAATATTTTAAGAGAAAAGTTGCGGACAAATTTTGCCTATACCAGTGACGTCATAATCCATCACATGGCCTTAAGGAAAAAATAATTAAATTGATTTAATGTCAATGCAAAAATAATTAAAATTGAAAAAGTGATTGAGAAAACTAAACAAAATAATTGAAATTTGAGAAAGGTAAATTTAAGATTTAAGGAATCAATTTAAAAACAATTAAAATAATTAAGGATTGTAGAAAATAGTTGAAAAATTAAAATTCACTTCAAATTCAGTATTTTTGAAACGTGGATGAATTGAATTTTTAATCAATGCAAGTTCACATTAACTGAAATTTGAAGAAATTAAAATTGCTATAAATTTATTATTTGAGAACATTTTAAAAAGGTGAAATATGATTTAAAATTTGAAAAGAAAAAAATGTCTAGTTACAAATATCAGGTGTGGACAGAATGAATTAATTAATTAAACTTGTAATTATTATATATAATTGGGGCACCATTTTCCTTTTTGCCATAGGGCCCTTGCACTCCCAATTGCGCCACTGAATATTATGTTAAAATTGTATAATAATTGTCTATATTATTATTTTGGGAGTATATTTGACAGCATATGACCCCATAATAAAAATTATATTATGGCAATGATATAATAGAAATGATATTATGAAATTGATATTATGGCAATGATATAATTGAAACGATGCTATGACAAAGATATAATAGAAATTATATTAAAATTATAAGATGAAAACCAAATAATGTAAAAATGAATGAATTTTCATATTAGAAATAAAAATAGTTTGTTGATTAAATCAAAATTAGAAGCATTTAAAATTGTCAATTTTATGTTTATATTTCACAGAAAATATGAAAAAATCCAGAAAAGATAAACATTTAAAAAAAATTATCTTATCTTATCTTTGTTATAAAACAAATGTAAATATTGTAAAAAAATTTTGAGTGAAAGTTACATTTTTCCTTTTACTGCATATTGGTTTATGCAATTTTTGAATATACGTTGAAATTTATTTCAAAAAGCGATGTTTTTCATAAATCTTATAAACATTATATTT
Source organism: Ganaspis brasiliensis (assembly GCA_037103525.1). Classification (NCBI taxonomy): domain Eukaryota; kingdom Metazoa; phylum Arthropoda; class Insecta; order Hymenoptera; family Figitidae; genus Ganaspis; species Ganaspis brasiliensis. The sequence continues at coordinate 7,260,872 of JAZKLR010000185.1, forward strand.
TTCTTATAAATACTTATAAATTTCCATATAATAATTCTACATAAAACTTACCTTTCATTGCTGGCGACATGCTCCAAATTTTCGTACAAGATTTACTTGTAAATTGGCCCAAAACACCTTCGAGGTAATAAAAGGGTTTACCCACCAAAAAGAGAATAATAACATAAGGGATGAGAAAAGCACCACCTCCATTATCCAAAGCTGTAAAAGGAAATCTCCAAATGTTTCCAAGTCCAACAGAATTTGATATACATGCCATCAGAAATTCCAATCTTCCACCCCATTCCTCATTTTCCACCTCAGTTAATCAATAATAAAATAATAATTATAATTTAACTTCACTAAACTATAAAATTATTACTAATTATTTGTTGTTTAAATTGCAATGCAGATTAACAAGTATTTACCGAGACTATCGAAGAAATTGAATTTCTGTTTTGCTTTTCCAAATTGACGGATTTATTGTCATTCGTTTCTTGCGATTTTTTATCGGAAGTTGAAGTCGATAATTCATTTTCATGAATTTCGTAATTAAAAGCCTCATTTGTATAATCGCAGTCTTTCTAAATTTTATAAAAAAATTGGTAAATTTACCGGTTATATCTTTTCTTATTTTTGCTACATGTAGTTATTACTAGTTTCAATTATTTATTGCTCTTTTTGATGATACCTTTCTTATAACTTAAGTTTCTTAATTCATAACTTATTTCTCTTATTAATTATTTATTTTTGAAATTTATTATACTTTTTTACACATCAAAAAAAATTCTTGAGAAGTTTAGAAAGTACTTAAAAATCACCTTCATCACTTAAAGCGTAGATTAAATTCTTGAACTGCAGTTTGTTAAATATGTATTCTTTAATTCACGAAATCGATAACTGAGCACAAAAAACGGAATGCCTATAGGTAAAGAATTATTCTTTTATATGTTGCTATTATAGTAGCTGAATTGCCATTGACTGAATGGTATCAACGTTTCTGAGGAAAAGAACAATTATCCTTGTTCATAATCACGTGGCCTTCTCTTTACAAAATGCTCCTTCTCTCCATTTTTTACTTCTTCAAAATAATCACTGGTTCAACAAAAAAAAAAAAAAAACACGAATATTACGTAATGATAATAAAAACAGTCGCATAAGTTGAAACAATGTTAGATCCCATCAATTGACCATTTCTGTCAAGAAATAATTTAACAAACAAATTATTATTACATATAGAATAAATCTTAAAAATATATTCATCTCGAATTTAATTTATAAACTATATAATTTATTTACGAAGAAAGAAATTAAAATATCTGCTATTAGGCTATTACAGATTCGTGCAAAATGTGGACAGTAATTGGCAGAAAAATGTTTTCAAACATTGATTGAATGCTGTTAAACTTGACACTGAAAAAAAATTTTAATCTGAAACTTGATGAAGCAGTCAGTATAAAATTATCTAAAAATTTAAAATTTATTTAGAGGTGGTAGGAATTTTTTAATTATAATTTATTATTAGTTGTAAGTTATTATTTTTTATTATAAAATTATACAGCGCCATAAAAAATTACAAACTTAAGTTACCTTTTCTCAAAATTGTAGTGCAATAATTTTATTACTTAGACATAATTTAACTTAAGTTACTAAAGTACATAAATTAACATAAATTTGTTACGTAATCATTTAACTAACATGGTATATAAAAAATGGCCTTTAAGTTTTAATTGACTCCAAAATAATAATTTTTCTCATTAATAATAAGACTATTTATAATTACTTACTATAAATTTATGTAAATTACAAATTATTGTCACAAGTGATTAAAATAATTAAGTTTAATAATCCTTTTCAACTTCTATAAATCTTCATTCTATATTAATTAAGTCCGTAATTATTCTTTTCTTTATCTTCTTCTCAAAAATATTATCTGTAAAATAATTCGACAAAATTGAACTTGTAATTTGACTTTTTTTCTGTTATAAACTCTTTCCACTTGCTTCGAATTTTATTGTTAAAAGGTCCCCAATTTTTCTCAGATGGACTGAAAGCGCTTTTTATAGCCTGAGAAAAAAATGCATTTTATTAATTAGAAGAAAACTTAAAAGTAAAAATTTAAAAAATTGTTTTCTAGAAAATGATATTCAAATAGAAACAACACGTAATCTCCAAACAAAAGTCAGTCAATTTATTTCAACGCATGCATAAGGTTTGCAATATTTTTCAAAGACGCATATTTTTGAAATAAATAAAAAAAAGAAACTATCAAACTGATAGTTTTTATAGTTATTTTTGACGTAACTTTACGGTTTGAAATAAATTGACTGACTTGTCTGGAGATTACGTGTTGTTTCTACATACTTTGGAGAAAAATGATATAAAAATATCAGAAAAAAATTGATGAAAATTTACTTACTTCAAAAAGAGATACATTCTTCTGCTTTACGATTTCTCTGACAATGAATACGAAAATCTGAGCAATACCTATAGCTAGAATAGTCCAGCCAATTGCTAAAAATTGTAAAAACGTTTAGAAATTTTTTCTTTATTTGCCCACACTAATTAATGAAAATAAACTTACCGTAGGCATAATCAGGAAAATACATTTCTTTGTAAGTTATGGGCACGTAGGTAGCAAATGTGTACAAAAGAATGATGATCATTAAAATGGGAGTAATGAAAAACCAACAAATTCTCCAGTAAAATCCTGGTCTGATTCCTAGCATGAATTCGGCATCGTTTAAAAAATTATTAAGTCCATAGATCCAGAAAATTGTAATGACCTCTGCAACTCCAACTATAATGGCCACACAATTTCCACCATAATAATCAATCAAGGTCACAAACCACTGACCTCCCTAAATAACAAAATAGTCGAATATTTAAGGAAAAGTATATAAATAATTAATTTAATTAATTGTATTGTCCCATTATAAATATTTACACGGAAAGAAATTTTAAAATAAAATTTAATATAAGATTATTGAAAGGAGACTATTCAAGACCTACTGAAAAAAACTAATTTGTTTACTTTTAAACTGTTGCAGTGAAGAAAAGAGAATTTAATAGTGACTATATTAAACACTAAAACTAAATTTTGAATTTTAATATAGTCACTATTAAATTTTCTTTTCGTCAATGTATAACAGTTTAAAAGTGATCCAATTAGTTTTTTTCCAGTAGGTCTTAAATAGTTTCCTTTTAATATATTTAATATTAAACGTTATAGTGTCATTTTTAAATATTGATTTAAATTTTCTTTCAGTGCACAATTGTCAGCAATAAAATTAAATTAATGTTTGAATCTCACTGGTGTGATGTAGATTAGACCGAAAAGAAATCCAGCAATGGACGTTCCAAGAGCAATTTTCCATCTTTTTACGTGAGGAAGATGATCACAGAAAGCGGAAAGTACAACATTATAAAGCGCCATTGCACTTCCGGCTCCTAAAATGAACATCATGAAGAAAAAAAGAACTGAAAAGAATTGAGGAACAACTGTGAAACGTGAAAGAGCATCTGGATAAGAAATAAATGCAAGTCCGGTGCCTCCAAGGACCACTTTTGAAATGTCATCTGTACCCATTTCGTGTGCCAAGTTTCCCAAAATTCCAAAAATTGTACAGCCGGCCATCAAACTTGTAAAAGTGTCCAGTGTTGTTACGATAATTACGTCCCTTTCATAAGTAATGTATTTATTTAATATTCTCTAAATAACTAACTTTTAGTCAAACTAAGTATAATATCAGATATTTATAATGTTTAATTTAAAAACCTGAAAGCATCAAAGCGTTGAATAATAATAACGATTTTTGGATCAATTATGCAGGGACTGCAACTTATAAATTTTTGCCATTTGCAAACTTAATATTGACCGAGGGTTGGGGGAGGAAAGAAATAAAACAATAATAAATTAAAAAGTTTCGTAATTAGCTTAGTTATTGTAACGCAAAAGTTGACAGTTTTATTTGATTTCGAGTAAATTTTCGGAAATAATAACCAAATAATCAAAATAATATTAAATTTGTGATCAAATCATTACAAGTTAAAAAAATTAAAAAATGTCGGAAAAAAATGAACTTAGGAAAATAATTACAACATTTTAAATAGTATGTATTTTCAAATAAATTTTAGAAATAATAGTGAATTGAAGAAAATATAAAATTTGTGAAAACCATTGCAAATGAAAAAAAAAATAAAAAATTATCGAAAGTATTTGAAATATGAGAAACTAGGTGTGAATTCTGTCCATTTCATGGACACTTCGCTTCCAAGGAAGCAATAAATTTATTTATAATATAAAAAATAATAATCTAATTTTAAATTAATTATTATATATTTTTATGCAAATAAGTAATAATAATAAAATAATAATAAATCAATATATATATTTTTTTTCTATCTTCCAAAACTTTATTTATTTATTTATTATAAATAAATAAAGTCAATTATTAGTCAATTATTTTTAGTCAGTTCGTTTTGAGACAAGGATTATGATTCTTTTAATTCATTTGTTTGAATTTTTATCAAGAAATTTTTTTTTGGCAAAACACGAGATTTTTCAATAAAAAAAATTAAAAATTATGAATTAATACGTGAGTTTTTAGTCAAATATAAAAGTTATATAGGTCACTCGATTTGTTTTGAGACAAGGAATATGATTTTGTAATTCGTTTGGTTGGATTTTTATCATGAAAATTTTTTTTGGCAAATGCCGAGATTTTTCGATGAAAAAAAAATGAAAAATCATGAATTATTACGTGGGTTTTTAGTCAATTATATACTTTATATAGGTCAATCGATTCGTTTTGAGACAAGGAATATGATTTTGTAATTCGTTTGGTTGAATTTTTAGCATGAAAAAAATTTCCAAAAACGAGATTTTTTGATGAAAAAAACTGAAAAATCATGAATTATTACGTGAGTTTTTGGTTAATTATATACTTTATATAGGTCAATCGATTCGTTTTGAAACAAGGAATATGATTTTTTCATTCATTTGTCTCAATTTTTAGCATGAAAAAATTTTTTGCCAAAAAACGATATTTTCGATGAAAAAAGGTGCTCAAAAAAATTTGATTGGGTATTTTCAAAAATCCCTGTGTCCAAATTTAGATATTTGTGAGCTTCATATGTCATCCAAATTTTATTAAAATCCGTTGAAGCGTTCTCGAGATATCCTGGCGACAAAAAATTTACCACATACACACACACATACACACACACACACATACACACACCCACACACACATCCGGACATTTTCTCAGGAATGAAAATTTGAACTTTTTAGATGAAACTGAGTTGATTTACACTATTTTTGGAAAATCAAAAATCTTAACGATCACAACGCTTCCTCTATGAGGAAGCAAAATAATTGAAGAATGATTAAAAAATTAAAACGTGGATACAGTAACTTAGATTTGAGATAATAAATAAGAATTTAGGAAATTAATTGAAAAATAATTAATATATCTTACTTAAAAGGTGGAGAAAATCATTGCAAAAAGATAAAAGAAAATAAATTAAAAAAAAAAGAATTAATAAATGAGATAAATAATTGAAGTTTTAGGTATTTAATTAAGGAACGAATACTGAGAATAACAAAACTAGGTGTGAATTCTGTCCATTTCATGGACACTTCGCTTCCAAGGAAGCAATAAATTTATTTATAATATAAAAAATAATAATCTAATTTTAAATTAATTATTATATATTTTTATGCAAATAAGTAATAATAATAAAATAATAATAAATCAATATATATATTTTTTTTCTATCTTCCAAAACTTTATTTATTTATTTATTATAAATAAATAAAGTCAATTATTAGTCAATTATTTTTAGTCAGTTCGTTTTGAGACAAGGATTATGATTCTTTTAATTCATTTGTTTGAATTTTAATCAAGAAATTTTTTTTTGGCAAAACACGAGATTTTTCAATAAAAAAAAATTAAAAATTATGAATTAATACGTGAGTTTTTAGTCAAATATAAAAGTTATATAGGTCACTCGATTTGTTTTGAGACAAGGAATATGATTTTGTAATTCGTTTGGTTGGATTTTTATCATGAAAATTTTTTTTGGCAAATGCCGAGATTTTTCGATGAAAAAAAAATGAAAAATCATGAATTATTACGTGGGTTTTTAGTCAATTATATACTTTATATAGGTCAATCGATTCGTTTTGAGACAAGGAATATGATTTTGTAATTCGTTTGGTTGAATTTTTAGCTTGAAAAAAATTTCCAAAAACGAGATTTTTTGATGAAAAAAACTGAAAAATCATGAATTATTACGTGAGTTTTTGGTTAATTATATACTTTATATAGGTCAATCGATTCGTTTTGAAACAAGGAATATGATTTTTTCATTCATTTGTCTCAATTTTTAGCATGAAAAAATTTTTTGCCAAAAAACGATATTTTCGATGAAAAAAGGTGCTCAAAAAAATTTGATTGGGTATTTTCAAAAATCCCTGTGTCCAAATTTAGATATTTGTGAGCTTCATATGTCATCCAAATTTTATTAAAATCCGTTGAAGCGTTCTCGAGATATCCTGGCGACAAAAAATTTACCACATACACACACACATACACACACACACACATACACACACCCACACACACATCCGGACATTTTCTCAGGAATGAAAATTTGAACTTTTTAGATGAAACTGAGTTGATTTACACTATTTTTGGAAAATCAAAAATCTTAACGATCACAACGCTTCCTCTATGAGGAAGCAAAATAATTGAAGAATGATTAAAAAATTAAAACGTGGATACAGTAACTTAGATTTGAGATAATAAATAAGAATTTAGGAAATTAATTGAAAAATAATTAATATATCTTACTTAAAAGGTGGAGAAAATCATTGCAAAAAGATAAAAGAAAATAAATTAAAAAAAAAAAGAATTAATAAATGAGATAAATAATTGAAGTTTTAGGTATTTAATTAAGGAACGAATACTGAGAATAACAAAACTAGGTGTGAATTCTGTCCATTTCATGGACACTTCGCTTCCAAGGAAGCAAGATAATTTGCTTCCTCATAGAGGAAGCAATAAATTTATTTATTCAATATAAAAAATAATAATTTAATTTTAAATTAATTATTATTTATTTTTATTTATACAAATAAGTATTATTACGTGGGTTTTTAGTCATTTATATACTTTATATAGGTCAATCGATTCGTTTTGAGACAAGGAATATGATTTTTTCATTCATTTGTCTCCATTTTTAGCATGAAAAAATTTTTTGCCAAAAAACGATATTTTCGATGAAAAAAGGTGCTCAAAAAAATTTGATTGGGTATTTTCAAAAATCCCTGTGTCCAATTTTAGATATTTGTGAGCTTCATATGTCATCCAAATTTTATTAAAATCCGTTGAAGCGTTCTCGAGATATCCTGGCGACAAAAAATTTACCACATACACACACACACACATACACACACACCCACACACACATCCGGACATTTTCTCAGGAATGAAAATTTGAACTTTTTAGATGAAACTGAGTCGATTTACACTATTTTTGGAAAATCGAAAATCTTAACGATCACAACGCTTCCTCTATGAGGAAGCAAAAAAATTGAAGAAATTGATTGCAAAATGATAACAAAAATAAATGAAAATTAAAGAAAATTATTAAAAATTGAGAAAAAAAATTTAAAGTTTAGGAAATTAATTGAAGAGTAATGAAACTAATAAAAAATTAGAGACAATATTTGCAAAGTAATAAAGCCAATTAAAAATTGAAGAAAATTATTGAAATTTGAGAAATAAGTTTCAAAATTTAGGAAATTAATTGAAGAGTGTAATGAAAATAATAAAAAATTCGACACAATATTTGCAAAGTAATAAAAATGAATAATGATTAAAAATTGAAGAAATTGATTGCAAAATGATAATATTAATAATTAAAAATTGAAGAAAATTATAAAAATTTGAGAAATATATTTTAAAATCTTGGAAATTAATTGAAGAGTAATGAAAATAATAAAAAATGGGAGACAATATTTGGAAAGTAATAAAAGTAATTAAAAATTGAAGAAGTTGATTGCAAAATGATAATATTAATAATTGAAAATTGAAGAAAATTAATTGAAGATTAATGAAAAAAAAATTGAGACAATATTTGCAAAGTAATAAAAATAATTAGAAATTGAAAAAAATAATTTTATTTTTTGAGAAATAATTGAAAAAATTGCAACATATATTTATAATGAAAGAAAATAATTGCGGAATGATAAAAATAATTGTATATTTAAAAAATAAGTGGAAGTTGTGATAAATTATAAAAAAAATTATAAATTAATTAAAAAAGAATTGAATATGACGAAAAGTAATCGTAAAATGATAGAAATAATCGTAAATTGAAGAAAATAATGGAAATTTGAGATAAATAATTGAAATTTAGGAAATTAATTGAAAAATAATTCATATATTTAATTAAAAGGTGAAGAAAATAATTGCAGAAATACAAAAGAAAATAAAAATTGAAAAAATTGTTTGAAAAAGGAGATAAATAATTAAATATTGAATAAATTGATTGCAAAATGATAACAAAATTAATTGAAAATTCAAGGAAATTATTAAAATTTGAGAAAAAATATTTAAAATTTAGGAAATTAATTGAAGAGTAATAAAACTAATAAAAAATTCGAGACAATATTTGCAAAGTAATAAAACTAATTGAAAATTGAAGAAAATTATTAAAATTTGAGAAATATATTTTAAAATAAAGGAAATTAATTGAAAAATAATGAAAATAACAAAAAATTCCAGACTTTGCGAAGTAATAAAAATAATAAGAAATTGAAGAAAACAATTTAATTTTTTGAGAATTAATTAAAAAAAACGCAACATATATTTTTAATAAAAGAAAATAATTTCAGAATGATAAAATCAATTGTACGTTGAAAAAATAAGTAGAAGTTGTGATAAATTATAAAAAAATTAAAAATTAATTAAAAATAATTGAATATGACAAAAAGCAATGGAACAATGAAATAATCATAAATTGAAGAAAATAATGTAAATTTGAGAGAAATAATTGAAATTTTTGAGATTACATTGAAACGTGGATACAGTAGCTTAGATTTAAGATAATAAATAAACATTTAGGAAATTAATTAAAAAATAATTAATATATCTAATTAAAAGGTGGAGAAAATAATTGTACAAATATAAAAGAAATTGAAAATTGAAAAAAATGTTTTAAAAATGATATAAATAGTTGAAAATTGAAGAAATTTATTGCAAAATGATAACAATAATATTTGAAATTGAAGAAAATTATTAAAATTTGAGAAAAAAAATTTAAAATCTATGAAACTCATTGAAGAATAATAAAAAGAATATAAAATTGGAGAAAATATTTGTAAAGTAATAAAAATAATTTAAAATTGAATATAATAATTTTAGTGTGTGAAAAATAATTGAAAATTTTTCAACATATATTTGTTATTGTTAACAAATATATAAGAATATAATTGCAGAATGATGAAAATAATTGTTTATTGAAAAAATAATTAAAATTTAAGAGAAATAATAAAAACTAGGTGTGAATTCTGTCCATTTCATGGACACTTCGCTTCCAAGGAAGCAAAACAATTTGCTTCCTCATAGAGGAAGCAATAATTTAATAATATTTTAAATATTTTAAGTTAATAAAAACAAAAATTAAAAAAACATGAATTATTTTGATTAAAAAGATACTAAAACAATTTGATTAGTTAATTTAGTTAATCTAGCTTAAATTAATGTGTCTTTAACTCCAATTTTTTATCAAATTAAACTACGAAGTTATAGTTTCATTTGAATTTGACATGCTTTTATTTTCAGGGTGATAAAATTAATTGTAAGAGTTCATCATCTATTAAAAACTTTTAACAGTTGATTATTATCAAAATGTTCTATACAATCCTTTATTTTTACTATAGTATGTAGCAGAAGCAAAAGTTTTGTAATTCTTTCTGCGGCTTCTTATATTTCAATAGTATGAATTTGTTTAAACAATCAGTTGTATTTAGTTAATAGTAATTGGTAGAAAAGTTACAAAATTGAGAACAAGCGGCAACTGCGTAGCTTAATTTGATTAAAATTCAAGTTAAACAATAATAATTTGTTTCAAAAATTGATACAATTGCTATTTTTAGTTTTTTTTTAGTAACATGTTACATTCGTCTTAAACAGTTGCACAATTAAGAAAAAGTTTCAACTCTTTGACTTATTTTGACAAAAAGTTGAAGTTAAACAATAGTAATTTGTATAAACAATTGGTAAAATTATTATTCTTAGCTTGTTGTTAATAGCTGGTTACATTCGATCTCAAAAGTTGTAAAATTGAGAAAAATCGAAAATCTGCAGCTCAATTTGATAGAAAGTAGAAGTTAAACAATAGTAGTTTGTTTAAATAATTAGTATAATTGTTATTTTTAGTTTCTTGTAAGTAATTGGTATCATTCCGAAAGAAAAGTTGCAAAATTGAGAAAAGATTGCATTTTGTAGTTCAATTTGGTGAAAAGTTGAAAGTAAACAATAATAATTTGTTCAAACAATTGATAGACTTTTGATTTTTATTATATTTTTGGTAATTGGTAACTTAACTTAAAAAGTTGCGAAATTAGGAAACACACTGCAAAAACATGGTGTCTTAAATTGGTCAAAAATGTAAACAATAATAATTTGTTTAAACAATTGATAGACTTTTGATTTTTATTATATTTTTGGTAATTGGTAACTTAACTTAAAAAGTTGCGAAATTAGGAAACACACTGCAAAAACATGGTGTCTTAAATTGGTCAAAAATATCTTTAATTAAGATACTTTTGGTGTCTAAGACACGAAAAATGTCTTAATATAAGACATTTTTGAACAATTTAAGACACCTGTTTTTGCAGTGCAATTGCAACTCTGTAGTTTAAATTGATAAAAAGTTGAAATTAAACAATAATAATTTGTTTAAACAATCGGTCAAATTGATATTTTTCGTTGTTGTTATTAATTGGTTACATTCGTCTTCAAAAGTTGAAAAATTGTGAAAAGGTTGCATTTCTGTAGCTTAATTTGGTAAAAAGTTGAAATTAAATAATAATAATTTGTTTAAACAATTGATAAAATTTGGATTTTTAGTCTGTTTTTAGTAATTGGTATAACTTAACTTAAAATTTTGCAAAATTAGGAAAAAATCGCAACTCTGTAGCTCAATTTGACAAAAAGTTGAAGTTAAACAATAGTAATTTGTATAAACAATTGGTAAAATTATTATTCTTAGCTTGTTGTTAATTGCTGGTTACATTCGATCTCAAAAGTTGTAAATTTGAGAAAAATCGAAAATCTGCAGCTCAATTTGATAGAAAGTTGAAGTTAAACAGTAGTAATTTGTTTAAACAATTAGTATAATTGTTATTTTTAGTTTCTTGTAAGTAATTAGTATCATTCCGAAAGAGAAGTTGCAAAATTGAGAAAATATTGCATTTTGTAGTTCAGTACAGGTAAAAAGTTAAAATTAAATAATAATAATTTGTTTAAACAATTGATAGACTTTTGTTTTTTATTCTATTTTTGGTAATTGGTATAACTTAACTTAAAAAGTTGCGAAATTAGGAAGCAATTGCAACTTTGTAGTTTAAATTGATAAAAAGTTGAAATTGAAGTTTAAACAATTGGTCAAATTGATATTTTTCGTTTTTTGTTATTAATTGGTTACATTCGTCTTCAAAAGTTGAAAATGGAGAAAAGGTTACAACTCTGTAGCTTAATTTGGTAAAAAGTTGAAATTGAACAAACAATAATTTGTTTAAACAATTGATAGAATTTTGGTTTTTAGTCTGTTTTTTGGAAATGGTAACATCTAGCTTTAAAAGTTGGAAAATGTAGAAAAAATTGCAATTCTCTTAACTAGCTGTAAATAAACAATAATTTGTTTAATCAAATTATCAATTACATAAAACAATTGTGAAAAGTTTATATTTTTCCGAACCCATAAACAATAATAATAATAAATAATTTGGCATTATTCTGTAAAGTCTTCTGAAGAGTAACAGAATTCGGTGATTAAAAAATATTGGTTTTTAAGGATTCTATACCATTTCTACGAAAAAATTTTTTCCCATGTTTACACTGCAAAAACATGGTGTCTTAAATTGGACAAAAATGTCTTAAATTAAGATACTTTTTTGGTGTCTAAGACACAAAAAATTACACACAATTACTATTAAATAACTATTAATCACGAGCTTAAAAAGTCATCCAAATTTTTTGAAATCCGTTGAAGCGTTCTCGAGATATCCTGGCGACAAAAAACGCTATACACACACACGTACACACACACACACACACACACACACATACACACAAACACACACACACATACATCTGGACATTTGCTTAGGAATAAAAATTTATGCTTTTTAGATGAAAATGAGTCGATTTAGACTATTTTTGGAAAATCGAAAATCTTAACGATCACAAAGCTTCCTCTATGAGGAAGCAAAATTAGAAATTTAATCGAAAAATAGTTAAAAATGACAAAAATTAATTGAATATTAATTGAAAAATAATTTTAATAACAAAATAACTGATTGAAATAATTGTAAATTGAAGAAAATAATAGACATTTTTAAAAGATAATTTTAAAAATTACAGAATATATTTGAGATAAACAAGACTACAATTACTGTTATATATTATAATTCTACAAACTTTAATTAATTTGAAATTTCATTGATTAAAATTTTAATTAATCCATTCTTTGAGAATAATAAATTTTAAATTATTTTAAAATTTCTTCAAATTTTAAGAATTCTTTTCTCTTATGATTTTAATTATATTTGCTACAACTCTCAACTATTTTTATCATTTTTCAATATTTTTCTTCAATTTTATTTCCTATTTTTTTGTTTTTATTTTTTAAATTCAATTTCCCAAGTTTCAATTCTTTTCTTTAATCTTCGAAAATAGTAAATTCAAAATTATTTAACAATTTCTTAAATTTTTAACAATTCTTTTCTTTTATGATTTTAATTATTTGCTACAATTGTCAACTATTTTTATCATTTTTTCAAAATTTTTCTTCAATTTCTAATTATCTTCACTATTTTTTCAATTTTTCCCCCAATTTTTAAATTCAATTCCGCATGTTTCAATTATTTTCTCTAATTTTTTCAAATAAAACTTTTTCAGTTTTAATTATTTTCTTCAATATCAAATTTGTTAAATTATTTATTAATTATTTTTCAATTACTTTCGTCACTTTTCAATTATTTTTACAAAATATGTTTTTTTTTTAAATTTTAATCATTTTTTTCGAATTGTAAATTCATTTTATCCACATTCTCGTTAAGAAATTTATTTTTTGTCGGTAATTTTGCCATTTGGACGACTTTTTTGCTCTATGCAATGTTTTGATGCTTTCTGGTTTTTTATGTGTTTCGAATTAAAAAGCGTTACCTGCTCAGACGATGATTGAAGTTGTTTAGCGATGAATAAGTGATGATTGGTCCAAAGCAGACTGATAGAGAGAAAAAGCATTGGGTTATTGCAGCATACCAAACATTTGGTTTCAAAAGAGCTTCCCATTTGGGTTCAAAAAAATAAAGAATTCCATTCACTGCGCCCTCTAAAGTAACTGCTCTTATTAGTAGAATAATCATTACAATGTAGGGAAATATTGCTAAAAAATATACTGCCTTTCCGGAACTTTTCGTTCCTTGGCACATGATTGCAAATAAACAAAGCCAACTGAATAAAAGACAAAGGCTCAGAGACCAAGATGGCACACCTATTCCACCTTCAATTGACTCCAATTCGTTCAAAACTATTTTTCTGCAATGTTCAAACTTTGTTGAATTAAATTAAGAAAATTGAAAAGAAAAAAAATTATTATAGCAGATAAAACACAAACCGAAAATATAATTCTGCAGATCCGCTGACAGTCACATTTTCTGAAATGGTTACATTTGAAGAATTTGAAGAAGTACCTATACAATTAATCCAATCTTCTCGACAATAAGACCAAGGAAGTACTGTCTGACAACTTGCCACTAAATAATAAATTGTCAGAGCCATTAAACTACAGTAATAAGTAACAACACAAAGTGCTGTCAAAACTTGTCCATATCCTAAACCTATAAAATAATCAAAAATTAATTTTTGTACCATGTAGATTAGTGTGATCCAAAAAAAGTAAAATCGAAATTTGAATGCTCGGTCCTAGGATTATTCTATGTCGAAAAAAAGTCCCTTGTTTTTTGTTTTGAAATAAAAAAATATTTAGAAGTCGCTCAAAATTACCTACACTGCAAAAACAGGTGTCTTAAATTGTTCAAAAATGTTTTAAATTAAGACATTTTTTGTGTCTTAGACACCAAAAAAGTATCTTAATTTAAGACATTTTTGTCCAATTTAAGACACCATGTTTTTGCAGTGTAAACATGGGGAAAAAATTTTTCGTAGAAATGGTATAGAATCCTTAAAAACCAATATTTTTTAATCACCGAATTCTGTTACTCTTCAGAAGACTTTAAAGAATAATGCCAAATTATTTATTATTATTATTGTTTATGGGTTCGGAAAAATATAAACTTTTCACAATTGTTTTATGTAATTGATAATTTGATTAAACAAATTATTGTTTATTTACAGCTAGTTAAGAGAATTGCAATTTTTTCTACATTTTCCAACTTTTAAAGCTAGAGGTTACCATTTCCAAAAAACAGACTAAAAATCAAAATTCTATCAATTGTTTAAACAAACTACTATTGTTTAACTTCTACTTTCTATCAAATTGAGCTGCAGATTTTCGATTTTTCTCAAATTTACAACTTTTGAGATCGAATGTAACCAGCAATTAACAACAAGCTAAGAATAATAATTTTACCAATTGTTTATACAAATTACTATTGTTTAACTTCAACTTTTTGTCAAATTGAGCTACAGAGTTGCAATTTTTTCCTAATTTTGCAAAATTTTAAGTTAAGTTATACCAATTACTAAAAACAGACTAAAAATCCAAATTTTATCAATTGTTTAAACAAATTATTATTATTTAATTTCAACTTTTTACCAAATTAAGCTACAGAAATGCAACCTTTTCTCAATTTTTCAACTTTTGAAGACGAATGTAACCAATTAATAACAACAACGAAAAATATCAATTTGACCGATTGTTTAAACAAATTATTATTGTTTAATTTCAACTTTTTATCAATTTAAACTACAGAGTTGCAATTGCACTGCAAAAACAGGTGTCTTAAATTGTTCAAAAATGTCTTATATTAGGACATTTTTCGTGTCTTAGACACCAAAAGTATCTTAATTAAAGATATTTTTGACCAATTTAAGACACCATGTTTTTGCAGTGTGTTTCCTAATTTCGCAACTTTTTAAGTTAAGTTACCAATTACCAAAAATATAATAAAAATCAAAAGTCTATCAATTGTTTAAACAAATTATTATTGTTTACATTTTTGACCAATTTAAGACACCATGTTTTTGCAGTGTGTTTCCTAATTTCGCAACTTTTTAAGTTAAGTTACCAATTACCAAAAATATAATAAAAATCAAAAGTCTATCAATTGTTTGAACAAATTATTATTGTTTACTTTCAACTTTTCACCAAATTGAACTAAAAAATGCAATCTTTTCTCAATTTTGCAACTTTTCTTTCGGAATGATACCAATTACTTACAAGAAACTAAAAATAACAATTATACTAATTATTTAAACAAACTACTATTGTTTAACTTCTACTTTCTATCAAATTGAGCTGCAGATTTTCGATTTTTCTCAATTTTACAACTTTTGAGATCGAATGTAACCAGCTATTAACAACAAGCTAAGAATAATAATTTTACCAATTGTTTATACAAATTACTATTGTTTAACTTCAACTTTTTGTCAAAATAAGTCAAAGAGTTGAAACTTTTTCTTAATTGTGCAACTGTTTAAGACGAATGTAACATGTTACTAACAAAAAACTAAAAATAGCAATTGTATCAATTTTTGAAACAAATTATTATTGTTTAACTTGAATTTTAATCAAATTAAGCTACGCAGTTGCCGCTTGTTTTCAATTTTGTAACTTTTCTACCAATAGATGATGAACTCTTACAATTAATTTTATCACCCTGAAAATAAAAGCATGTCAAATTAAAATGAAACTATAACTTCGTAGTTTAATTTGATAAAAAATTGGAGTTAAACCATAACAATTTGTTTAAACAATTGATACAATTTGTAAAAAAACATTTAATTCGATTTTTAGAAGGTCAATAATAAAAACACTAAATATATGTTCATTGCAAAAACAGGTGTATGTGATTCACTGAAAAAAATGTTTAGTCATATCAACAAAAATTTGGTTGAGCCTACCAAATTTTTGTTGCTATGACTAAAAATTTGGTTGAGCCAACAAAATTTTTGTTGATATGACTACACATTTTTTTCAGTGTTCACAATATCTCTATAAATTGATATAATTGTTATTCATAGTTTCTTATTAGTCACAGGTTATACATTTATCTTGAAAAGTTGCAGAATTCAGAAAAAAGTTGTGACTCTGTGATTTAATTTGATAACAAGGTGAAATTATATAAAGGTTTATTCATATGCTTAATTGTTTAGACATATAATAGAATTTTGATATTTAGTCTGTTTTTAGTAATTGGTAACATCTAACTTGAAAAGATGCAAAATGTTAAAAAAAAATGCAACCTGCTGTAGCTCAATCTGACAAAAAGTTAAAGTTAAACAATCGTAATTTGTTTAAACAATTAGTAAAATTATTATTCTAAGTTTGTTGTTAATAACTGTTTGCATTCGGTCTAGAAATTTGCAAGATTGAAAAAAATTGCAACTCTGTAGCTCAATTTGATAAAAACTTGAAGTTAAAAAATAGTAATTTGTTTAAACAATTAGTATAAATGTTATTTATAGTTTCTTGTTAGTAATTGGAATCATTCCGAAAGAAAAGTTGCAAAATTGAGAAAAGATTGCAACTCTGTAGTTCAATTTGGTAAAAAGTTGAAATTAAACAATAATATTTTGTTTAAACAATTGATAGACTTTTGATTTTTATTATATTTTTGGTAATTGGTATAACTTAACTTAATAAGTTGTGAAATTAGAAAACAATTGCAACTCTGTAGTTTAAATCGATAAAAAGTTGAATTTAAACAATATAAATTGATTTAAACAATCGGTCAAATCGCTATTTTTAGTTGTTTGTTAGTAATTAGTTACATTCGTCTTCAAAATTTGAAAAATGAAGAAAAGGTTTTAACTTTGTAGCTTAATTTGGTAAAAAGTTGAAATTAAACAATAATAATTTGTTTAAACAATTGATAGAAATTTGATTTTTAGTCTGTTTTTAGTAATTGGTAACATCAACCTTAAAAAGTTGCAAAATTTTGAAAAAATTGCAACTCTGTAGCTCAATTTGACAGAAGTTTAAAGTTAAACAATAGTAACTTGTTTAAACAATTGGTAAAATTATTATTCTTAGCTTGTTGTTAATAACTGGTTACATTCGGTCTGAAAAGTTGTAAAATTGAGGAAAATCGCAACTCTGTAGCTCAATTTGATAAATACTTGAAATTAAACAATTATAATTTGTTTAAACAATTGATAGACTTTTAATTTTTATTCTTTTTTTAGTAATTGGTATAACTTAACTTAAAAAGTTGCGAAATTAGGAAACAAATGCAACTCTGTAGTTTAAATTGATAAAAAGTTGAATTTAAACAATGTAAATTGATTTAAATTTTAAACAATCGGTCAAATCGTTATTTTTAGTTGTTTGTTAGTAATTATAGTTACATTCGTCTTCAAAAGTTGAAAAATGAAGAAAAGGTTTTAACTTTGTAGCTTAATTTGATAAAAAGTTGAAATTACATAAACAATTATTTGTTTAAATAAATGATAGATTGGTATTATTCCGAAAGAAAAGTTGCAAAATTGAGAAAAGATTGCATTTTGTAGTTCAATTTGGTGAAAAGTTGAAATTAAACAATAATAATTTGTTTAAACAATTGATAGACTTTTTATTTTTATTCTATTTTTAATAATTGGTATAACTTAACTTAAAAAGTTGCGAAATTAGGAAACAATTGCAACTCTGTATTTTAAATTGATAAACAGTTGGAATTAAACAATAAAAATTGGTTTAAACAATCGGTCGAATTGGCATTTTTAGTTTGTTGTTATTAATTGGTTACATTCGTCTTCAAAAGTTGCAAAAATGGAGAAAAGGTTGCAACTCTGTAGCTTAATTTGGTAAAATTTTGAAATTAAACAATAATAATTTATTTTAACAATCGGTTGAATTGATATTTGTAGTTGGTTGTTAGCAATTAGTTTCATTTGTCTTGTTAAGTTTGCAAAATTAAGAAAAAATTGCAAATCTGTAGCTTAATTTGAATAATAGTTGTAAATAAACAATAATTTGATTAAACAAATTATCATTTACATAACACAATTGTGAAAAGTTTATATTTATGTTATTTATTGAAAAATGTGCAAGAAATTGTCAAAACAAATTGTAAGAAATATTTTTATTGCTTGTTTTTGGATTTTTAGGGATGTTTAGGGGACCCGTAAAAAGTTTAAAAGATAAAGATTAAAAAATATTGGTACTTAAGGATTCTATGCCATTTCTAAAAAAAAGTTTTTTTTTCAATACCTATTCTTTTTATTTTATTTTTTTAATTTTGTAAGGTGATACCTCTCATTGCAGGCGCCATTGACCAAGTTTTCACACACGATTGACTAGTAAATTGTCCAAGAATAGCTTCTAAATAATAAAAAGGTTTTCCAACAAATATTAGTATAATAACATAAGGAATTAAAAAAGCACCTCCTCCATTTTCCAAAGCTGTAAATGGAAATCTCCAAATATTTCCAAGTCCAACGGAAGTCGCTATACATGCCATTAAAAATTGCAATCCTCCACCCCATTCTTCTTTTTTAACCTCATTCGACTAAAAAATAATATAATTTTTATAACATAAATTTTTAATAATAGTTGTCCAACTAAAAAATTAAAAGTTTATATTTCGGTTTTGAACGAATTATCATCAAGGTTTTGAAACTAATTTCCTTATAAGCAATTGGGTATATGTATTTAAAATATTCATGATTATTCATTTTTATAAGGAAAATTTATTTTAACCACACAATTTGTTTTTATGATTTTAAACGATTCATTTTTAAGACTTTCATAAAGATAAAATCTTTTCAGAAAAGTGTTTAACACTTTATGATCTCAAGTTTCCTGGATTTAGATAACTTGAAGAACAACTGACATAAAGTTTTTATTGTGCGGTTTAAAAACATAAAAACGTTAACAATTTTCAAAGAAACATTATATTTATAACAAATATACATATATATATATATATATATATAAATTATGCACGATTTTAGGAATAAACAAATTGGTAAAAGTTTAAACAATCATAATTACCGAAGTTTTTGAAGATGGTCCAACTTTCCCACGAGATTTAAAATCTTGCATCTGTCTCCCAGAATTATTTTCCGATTTTTCATGTCCATTTGAATGTGATTCTCCACAATGAATATCTTCGTTTGGAAATCCAATCGGTCTCTAAATCGAATCACGTATATTTTAATTGAAAAACTCCTGTTTATTGCAAAATATTTTTAAATAAATTAATTTCTCGTCAAATATAATTTTCAAATATGTTATAATTTCTTGTAAAATATAGTTTTCAAACATTTTGTCAAATTTAATTTTCCAAAATTTAGCTCACAGGTGTTTGATTTGTGGGCTCCAGATCACCCATCACATTCACGGTTATAGTATTTATATTTTCTAAAAAGTTTTCGTTTTAGTTTACACTATTAGTCTCTTTAATTATATCCCTGCTATTCTGACTTGTTGCTTGGCTTACATAATTGTCTTTAAAAAATATTTAAAATTTCATGCTTTGCAATTAAAATTATCTCTTCATTTTTAAAAGGAAAAATGCTTATTTTTAATTTTGAAACAAACAAAATTTGATAATTTAAAATTTGCGAATACTGTCAACTATTATAAAGATATTCAATTGAGAATTATTGAAAATATACAACTTAAAATTATTTAAAAGTATTAAACCGAAAATTTTTCCAATTTTTCATCTGCGAATTTTTGAAAACGTTCAATGGGAAATTTTTGAAAATGCTTAACTGACAGCATGAGAATTTTGACTCGTCTCACTTGACGATTACATATCAACTGAAATTTACAATGATATCTATATGATTTCCTTCCAAGATTCATATCTCAATTCTCATTAACAAATCATCAACTTAATAATTGTTACTTCGCAGACGATTAAATATTGGGTCAACAATTAAAGGCAAAAAAATTATTTTTATAAATCTAAAGGATACGAAAAATTATATGAAGAAGAAGAATATAAAAATACGGAATATTTAAAGAAATCCACCTATTTTTATATCTTTTACTGTCAAACATAAATAAATTAAAATTTTTTTTTTATTAAATGTTTCCAGCTAATATTACAATTCTGTGTAGAATAATCGCTAATGAAGTCATTTGGTCCATTTACATATAAAAAAAAAGAAAATTGAAAAGAAATGCTATTTTCAACCAGTGGTGTAACTAGGAGTGCAAGGGCCCTGGAGCAAAAAAGAAAATGGGGCCCCAATCATATATAATAATTACAAGTTTAATTAATTAATTCATTCATTCTGTTAAAAGTTCAATTAATCCACGTTTCAAAAATACGAAATTTGAAGTGAATTTTACCTTTTCAACTATTTTTTACAATCCTTAATTACTTTAATTGTTTTTTAATTGATTCCCTGAATCTTAAATTTACCTTCCTCAAATTTCAATTATTTTGTTTAGTTTTCTCAATCACTTTTTCAATTTTAATTATTTTTGCCTTGACATTAAATCAATTTAATTGTTTATTCCTTAATTTTATATAAATCATCACAAATTTAAATTTATTTTTTTAACTCACGATTATTTTTATCATTTTCCAATTATTATTTTCAATTTTAAATCATTTTCCTAATTTCTGAATTAATTTACTGTACTTTCAAAAATATATCTCAATTTTCAATAATTTTGTTCAATTTTCATTTCTTTTTATTATATTGCAATTATTTTCTCCATCTTTTAATTTGTATTATTTTCCAAATATTTTCCTAAATTTTTTGTTATTATCTAAAGTTTCAATTATTGTCTTTAATTTTCAATTGTTTAAAAAATTTTCCAATTATTTCCTTTTGATTAAAAATAAATTTTATAATATTATATTATTTTCTCCGATTTTTAATTTTCAATTGTTTATCTGAGATTTCATTTATTATTTTCATGAATTTTCAATTATTTCTGCGATTTTTTAACTATTCTTTTTAATTAAAATTTTTAAGTAATTTTGTAATTATTCTCCTTTTTTAAACATATAATTTATAATTTTTTCAATTATTTTGCTCAAATTTTATTTACTATTTTCATTCTTTCATATTTAAATTATTTTCATCATAAATGTAAATTATTTTTCTCAATCTTCAATAATTTTTAGCATATTTGAATCATTTTTTGAATTTTGACTAAACTTTATTATTTTTTAACTATTTTCCTCGATTGTTAAATATTATTCTCATTTTCTAAAATTATTTTCTAAAATTTTTAAGTATTTTTCTAAAATTTCAATTATTTTCTTCAATTTTTAATTATTTTCATTTGTTTTCATAATTTCCAATTTTTTTTTATTAATTATCGTTAAATTCAATTATTTTTAGTTTTCTTCAATTATTTTCTGCAATTTTAAGTTGTTCTCATTTTTTTCAATTGATTTTTAAGAATATCATATATTTTTCTCAAATTTAAATTATTTTCTTTTTATTTACAAAATTATTTTCTCCATCTTTTAGTATTTTCATTATATTTCAAATAATTTCCTAAACTTTCAGTTATTATCTTAAATTTAGATTATTGTCTTCAATTTTTAATTTTTTAAATGGTTTTTCAATTATTTTCTTTTACTTAAAAACAAATTCTGTAATTTTATATTATTTTCTCCGCTTTTTAATCAATTTCATTCTTTTGGACCAATTTTCAAACATTGAATGGTTTATAAGAAAATTTCATTTATTATTTTCATCAATTTTCGATTATTTCCGCGATTTTTTAAGTATTCTCTTTAATTAAAATTTTTAAGTAATTTTGTAATTATTTTTCTTCTTAAACATATATTCTACGATTTTTTCAATTATTTTGCTCAAATTTTATTTAATGTTTTCAAACTTTTATATTTAAATTATTTTCTTCATAAATGTCAATTATTTTCAGCATATTTGAATTATTTTTTCAATTTTAAATTAATTTTATCAGTTTTTAATTATTTTCCTCGATTGTTAATTATTATTCTCATTTTCTAAAATTATTTTCTAAAATTTTTAAGTATTTTTCTAAAATTTCAATTATTTTCTTCAATTTTTAATTATTTTCAATTGTTTTCATAATTTCCAATTTATTTTTATTAATTATCGTAAATTTCATTTATTTTTAGCTTTCTTCAATTCTGTTCTGCAATTTCAAGTTATTCTCATTTTTTTTCCATTGATTTCTAAGATTTTCATATATTTTTCTCAAATTTAAATTATTTTCTTTTTATTTAAAAAAAAAATTCTGTAATTTTTTAAATTATTTCCCTCAAATGTGATTTATTTTTTACAACTTATCATTGTTTTTATCATTTTTCAATGATTTTCTTCAAGTTTCAAATAAAAAACTCATTTTTCAATTAATTTCTCAATCTTTTAGAATTTTTATTATATTTCAATTAATTTTCTAAATTTTCTGTTATTATTTCATATTTAGATTATTGTCTTCAATTTTTAATTTTTTAAACGGATTTTCAATTATTTTCTTTTACTTAAAAACAAATTCTGTAATTTTATATTATTTTCTCCGCTTTTGAATTATTTTCATTCTTTTGGCTTAATTTTAAAAAATTCAATTGTTTATCTGAAATTTCATTTATTATTTTTATCAATTTTCAATTATTTCTGCGATTTTTTAATTATTCTCTTTAATTAAAATTTTTAAGTAATTTTGTAATTATTTTCCTTCTTTAAATATATAATCCACGATTTTTTCAATTATTTCTCTCAAATTTTATTTAATGTTTTCAATCTTTGATATTTAAATTTTTTTCTTCATAAATTTCAATCTTTTCAGCATATTTGAATTATTTTCTCAATTTTAAATTAATTTTATCATTTTTCAATTATTTTCCTTGATTGTTAATTATTATTATTCTCATTTTCTAAAATTTTTAAGTATTTTTTTAAAATTTCAATTATTTTCAATTGTTTTCATAATTTCCATTTTTTTTTTTATTAATTATCGTAAATTTCATTTCTTTAGCTTTCTTCAATTCTTTTCTCCATTTTTAAGTTATTCTCATTTTTTTCAATTGATATTAAATTCATAAATTTTTCTCAAACATCAATTATTTTTTTTTATTTAAAAAAAATTCTGTAATTTTGTCAATTATTTCACTCAAATGTGATTTATTTTTTAGAACTTATCAATGATTGTTTCATATTTTAATTATTATTTTCATCAAGTTTCAAATTGTAAAATCATTTTTCAATTATTTGTCAAAATTTATATCCTTCAATTTTCCATTTTTCCCATTTCTTTTATAATTTTCAAAATTTTAAACTATTTATCTGAGATGTCAATTATTTCATTCAATTTAAAAATTATTTATATGTTTTTTTTATATTATTTTCTTCAATTTTCAGTTACTTTCGTTCTTTTTCGTAATTTCCAAAAATTTGTCAATTATTTCTGTTTAATTAAAAATTATTCTCTTCAATTTTAAATTATGTTTATCTTGTTTCATTTATTTTCTCAAATTTTAATTATATTTTTCAATTTTATATTAATTATCTCTATTTTCATTCATTTTTTTTCAATTTTCAATTATTTTCCCTAATTTTTCATTATTCAATTTTTTGCAATTTATTTTTAAGATTTTCAAGTAATTTTTTGAATTTTAAATCATTTTTATTACAATATAATAAAATAAATAAATAAACACATATTAACGTTCTTACGTTTATTTTAAAGATAATTTTCTACATAATGAAGATAGTGCGATTTGATCTTAATCGTTACAGTCTTTTCCGTAAAAGATGCAAAATTACAAATAGTTAATGTTACACAACATATTTAAACTTTTAAAATAATCATTTTTAGAAACAAAATTATAAAACTCATGCAAATTATGGAACAGCTAAATAAATTTTTTTAAATTGTCCCTAATAATAGATGAATTAAAATAATATTACCAAAAATTTGACAAAAAATGCCTATAGGTAAATTTCCTTTAATATTTACAAAATATATACATTAATGATTAATTTTCCATAAATTTCACTCATTAATTAATACATTTTTGCATTTACAATTTTCAAGATTAGAGGATCATAAAATCATAAACTTGGACGTAAAGATTCAGATAAAGTTCAAAGGAATTACGTTTGACAAATCTTTTGCGATAAGGCAACAAAATGTGTGACATTTATTATAAAAACCAAAAATTAACCGTTTTTAACTTGATATAGCAACAAATTATTTATTTTTTTATCGTAATTTTAAAATGTTTTGGTAAAACTAATAAATATTACAAAAATAATAATTTTCATTAGTTTTATTAAAGTATAATAATTTTAAAAAATTGTCAAAAACAATATAAAATCTTTTTCCTTAAGTTGCTGCATTCAAAGTTAATAATTATATGGGTGCTTGCGAACATGACATTTAGGGCAAAAGACTTGAAGTCTTTGTCAAATTTTCGGCAGTTCGCTTTATCAATCACGGGTTTTTTGGCAAGAAATGATAAATTTACAAAGTATTTAAATAAATGAAAAGACACGTAGAAATTTCAAGATCGCAGTTTAATTTTTTAGATTAATTAATTAAAAATGGACAATGTCAGAGACATGTACTACCTGCTTCAAGTTATAATTCAAAAAATATTTGTGTTTCTTCGAGTAAGAGAAAATTAATTTTTCAACATTATTTCTATAGAACAATAATTTGCAATTTTAATAGGATTTGGTTGTTCATGAATTTCCAAAATTGCTTTCATCCAATATTCCAAAGGAGGCGGTCGACGGAGTGGAAAATTTTAAAAATCGAGCCACATCTTCAATCAAACATAATTATGTTGATTTTGCGGTTTGCTTTATTCTCTGCTCATTTGTAGCAGTCGTCATTTTTCTTTCAGTCAAAGATAATAATAAAGAAAATGAGAACGATGAATTTACTGATAAACCTTCAACAGAAAGGTAATTCTATTGTCATTAATTTAAAATTGAACTTGAAGAAATTTTTTTAAATTAAATTCTATTAAATTTAATTTATCACAACAAAATTTATACTTAATATAATTGTCTGAAGAATTGAGATTTTTGTTTAATCAAATTTTTGATAATTTTAGAATTGTAGTGAATTTACCAGAAGATCAAATTTATCATTTTCCACAAAATTGGAGTTCAAAAATGAGCAAATATTATAATGACCGAGGAGATGAATATTTTACGGAAGAGGATGAAAGCCCGAGAATAGAAACTGCTCCCAAAGAAATGTGCAGATCGAAAGAAAAAACGAAAGAAAAATCGAGGACACCTTCAATTTGTGGAGATAGTTCTCAGTGTTCAGAAAGATCTGACAGTGTACAAAATGTATCTAGCCAAAGACTGTGGCTCATTCGAAAAACGCGCAGTGGACATATTTATGGCAAATATCCTATTTAAATGAAAAAAAGCAGATCTTAAATTTGCAAACGAAGTTGAAAAAAATATTAAGAATCAGTGAAGTGATTCTTAATTATCTTCAAACTGAGATTTTGAATTTCGATGAAACTATTGTTGACAATGAAAAATTTGTGATTTAAATCTAAAAAAAAAAGAGAATTAAGCTGTGAATTGAAATGTTGGAAAAGAACACATAATGAGAATTTCAGATATCATATTTTTATACACTTCTTTTAACTTTTGATATTGAAAGATTTTTATCATACTTTGGAATCTGAAGATAATGTTAAATTCAAACACAAAATCGTCTTTTTGGTGGAAAAAGAAATTTTTTTATCCTTCTGTGAATAAATTTTGTAAAGCTTTTAATTTTTTAATCTGGATATTCTATCTTCAATTTTAAAACGCATCTTTTTTTATCTCTTGGTGATCTATAAGGAAATTTTTTATTATTAACAGCTTTAGTTATCACTTTTGGATTTTCGATGATCTTTTTTAATCCTTTGTTTCTTTTTGCGTAAAAAATGTGTAACTACGTGTAAATATGTAATGGATTTTTGAATATTTTTTGAACAAATTTTACCACCTGTTGCATTTTAATAAAATTATTTTTTTCTTAGATAAAAAATTGTTAAATGTTTATTATTTCTTTTTAAGAAGGCTTTTATACTTTAAAAGCAAGTGAACGCACATTAGATGAAAAAAAATTGTAAAATTAAGAAAAAATTCGAATTTTTCAATTACCGATATAAAATCAGAAATTTATAAAGCAATTTAAGAAAAATGCACTCAAAACTAAAACAGAGCAAAAATTGCTTTAAAAAAGCATTGGTTTTAGAAATTACCTCAATATCTTCCATTACATTAATATTTTAATGAAAAAAATACATTTATATAATATATTAGGGTTTCAAAGTCTATTATTTAAAACTAATAAACTTTTTCTTCGTCAATGTCCTATTTTCTGCGTGCAATTTATAAATTCATAAAAAGTTTGCAAGAATTTTTTAACAATAAGTGAAACTCAACTATAATTTGAAAACAGCTGAGCCTTGATCGAAGTGGAACGTAACCATGGAAACCTTCCGGACAAACAATCACAAGTAAAATGTCATATTTCTCAATATTTACCATTTCTAACCAAAAAGTTATTTTTTAAATACAAACGCGAAATTGAATATAAAACAAATTATCAGAATGTGATGCGTGAAATTACATTCTATTAAAAAATTGATTAAGTGTGACTTGTCGGTGATTATAGGAACAACTATGAACTTTAAAGACAGTAGCGAGGAAGAAGATACACATAATATTGCAGCTTTTACAAAATTTGATGAAACTATTGAAGTTCGAAATGCAGAGGAAATTAAAAGTCCTATTTCCAGAAAAAATTCTGCGAAACGACGAGTTTCGAGGACTTTTTCTAGTGACAATTCAGAACATGATTTGAATGCTTCTAAAGAAAAAAATAGTTTCCATAAAAGGTAATTATTTAATTTATTTATTAAATTAATTTTTTATTGATACTTTATTTAACTCTCGTTTTGAATTTATTTTTAATGAGTTTTATTTAAAAGAATTTGAACCTAACCGAATTTTTATTAAACGGAATCCTCATTATTTAATCCTCAAAAAGCAATTCTTAGTTTTAGGTTATGTTATGGTCACCACTTTCTGAAAAATTCTGTTAACTGAAAATTGTGCTAAACAAAATTTCTGTTTAATTAGAATTCTTTGAAATAAAACTCGGTTAAAATTAAATTCTCTAAAGCGATAATTCTCTTAAATGTAAATTCGGTGTGCTAAAAATTCTTATAAGTAAAAATTCGGATTTGTTTGTATATTCGATTGACTCAACAAAATCGAAAAACAAAATTTCGGAAATGAGAAAATTATATCTAATGAAATTCCACTAAACGAAAATTTTGAACAAGCAATTACAAAACTTGATCTTATGCTCCGAATTCAAAAATAAAATAATTTCTTATAACTGAATTTTTTTCATCAGGATTTCCGAACAAGAATTTAAATATTCAAGACCAATGAATGTCGGAAGTGATCTGTCCGACACGGATGAAACTGACGAAGATGACATTCAAGGATCAACTGCAAAAACTATTGAAATTTACGATCCTAAACAATTTGAGGATTTGAAAGTTTCATCCGAAGTCAGGGAAATTTTTCAAAATATACAAAGGTGCGATTTTTATAAAAAGAAATTCTATTCCTTGTTTTAAATAAATTTTATTGATTAAAATGTTGTAAATTGTGAAATTTAATTGATATTTAATTAATTGGTATTTTTTTGAGTATAAAATACAAGGAATTATTTAAAAATTATTTTTTCTTTTAAATTATGAGTTTAAAACAGAGGATAATGACGTTTAATCAATTATTACAATTATGAAAAAGTTAATTAATGCAATTTTTCAATTAACCGAAAGTTGCCAACTTCTAAAAACCACCTCTAAGTAAAATAATCGAAAATAAATATGAGGCAAATTATCAGTTTCAAGAAAAAAATTATACTCAAGTTCTAAAATGTTGGAACATACACAGAAATATGCCACCTAAAAATCCCTAAAAACTACCCTTAAGAAAAATAATCAACATTTTTTTTCTAAACTTACCAATTCTTACAAAAAAAATTATATTTAAGTTCCAAAATGGTGAAACACACTCAGGAATACGCCACCTTATTTTTAAAATTAATAACAAATTAAAACCACTCCTAAGTAAAAAAATCAAAAAAAAATTTTGAAAAAAATATTAACCTGAACAAGAAAATTATAAACAAGTTCTAAAAGGATCGGACATATTCAGAAATATGCCCCTTAATTTTTCTAAGTGATAGCAAGAATTAAGAACCCATAAAAACCACACCTAAGTAAAATAATTGAAAATAATTTTGAAGCAATTCCTACAAAAAAAATTCTATTTGACATCAATAAATGTGCAACATACTCGAATGTGCCATCCAATTTTTCAAATTTATAACAAGAATTAACAAACTTTTAAAAAGGTTTTTAAAAATGGTTTTTTACTCCTAAGTAAAAAAATCAAAAAAAGATTTGAAATAAGTTATTATTTTCTGCAAAGAAATAATCATGTTTCAAAATAGTGGAGCACACTCTTGAGACACATAAACACCACAACGAATTCAAATTTGAAGAAAATAATTCGAAAATGGCAAAAATAATTGAAATATCAAGAAAATAATTGAAAAATGACAAAAATAATTCAAATTTAAAAAAAAATTGTAAAACGACAAAACTAATTGAAACATTGATTAAAAATCAGAGAATGAAGAAAAAAAATTGAAAAACTGAAACGAAATAATTGAAATTTGAGGAAAATAATTGAAAAATTTCGAAAATTGTTGAAGATTAAATAAAATAATTAAAATTTGAAAAAAAATTGAGATTGGTGTAAAAAATATAAATTTTGAGTACCAATAATTGAAATATTGACGAAATAATTGAAAGGTGAAGAAACTAGTTGAATGTCATAAATAATTGAAAGCTGGTGTAAAATTAAAAGTTTTTAGACAATAGTTGAAAAGTTGAAAACAATAATAGAAATTTCAAGAAAATAATTTAAACTTGAAAAAAATAATTTAAAAATGTCAAAACAAATTTATATAATATGTAGAAAACAGTTTAAAAATGAGAGAACTTATTGAAATTTAGAAAAAATGAATAAATTATTTAATAATAAATAATTAAATTAATTAATTAATAATTGAAAAATTAACGATATAATTAAAATGTGAAGAAACTAATTGAATAATGACATAAATAATTGAAAACTGGTGTTCAAAAGTTAATAAAAATTCATGACAATAATAAAATGATTTAAGAAAATGACAGTTAAAGAAAATAATTCCAAAATGTCAAAAATATTTGAATATTGACAAAAAGTCATATGAAAACAAAAATTGAGAAATGACGAAAATAATTTATAACTGGTGTAAGAAATTAAAAATAGGAAGACAATACTTGAAAAATTGACGAAACAATTGGAATGTTAAGAAAATAATTGAATAATGACATAAATAATTGTAAGCTGGTGTAAAAAATAAAAATTTATATACAATAAATAATAGAAAAAGGTGTAAGAAATTAATAAATTCGTGACAATAATAAAAAAAATGAAGAAAATAATTAAAATTCCAAAAAAATAATTGAAAACTGGTTTAAGAAATTTAAAAATTCATGACAATAAAAATAAATTCAGTAAAGTAATTGAAATTTGTAGAAAATACTTCTAAAATGGCAAAAATAATAGAAATGTGAAGAAAATAATTGGAAAATAACGAAAATAATAGATTAATGACAAAAGTAATTGAAATTTGAAGAAAAAAATTGAAAACTTGTATAAGAAATTTAACAATTCATGATAATAAAAAAAAAGTGAATAAAATAATTGAAATTTGTAAAAAAATAATTCGAAAATGTTAAAAATAATTACAATATGTATGAAGAAAATAATTGAGGCAGTTGGTGCAGAAACCGCACAAGTCCATTTTTTTCGAAAATCACTTTTTTGTGGAAAATTTATCTTTAAATGAAGCTCTACGATCTAGTAAAATATTACATGTGTTACTAAACTCTAAACCCTTTTAAAAAAATATAAAAAATTTCATTTTGTGCAGAAACCGCACAAGTCCAAAGGTAATTTATTTTTGTTATACCCTATATTAATTAAAATATAAATCAATCATATTGAATTTTTAAACGTATAGGTTAGTAGAAAATAATACAAAAACAGAATTAAAAAAAAATCTCACATTTACAAGAAAAATAGTTTTCATTGATTCCTGAACAATTACGATTTATGGACTTGTGCGGTTTCTGCACCAACTGCCTCAATTGAAAAATGACAAAAATAATTAAGATTTGAAAAAAGAAGTGTAAAATGACAAAACTAATTAAAATTAAAGACAAAAATTGAACAATTTTTAAAATAATTTAAGTTGCAAGCAAATAATTAAAAAATCGGGCAAGTACGAGTTATACTCGTACCAAGTCGAAGGGTTCCGTACCTCTATAATTTTTTTAACTATATGAAATAGAGATTGAAATGCAATAGCAATTGTATATATATTTCAAATAACAAAGTCATTTTTCTATAACTTTATATACTAATATAGTTAAAATTATTTTAAAACTTATAACAAATAACAAAATTTTAATGCACTATATTGAATTTTTTATTTAATTTCAATGAAATCGGCAAATTACTAATAAAATAAAAAGTAGATTATATCCCCGGTAAAAAGGGTTTAAATATAATCAGATATATTTCAGATATCATCAGATATATTGTAGATATAATCAGATATATTTCAGATCTAATGATATATGATTTGATCTATTCAGATATAATCAGATATAATCAGTTATTTAAACATATATCTGCTTATATATATTTAGATATAATCAGATCTGATATTATATCTGTTTATATCTAGATAGATATCGCCTGATGTGAGGTCATATCTAACTAGATATATTTTAACATAGTCAAATCTGATATTATACCTTTCTATATCTAATTAGATATTGTCAGATATGAAGTCAGATATAATCATTTTGTTAACAGATTTAATCATACATAATATCAGATCAAACTATATCTAATAAAAAAATAAAAATTTTTGAAATTTGAAAAAGTCCAAACTATATTATTTATATATATTATAAATAAATTATTTTTTTATTAGATATAGTTTGATCTGATATTATGTATGATTAAATCTGTTAACAAAATGATTATATCTGACTTCATATCTGACAATATCTAATTAGATATAGAAAGGTATAATATCAGATTTGACTATGTTAAAATATATCTAGTTAGATATGACCTCACATCAGGCGATATCTATCTAGATATAAACAGATATAATATCAGATCTGATTATATCTAAATATATATAAGCAGATATATGTTTAAATAACTGATTATATCTGATTATATCTGAATAGATCAAATCATATATCATTAGATCTGAAATATATCTGATTATATCTACAATATATCTGATGATATCTGAAATATATCTGATTATATATAAACCCTTGTTCCCGGGATCCCAAGTCAAATACTACAAACGATTTAAAAGGGGGGGGGGGGGGCTCGGTCATTTTTTCGAATTTTCTTTAATTTTTTTTTCAAAAAATCGTTTTTTTTTGGTTAGTAAAGACTATGAAGACAGTTTTTACGAAAGTTCTCTATAATTTTCCTGTAATCTACACGTAAATCTACATATGTGTACCAAATTTCAGCATCCTAAGTCAAATAGTTTAGAAGATTAGGGGGGGGGGGGGACATGGTCATTTTTTTGAATTTTTTTCAAAAAATCGTAATTTTTGGCTAGTAAACACTATGAAGACAGTCTTTACGAGAGTTCTCTATAATTTTTCTGTAATCTACACGTAAATCTACATATGTGTACCAAATTTCAGCATCCTAGGTCAAGTAGTTTCGAAGATTAGGGGGGGGACATGGTCATTTTTTTGAATTTTTTTCAAAAAATCGTACTTTTTGGCTAGTAAACACTATGAAGACAGTCTTTACGAAAGTTCTCTATAATTTTCCTATAATCTACACGTAAATCTACATATGTGTACCAAATTTCAGCATCCTAGGTCAAGTAGTTTGGAAGATTAGGGGGGGGGACATGGTCATTTTTTCGAATTTTTTTCAAAAAATCGTACTTTTTGGCTAGTAAACACTATGAAGACAGTCTTTACGAGAGTTCTCTATAATTTTTCTGTAATCTACACGTAAATCTACATATGTGTACCAAATTTCAGCATCCTAGGTCAAGTAGTTTCAAAGATTAGGGGGGGGGGACATGGTCATTTTTTTGAATTTTTTTCAAAAAATCGTACTTTTTGGCTAGTAGACACTATGAAGACAGTCTTTACGAAAGTTCTCTATAATTTTCCTATAATCTTCACGTAAATCTACATATGTGTACCAAATTTCAGCATCCTAGGTCAAGTAGTTTGGAAGATTAGGGGGGGGGGACATGGTCATTTTTTCGAATTTTTTTCAAAAAATCGTACTTTTTGGCTAGTAAACACTATGAAGACAGTCTTTACGAGAGTTCTCTATAATTTTTCTGTAATCTACACGTAAATCTACATATGTGTACCAAATTTCAGCATCCTAGGTCAAGTAGTTTCAAAGATTAGGGGGGGGGACATGGTCATTTTTTTGAATTTTTTTCAAAAAATCGTACTTTTTGGCTAGTAAACACTATGAAGACAGTCTTTACGAAAGTTCTCTATAATTTTCCTATAATCTACACGTAAATCTACATATGTGTACCAAATTTCAGCATCCTAGGTCAAGTAGTTTGGAAGATTAGGGGGGGGGACATGGTCATTTTTTCGAATTTTTTTCAAAAAATCGTACTTTTTGGCTAGTAAACACTATGAAGACAGTCTTTACGAGAGTTCTCCATAATTTTCCTGTAATCTACACGTGAATCTACATATGTGTACCAAATTTCAGCATTTTAAGTCAAATAGTTTAGAAGATTAGGGGGGGGGGGACATGGTCATTTATTTCAATTTTAGGGCAAAAAAGTGGTTTTTGCTGGATTTCGGCATGTTCATGAGCTGGAATCGCGTTTTCCATATCATTTTCGTAAATCCAAGGTGAAATTACATATGTGGACTAAATTAGAAGACTTTAGCTCATATAGTTTAGAAGTTAGAAGGGGTGCGAAAACGGACACACATAGTGATTTTAATAGGGTTCCGTTTTACGGTACGGAACCCTAAAAATGACAAAAATAATTCAAAATTAAAATAATAATTGTAAAATGACAAAACTAATTGAATAAAAATCAAAAAATGAAGAGAAAAATTGAAACAAAATAATTAAAATTTGAGGAAAATAATTGAAAAGTTTCCAAATTAATTGAAGTTACAAAAAAAATAATTAAAATTATAATAATATAATAATAATAATTAATAATAATAATTAATAATATAATAATTAATATTATATAATATATAATATTATAATTATAATAAGAAATTTTAAGAAAATAATTGAAAAATTAAAAAAATAAATTTGAATATTTATGACAATAATTTAAAGGCTGAAGAAAGTAAATTGATAATTGAGAATATTGACTTCAAAATTGCAAAAATACTTGAAAATTGACAAAAATGCTTTAAAGTTGACAAAAGTACTTTAAAAATGACAAAAATAATTGAAAAAAGTGTAGAATTTAAGAATTTGTAGACTGTAATGAAAAAATTGACGATGTAATTATTGGAATATGAACAACCTAGTTGATTTATAAAGTAAATTATTTATTATTCAGGCACCCAATATCATACAACCCCCCCCCCCCCCCTCTCTCTCTGTCTTTCTCTCCAGGACTGGAATAGACATTTTAAAAAAAAAAAGTGAAAAATCAGTATTTTTCACCATTTTAGAACTAGTTTATATTTGATTTTCAGAAATGGATTTTTTTTTTCAAAATTGTATTCGAGTATTTTACTTCGGGGTTGTTAATTCTTGCTGTCATTTAGAAAAATTAGGGTCAAATTCCTGAGCAGATTTCACCATTTTAGAATTTGATTAGAATTTTTTTCAAACCCTTTATCGATTATTTTTCTTAAGGATTGTTTTTAGGGGTTATTAATTTTCTTTCATGATTTTAGAACTCGAATATAATTTTTTTTTCTGAAATTGATCATTTTTGGCATATTTATTTTCTGTTATTTTACTTAGGTTATTTTTGTTAGGAGTCTTCTTTCGGTCTTTAGAAATTAAAATTAATTGATTTTTGATAATTGTGATAATTATAGTAATTGATTAATGAATCGGTATTACTGAAATTTAAAATTTTTGTATCTTAGTCAAATCGATTCATTTGAATTTTGTGCGAAGAAGCACGTGATTTATTTATTTTTTTTAATTTAATTTAAATAATTTATTTTAACCTACAAGTTTTATTTCTTTCACTGAGAGAAATGTTTTCTTGTACCAATATTGCATTATTGCATGTTATCAAATGCAAATTATTCTTAGGATCTGAACTAGTATAATTATTCTTGGATCAAGAATATCTTATTATTGACTTAAGTATGCATTCTTGGATCAAGAATATGTACTTGAATTAAGGATAATTTTAATTCTTGAACTAAATATAATTATTCTTGATCCAAGCATATAGTCCAAGCATATTTTTATCCTTGGTAAAAGAAATTTTTTCTCTCAGTGTTAAAGTTAATAATTTGAGTGTTTTCGACGTATGAGAAAGGTATCATCGAATTAATCATTTCACAGTTAAAAATTTTGTGTTAAATTTAACATAAATCACACGTCCTAAACGGTCCACTCAAAATTTGTGTTAATTTTTAACACAGGGATTTGTGTTTTCTTTATCGTCTGCTATTTAACAGAAGCAAAATATAATCGTGTCGAGTTAAGGAGTTCATATTATTCAATTACTATTGAACTTTACCTTTTGATTATTAAAATGAATTTTCAAAACGAAATTTACGTTTTACAACAAAAAATTACATGTAAATAACTGTTTTATTATACTGAAAAATTGAGGTTATGTTTAAGAATCTAATGACAGTTATTAAATATAAACACACGAAGAATGTTCAATTTTAACACAAATAATTTAACAAGGACCAATTGTTACACAAATGCACAAAATTTTCAACTGTGACCAATTTTTTTAAAAATTGCTTCGCGACTTCTTTGGCTGAAATAAAATGGTTTGTATCCTGATAGTTTATAAAATACTCTTTTTGTGCAGATATGTACCTCAAAAAATAGATCTCAATTACAAATTGATACCATTCATCCCGGACTATATTCCGGCAGTGGGAGATATAGATGCTTTTATAAAAATTCCCAGACCTGACGGACTGTCGGATAAAGTGGGATTAGCTGTTTTGGATGAGCCCTGCTCAAATCAATCAGATCCAGCTGTTTTGCATTTGCAATTACGCAGCCAGAGTAAGAGTGCCAATTCAGTGAGATATTCTGTGGTGAAGAGAGTGGAAAATGCTGAGAAAAATGGAAAATCTATTGACAAGTGGATAGAAGATATGGGTGTGTTGCACAGCAGAAAACATCCATTAACTGTTCATTTGTCGAAAAAATTTCCCGACATTGATTCTCTTCTTGAACAGTGGCCAGCCGAGGTCGAGGAAAAACTTAATGAATCTCCAATTGATATTTCAAAACTTGATTGTGATATTCCTAATCTTGTAGATTTAATTTGTAATCTCGTTGACATCCCGATTTATCAAGACGCGAGACTAGAATCGCTTCATACTCTTTTCTCCCTATTTCTCGAAGTACGAAATCTAAAAGATCAACGATTCTAGATTTTTATGTATTTTTATTTGTAAATAATACACAAAATGTAAAATAGTTTTTTAAAAGTTGTAAGATTTTTAAAATATGATGTAACAATTTTATGTTGTAAAAATAATATGTAATAAAAAATAATATTATTTAGTAAAAAATATTGTATGATATAAAAGTATTAATAACCATCTTTAACCAACATTTTTATAAATATACCTTGAAAATCAATTTTTAACTCACGGGTTTTGTACAGGAAAGTTACAATTTCAATTATTCATTTACTTTTCAATTTTGCGTTTTTTATTCCTACACGGAAAGAAAATTAATTACAAATTTTATAAGAGTATTTTACGATTTAGGGAAAAAAGATCAAAAAGAGAAAATTGTAGATTGATAATAAATTATATTAAATTTGCTACAGATTATAGTAAAGTTTAAACAGGGTTGCTGTTCTGGAAAACCTGGGAATCCTGGAATTGTCATGAAATTTTTTTGTAGTCAGGGAAAACCTGAAAAATCTGGAAAAGTCAAGGAATTTGATAAAATGTTAGTTTAAAAAATTAATTTAATTAATTTCTCTTTATGATTTCAATCAGTAATATTTCCTTTGAAATAAGTTGAAAACTGCTGAATTATCGGTGACTTTTAGCTGATTGATCAATGGAAAATAATTGTAATTTTCAATGCTGCTATTGAAATTGAAAATTATTTTCATCTATATCAATCAGTGAAAAATTACTGACAATTTTGTCATTTTAAACTGATTGCCTGTGAAATTTCATTGTTTGAAATCATAAAAAGAGAGTGATTTTCAAAATAAAATTATTCTCCGTAAATTTTAGAATTATTTTTTAATTTTTTTAATTATTTTGTTCTGTTGTCGATTATTCTCGACAGCTTTCGAATTTTTTTGTTAATTATTTTTTTCAATATTTAATTATTTTCGTCAATTTGTAATTTTTCTTTCAATTATCAATTATTTTCTTCACTTTTCAATTTAATTTTCTCTATTTTTATTTATTTTCATCAGTTCTCAATTATTTTCCTCATTTTTCAATTATTTTATTCGATGTTCAATAATTCTCGTCAATTTCTATAATTTTCTTCTCCTTTTAATTGATAACTTAATTTTCTCCTTTAATTTTATAATTATTCTTTAATTTTTTCAATAATTTTGTTCTATTATCGATTATTCTCGCAATTTTTCAAACTTTTTTTACTTTTTTTTAATTGTCAAATATTTTTTTTAATGTTTAATTATTTTAGTCATTTACTAATTTTTCTTTCAGTTATCAATTATTTTCTTATAATATTTCAATTTAATTCTTTAATCTTCAATTTATTTCTTCAGTTTTTAATATTTTTTCCAAATATTATTCTAGTCATTTTTAAATTATTTCTTTCAATTGTTAGTTATTTTTCACAATTTACAATTATTTCCTATAATTTTTTCAACTAATCTCTTAAAATTTATTAGTTATTCTTTAATTTTTACAATTTTTTTGTTTTATTGTACATTAATCTAGTCATTTTTCGAATTTTGTTTTCGATTATTTATTATTTTCGTCATTTTACAGATATTTTTTCAATTTTTCATTTATTCTCGTCATTCTTCAATTATTTTTTTTAATTATTATTTTTTTCCGCAATTTTCAATTATTTTCTACAAATTTTGCAATTTACAATTATTTTTCTTAAATTTAATTTTATTCTTTAATTTTTAAAATTATTTTATTCTGTTGTCGATTCTTCTCGACAGTTTTCTAATTTGTTTTCAATTGTCAATTATTTCCTCAAAATTTTAATTTAATTCCTTAATCTTTAATTTAATTCTTCAATTTTTAATTATTTTCTTCACTTCTCAATTATTATTTTCGATTTGAAATTGCCGTCTTCAATTTTAAATTATTTTATTCAATATTGAATAATTTTAACCTTTTTTTAATTATCAATTATTTTTGCATATTTGAATTTAATTCTTGAATTATCAATTTATCTTTTCATTTTCTTATTATTTTCTCGAATTATTATTCTCGGCATTTTTCAATTATTTCTATCAATTATTAATTATTTTCCACAATTTTTTCAATTATTCTATTCAAATTCTATAATTATTCTTTATTTTTTACTATTTTTTTTGTTTTGTTGTCTATTAGTCATTTTTTGAATTTTGTTTTCAATTGTCTATTTTTTCGTCATTTTTTAGATATTTCCTTCAATTTTTCATTTATTCTCGGCATTTTTAATTACTTCTTTGAACTATTATTCTCTTTCGCAATTTTCAATTATTTTCTACAAAATTCTCGAATTACAATTATTTTTCTTAAATTTTATATTTTTCTTTAATTTTTAAAATTATTTTGTTTAGTTGTCGATTCTTCTCGACAGTTTTCTAATTTTTTTTCAATTGTCAATTATTTTTTCAAAATTTTAACTCAATTTTTTAATCTTTAATTTAATTCTTGAATTTTTAATTATTTTCTTCACTTCTGTATTATTATTTTCAATTTAAAATTGCAGTCTTTAATTTTAAATTATTTTATTTCAATATTCAATAATTCTCACCTTTTTTAATTATCAATTATTTTTTCAAATTTGAATTTAATTCCTAGATTTTCAATAATTGTTTCTTCATTTTTGTATTATTTTCTTTAAATTTCAATACGATTCTTCAGTTTTTAATTATTTTCTTCTATATTCCATAATTCTCAGCTTTTTTAATTGCTTTTTTCAATTTTTAATTACATTCTTTAAATTTAAATTTCATTCTATAATTTTTTTTTTTTCGATTTTTAATCCAGTTGTTCAATTTGTAATTATTTCCAACAATTTTTCCTATAATTTTTTTAATTTTTCTTGTTTCTTAATTTCTTAAATTTTATATTTTTCTTTAATTTTTTCATTTTAATAAAATTTATAAAATTAATTTTCTTTGTGTGCAGGTTTTTTTTTTAAATTTTCTATCTATTTTCGTCAAACTACAATTATTTTGTTAGTTTTTTTTTAAATTCTACTCATTTTTTACTTAATAATTTTATTTTTAAATTATTTTTCCCTTTGCAGTAATTTTTTTAAATTTCTAGAAGTTTTTTATCTTATATTCTATATAATAGTAATCTTTTTTCCTTTTTCTAATTAGTTTTCTTAAATTAAATTTTTCTTTAATCTCAACTCTCTCGCAATTTTTCTTTATATTCTAGTAACTTTTCTTTATTTTTCACCTGTTTTTCTCTTTCTATAGTTTATTAACAGTGTTTTAAGTATGGTTTTCCATCGCCAATAAATTATTATTTTTTGGTATACAAAATTGTCACTTTTTTGGGTATTTTTGAAAGTTTTGTAGGTTAACTTATAATTTCCTTCAAAACTTAATTTAACAATTGACTTTGATATTTAATTATCTAATCAGCATTACATGTAGGATGGTATGCAAATTTTCTTCTAACATATCCGCGATATAGTAGGGGGAATACCGAGATGAATCATTTAAATATATCACGTGACCCCTAAGTTATAGGTCTTTTTTATCATCAGACATGCTGCACCATTATCAAGAAAACAACGGAATGATAGTTCGAATTCGGTCAGTGATAATAAAACGTGATCTCATCAACAAAATGATTTACTAAAAAAAAATATTAATGATTAGTTTAAAATTTGTGATTTAATAAAATGACATCTGCACCTTCGTCGTCTGCAATTCTGATAAATGACGTTATTAGTGAATGCAGTCTTAATGACAGTCGAGATGACAAAGAAAGACTTCTTAAACCTAGGAACACTCCTAGAAATAACTTTATTTCTTATTCAAATGAGGGTATCAATGTTAGATTTCGGGTAAGAATCAATTTTATTATTCTCTTGTCGCTTATGTCATTTGTGAACCTAACCTTTAAATTTATCTCTCCGGACCCAAACAAAAACAAATGATTACACAAAGACAGTTTTATCTGCAGATTCTTTCAATCTTTATTGCTTTATTATTGTTTTGTAAATAAAAAGTTTACATTATGAAATATGTAGTAGAATGCTTCAAATTTCAACTAAATTAATTAAATGAGTATTGAATTTAACGAACTGCGTCATACCTTTTGTTTAACATATTAAACGTATATTGTTTTATTATAATAAAATCTTCCAAAACAATTTTTATTGTTAAGTAATTTTATTGTAGAATTTTTTAATAAAAGAGGATTTATTTTATTTTAACAGAACGTGACTAGAGAAGATAATTATGGCTTTAACAGTATTATGGAAAGTCTCTCTAATCGTCAATCAAGACGATTAAACGCTAGAGAATTAAGTCCAGGAGCAACAAATTTTATTTCTACAAATTATGAGGTAGTTCATAAAAAATATTTAATCAATATATTTGTCTATACCTTCTGTTTTAACCAACTTTGTACTTTATTGTTTGTTTTATTCAACAATCAAAAAACCAAACTATTAATAATGTATTATATGTGTTTATATTTCTCAGAGCCTGGATTATGACCCCTGTGAAAATAATTTACTTTTAGATGAAGAAAGAAATAAGGGCTACAAATTTGTTATTAAGAAGAAACTAGCGAGATGGTTCATTTTCCTTTTAATTGGAATTTTTACTGCTCTAATTGCTTGTTTTGTAGACATTTCAATAGAAGAATTGTCAGATTTAAAATATGGCTTATTAAAGTTTTGTATCCTTTTTATAATTATTCAAGAAGTTATATTAACCTAGATAATATAATCTAGAATTATTTTATCAATCAAAAAGAAATTATAAACTCTTAATTTTCATATAAAAAAACATATTTTCCTTAAATTGAATTTCTCAGATGTTGATAAATGTGCAAAAGATAATTGTTTAATAGTCCCGTACATACTTTGGTTGGTTATAAATCTTTTTGTAGTACTAATAGGGGCAGTTTTAGTGGCTTATGTAGAACCTGTGGCAGCTGGAAGTGGAATTCCACAAGTAAAATGTTATTTAAATGGAATCAAAATCCCGCGTGTTGTGAGAATAAAGACTTTAGCTGTAAAAATTATAGGAGTTATAACAACAGTTGTTGGAGGCCTTGCCGGAGGAAAGGTAATTTTTCAAATTTTAATTCAATTCCAATTCAACTAAATTTTTAAGTCAACCGTAAATTAAATTTTATTTTACTTGACAAAAAACAGAATTAATAATCCAGAGCTTTAATTGACTTAAATCACTTTGATTTAAATCATTGGGCATTAATTAAATGAAAAAAACTTCACAATTCTCCGGATGTCTAATACTGCATGTAAAAAGTCGCAAACTATTAAAAAAAACCCGAAAATTTGTGAATAAATCTTGAAAATTTCAATTTTAATATTTTATTCTTTATAAAATTGAAAAAATTGTGCTAATACAGATGATCAAAATTCCTACGGTCTATAAATTTTTAGTATGAAGATATCAAAAAATAGTATTACATTTTTATATCTTTAAGGGCATGTGATGGATTATGACGTCACTTGTATAGGCAAAATTTGTCCGTAACTTTTTTCTTAAAATATTGAATATTTTTTCATGAAACTTGGTAAAATGACTTAAAATGTCATTAGGAAGGTCTCTCAGACCCGAATTTGTTTAAAATTTTACCCAAAATTAAGTTTGGGAAATTTTCGAAAAATTGCAAACTTTTTTAAAATAAATTTTGAGACAAAATGAAACAAACTCGGATCTGAGAGACCTTCCTAATGACATTTTTAGTAATTCTACCAAGTTTCATAAAAAAATATTCAATATTTTAAGAGAAAAGTTGCGGACAAATTTTGCCTATACCAGTGACGTCATTCTCCATCACATGCCCTTAAGTCATAAATTTCAAACGTCAATTAATTCATATTCCAATTTATTCAAACTTATAAATTTAGATATACATATTGATAAATCCATAATCATGAAATATTATTCATTATTTTCCATAATCACAATAATCCTTTTTTTAATTATTACAAGATTTCTAAGAGATTTCACTTTTTCGAAACTGTTTAATTTTTATCTTATAATTTCTTAATATTACAAAAATTTAAGATTTTTTCTTTTACTTTTGATATATTTTTTTGTATTTGTCTTTTTATTTTATGATTTTTTTTAATTTTATTCTTTTTATGCAAATTATTTAATATTATTTTACACAATTTTGTTACTATAACATTCACTTAATTTTTTATTTCGTTGATTTTCTTCATTATTTCCATATTTTAAAAAGTAAATACGCTTATTTTTTGGTAAATTTTTTATTCAATTCGTTTTCACATCTTGTCTATTTTTTGTAAACTTACTTATTCTTTTATGCAATTTTTAGATTTTTTTTTTATTCTTCTTAATTTAATTGGAAATTGGAAAATGACTAATAAAATTATTAAATATAATAAGTGTAAACAAAATTATTATTGGATCAAAAATAGAAAATAAATTTGTTATCATTGAAATTTAAATAAATTTATTTTTAGTTTAATTTTTATATTTATCATTAAAAAGCTTGGGTTTCAGTTAAAAAATGTAAATTGATTAATAATATTAATATTTTTAATATTTATTTCTCAAATCTTTTGAATATTATCATCAAAATATTTAAAAATTTTACAATCCATAATTTATTTCTTTTCAATTAAATAATTTTTTTTTAATTTTTAATAATTCTTGAAATATTTTAATTTTTAATTCATATTAATATTTTTGGTTAAATTTTCATGAACTTTTTTTTAAAGTATTTTTAATTTTCTTTTCTGGAATTTTTATTTGTCTTTACATACATTTTTTTATTTTATATATATTAATTCTAATTTTTTAGTAGATTCTTAGCAATTTTTTATTATTTTTTGTACTTTTTACATTTTTTTACAGTTTGTCAGATTAAGAAAAAAACATTTCTCATTTTTCTTCCTATTTATTTAATTCTCTTGTTTTACAGTTTTCGTAGTCCTTCCTAGTATTTCAATTAATTGTTTAATTTTTGTTATCTTTTTTCTATTTCTTAGAAACGTTTTTCCTTCTTTAAAGTTGTTTAGTTTTTATCTTGTAATTACGAATTTTCGAAACATTTATTTGATGCTACATTTTTTAAATTTCTCATTCTACGTTTTTTAAGACTTTTATCCTTTAATTTTATATTATGTAATTTTAATCTTGTATTAAATATTCTCATTTGAAAATCGTTCTTCTACTTCATAGAATTTTTTTCTTTTCAAATTTATTTTAAATTTTCCAAAATTTTATTCATTATTTTTTCTTCAATTCTTTGTAAAATAATTCTATAACTTTTCCGATTTAAAATTTTTTAAATTCTTTTCTCATTTATTTTTTAATTTAAAACAAATGTGCGTAAATAGTTAAATTTTTTAAAAAGAGTTTCTTATGTTTTTTTATTTCTTTAATAATAATGTCCGTAACTTGTTTTATTTAAAAGAATTTTCTTATTTTTTAAATAGACTGTAATTTTACTTTTTGCGTTCTTATGTTTTTATTTTTAATATTTAAATATTTTTTCGCTGCTTTAAACTAATTTTCTTAATTTTGCAATTATATGAATTTAAAAATATTTTTTAGAAATTTTCTCATTTATTCGACATAATTGGTTTTTCGATTAAATGTTTAATTCTTTATTATTTCTTATCGAATGTTCTCAGTTTAAAAATAAAATACTTACAAACAGATAC
The DNA here is from genome assembly GCA_037103525.1 of Ganaspis brasiliensis. Classification (NCBI taxonomy): domain Eukaryota; kingdom Metazoa; phylum Arthropoda; class Insecta; order Hymenoptera; family Figitidae; genus Ganaspis; species Ganaspis brasiliensis. The sequence continues at coordinate 7,304,714 of JAZKLR010000185.1, forward strand.
TTGAAAATTGTTTATACTGATTTTAAATATTTAAAAAAAATCATGATTTTTATCAGCCCTGAAATAATCCCATAATTGGTCTTAATACTGTTAGTTTTATCGAATAAATTGCATTTATTTCCTAAAGGAAGGACCAATGATTCACTCCGGAGCTGTTATAGCAGCTGGAATTTCCCAAGGAAAAAGCACAACCTTCAAAAAAGACTTAAAAATATTCCAGTATTTCAGAGAGGATCACGAGAAAAGAGATTTTGTCTCTGGAGGAGCGGCTTCCGGAGTTTCTGCTGCTTTTGGTGCACCAATCGGTAATAAAATTCAGGCTTATTTTCGGTTTAAAATGATAATAAAATGAAGAATCAAGTAAATTAAAAAAATAATACGCAAAGGCGAGAGATTTAACATAACAAAAAATTTCCAGGGGGTGTTCTGTTTAGTATAGAAGAAGGTACAAGTTTCTTCAATCAAAGCTTGACTTGGAGAACGTTTTTTGCGAGTATGATAACCACATTCACTCTTAATGTTATTCTGAGTGCCTATCACAAACATCCAGGAGATTTATCATATCCAGGACTATTAAATTTAGGAAAATTCGAAACTATTAATTATCAAATTTATGAGATTCCACTGTTTATGCTAGTGGGAACTATTGGAGGTCTACTTGGATCCCTTTGGAATTACGTAAATTATAAAATAACTTTCTATAGAATGCAGTACATTAAACAAAAATGGCTCAAAGTTGTGGAAGTTTTGTGTGTTGCTTTCATTGGCACAACCATGGGATTCCTGATGATGTTTTTTATCAACGATTGTCAAGATCTTGGCAAAGATCCTACAAAGTTTCCAGTTCAATTGTTCTGTGGTGAAAATCAGTACAATGCCGCTGCTGCTTTATGGTTTCAGACACCAGAGAGCACTGTTCGATCACTTTTTCACGATCCTCCAGGTATTTTTCTTATAAAAGTATCCTCATAAAAAAATAAAAACAAAATGGAGAGCATGATAAAGTTGTAAAATTCATGATTGGATGATTTAAAAACAAAAAATAGAATTAAAAATTTACTTAGAAGGTTCTAAAAAGGGTTAAAGAATTCTAAACTTTTTAAAACTATTTTTGGGAAAGAAAAACGTCTCTTTCTAGGAAAAAAAATTTGTAATGTTAAAAATTGTTTGTTTACACAAATTTTTAGATAACCAAACTCTTTTCTCAAATCGCTTTTTTACAAATTTTCAAAATTGTTGAGATTTTGATTTATATTACCCCCCCCCCCCCCTTTTTCAGAAATAGATTATCTACAAAATCATTGAAGCGAATTTTCTAAAAACTGCACCTTTTTTTAATTACGATTAGTTATTTTAAAATAATTGTACTCCATTTGTTAAGCAAATAATCATATTTAAAAAATGGTGCAGTTCTTTGAAAATTCGCTTCCGTGAATTTGTAGATAATCTATTTCTGAAAAAAGAGCTTTTATTGATCAAAATCGCATCAATTTTAAAAATTTGTAAAAATTTGTTGTGAGAGAAGAGTTTGATTGCCTAAAAATGTGTGTAATTAAACAATTTTTAACATTACAAATTTTATTCTTAAAAAAGGACGTTATTCCTTCCCGAAAATATTGTTTTCGAAAAATTAAAAATCAACAAAAAGAAACTGCTATCTAATGAAATTCTGCAAAATATAAAATATAAATAATATATTTTAGAACATAATCATGCGTCCCACGAAAGTTGAGAAATATGCCAAAAATAACTGAAAGAGATTTATGCCAAAAATAACTGAAAGAGATTTATTTGCAGGTTCTCATAATGATGAAACATTAATTTTATTCGTTATACTTTATTTCTTCCTGGCGGCCTGTACTTTTGGACTATCTATGTCAAGTGGACTGTTTATTCCGTCGTTGTTAATTGGCGCTGGTTGGGGAAGACTGATCGGCTCTGGACTGACACATATTTTGCCATCATGTGTATGTAGAATTTTATTACGTTTCACTCCTACGTTTACAATTAACCCCACGTTACACTTAATTTCAATTAATGTCAATTTTAATTATTCAAAACATTCAATGATCAGGATCAATTTTAAATTTGCATTTATCTGCACTTTAAACTAAATTCATTATAATTTTTAGTATCTTGAAATTCAATTGATCTAAACTTCAATTTGTCTAAATTTAATTTCATTAAATTTTCAAGCAACCCAAATTAAAATAAATTTTTGTTTTTATTGGCTAAAAATTTTATTTTAGCAAATTTCAATCACTTCTAAATTTAATTGATCCAAAATTGAATTTATAATTCTTTATTTTAATTCATTGTGATTTTAATTAAGTTCTGGTCAACCTATCTGAACTTCAGTTTTTTTAATTGTTTTCTCAAAATTTACATTTATCAATTATATTTTTCATTTGTTCGGTTCTTTCTTCAGCTTTGTTTTGTATTCTGCATTTATCATTTTCTTCAACTTGAAACTATATTCAACTATTGCTACAATTCTCATAAGTAGGAACTAAAATTCAAATTATCGATATTGTTACAATTACTAAAAAATTAACCTTGATATAATTAATTTTGGACCTCGAGGATCTTGAATTATTTTTTCAAAAGTCTCTCTGGACATCCTGGTAATTCCAATAATTTAATCATAATAATATTAAAAAACAGAATTTAGATCCTGGAAAATACGCTTTATTGGGTGCTGCTGCCCAATTGGGAGGAGTTGTACGAATGACAATTAGTTTAACTGCAATTCTGATAGAAGCAACTCAAGGAATTTCTTTCGGTCTTCCTATTATTATAGTTTTAATAATGTCCAAATGGGTTGGTGATTTCTTTAACGAGGTAAATAGATCTTTAATTTAAATAAAAATAAAAATTAAAAAATCAATCAATGTGAAAATTTATTAAGATAATTAAGAAAAAGATTTTTCAGTTAAAAATAAACTCTAAACAATTCTTTTACAGGGAATTTATGAAATTCACACTCAAATGGCGGGTGTACCTTTCCTCGCTTGGGAAGCGCCACCACTATCCAATAATATTTATGCTAGCGAAATTATGAGTCATCCTGTTGTTTCCCTAAAAACAATAGAAAACGTAGGCCATATTGTTGAAGTTTTGAGATGCGTGTCCTTCAATGGATTTCCCGTGGTAGATCCACCAAGTGGCGATCAGGTACTAAAAATAGTTTATTCTTGACATAAAATAGAAATATATAAATAAAATCTAAAATGGAATAAAAACTAAACCCGAATTTAGTTTTCCGGGTTCATTATCATCAGGACAAGTTTGTAGATTGTTATTTTTAAAGCAAAGATCACGTTATCGTCTTGTAAAATGGAAAAAATACTTTAAACTTGCTCTGATAATCGCAAATTTGAAATAGTCAGCATCATTTTGACACAAAGCATACTTTGAAAATTGTTATTTTGTACAAACATAGATAAATGTTATTGTCTACAACATCTTAAATTAAAGGTTTCAACATTAATCAATTAAATGAATTAATTAAACAAATAATAAACATTTCAATTAATTTATAAAAATCAAATATTTAATAATTAGAAACTAAAAATATTTTAACTTCAGCCAGGGCTGTAATTGATTTAAATCATTCGGGCATTTGCACTAAAATCATGATTTAAATCAAAAAAGCTTTACAATTCTCCGGATTTGTAATACTGCATGTGAAAAATCGCAAAGCATAAAAAAAACCCAGGGGTTTGTGGATAAATCTTAAAAATTTCAATTTCAATATTTTATTCTTTATAAAATATAAAAAATTGTGCTAATACAAGTGATCAAAATACCTGTCTGCAAATTTTTAGTAGGAAGATCACAAAAAATAGTACTAAATTTTTATATCTTTAAGTCATTATAATTTAAAGAAATTCCAAACATCAATTAACTCATAGTATTCCAATTTATTGAAACTTTTAAATTTCAATTAATTCAAATTTAAATGCGTGATAATTAAATAATATTAATATTATTTTGTTTTAATATTTCTAATTCGTTGAAAGACCAGAGTTCGAATTCCGGCGGAGAATCCGATATTTTTTCACAGTTTTCAAAATTTAAATTAATATTATTGTCCATATTCACAATAATTCTTTTCATTCCTTAATTCTAACAAGATTTCTCAGAGATTCTACCTTTTCAAACCTGTTTAATTTTTTTTATTTTCTTCATTATTTCCATACTTTTACAAATAAATACCTCAATTTTTTGTAAATTCATTCAAATTGCTTTCACATTTTGTATATTTTTTGCAAACTTAGTTATTCTTTAATAAAATTATTTGATTTCCTTTATTTTTCTACAATTTTTGTTGCACTTGTCTTAAGTGTTATGTAATAAAAATAGTTTTTGTTTAATTTTTCTAAACTTTTTTATTTTTAAAAAATTTTCAAATTTCTTTAGTTGACTTTCTATTTATCTTTATATACATTTTTATTTATTTATTTTTAGTAGATTCTTACCAAATATTTTTGTTGTTGTACTTTTGACATTTTTTTACAGTTTGTTAGATAAAGAAAAAAAAAACAATTCTTCATTTTCTTCCTATTTATTTAACTTTCTTATTGTTTCACCATTTGTTTAGTCTTTCCTTGGTTTTTAATTAATTCTTTAATTTTTGTCATCATTTTTATATTTCCTAGAAACATTTTTCATTCTTTTAAATTGTTTAGTTTTTATCTTATAATTACGAATTTTTGAAAACATTTATTCGATGCTTTTATCTACATTTTTTAAATTTCTCAATTTAGTAATTGGCAGGTGTTTTGTCCTAGTTTTTATTATGCTCTTTTAATTATAATTATAATTAGACCTCAATTCCCTAATTTTTGTAATAACATTTTTTCCTCTTTAGTAATATATTTTAACGTTTTTTTAATTATCTTCTTGTTTATTTTTTTAATTTAAAAAATAGTTTTATTTTTTGAAAAAAGTTTCTACTTTTTTATATATTTTTATAACACTGTTTCAGTCTTGTGTTGTTTTTTTATATTTTTCTTTATTTTTTTAATAATGTCCATGTCTTATTTTATTTAAAAGAATGTTCTCATTTTTTGTTAATTTTCTTATCTTTTGTACGTTTTTCTGTTTTTTGTTTTACAATTTATTATTTTTTTGTTTCTTTTACATAATTTTCTTAATTTTGCGATCGTGTATGAATTTGAAGATATTTTATTGAAATTTTCTCATTTATTCGTCCTAATTTGTTTGATTTTGATTAAATGTTTCATTGCTCATTGTTTTTTTTTCATTCTTGTTAAATGTTCTCAGTTCTAAATAAACTACTTATAAATAAACATTTGAAAATTTTATAAACTGATTTTACATATTTACAAAAATATCAATTTTTGATTTTTTTAAAAATCATGATTTTTATCAGTCCTTATTTCAGCAGTTGTACAAAATAACTTTTACCTATGTTTGAACAAAATAACAATTTTTAAAGTAAGATTTGTGTCAAAATAATACTGACTCATTTGACAAACTGAGATCTGGACAATTTGGTTATTTGTATTTTGTAACTAACTCCAAGTTGTTTTAAATTTAAGGCTGAAATCACTTGTTATGGACGTTTTAGAGGACTGATTTTGAGATCCCAGTTGATTGTTATTCTGCAAAATAAACTTTTCAATGAGCATGCAGGTTTCTGGGAAGAAAGATTAGATATAAAAATGTTCAGAAACGAGTACCCCAGGTATCCCACAATAGATGAAGTGGAGGTCACAGACGAGGAAAAGACTTTTATGATAGATCTAAGACCTTTCATGAATCCATCCCCCTACACGTTGCAGCATGTAAGTTTTTAAGCTGACCAATTCGCGATAAAAATTATGATTTTAATTTTGATAATTTCTTTATTTTAGTCGGCAACACTACCAAGAATCTTCAGGCTTTTTAGGGCCTTAGGACTTCGCCATTTGCCAATTCTAAGTGATACCAATGAGGTAATTTCAGTTTTTTTTAAAGTTGAAAAGTTACTAAAAATATTGTACTACTAAAAACGAAAATCTACATACAATTTCGAAGTTTAATGTTCTTGTATTAAATGTTTTAAATGTACAGGTCGTCGGTATGATAACGAGAAAGGATGTGGCTAGATACCGAATATGGAAGCATCTAGGAAAAATGGGTCTAGAAGAACTTTTAGTAACAGACAAATTCAATGCGTCTTCTTAAAAAAATTTACAAATACGTTTATTTTTATCATCTTCCTAAGTAATATTATTATGTTCGATTTTTACATTATTTATACTTTTTTACAAATTCAACTATATTTATATCTTATAAACGAATGTTCTATGTATTTTGTACAATAACTTTGTACAATCACAGTTGTATATATAATTAAAACAGAAATAAAAAGTATTATTTCTATTTTAATAAAAGCGGGTTTCTAATTATTTACAAATCAAAGTCGGAAAAACAAATATACATCAGCTTCTGATCATAAAATGCAGAAATTTTGAGATTTTACTCACAATCACAAAGAAAGACGTTACTGTATTAAACGTCATTGTAGTGAAATCAAAAAATTTAAAAATATAAATTTTATTACTCCCTAAATCTGTTAGTTTTTGCCAAAAATTTTTTCTATGATAAAAATACAATTTAATAAATACAAAAATCATAGTCCTTATTTTAAAAAGAATCGATTGACCTATATAACTTTTATAATTGATCAAAAATTCGTAAAATAATCCATGTTTCTTCATTTTTTTCGATTTAAAATTCTTTTTTTTTTTAATAACTTCTTAAATTTTCAAATTGTAAAGGAATGAATGAAAGAATACATCAATTATTATTATTAATAAATTAATTAACTAAAGTTAAATATATCTTTACTGAAAACAAATTTAAATAAAAAACCATTTTTTTGAAACAAATTGATATATTAATAAAATTTGTTTTAAGCGTAGTAGAAAAGAAAGAAAATTCCCGATTTGATTATTATTTTCTGTCTCACTTTTTAAAGTATTTTCTACAATTTCTTGTATGGATTTTAAAAATTTTTAATAAATGTCAAAAAATATGCTTTAAAATTGTGATAAAATATCATAATTCTTGACGCAACATTATAACCAGAAAAAATTAGCAACCCACTCACTTTTTTATTTCCTACATTATTTAACGCGTAACACAATTTTAACTATTTTTCATAACAATTTTTTTTAATGTTTGTTTTTATTTTATCTTTAGTATGACCTTAATTTGCTCATATCTACACGTGGTAATGAGAAAACTAAAATTCATTAACTACCTCCTTAAATACTGAATACTACCTTAAGTACTGAAGAAGAGATCAAGTTACAGTATACTTTTTTAAATGAGTGAAGTTTTGTTTATTTATAAATTCAAGAGAGTGAGATATTTTGAAGATAGATCTATCTGTCTTTGTAATTTCCCTCTAATGACCGTAAGTCATTATATACTTAAAAAGCTAAATTTATAACAACTGCTTTATTTGCCCTAAATGTGTACTGAATTTAACAAATTGCGTCATACTATTTGTTTTGCTATTTTGTTTAGACATATTGTTTTATTATAGTACAATCTTCCAAAAACAGTTTAATTGTTATTGTCAAGTAATTTTATTGTATAATTTAAAATGAAAGGTCCGACGTTGTAAAATTACTTTGACATTTTTTACAGTAACAGAATTATGGAAAGTATTTCTAATCCTTCATCAAGACGCTTAAGCGCTAAAGAATTAAGACCAGGAGCAACAAATTTTATTTCTTCTAATTTTGAGGTAGCTCATAAAAAATATTTAATCAATGTATTTATCTATATTCTTCTGTTTTATCTAACTTTGTATTTCATTGTCTACTTTATTCTACAATCAAAAAACCAAACTATGCTATGGTTCTTTATTAATAACATATTATATGTGTTTATATTTTTTAGAGCCTCGATTATGACCCTTGTGAAAATAATTTACTCTTAGATGAAGAAAGAAAAGAGGGCTATAAATTTATTATTAAAAAAAAGACTAGCAAAATGGTTCATTTTCCTTTTAATTGGAATTTGCACTGCTCTGATTGCTTGTTTTGTAGACATTTCAATAGAAGAATTATCAGATTTAAAATATGGCTTGTTAAAGTTTTGTATCCTTTTTATAATTATTCAAGAATTTATATTAACTTCTTGAATTTAGAATTTTTTTATCATAATAAATTATTATTATAATTATTTATTCTATGTAAAGCGGACATCGTAAAATTTGTAACATAAAAAACATAATTGTTAAAATGATGTTTTTTCCATTCAAATATATGAAATGGAAAAATTATGGCTCTATTTTGTAGTAAGTTAAACATTCTCTAATGTGATGGGTTTGGTTTTTAAAATTATTAATTAACTATTAAACTACAAAAATTGCCAGTCTGTTATTTTGTATACAAACTCTCCAATCCTTAAACTATTTTTTAACTCATTGTAAGAATATTGTTAAATGATCGAAGGTCATGAAAAATGATCTTAAATCTTGCATTTTCACTTTTCTCGAAGAAAATTAATTTAATTTTCAAAATCAAGTCCATCATAATAAAGAACGTTTAATTTACTACAAAAAAGAGCCATAATTTTTTCCATTTCATATATTTGAATTGAGAAAACAGCATTTTAAAAATTATGTTTTTTGTGACGTCAGTGAAGTGTTAGTGCATGTGTGAACTTCAAAAAAATTTTGAATTTTTAAAAAAGACTCATATACGGATACGTTACAAATTTTAGGATGTCTGCTTTATTTAGAATATTCTAAGTAAAGCTGAAAAAAATTATAGTAACTCTTCTTTTTCATATTTAAAAACAATATTTTCCTCAACTTAAAAATCTCAGATGTTGATAAATGTGCAAAAGAAAATTGTTTAATAGACCCGTACATACTTTGGTTGGTTATAAACCTTTTTGTAGTACTAATAGGAGCAGTTTTAGTGGCTTATGTAGAACCTGTGGCAGCTGGAAGTGGAATTCCACAAGTAAAATGTTATTTAAATGGAATCAAAATCCCGCGGGTTGTCAGAATAAAGACTTTAGCTGTAAAAATTATAGGAGTTATAACAACAGTTGTTGGAGGTCTAGCCGGAGGAAAGGTAATTTTCCAAATTTTAATTCAATTTCAATTCAACTAATTTTTCAAATCAACCGTAAATTAAATTTTATTTTACTTGACGAAAAACAGAATAAATAATCCAGGTCTGTAATTGATTTAAATCATTGTGCATTTGCATCGAAATCATGAATTAAATCAAAAAAACTTGACAATTCTCCGGGTGTTTAATATTGCATGTAAAAAGTCGTAAACCATAAGAAAAATCCAAAAATTTGTGGATAAATCTTAAAAATTTCAATTTTATTTTTTATTAAAAAAAATTGTGCTAATACAGATGATAAAAATACCTACGATCTATTGATGAATCCATAATCATGAAATATTATTAATTACTAGCAAAATATACGCGCGCTACAGCGCGCGAGAATGACGTTTTGCATTTGTTACTAATTTAAATATAAAAAGTATGAACTTTTTTATATTAGATAATTTATTATTAAATTAAATAAAAATATAACTCATTTTTTACTGTTACATAATTATTATTTAAATTTTATTAAATCAGAAAAAGAGTTTTGTTCTTTAAACTATGATTTGTTCCGTCAAATGCATTTCTTAAAAGTTAATTATTATTATCAATATACATCCTAATACATAATTGATTTAATTATAAAATAATAATAAAAAATTTTTAAATAATAAAAGTAATCCGATTTAGTTTAAATTAATTTTATTAGATCCTAAACAAATTAAACAAAAATTTTATTTTAACATATAATTATTATTTTAGTCCAGTTTAATAAGAAAGATAAGGTTTGTTATAAGAGGTATGATTTTTTTGAGTTGAATGTTTATTAGCATTTCTTGACCCATAAATGCAAAAAAATGATTAATCAAAAAGTAAACAATAAAAGTTTATAGCAAAAAGGAAACGAGAAAAACGTAATGAATTATTTATTTTGAAATATACTAACATTATATTCAAAATAAATTCTATACAAATTTCAATTGTTCCAAACGTCTATTAATCAAAGTTTCTTATTCTTAAATTTTCTTTAAACAATATAAATTTCAATTACTAACTTCTCTAGGTGCAAATTAATCGTCAAAACTTTTATCAACACAGATTTTAATTTTTCCAAATTTAAAATATTTTCCAACTTTTATAGATTCAAACTCTAATTATTTTAAACTTCAATTAAGCAAAATTTTAATATTTAACCAAAGTTTTAAGAGACATATATAATCCAATTTCACTTTGATTCTCAACAATGTAAACAAAATGTATTTTAACTTTATTATATATTTATAAACTAAATATTTTAAATTTAATTTTATTAATGCAATTTTAAAATGTGTTTCAAACTTTAAGAGCTTGTGATGGAGAATGATGTCAGTATAGTCACATGACCCAAAGCCAAAATTTCTCAGCGATTTTTCTGTATAAAACTAATGAATATTTTTATATAAAACTTAGTATAGAATTATATAAAATATCAACCGGAAGATCTTTCTGACTCTAGCGTGTGTTCTCATTTTGACTAAAAAGTTAATTTTATAAAATTGTTCAAAATTAGAAAAAACTCAAACAGTTAATTTTGGGTCAAACTCCAAATAAGTTAGGGGTACGCAGACCTTTCAGGTGATATTTTAGGTAATTCGACAAAATTGCATTGAAAAATATTCAGTACCTAGTTCTAGAGAAAACCGCTGAAAAATTTTGTTTGTGGGTCATGTGGTCAATGATCAATCTATCACATCCTCTTAATTATTAGGAACTTGGAATTATTTGAATTTTATTATTAATAAATTTCAATTATTATTAAAAACTTTTAATGCTTCAATTTTTAATCATTCTATGTTTTAATTATTATATCAACTTTAAATAATTTCAAATTCTAACAATATACATATTAAAATAATTTCAAACTTAAACCAATTTCTAAAAACGTTTTAATTGTAAAAAATTTACATACATTAAAACTAAAATAAATCCAAATTTTCTGATTAATTTTATAATTTTAGTCTTTCCAAAAAAAGTTAATTCTTTTATAGTAAAAACTGTATTTCAGTCTATTTTCTGTTAATCTAGTTAAACTATAATTAGATTTATAATTGTCTTTAATTTTAAATGTATAATTAAATTGAATATTAAAGCAGTTTAATCACTTACTCACGCAATAAAAAATAATAATTTTTAGATAAAAATACTAAATTTTTTCAAAAGTAATTTAATGCAGTACCCATTTTTCTTTAAAAATTAATAGCGCAAAAAAGCTTCAAGAGTCAAACCACCGTCTTTCAACTAAAGCTCGTCGCTGACATATTTTAATAAATATTAAAACCCATATTATATGTATTATTGATGTGTCTAAATTCAAGTTCTGAAGTTGTTTTAGATAATTTTTTTATTTTCCAGCCGTAAATTGTAATTAAAGAAGCAAGTGTCAAGAAAAATTGGCGTTTTTAATGCATATTTCAAATATTTTTTATTTAGAAAGAAAACATTTCATTCTCATATTGTAAAGAAAATATGTTTAATTAACATCCAAATATTTATTTTATTTAATGTTATTTTGTATATAATGAATAATGATAAGAATAATAATAAAATCAATTTAAAGTTGATCAAAAGGCTGTCACTTTTAACCATTTTTAAAAATCTATTTTTTAGAAACCTTCTTAATAAATATTATTCAAACTTACCATAATTATTAATTTATACACTTTAATCATGTTTTCACTAGATTCAAGACAAATATTTATTTTATTACTAAATAATACCATCTTAAAACTTGAGAAGTAACCCCAAAACACAAAATTTTTAATCTTATATAAGTTTTTCTGGATGCAATTAACAAATTATTTCTTTTCACATATCTAAGTTTTTATAAAATCTTCAACATATTAAATTTTAGAGAGAGTAATTTGCTCAGTTTATGAATTATTATTCAAGTTTAAAATGTACAAAATACACTCTAAAGTTTGACAATCTGTTATTTATTTTAAATTCAAAATTATTTTTGTCAATAATTTTAACGACAAATGTAAGAGTGTATTTTGTTCAATGAAAAATATGGTTTTTTCATTACATTTTTAAACTTTAATAATTCATAAACTGAGCAAATTACCCTCGCGAAAATTTAATATGTTGAATATTTTATAAAAACTTAGATATGTAAAAAGTGTTAATTTTTTAATATCATCCAGAAGAAACTTATATAAGATTAAAAATGTGTTTTGGGGTTAATTCCGGAATTTTAAGGTGGTATTATTTAGCAATAAAATAAATATCTGTCTTGAATCTAATGAAAATATAATTAAAGTGCATAAATTAATCATTATCGTAAGCGACCACCTTTGGTCGAAAGTCAGTGGTTTGACCCTTAAACTAAAGAAAAAAAAGTTCTCAAAAGGAAAGCAAATAATCAAAAAGGTAATTGAAAACCTTAAGCAATGTTTAAAACCTGTGCATAGCTTATTTTTCAATGATATAATTCATAATATTTCATTCTTTATTATTATTTTTATTGTATTTTTTAGAATTAATTAAAAGCTCGAAATAGGTGTAAACAGAATCAAAGACTGAATGAATGAATAAATGATAATAAAATTTTATTATTTCATATCTTCAAATCATTTATGAAATTTCATAGAAATATTAGATTTTCTGAATTAAAAAAACCAATATTCAATTTACTCAAAATATTTAAGAAAAACTTAATTTTACATAATAAGAACTTAAATAAATTTTGTTTAACATAAATTAAATTAAAATTGTAAAAAAATGTTAAATACAAAGCAGGTTATATACCTGCATAATGTATATATTTTAATCTTGTTTTCTTTTTTAATCCTATTATTAAAATTTTATTAGTTTATTTTAAAAATTTACCAATTTTATAGTTATGTAAGTCCATTGACTTTCGTCTGAGGACTGTTGCGGACATATTATTAAAAAAAATTGTTCCACAACACTTGAAACTTGAATATTTCCTAATTTCATTGGTCATAATATTATAGTGTAAATTGTATTTCTTATAATGTAATTATTAATCAAAAACTTTAAATTTTTGCAATTTTTTAAAAACATTATTATTCAAAAACTATTTGATATTATCTATTGGAACTTACCAGAAACATAAAATGCTTAATTTTTAATATATTAATGTTGATATTTTTATTAAAAAAGGATTATTTTAAAATAATATCTAAATTAGAAAAATTTTTACTTCGAAAAATTTCACAATCCTTTTCAGCTTACAAATTTTTTGTGGAACCTCCTACAAATGGAGAAAATGGAAAAGAACTGGTGGTATAAATATCTTGATTTCTATTTTTCAATTGATATTTTAAACTTTAGGCAGGTTGTAATAATGCTTGTCTAATTTGAATTACAAGTTGAATAGAGCGATGTGAACTTGGTCTATACTAACTTCAAGTTTTAGAAATAACCTTTTTAAGTATAAAATTTCAATATTTTATATCTCAAAAACGAAGTAAAACACGTTCATAAAATTTTAATAATAAGTAAATTTTATTAATATGTAATCAAATATTTACAAAAGCTGAAATTTGTAGGAGGTTCAGTAAAAAAGTTGTAAGCTGAAAATAATTGTAAAATTTTTCAAAGTAAAAATTTTTCTAATTTAAATATTATTTTAAAATAATCCTTTTTTAATAAAAATATCAACAATAAAATATTAAAAATTAAGCATTTTATGTTTCTGGTAAGTTCCAATAGATAATATTAAATAGTTTTTGAATGATAATGTTTTTAAAAAAATGCAAAAATTTAAGGTTTTTGATTAATAATTGCATTAAAAGAAATACAATTTACCCTTTAATATTATGACCAATGAAACCAGCAAATATTAAAGTTTCAAGTGTTCTGGAACAATATTTTTTTTAAAATAAGTCCGCAACAGTTCTCAGACGAAAGACAATGGACTTACCTAATTGACACAAACGAAAAACGTAACCTATTTTCAACTACATAACAAATTTCAAAACCAAGAAGCAAAACATTATTAAAAAACAATTGAATAGAAAAACGACAACTTCAGGTGTGGACAGAATGAATGAAAGAATGAATGAAATTGCGGATTATTATTATAGATTTTCCTTGGTACACAATAATCCTTTTTTCAATTCTTACAAGATTTCTTAGAGATTTCATTTTTTCGAACCTGTTTAATTTTTATCTTTTAATTTCTTATTATTACAAAAATTTAAGATTTTTTCTTTTATTTTTGTTATATATTTTTCTTCATTTATTTGACTCTTTATTTTAGAAATTTTACCCAATTTTGTTATCATAACATTCAATTAATTTTTTATTTCGTTGATTTTCTTCATTATTTCCATACATTTTTAAAAATAAATACGCTTATCTTTGGAACTTATTCATTCGTAATGTTTTTAGATTTTCTCTATTTTTCTAAATTTATTGTATTATAAAAATATTTTTGGTTTAATTTTTCTAAACTTTTTTGTTTTTAAAGGATTTTTACATTTCTTTTGTGGAATTTTTATTTGTCTTTACATACATGTTTTTATATTATTTTTATTAATCCTAAATTTTAGTACATTTTTAGCAAATTTTTTTAGTTTTTGTACTTTTTACATTTGTTTACAGTTTATCAGATTAAGAAAAAAACAATTTTCAATTTAATTTCTATTTAATTAATTTTCTTGTTGTTTTACAATTATTTACTTAGACCTTCCCTGTATTTTAATTAATTTTTTAATTTTTGTTATCATTTTTCTATTTCTTAAAAACGTTTTTCCTTCTTTTAAATTGTTTAGTTTTTATCTTGTAATTACGAATTTTGGAAACATTTATTTGATGCAACACTTTTTAATTTTCTCATTCTTCTACTTTTTTAAAGACTTTTATCCTTTTATTTTATATATAATGTAAATTTAATCTTCTACTAAATATTCTCATTTTAAAATGTTTTTCTTCTACTTCACAAAATAATTAATTCTAATTATTAATCTAATTAATAATTCTAATTATCATTCTAATTAATTATTTCTAATTCAAATTCTAGTTATTAATTCTTTTTTTCTTCAATTCTTTGCAAAATAATTTTCTAATTTTTTTAATTATCTTCTTATTTATTAGTTTATAAAAAAAAAAAAATGTTTAATTTTTTGAAAAGAGTTTCTACTCTTTCATATATTTTAATGTCACTATTTCATTCTTGTACTGTTTTTTTTAATTTTTCTTTATTTCTTTAATAATGTCCGTAACTTCTTTTATTTAAACGAAATTTCTCATTTTTTTAATACACTGTTTTATTATCTTTTTAAGCTTTTATGTTATTTGTTTTATAATTTATTATTTGTTCCTTGCTTTAACCTAGGTAATTTTCTTAATTTTGCAATTATATGAATTTGAAAATATTTTTTTGAAATTTTCTTATTTATTTGACAAATTTATATTGAACAAATTGCATTTATTTCCTAAAGGAAGGACCAATGATCCACTCCGGAACAATTGTAGCAGCTGGAATTTCCCAAGGAAAAAGCACAACCTTCAAAAAAGACTTAAAAATATTCCAGTATTTCAGAAAGGATCACGAGAAAAGAGATTTTGTCTCTGGAGGAGCGGCTTCCGGAGTTTCTGCTGCTTTTGGTGCACCAATTGGTAATAAAATTTAAAACTTAATTTCAGTTTAAAATAATACGCAAAGGCGAGAGATTTAATATAACAAAAAATTTCCAGGGGGTGTTCTGTTTAGTATAGAAGAAGGTACAAGTTTCTTCAATCAAAGCTTGACTTGGAGAACGTTTTTTGCGAGTATGATAACCACATTCACTCTTAATGTTATTCTGAGTGCCTATCACAAACATCCAGGAGATTTATCATATCCAGGACTATTAAATTTAGGAAAATTCGAAACTATTAATTATCAAATTTATGAGATCCCACTGTTTATGCTAGTGGGAACTATTGGAGGTCTACTTGGATCCCTTTGGAATTACGTAAATTATAAAATAACTTTCTATAGAATGCAGTACATTAAACAAAAATGGCTCAAAGTTGTGGAAGTTTTGTGTGTTGCTTTCATTGGCACAACCATGGGATTCCTGATGATGTTTTTTATTAACGATTGTCAAGATCTTGGCAAAGATCCTACAAAGTTTCCAGTTCAATTGTTCTGTGGTGAAAATCAGTACGATGCCGCTGCTGCTTTATGGTTTCAGACACCAGAGAGCACTGTTCGATCACTTTTTCACGATCCTCCAGGTATTTTTCTTATAAAAGTATCCTCATAAAAAATTTTTAAAAAAATGGAGCTCATGATAAAGTAAAATTCATGATTTAGAAATTTTATTTTATAAAATGTCATTAGGGTCCGTACACAAATTACGTAAGCCAGTTTTTAGGATTTTATGACCCCCTCCTACCCCATTGTAAGATACCGTAACATTTTTCTTGATCCCCCCCTCCCCCTGAAATCTTACTAAGATCTATTTTTTCTTAATTTTGGTCAAAAAAATCTTTTAGAAGCATTTTCTTAATCTAATTGAAGTAAAATTTTTACTAGATAAAATATTTAGAGTATTTTTAAAAGTAGATATAACATAGATTATTAATTTATAATAACTTTCATTAGAGTCTTAAAGGAATGAACTGAAATAAATAGTAAATAATTTTTACTATCAGGTTTGTAATTTGGGATTGTCGTGTGGAAGAAAAATTTTTCCCAGCGAAGATAGTATATTTTTGAATGCATGAAAAGAAATGTTTTTTTAAAAAAAATGTCCTGAATTGAAACTTTACTATCTTCGCTGGGAAATATTTTCTTTTTGGACGATTATTCCAGATTAATAGCTTTTATAGTAAAAATTAATGGATAAACTTAAAATACTTAATGTCTAAAGTCTTTAAGTGTATCAATTAAATCCCTCTTCAAATTTTGTTTAAAAAAAACTATTTTCTTTTAATTAAAAAAAAGGGAGGGGTTTCGCAAGAACCCCCTCCCCCTATCTATGTAAGATGCCGTAGGATTTCATCAAACCCTCCCCTACCCCTTTAATGGCTTACATCATTTGTGTACGGACCCTTAAATATTTACCGTTTTGGCGAATTTGAATTTTTTAAATTTGTTTTTAAAGCAACTTAAATAAATCCCTGGACAGTGACTCGCTTTTCTCACTTTTACTCACTTTTTTTAAAATCGCTCACTATTACTCACTTATTTAAAAAAAAAACTCTCTTTTCTCACTTTATTAGTCGAATTGTCAGGATTATTTAAATTTTCTATACAAGTTGCAATTTAATTTTGTTATTTTTCAATTATTTTCTTTAGCTTTCAATTACTTTTGTCATTATTTAAGTATTTTTGTCAATCTCCAATTATTTTCTTCATATTTCTATTATTTTTTCCATATTAGAATTATTTTCTACAAATTTCAATTATTTTATTCAATTTTTTTTATTGTCATAAATTTTTAAATTTATTACACCAGTTTCAAATTATTTTCTTCCAATTTTAATCATTTTCTTTATTTTTGCTTCCTCATCCCCCGTTTCTCAGGGGGCAAATTATGATATACGTTTGAATTATATACGTTTTATTTTTATACACATCAAATGAGCTATTTGCGAACCTTCTACTGTAATTCTTTTTAAAGTTATCAAGATTTCAAGAATTGAAAAATTTTATAAAAATTAATTGTTTTATGTTTTTTGCTTTTTATATAAATTTTATGAAGAATAATTTTTGCTCGTTTTGTACACAATTCAAAAATGCATCAATTGGCCTATTAAATATTTTTTTGCGAGCTTAATTAATTAAAACTTAGTGATGTTTGAAGTAATCTCTATGAGGAAGCAACGTTTTCAAAAAAATGAATACCAAAAATTACTCACACCAAGTAAATACTTGAGGTACAACTTGGCAGCGGTTTTTTATTATTGTCATGAATTTATTTTTTTTTACACCTTTTTCAAATATTTTCTATAATCTTCAATTATTTTCTTCAAACTTTAATATTACTTTCTTCATATTTAAATTTTTTTGCCATTTCTTAATTATTCTCTTCAAATGTGAATTTGCTTCAATTTCAATTAATTTCTTCAACTTTCAATTATTTTCTTCAAACTTTAATTACTTTCTTCAAATTTAAATTTTTTTGACATTTTTGAATTATTCTCTTCCGAGTATTATCTTCAAACTTCAATTAATTTCTTCAACTTTCAATTATTTCCCTCGAACTTCTAATATTTTATAAATTTTTAAAAACAAAATTTTTCAATTTAAATTGTTTCGTCAATTTTGTAAGTATTGTCTTCAAATTTTTAATTTTTTACACCAGTTATCAACTATTTTTGTCGCTTCTCAATTCTTTTTTTTTTCAAATTACAATTATTTTTGGCATTATTTGGAATCATTTTCTTCAGTCTTTTTATTATTGTCATGAATTTATTAACTTTTAAACCAGTTTTTAATTATTTATGTCGTTATTCAATTCGTTTCTTCACATTTTAAAAATATCGTTAATTTTTCAATAATTTTATACAATTTTTCAATTAATGTATTACATTTTTTATTCCATTTTTGAATTATATTTCTCATTTTTCATTAATTATTTTCCAATAATTTCAGTTATTTTTGTCATTTTTCTACGGTTTTCTACATTATACATTTTTTGACATTTCTTAATTATTATTTTCTTCAATTTTTCAATCAGCTTTCAATTATTTATGTCATTATTGAATTAGTTTCTTCACATTTTAACTATTTCGTCAATATCTCAATTATTGTACTCAAAATTTAAATTTTTACACCAGTCTCAAATTTTTTTCTAATTTTAATTATTTAATCATTCTTAAACTATTTTCTTGTAATTTCAATTATTTTTGAAACTTTACAAGTATTTTCTTCAAATTTCAATTATTTCGTTTCAATTTTTCAATTTTTGTCTTCATTTTTGATTTTTAATCAATTTTTCAATTAGTTTTGTCATTTTACAATTATTGTTTTTTTAAATTTGAATTATTTTTGCGATTTTCGTATTATTTTCTTCAAATTTGAATGGCTTTCCCTGCTGGCGGGCCCCAAATTAATATCAATAATTTCAAACTCATTATTGCTTACTCACTTTTTTCACTATTTTCAGTCTGCAAGATCGGTAGCAGCACTGAAATCTGAATTCTTATACTTAACAAAATTAAGTCACCAAATACACATTTAAACGAATTGATTTTTAAATATAAAGTTGCGGTTAAAAATACATTCTGTTAAATACAAACTCTATTAAAATTAAAAATTCAAATTTATTTAAATTCGATTGAAAAAAAATTGTGCTAAAAAAATGTTATCTAATGGAATTTTACAAAATAAAATTTCTAAATAATGAATTTTAAAACTTAATCATGCGCCCCCTAAAGTAACTTTATCGAGAAAATTGTCAAAAATAATTCAAAGCATTTTATTTGTAGGTTCTCTTAGAGATGAAACATTAATTATATTTGTTATACTTTATTTCTTCCTGGCGGCCTGTACTTTTGGATTATCTATGTCAAGTGGACTGTTTATTCCGTCGTTGTTAATTGGCGCTGGTTGGGGTAGACTGATCGGCTCTATACTGACAATTATTTTGCCATCAACTGTATGTAGGGTTTTATTAAATTCACTCCTACATTTACAATTAAACCCAGGTTACACTTAATTTTAATTAATGCCAATTTTAATATTTGTTCAAAACATTCATTGATTAGAATCAATTTTAATCGACTCCAGAAAGAATTTATCTGAGTTTTAAACTCAATTCATTCCATTCTCAAGTATCTTGAAATTCAATTAATCGAAACTTAAATTTATCTAAATTTAAATTCATAAAAAATTCAAGCACAAAAATTTCAATTTTTATTGGTCAAAACTTTTATTGCTGCAAATTTCAATCACTTCTAAATTTAATTGATCCAAAATTGAATTTATAATTATTAATTTCAATCCATTATTTATTTATTTATTTATTTGTTAATAAACGGGTTTAAACCCTTTATAATACATATATATATAAGAATAATATAGAAATATACATTTTTTACAAAATTATTTTGTTGACAAAGTTGATCGCAAAGCGGAGACAAATCTATGTAGTCCGCTATCCATTATGATTTTAATTAAGTTCAACTTAAGGTAGTTCTCTTGGTTCAGTGGTTCTCAACTCAAATTTTGTCATTTTTTACTTATTTTGTGATGTTTAATGAATAGCGCCAACTTCAAGGTGTATAGTCTCTCTCTTTTGTATTTATTAAAAAAAATGAATAAAACGTCAAAATGTGTATTTTAAAATACTATTTTTCAAGATGTAGTACCGCAAGCCATAATTTTCAAAACGGGATCTTATTCCTTATATTTTAAAGAATAATTTAGTAGTTTTTATTTTTAAACCTAAAGAAAATTCATTGCGTGGTTAACAAAATTATATTTTTTAACCATGGCTTCTACTTTCTTCCATGTTAAAAGTTCAACTTCATTCTCAAATATCTTAAAAAGTAGCACCGCTTCCTACTTTTAAAAAAATATCATTGTATTCGTTGAATGTTCTATTATATGATATTTCAATTAAAAAAATATTCGAAGAAAAAGTTTTTCCGAGAGAACTACCTTAACCCATCTGAACTTCAGTTTTTTTAAATTTTTTTCTTCAAATTTACTTTTTTCAATTACATTTTTAATTAATACACTTTTTTCTTCAGTTTTCTTTTGTATCTTACATTTATCATTTTCTTCAGCTTAAAAAACTATATATTTGGCTTTTGTTACAATTATTAAAAACTAAACCTTCATATAATTAGTTTTGGAACTTGAGAACCTTGAATTGTTTTTTCAAAAGTCGCAGGACATCCTTAATAGTTCCAATAATTTAATCTTAATAATATTAAAAAACAGACTTTGCATTCTCAAAAATACGCTTTATTGGGTGCTGCTGCCCAATTAGGAGGAAGTGTGCGAATGACGATTAGTTTAACTGTAATTCTGATAGAAGCAACTCAAGGAATTTCTTTCGGTCTTCCTATTATTATAGTTTTAATAATATCCAAGTGGGTTGGTGATTTCTTTAACGAGGTAAATAGAAACTCAATTTTAATAAGAATGATAATTTAATAAGCTACTCTGGAGATTTATTAAGATAGTTAAGATAAAGATTTTCACTTTAAAAATAAACACCAGACAATTCTTTTGCAGGGAATTTATGAAATTCACACTCAAATGGTAGGAGTACCTTTCCTCCCCTGGAAAGCGCCGCCACTATCGAATAATATTTATGCTAGCGAAATAATGAGTCATCCTGTTGTTTCCTTGAAAACAATAGAAAACGTAGGCCATATTGTTGAAGTTTTGAGATGCGTGTCCTTCAACGGATTTCCCGTAGTAGATCCACCAAGTGGTGATCAGGTAATAAAAATACTTTATTCTTGACACAAAATAGAAATATACTTTTCGCGAAAGTATATTTAGAGTCAAGTTATCTAGAGATATTTAATTATTTTCAATCTTCATTACATTTCTACTATTTTTTCAATCTTCAATTATTTTTATTATCCAATTTTTAATTTATTAAATTATATTTCAATAGATTTCCTGAATTTTAAGTCCTTCATCTCAGATTTCAATTATTTTTTTCAATTTACAATTATTTGTATCATTGTTTAATTTGTTCATACCATTTGTATTATTATTTGATTAATTTATAAACTATTTGAATTATTTTCATCAAAATTCACATATTTTATTCATTTTAAATCATTATTGTCTACTTATTAAATATTTTTATTATTTTTCAATTAATTTCCATAACTCTCAATATTATTTTTTTATATTCTAATTTTGGTCATTATTTTTTAATGGTGTTTATCATTTTTTAATTATTTTATTAAATTTCAAAAATGTTTTGTAACTTTGCCACTTATTTTCCACAAATTTTATTTATTTTCAATTATCTTTATAATTTTGAAAATATTTTCTCCAATTTTTAGTTTTGAAAAGAATTTCCATACACTTCCTACATTTTTAATTTATTTATCTCAAATTTCAGTTATTTGTATTATTTTTCAATTATTTCCATAATTTGTATATTGACTTGTTCAATTTTTTTCTCCAAATTAGAATTTTTAAAATTATTTTTTAACTAATTTACTAAACCTTTAATTATTAATTTCAAATTTCAATTAATTAAAAAAAATTTTTTGAATTTTAGAATTTTTCAATTATTTTTTTTCAAATTTACAATTACTTTCTGTATTTTGTAATTAATTTCCTATATTTTCAATTGTTTATCTCAAATTTCAATTATTTTTGTCATTATTCAATTATTTCCTTAACTTGATATATATTCTGTAATTTTTTTCAACTATTCTTCTCAGTTCTCGATTGTTTTCTTCAATTCTAAAATATTTTCTTAATTTTCAATTACTGTCTTTAATTGAAAATTATTTCTACAATTTTGCAATTTTTATACTCCAATTTTCAATCTTTAAAAATTATTTTCAATTTGATTTACTTAATGTTCAATTATTAATCTGAAATTTTCTTTTTTTTCTTTTTCAATGTTCAATTTGTTTTCTAACCTTTTCATTGATTTTTTAAATTTTAAAATTACCTTCATCATTTTTAAATTAATATTTTCAATTTTTACTCATTTTCGCAATTTTTAATTATTGTCTTCAATTTTTAGTTGTTTCTATAATATTGGAATTATAGAAACAATTTTTAATTTTTTAAATTGATTTATTAAATCTCGAATTATTTATCCCAAATTTGAATCTTTTCTTTTAATTTTTATTTGTTTTATAAACTTTTAATTGTTTTTTTTTTTCAATGTTCAATCACGTTCATCATTTTTTAATTAATTTCCTAAATTATCAATTTTTATTCTAATTTACCATTATTTTTATTTTTTTCAAATATTTTCTTATATATTCTGTACTCTTTCAAATTATTTTGCTCATTTTTCAAATATTTATGTTCTTTAAGCAGTATCGACCGCTTGACATAACCTCAAATTAAAAAGTGATTTTTAACAGCAAATGAAACCATAATTAAAATGATTTCACCAAATTCTGAAAGATTTAGTTGTACAATTATAAAAAAAATCAGATTGGACCAAAATTTGTTGTAAAATACTTAATAATTATTAAACACTTTGTGTTTTTTCCTTAAGGGTCTATAACCAACTGAAATTTTCAACCATTTTTGACAAATAATAGCTCATTTTACTCTTTGAAACATTCTCTACAATTCCACTCGTTGAATTTTGTTCAAAAGTTGTTAAACAAATAAAAAAAAAATTAAAAAAAGTTTATTTGTTTAATAACTTTTGAACAAAATTGGTTAAAAATTTAAATTGGTTATAGACCCTTGGAGAAAAAACAAAAAATGTTTAATAATTATATTATTTTACAACAAATTTTGGTCCACCCTAATTTTTTTTAATAATTGTACGACTGAATTTTTCAGAATTTGGTAAAATCATTTTAATTATGGTTCCGCTTGCTGTTACAAATCACTTTTTAATTTAAGGTTATGTCAAGCGGTCGACACTCCTTAATTATCAATTATTTTTAATATTTTTCAATTATTTTCTTCAATTTTTAATTATTCACATCATTTATATCTCAATTATTATCTTGAATTTTCAATTATTTCTCAAGTTCTGCATTCATTTTCTATAATTTTGCATTATTATTTATCAGTTTTATAAATTACTTTCCACAATTTGTAGTTATTTTCCTTTTTTTTATTAATTTGAAAACTTTGTAATTATAATTGTGGTCGAAGCCTAATAAAGATAACGTTATGGTCTACAAAATGAAAAAAATACTCATAAACTTGCTCTGTTAATCGCAAATTTGGAAAACTGAGATCTGGAAAATCTGGTTTTTGTATCTTGTCAATAACTCCAAGTTGTTTGAAATTTAAGGCTGAAATCACTAGTTGTGGACGATTTAGAGGACTGATTTTGAGATCCCAGTTGATTGTTATTCTGAAAAATAAATTTTTCAATGAGTATGCAGACTTCTGGAAAGAAAGATTGGATATAAAAGTGTTCAAAACCGAGTACCCTAGATATCCCACCATAGATGAAGTCAAAATCACAGACGAGGAAAAGACTTTTATGATAGATCTAAGACCTTTTATGAATCCATCTCCCTACACGTTGCAGCATGTAAGTTTTTAAGCTGACTAATTCGCGATAAAAATTATGATTTTAATTTGATAATTTCTTTATTTTAGTCGGCAACACTACCAAGAATCTTCAAGCTTTTCAGAGCCTTAGGACTTCGTCATTTGCCAATTCTAAGTGACACCAACGAGGTAATTTCAGTTTTTTTAAAAGTTGGAAAATTTCTAAAAAATTTGTTCTGAAAACGAAAATCTACATACAATTTTGAAGTTTAATGTTTTTGTATTAAATGTTTTAAATGTACAGGTCGTTGGTATGATAACGCGAAAGGACGTGGCTAGATATCGAATATGGAAGCATCTAGGAAAAATTAGTTTAGAAAGACTTTTAGTAACAAATAAATGCAATGCGTCTTCTTAGAAAAATTAAAAAATACGTTTATTTTTTTAATGAAATGATATTACCTTGCTCGTTTTTTTACATTATTTATACTTTTTTACAAATGCAACTATATTTACATCTTAAAAACGAATGTTCTTTGTAGTTTGTACAATCACAGAATGTATATATAATTAAAACAGGAAAAAAAAAAGTATTATTTCCATTTTAATAAAAACAGTTTTCTAATTATTTACAAAAAGTTGCCAACCAAGCCACGACCAAAGTCTGAAGAACAAATATACTGGATACACGACTAGTAATAATAAAAAGTAGTATTCACAGTTGGAGAAGCTCATTATTTCCATTGTCTCGAAAGAATCTGAAATTATAAAAAATTATGTTTAGTAAAATGCGGAAATTTCAAGTTTATAAAAAAGGGAAACTAATATTGATTAAAGTCTTTATTTTCCAGATATGTTATTATAGCTATGTAATTTTATTGTGTTTTTTATCCTGAAAGATTAAATTTATATTCAAGACTGAAAATCAATCATCAGTGGGCTTTGTCTGTAAGAAGTGGATTTATATTCGAGTGGCAGATACGTCAGGTGTGTATGTATATGGAGCAGTGAGAATTGGTGAGAAATGTTGCATCGTTGCCGATTAATTGCGCATTGCTATTTTCAGAGTGAATCACCTTGAGCCATTGGTACGTGCACAAGGAAAAAGTTGTCTCTTTTTATTTTAATCTTTTACCGAGTCTTAAGTCCAAAAATTTTCTGTAAACGATTCTTCAAAAAAAAAAAAAAAAAAAAAAATGGTATCGTTTTAAGTCGCATCTCAAGAGTTTCTCAAATCTTGATAAAAATTGAGAAATCTAGGAAACAAAGTGACGTGTTTTTAAGTACAATAATAACCAAGTGTCGTCTATTTTGGAGATTCTTCGTATCAACAGTCAAAGTTTATCAGCTCAGTGTAAAAGTTTAAACTTGTCCAAGATTGTGTTGGTGACCTAATTCAGAGAAAAATGTGCGGGAAAATGAATTGAGGAATTATTTTTGAAGATCATTCTGAAGAATTTCTTAAAAAGATTACTCTGAAGAATAATAAATTAACATTAATAATAATGTCGAACAGTGAAAAAAGAACAGATAATAGAACTCTTTCTTTGAAGTTTAAGAAAAAAATGAAGTCACCGGAAGAAAAAAATATTCGACGACCTTTGCCAAGACCCAATGAAACCGAGGAAGAAGCGATAATTCGCAGATTTCATGATGCTCAAAGAATGGCCAGATTTAGGGCAAGGAGAAAGAAGGCACTGGAAGACTCAAAAGCCCTTCAAGCCGATAAATTAAAGAAATTAGCTTTAATAATGGAGCTTAAAAAACGAAATATTTTGTTTCACGTCTCGAATCCTGTAAATAAACCCTCTATTGAAGAGAATTTTTTAACTAAAGATAGTTCTGATACAGTGACAATTGTTCCTTTAAATGGAGATAGTAAATATTCTCAATTGCTATCCATTATTCAGGAAATTGGCAAAGATATTAAATTGACCTACGCTGGCAGTAAAAATTCTATTGAAAAACTAAAAACAGAAATTATGCAAGCGAGATCGCTGATTAAAGATTGTCTTTTGGAAACTGAAGTGCATTCAAAACATTCTAGTTATTAGAGCTCTAATTATGTTTTAATTATTTAACTGTTTAATTATATTGTTGAAATAGTATTTAATAAATAAAAAAAGTTTACTACAATTATTAAAATTATTAATACTAATCACTTATTTAATTTCACAACTCAATATATTATAACGAAAAATTTTAAATTAAGAAAGTTTTTTTTCATCTAAAATTGAAAAATAAATTTCTGAACAATTATTAACCAGGTTTTTGAAAATTTAGGTCAAATTAAAATGACATAAAATTAAACATACAATATTGACGAAAGTGCTTATCAAATTGAGTGTAAATTATATTTTAATTGTTTATTTTTATTCAAACAGGCTTTGAAAAATAAATATTACATTCTTAATTTCTATTTCACGCATCCAAATTTAAAAAGCAATAAAAAAAATGAATAAATAAGAATTAAATGCTTGATTTATATTTATAAAAATAGAAAGAATAAATGTCGAATAATCCATTTATAAAATCTACCTTTCTTTGGTTTTAGAGAAAGTCACTGAATTAAAACATGCAGGGGTGACAACTTGTAAATTTTTGCCAACTGCAAACTTAATATTTAAAGAGGGGGGGGGGGGATAAAGCAATAATAAATTAAAGAGTTTCTTAATTAGCGTAATTATTGTAACGCAAAAGTTGACAATTTTATTTGATTTCGAGTACCTTTTCGGAAATAATAACCAAATAATCAAAATAATATAAAATTTGTGATGAAATCATTACAAGTTAACAAAAAAATTAGAAATAGACGAACTTAATTGAAATTTGAGAAAAATGATTGAAAAATGATTAAAACATTGAAAATATGAAGAACAAAAATCATATTTTTTAAAATAATTGAAAAATGTCGAAAAAAATTGAACTTGGAAAAATAATTACAACATTAAAGAAATAATCGTAATTTGAAGAAAATATAAAATTTGTGAAAATCATTGCAAATGAAAAAAAAATAATTAAAAATTGACGAACGTGATTAAAATTTGCGAAAAATAATTAAAGATTAATTAAAACATTTAAAAGGTGGAAAAAATATAATGGCAAAAGGATAAAAGGAAATGAAAATTGAAAAATGAGATAAATAATTAAAAATTTAGGAATTTAACTGAGGAATGAATAGTGAGAATAATTAAAAATTGAAGAAAAATGATAGAATAATCGTAAATTGAAGAAAATAATGGAAATTTGAGAGAAATAATTTAAATTTTCGGAATTAATTAACAAATAATCAAAATAATATAAAATTTGTGAAAATCATTGTAATTTAACAAAAACCTAATCAAAAATTGTCGAAAGTATTTGAAATTTGAGAAAAATAATTGAAGAATGATTAAAAAATTAAAACGTGGATACAGCAACTTAGATCTGAGATAATAAATAAAAATTTAGGAAATTCATTGAAAAATAATTAATATATCTAGTTAAAAGGTGGAGAAAAATTTGAAAAAAATAAATGATAAATAAGATAAATAATAATTGAAAATTTAGGTATTGAAGGAATTGAAGAAATTGATTGCAAAAGGATAATAAAAATAATTGAAAATTAAAGAAAATTATTAAAATTTGAGAAAAATATTTTAAAGTCTAGGAAATTAATTGAAGAGTAATGAAACTAATAAAAAATACGAGACAATATTTGCAAAGTGATAAAACTATAATTAAAAATTGAAGAAAATTATTAAAATTTGAAAAATATGTTTCAAAGTCTAGGAAATTAATTGAAGAGTAATGAAACTAATAAAAAATACGAGACAATATTTGCAAAGTGATAAAACTATAATTAAAAATTGAAGAAAATTATTAAAATTTGAAAAATATGTTTCAAAGTCTAGGAAATTAATTGAAGAGTAATGAAACTAATAAACAATTCGAGACAATATTTGCAAAGTAATAAAAATAATTAAAAATTGAAGAAATTAATTGCCAAATGATAATATTATTAATTGAAAATTGAAGAAAATTATTAAAATTTGGAAAATATATTTTAAAATCTAGGAAATTAGTTATATTAGACATTATATTAGATATTACTAGGGTAATATTTTTGTATTCTTTTTAGATTTAAGTATCTTTTATATAATTTTGTAGTGCCCTTTAATAGAATTTTTCCTGGGCTTGATAAAAATGCAAATAATAGAAAAATAAAAAAAAATAAAAAATTTAAGAATATAGAAAATAATATGCAATTGGAGATATACATATTTGTAAAGTAATAAAAATAATTAAAAATTGAAGAAAATAATTGAAAAAATTTCAACATGTATTTGTAATATAAGAAAATAATTGCAGAATAATAAAATTAATTCTAAATTGAAAAAATAACTAAAATTTGAGATAAATAATAAAAAAATTAGAAAATTAATCAAAAAATAATTGAAAATGAAAAAAAGTAATTGAAAATTAATTGAAAAATAAATTTTATAATAAAATAATTATAATTATAATAATAGAAATAATTGTAAATTGAAAAATACAATATATAATAAAGATTTGTAAAAAAGATTTGTATACTTTCTTCAATTTTTAAGAATTTTTTTCCTTTATGATTTTAATTATATTTGCTACAATTTTCAACTATTTTTATCATTTTTCTTCAATTTTATTTTCATTATTTTTTATTTTTTCCCTCATTTTTAAATTCAATTTCCCAAGTTTCAATTCTTTTCTTTAATCTTTGAGAATAATAAATTTAAAATTATTTAAAAATTCGTTAAATTTTTAACAATTCTTTTCTTTTATGATTTTATGTAATTATTTGCTACAATTGTCAACTATTTTTATCATTTTTCACAAATTCTTTTTAATTTCTAATTATTTCCATTATTTTTCGATTTTTCCCCTAATTTTTAAATTCAATTTCCGCAAGTTTCAATTCTTTTCTTTATTTTTTTTCAAATAAAACTATTTCAATTTTAATTATTTTCTTCAATATCAAATTAGTTAAATTATTTATTAATTAATTTTCAACTTGTTTTGTCATTTTTCAATTATTTTTACATATGTTTTTTTAAAATTTTAATCATTTTCTTCGAATTGTAAATCAAACCTTTGTTTGAAACAGGATTTTGATTCACAGAATGTTTTAATTTTTGTATTTAATACTCGATTTAATAAAAACAGCCCTTGAAAACATGTCTTTTTAGAAATTTATAATTTTACACCAAGTTAATAACATACTGAGCAAGTCAAATTAGCGACACAATGTCAAGTGTAATTACCACTTTTAAATATAAAAAATACCGTGATTATGAAGTATATAACAATTTAAAGCACAATACTACAAACAATGAAACCTTCAAATTTTTCGAAACAAACAATTAAACAAAAACCTTGGTTGAAACAAAAGAAGAACAAAATACGTATATTTAAATTTCAGTTTTTAGAGGTCATTGGCAGTTCTACCTTTCCACCTCCCTCAGCACAGAGAAAATCTATTGACAATTCTTAATCCTATTTTCTTACATATAAACAAGTACGTACGTTTTCTTTCGACCTTTAACCTTAAATCAACTCTTTCGTTGTAAGACAACTGTCACTCTCTTCTCAGAGAAAAGAAATCCTTTGAAATCCATATTTTTAGAAACTTTATTTCCACTTTACGAATCAATTCTTATGAAAGTTAAGAATTTCCGATTTCTTATCGCGATTAAAGGTCAATAATTGTTCAGCCGACGACGAACACCTGTCTTGTAGACTCCAAGGAAGGGGTTTATGGTCAATAAGTGCAACGTCACACGCAACCTATCGGCGACGACCCTTAAAGTGGCTCCGAACGAAAATCTTATGTCGGCTGATTCTGCTTTTGTGCGTTTGTTTGTGTTATAACTTGAGAAATTTCACGATATTTTTCAAGAAATCGACGTTATAGACAACTAGTGAGAGTGTAGAAGATACTGATGTAAAATAAAAAATATTGGAGCAATTGTTTACCGGCAAAAAGCACTTTCGTAAGTTTCAGTAAATTGGTCGAATTTTGTCGGCCATTGTTGTGATTCATTGTGATTGGCCTCGAAAGAAAGAGAAGACAGCGTTCTTAATTGTACGCGCACGCGTACAAATATCGCGTCAAAACTCTTTATTCAAATAATCAAAGAACGCGAAGCTAACATTTTTTTATTTATAATTGCTTGTTATTACCTGATTAATTAACTTTTGTAATTAACTGTATTTCTCGTGTAAAAACAATTCAACTCATCCAAGCATTATCACTTGACTAGCTGCACGTGAGTTATTGTTTCAATGTTTTCATTATTTTGTGTTATTCTTATTAATAACAATTTAGCAAATTAGAGGATTGTTTATATTTACGGTTTTATAATCTTGAAAGTCTTCCTTGTTGCCATTGTTAAAAAGTACATTTTGATTTATAATGTTTCTTTATTTAAAATTTTAATAAGACTTATTTTTAAAAATAAAAATTCTAATGCAATCACAATTTTCAATGACAAAAATAAAATATTGATTTTTCATAGTGTATCAAGGTTAGTTTTAAAATGTCTTACGAGAAATTTTCGGGTGTGTAATTCATAATGCAGATTTATAATTTATAGGTTAGAAAGTAAATCAAGTTTATTTATAACTTTGCTATTAGTAAGCTGTTTTCTGTTAAAAAACAGTTTGAACAAAATTTTTGTTTAAATTAATTATAAATTTCAAAACTTCCTACGTTATTTGTATTAAAAAAAACCTACTAAATTAAATTTCTTTAAATGAATATTTTATTTTAGATCTCCAAATGCTTCTTTTTTATTGATTGAGAAAATTATTATTAAACTTACTTCATTTTTAATTAAAATTTAGATAATAAAGGAGATCAATTAAAATTAGAGTCTACTTTATTAAGAATCAATTTAACTGCATTGACAGAAAATAAATAAATTAAAATATAGTTTACTCAAAAATGTTGGACTGAAATTTCGATACAATAAAATTTTTGGTAAAAAAAAATTTTCCATCAATATAAAAATTACTTAAATGTTCATGCGTAGAAGATTAAATTAATTGTTATTTAGATCATTGTAAATTGAGATCTTTAATACTTCGAAATAATTATTTTTAATGGAAATCTAAATTAATATAGTTAAAAGAATCAACATATTTTCCTCATTTCACAATTGTTTTCTTTAATATTTAATAATTTTAGTCATTTTATAACTGTTCTTTCAATTATCAACTATTTTCTTAAAATTTCAATTTAAATTTTAATCTTCAATTCATTTCTTTAATTTTTAATTATTTTCTTCAATTTTCCATTGCATTATAAGTTTTTCAATTATTTTATTCAATATTCAATAATATATAGAATACAAAAAAAAATAATTCTGGCATTTTCTCAATTATTTTCTTAAAATTTCAATACAATTCTTCAACTTCCAATTGATTTCTTCAATTTTTATTTATTTTCTACAATTTTTTTCCATAATTTTTATAAGTTTAAAATTGACAATTTATTATTCTTCTTCAATTATATGATTATTCATTAATTTAAAAAATGTTTTTGTTCGATTGCCCATTATTTTCACCATTTATCGATTTTTTTTCAAAAATTGTTAATTATTTTCATCAATATTTTATTATTTTCGTCATATTGTGATTTTTCTTTGAATTGTCAATTATATTCCTGAAATTTTCATTTAATTCTTTAATTTTAAATTTATTTATTCAAGTTTTAATTATTTTCTTCAATGCTATATTATTTTGTTCAATTTTCAATTGCATTCTTCGTTTTTCACTTATTTTATTCAATATTCAATAATTCTGGCATTTTCTCAATTATCGAATATTTTCTTGAAATTTCAATATGTACAATTCTTTGATTTTTAATTGATTTCTTCAATTTTCATTTATTTTCTACAATTTTATGATTATTCATTAATTAAAAATTTTTTTTTGTTCGAATGTCTATTATTCTCACCATTTTTCGAAATATTTTTACAATTAATAAATTTTTTTTAGTTAATTATTTTTCTCAATAATTAATTATTTTCGTCATATTGTAATTTTTCTCTTAATTGTCAATTATTTTCTTGACATTTCCATTCAATTCTATAATTTCGAATTTATTTATGCAGATTTTTATTTATTTTCTTCAATTCGCAAATATTTTCTTTAATTTTCAATTATTTTGATCGATTTTCAATTAATTCTACAATATTCAATAATTCTCGGATTTTTTCGATCACTTTTTTCAATCATAAAAGTTGTTTCACAATTTTAATTCAATTATTCAATTCTAGAACTATTCTCTTCAATTCTCAGTTATTTTCTTCCAATTTAAATTCCACTTTTCAATTTTCAATTATTTTCTTTAATATTACAAAATTATTACCTTCTTTCTATTATTGTTTTCGATTATCTTTAAGTTTCTTTAATTTTAAATACAATTGTTCAATTATTTTCTTTAATTTTTAATTCCATTCTTCAGTTTTCAATTATTTTCTATTCATTATAATTCTCGACTTTTTTTAATTTTTAAATATATTCTTAAAATTTCAATCCCATTCTTCAATTTTGAATTATTTTTTTCGATTTTCAATCCAGTTGTTAAATGTGAAATTATTTCCAACAATTATTCCTATAATTTTCGTAATTTTTCAATTTGCAATTATTTTCTTTAAATTTAATATTTCTTGTTTAATTTTTTCAGTTTGTCTATTAATCTAGCCATTTTTGGAATTTTGTTTTCAATTATTTTCGTCAGTTTGTAATTTTTTTCCAATTATTTTTTCAAATTTTAATTAATTTCTTAAATGTTTTATTTATTTCCTCAATTTTTTATTATTTTCTACAATTTCAATTATTTTTTTCGATTTTCAATCCAGTTGTTCAATTTGCAATTATTTCCAACAGTTATTCCTATAATTTTTCAACTATTTTTTTTAAATTTAATATTTTTTGTTAAATTTTTTAAATCATTCTTTTCAATTGTGTATTTATGTAGCCATTTTTCGAATTTTGTTTTTAACTGTCAATTACTTTCGTAATTTTTCAGATATATTCAATTTCGTAATTTTCATTATTTGAATTTGCAGAAATCTATATATTTTTAAATGACCATCAATAATCGTTAATGTTGCTAGTAGTAACTTAATAAAATTATTATTAGGTAGTTATTTTAAAAATGTTTGAAGAATATTATACCTAATTTTTTTTCTAACGAGTTTCAAATTAAAAGTTTTAAATTAAAAATTCAAAGTTTTGTCAAGATTGTAATTAACTTTTTAAATTAATGTCAACATTTTGTATTTTCAGGTAAAACTAAGACGAAAAGTATTATTTGCTGAGGAATTTGGACTCGTATGTTCAGCGAGATATCTAACAAGGGCAATTTTAGAAACCACCGCAAAGATGAATTGCAGTCGAGATGATTGTCTGAGCCATGTGCTTCATTGCCGATTATGCCCAAGTCCAGGAAGAAGTCTTACCTCACGAAGGTAAGGGAAATGCGCGAGTATCGACGCCAGAAACTAATGTCAGAAACAGCCGAGGAACGCGCTATCAGATTATTCACAGCCGCTGAAAGAATGAAGAATTCCAGGGCGAAAGAAACTGAGGAACAGGCAGCAATCCGAAGAATGCAGGAGGCACAAAGAATGGCTAGACATCGTGCCAAGAAAAAGCGTTGTCTTGACGAGAATCTAGCCAGAGAAATTTCCAAAATTGCCGAACTCTCGAAAATACCGGACACGACAACAATAACAGAAATGTCCGAGCTCAATATGAACAAGATTTCCGCGGAGCTGAAACAAATGATGGAAAGAGGCAAGGTTCCAGAACATATCGTTCAAATGGCACAACTTGCCGAGTTCAGCAAAATGAGCGAACTCAATAAAATGTCACAAGACATGGCCAAACGTTACGAGATGGAAAAAATGGCTGAATACGCCAAGACAACGGAATACATGAAAATGCAGATGCAAATGAATGAAATTGCCAAAATGAATGAAATGGTCAAGTACTCGGAAATGGCCAAATACAATGACATTTCCAAGATGAATGAGATCGCCAAAATGAACGAGCTGATGAAAATGAATCAAATGGCGAAAATCAATGAAGTTCAGCGAATGAACGAGATTGCAAAGCTCAATGAAATGGTCAAGATGACGGAAATGGCCAAGTACAATAATGACATCACTAAACTTAATGAAATTGCTCAAATCAATGAGATGGCCAAGGAAATAGCAAAAATGAACGAGAAAACGAAAATGAATGAAATGATCAAGATGGCTAATATTCAAAATGACATCACAAAAATGCCCGAGTATTCGAAAATGGCCGAAATGGCCAAACTTACTGAATTAGCGAAACTGAATGAGATTACGATCACGAAATTGAATGATCCACCTCCTCCGAAGCCAGAAGTACCAAGAATTCCAGAACCTGTGATCACAGTGCCAAATCCTCGAAATCTGCAGAATGTGCAGAGTGTTCAGGTCGTACCTCAACCCAGCCCATCAAATACCATTAATTTTCCGTCAGTGCCTGGCCAGGGAAAGTATGCCCAATTATTGGTCATAATCGAGGAACTAGGAAGAGACATTCGCCTTTCTTATGCAGGGAGTCGCAGCGCTGCCGAAAGACTCAAAATGGGCATTCAGCACGCGAGAATTCTCGTGCGAGAGTGTTTACTTGAAACTGAACACAACGCTCGGCAATGATCTGATCAAGATTTAAGAAAATTAGAGATATTTTTTAGCAATTGTCTCTCGATTCCATACAGGTTATCAGAAAAAAAATCAAGTGTCCTTTAAAGCGACGTCTCTCTTCGATAAAATGCTTTTTTGAACGTCAATTTAATATAATTCTATCTCAAAAACAAATGCAATATAAAGTAAACTCGGAAGTTTTTGCAAAATAATTTTTAATCAATTGCCAATTCAAGATAATGCTATATCCATTTCAGTATAATAAAATGACAATTGAAGCTATTTTCCATACGAGTTTATAATTTTATTTAATATTTTTTATCTATGAGCTCTGAAGCTTTAATTCGGACTTCTTGAAGCACGTTTTCTAATAGGCAAATTTTCATGTTTCGAATTTATTTTCAATTCAATTTTCACTTAACAAAATTCTTAGGTCACTGAATTCATATTTGACAGAATTTTCATTTTTTCAGAATTTCTTTTAAACAACTTTTTATTTAGAAAAATTGGAATTTAATGGGAATTTTTCATTTAAGCGTTTTATGAATTTTATCAAATATTAATTCGTACAAATAAAAATCTGGAAAAATGAAGATTTCGTGAAATAGATATTTTGGCATTTAAAAATTCGAATCACTTGAAATTCTCTTGAAAAATTCTACTACGTCAAAATTCTGGTAGATTTTTTTTTATTAGGTGTTAGGTGTGAAACTGCATTTGTTTAATTTTCTCGAAATAATAAAATGTGGATTTATCAACTTTTGAAAAAGTGCTCCTCAAATTCAATGGATGTTTTTTATACTAATAATCATATTTGAAAAGCGGAACATTTTTTTTGAAAATTCGTGAATTTGTGGATAATCTATTTCTGAGGGAAATGAGCTATTATAAATCAATATTGCATTACATAATTTTAAAAATTCCTAAAGAAGCGATATGAGAGAACAGTTTAATTGCCTAAGGGGCCATCCATAAATTACGTTACGTTTCTTAGGAGGGGAGGGGGGGTCAAGCAGTTTGTTACGACCAGCAGAAAAAATGGCGCTAATGTATGTAACGACGTGTTACATGGGGTTGAGGGGGGGGGGGGGTCTGAAATTTTAAAAAAACGTGTTACGTAATTTATGGATGGCCCCTAAAAATATGTGTAAATAAACAGTTTTTGACATAACAATTTTTTTTCTAAAAAAGGGCGTTTCTCTTTCCCAAAAATATAGTTTTGGAAAAGTTTTGAATCCTTTAAAGGACACTAGAATTTTTTTTTTCTGATAGCCTCTTTATAACCGAGAAATATACCTTAAGAGAGAAAAAATCTGTTAAAATAACACTTTTCTGAAAATTTTATACACTTTTTGATCAATTTTATTGAAATACGTAAATTGTTAAAAGGATCGCATGAAAATTGACGATATTTCCTTTAATATAATATTTATTTTATCAAAAATTCAAATAACTATTTTTATTTGTATTTTTCATTTGTGATAATCACCATAAAAAATTATATTTCTGAAAAATTATTCAGAAACTTTTTAATTATTTTATATTAAATATATGTGACTCTTACGAAGAAAGGTTACCGAAGAAGCAAAAAATCGATTTTTGGATTATGATTAATTTAACTTTATTAAAGTTTCATTTTTCATTATCAAAAGCAAAAAAAAAAATTTTATTGAATATTGTCAAGTTATGACAGTTCAAACATCAGCGGTTTGTTTTTTTTCTCTCCTGAAAAATTCCCGTTTTGCTTCTTAGGTACAGTCTTGGCAAGGTATGCTTTAACATTTTTCTATACAAATTGTTAAGAAAAATATTAAAGCATACCTTGCCATGAGTGTACCTTTCTTCGGAGCGCGTCACGTATATCTTAAGAATTCTTTTAAATATTGTGATTATCACAAAATAAAAATATAAATATATAAATAAAAATATATTTTGGAGAATATTCAACTTTCATTTTACAACATACTTATTTAGTTTTACAGCAATTTTGTAAATATCGCGGATCTTTTCTGTAAATATTATAGGATTTTCTATAAATATT
Organism: Ganaspis brasiliensis; assembly: GCA_037103525.1. Lineage (NCBI taxonomy): Eukaryota > Metazoa > Arthropoda > Insecta > Hymenoptera > Figitidae > Ganaspis > Ganaspis brasiliensis. The sequence continues at coordinate 7,341,686 of JAZKLR010000185.1, forward strand.
ACAATTTTTGTTTGTTTTTGTAAATATAATACATTTTTCTGTACTTAATATTTTTTTTCAATTAGAAAAGTTTTTTTTTTCTTTTATTTTAGCACATTTTTTCTCTAACATTAGAGAGAGCTTATTAAAATTGAGTTCATTTAAAACTCTAAGTTTATTTTAGTTACAATTCAAAATGATGTTTATATGCTTTTTAGACCTTTATACTTTTTATCGACTTCAAATTTTTAAGATTTGAGCAAAACTTCAAGTTATTGCCAGCAATCAAAATTATTTCTTCGTTATTGAGAATATATTTTTTCATTAAAATGAAAAAAAAAGAACTTTATATTTAGATCTGTTACTTTTAAATTACTTTAAAAATTTGATTTCTGGTTGAAATGGAAAGTAATGAAAAATGCTTTATTGAACAGTATCGATGGGCTGTTTAATAATGCGCCTTAGATTAAAACTGCAAAATTTGCATTTTGCAGGGTAATAATTCAAGAATTTAATATTTTGACAGAGCGAAGTTTTAGATTAAAAATATAATGCATACGCTATTTATAAAAAAACTTTGCTAAACGTAGTCTTCGGATAGAGAACCTTTTCTATACAAAATAAAGTTTGTTATAACTTTTTATTGTACATCTTAGAGTGGAGCAATTTTTTTTTTTTTTTAATAGAGTATGGAGTAACAAAAAAACGTGTATTCGCCTTTGATGATAAATTATACAAATGAATTATGTTTGTTTCAAATTTTTTTTAAAGAAAAACGTGATATATAATTTGAATTAAATTGATATAATAGGTATTTATACATACAGTTATGCATCACAAGGAAATTTTATCCAAAAAGAAATGTACCGAGAATGTAAAGTATCATTGAATAAAAAAATTTCATAAAAGGCTGTGTTTCTTAATTTTTAGCGCAGGTATTTTCATTTTTATCAATAATTTGTTTATTAATTATCGGATTAAATAACTTTCTACAAACATATCCAATTCAAATTGCTTTATTTTGACATTCGAATCAGACATAAAATGACAAAATCCTACCTCTAAATGATACATAATCCTTTTTTTCTTCTTAATAAAAGCACGCGTCTTAAATGCGCAAACAAAAATATTCACATCTTCTCCTTTCGCATTTGAAAATATAACATATATATGATTAAAAAAATCAATCATTATTTTGAGTTAACAGTAGAATTTGAGAAATAAACTAAAAATCGACAAAACAAAAGCACACTTCGATTTACATTGAGTACAATCCCACATATTCGTATTTATTTATAATGAATTAATAATAATTATTATTAATTATTTAGTTTTAAATAGAGATACAAAATCGAGATTCACAGAGGCAAGCTAACAAAATGCCAATTTCTACAAAATTCAATCGTTTCTCCCGATATCGTAAAACTAAGTCTAACAATTCTTTGGAAACTACATAATCGATATTAATTCACATATTTACAGCGATGCCTTATAACGAAGATTAATTAATGCAGAGAGCTTTCAGAACAGTATATATAAATTCTTCGTAATTATTTTCCCCGGTTTTGAAATATAAATCTGGACTCAAATTATATCGAGACAAGCATACAAAATTATTCTACAGAAAAATAAATAATAACATTTTCTAGAAAATACATAAATTGCGCAAAACAAACTTCTTAATATTTTTTGTCTTTTTTTTTCTATTTTGTACTCTTGTCTTGATATTGTAAACGAATCGAATTTTAATCTTCAGATCACTAAACTCGTCTTTCTCGAATTAATACGACGTCGATTCTTTTCGTTTTAACAGACTTTTATTATCGGTTGTATTTTGCATATATAGATATATATTCCTATCGCTTTATGTGAACCAACTACTTAGGCTTTTCATTTTGGACTTCAACACCTAGGATGTGTTCTATATTATCTATAACAATTTTTTTTTTTTCAAATAAGGATTTTGATTTTTACATAATCTTAAAAAGTCAATTCTGACGGATTTCCCTTTTCATCACTCTTGGATGGACACTGCTCTGTTTTACAATGTTTGTTAATTTCTATTCTGGACAAGTGCTTAAAAAGCCGAAGATACAGTTTTCAGTGAAGTCGATAAATACTTCTTCCCAGAAGTATCAATCAGAAACAAAATTAAAAATAAAATATCAATACCTTATCAATACGCAAAACTAAAATCCAAAATGCTGACTATTTAACTTTCTGTAATTCCGACTCAAAATTTCCTTTCAATAATATTTATCTCAAACAATTTTTTTATTTTATAATTGTAAGAAATCAGTTATTTTTTGTACTTAACTAATATATGATGTATCATCATAACACTACAATTACGTTATCAAATACATGTGCTGATTGAAGAGACATTTTAATCGAAAGCGAAATATCCAGTGAAAAATTTCTTCCCTTAAAATCTTTTTTTAAAACTACTAAATAATAATATACTTTTGATAAATAATTTATTTTTCTTAATTTCGATAAATACTTTGCTTTAAAAGGAGTTTAATTTAAAAATAATTCCATTCAATAATAATTAAGATAAAGAAAATAAATAATAACAATAGTAGAAATTATATGATTAAAAATTGACTTTAAAAATATACATAAAAATCATCTTTATAAGAATTATACAAGTGAAAAATTACAAACTTTAAATTACTAAAATCCCTTTTTTATATAAATTTTTCAATTTCTTGAGTTCTAAAGCCTTGAGTTCTAAATACGAATATAATATGTATTAATATTTTTATAATAATTAATCAATAAAAATTATCTTTAATATAAAAATAAATTATCTCAATAATATTTATAATAAAATAAATGGAAATAGAAATTTTTCAAAGAATTTCGCATTAAAAACCCGTTAATAAGCGTATTTTTAATTAATTGGTTAATGCGATGGAAGGTCTTAAGCAAATTTAAGACGGACCTCTTTTTTGTTAAAACGTTTATAACAAGAAAGCAGGTATGTGAAATATACCAACAATTGTCAAGCGTATCAAATAATTTGCAATTTTCTATCTATATACATTATTTCCACAGAATTTTTCTTAATAAAAATTATAAGACGTAAAGAGAAAAAGTCACATTGTTTTTTCAAGTTGAAAAAATTCAACTTTTTCACATTTTTCCAACTGTTTTTTCGCATCGAGAAAATCAAATTCTCTTTTACATCAACAAAAATTATCGAATTCCCATAAAAATTGATTTCTTCATTTAAAAAAAAACCAATTTTTTTAAGGTAATAAATTATCTTCTAACAATATAAATTACAATATTTTTCCTTCATGCGTTATTAAAATGGGATTTATTAGTTTAGAGATTAAAAGAGATCGAAAACATTATTTGCTTCCGAGTTATCACTTGGCTTTGAATGTTGAAAATTCAATTTCAAAAAGAGTTTTGTAAATAAAGAAAATTTGCACGCACTGGACATAATTGTATTTTTTGACACTAGCATATTTAAAACTATTTTTCACGAAATAAAGAATATTCTAGAGATCACAATAAAAAAAAAAAAGGTTCAGTATCTTCTCATAACTAATGAGAATAAAAAGTAATAAATTTCATTTGAAAATCAATATTTCATAGAAATTTTTTAAAATTCAATAAGAAATATGCCAGTGTTTATCATTAATCTTGTAGCTGTTTTTCGTAAAGTAATTTTCAACTTTTAGAAACAATTGTGCAGCAGAAATGCGTTGTCAAAAAAGAGCAAAAATATGATAACACCTGTTCTTAAACTTTCTCAATTTTGATAACATTTAATTGAAAATTTGTATTTCATAGAAATGCAAAACCGATCAAGAATGTCACCTCTAATTGTACTAAATCGTACTATTAATTTCTTCAGACTTGTTACAATTTTTGCAACACATTAAACATTTTCTAAATCTTTCCACAAAGCTGACTTTAACTTTTACTAATTTTTAGAATTTCTTGAAGTTTGCTTTTGATTGGTATAAAATGAACAAATAAAACAACTCCAGTAACTTTTACAATTTTCAGCCAAACATTACAAAAAGTGACAAGTTTTTACAAAAACTGGAAAACAGATGTTTTTCACTCAACAATGTAATGAATCGGTTCGAATGAATCGAACGAATAAAAAATTTTCCTTAAGAATTCCATCTGTAGGCAGAAATTAAGGATGTTCAATCCATTGACATAACCTCAAACTAAAAAATGGTTTTTAACATAAAAGAAACATATTATTAAAATTAATTTCACCTAATTTTAATAATTTTTTTATTTTATGTGAACAACCATTTTCTAGTTTGAGATTATGTCAATGGGTTGAAGATCCTTAAGGAAAATTTGGCTTTGTACCGCCATTATTTAAAATGCTACACTTTATAATCGCTAATATTCAAGTGTATATTACAAAACTTCAGACAGTAGTTCCGTATGTGCTGAACATAACTCTAGTGGTATCAGTATCAAGAGTAACATCCTCTGGGGAAGCAAGATCAACTTTAACAGATCCAGAATTATTTCGTCTTCTGGCCATACCGCCTCCCCAATTGGAGAGGGTCCAATGATAGGTTTCTCCCTCTTTTTCCTCATTTCCACTTTCTTGGGTCTCGTCAGCTTTATCCAATCCAGTATCAATTGATACGGATGATTGGGAAGCTACTGAGTCAAAACTTGAGTCTCCTCCACCCCGGAAACGACTGGCAGTTTCGATTGCCATTTCTCCGGGCGATTCTTCGATGGCTCGAAGAATATTTTGACAAATTTCAGAATCAAGGGGAATTGGATCTTCAGAGTCACGATTATGAATCGTTACTGCAATGTGCGCTGGATGAGGAATTGGAAGAGGAATTACAAGCTTTTCCGCGCTGTAAGGTCGCATTTGTCGTTTCCAAGGCTGCCATCGACCTTCAAAATCTCCATTTCTTGACAAAGTTCGACGTCTGAACTTTGTCGACGTTAGCAATCCAGTATTCTCACTAAAAATATGAAATAATTTAAAAATTAAAAGAACATTTTTTTTTTAAAACAAAAGTTCTTAATAATTTTTTGAACATGCTAATAGGGCTCGAATTAGGTCCGGAAATCCCGTAAAAGTCATTTTTTATAAAAAAAAGTCCGTAAAGTCCGTAATTTGTTTACTCTCTAAATCTGAATTTCTATAATTGAAACAAAAAGGACAGGTCAGTCAATTTTTTTTTCATTTTAAAAAAGTGCTATAAAACTATAAATTATTAAATTAGGGTAAATGCGGGTAATTTCGGACAGTACCGACAGTCGGACACTTTCAGTTTTTAAGTTAAATAAATAATTATTTACTATCGGAATCTTCTCACAAAGTTATTTTATCAAATTTGTCAGAATTATAGAATATAAAAATTACCTGCAACGCCCTCTGGTGATTTATAAATTAGTTAAAATGCAACAATAATTTACTCAACCGCGTTGTTTTGACATTTTGTCTGATTTCTTATTCCAGCCGTTAAGGAGGTAGAGATTTTTATTAGTACGAAATAAGGTTTTGTAGGTTGTAATTATGTTTGAAAATGTTACAAAGTGATTATGAAAACTCTAATTTTATGTTCGAAAGTGAAAATAACATTAAAATGACTTAAAATTTACAAATAATTGACGTAATTGACGTGTCCGACCTAACCTGTCAGATTTTAGAGTGTTTGTGTATAGTCGGACACTATATTACTTGTATTATATCTCGTATTATTTTAGATGCTGAAAAAGTAAATACTATAAAAACAACTACTTATAACCTATAAATTTGTTAACTTTCTAACATTTTCTGCATCAAAAGAAAAATAACCTAAAATTTGATTTTATACGAATTCCTCCTTTTCACTGAAGGATCACAACAGAACTTGACAGATTGTCTCCAAAATGCCATAGTGTGGTATAAAATTTTAAAACTAAAAAACTTTCTTTTTTTATTTAAGATTCACCACATCGGTTTACAAATTAAAATCGTGCTGCCTGAGGATTATTTCTGTAACTGAATTTGATAGATTTTATAACATAAAAGCAAGAAATATTTTATTATTTTAAAGAAGAAAAATGTCCGACTACTGATACAGTTGTGTCCGACTTTACAAGCAAGTGTCCGACTACTGCTGATATTCTGATTTTTTATTAAAATAGCTATATTTTATTAAATATTGACATGTTTGTAGCAAATTTATATGAAAATTAATCATTGATGACTCATTTAACGGTTCATGCAAAGCAATATGTTAAAATACTTTTCAATTTTAAGAAAAATATCATTATTTAAGATCGAATCCTTAAGTGTCCGACTACCCCCGCATTTACCCTATATGCTTTAGATTTATTTATTTTCTTTTTTAAGATCAGATCAAATAAAATAAAAATTAATGTTCAGTTCTCGCAAAATTAATTTATAAAAAACATAACTTATGGCATATTTATTGATAAGAGTTATGATAGTAAAAAAAAACATTTTTTAAATCATTATTTGATTTCTTAAAATCAGGGCTGTTATGAATTTGCATTAAAATTATGATTTAAATCAAAAACACTTTATAATTCTCCCGATGTCTAATACTGCATGTAAAACATCTCAAACCATAAATAAAACCCACCATTTTTTTGATAAATCTTAAAAATTTCAATTTTAATATTTTAATCTTTATAAAATTTTTAAAATTCTGCTAAATTCTTAGATGATTTACAAATTTTTGGTATGAAGATAGCAGAAAATAGTATGAAATTTTTATATTTTTTAGGTCCTTATAATTTAAATAAATTCCAAACGTCAATTAACTCATATTCAAATTTATTCAAACTTTGAGATTTCAATTAATCCAAATTTAAATGCGTATTAAATTATGCATAATAATTAAACAATACTAAATATTTTCTATATTCACAATAATCATTTTTTTAATTCTTACAAGATTTTCAAGAGATTTCACTTGTTTGAAACTGTTTAAGGTATTAGTCGCGTAAAATGATTTTCGTCAGATTTTTTTAAAACTTTGTATCTGTATTCATGAGGTATTTATCTATGAAATGAGATCTATCCTATTAACTTTGACCACTTCTGAGCTTCAAAATATTAATTCAAAGTTTGTACCTTTTACATGCAATAGCACAAAATGCATGTAAAAAATGTCTCTTATATTCATTTATAAAAAAATAAGTCGTCAGATTTTCAAATAAAACTACTAAGTTACACATTGAGATAAAATAAGTCCTTTAAAAAAAAAATTACCTTTATTGACCACGCCGTATAAAAAATACAATAATTTAAAAATTCATAATTTTTCATTTTCACGTGGTTTCATTGAAAAATGTCGAAAACGTGTGAGCAATACATCACGATAACTTAGTACCTGACTCAAAATCGTGAAAATTACATATATTACATTAGAAGAGGTCACAAGGAAGCAAGTGAGTTGATATAAAAGTTTATTTATTGTTCTTTTTATTTTGCGGGAGTTATGCGGGAGCATTTACGCGACTAATACCTTAAGGATGTTAAGGATGTTCAACCCATTGACATAACCTCAAACTAAAAAATGGTTTTTACACAAAATACAAATATTTTTAAAATTGGTTTCACCCAATTTTGAGAGACTCAGTTGTACATTTTTCAAAAAAAATTAGATTGAGACAAAATTTGTTATCAAATAATAATTATTTAACATTTTCTGTAAAGTTTGTAAACAATTGCAAAATTCATCCAGTTTTGACAAAAAGTAGTACATTTTGAACTTTGCAACTTTCTCTATTTGAACTTTCTGTTCGTTCAATTTTGTAAATAATACTTTGTAACAAAATTATTAAACAAATAAAATTTTTCTATTATATATTTTTTAACAAAACATATTTTAAACATATTTTTATCAAAATTGGATAAAAATTACAATTATTCACTAACTTTGAAGAAAAAACACAAAATGTTAAATAATTATTATTATTTGATAACAAATTTTGTCTCAACCTAACTTTTTTTGATAAATCTACAACTGGGACTTTTAAAATTGGGTGAAATCAATTTTAATAATTTTTGTATTTTATTTGAAAAACTATTTTCTAGTTTGAGGTTATGTCAATGGGTTGAACATCCTTAATTTTTATCATATAATTTCCTATTTTTACAAAAATGTAAGATTTTTTCTTCTTTTACTTTGAATATTTTTTTTTTGTATTTGTCTTTTTATTTTAATTTTTTTATTTAACATTCACTAAACTTTTCATTTAATTGATTTTCCAAAGTATTTCCATATTTTTAAAAATAAATATGCTTATTTTTTTGTAAATTTATTCAATCTGTTTTCACATATTGTCTGTTTTTAGCGAAAATTTTTGCAAATTTACTTATTCTTCCATAAAATGTTTAGATTTTCTTTATTTTTATAAATTTATTGTTGGACTTGTTTTATGTGTAATATTATAAAAATGTGTTTAGTTTAATTTGCTCAAACTTTTTTATTTTTAAATGATTTTTAAATTTCTTTTGTCCACTTTTTATTTATCTTGATACATACATTTTTTATTAATTCTAATTTTTTAGTAGATTCTAACCAAATTCTATTATTATTATTATTTTTTTGTTACACTTTTTACATTTTTTTACAGTTTGTTAGATTAAGAAAAAAACATTTGTCCATTTACTTTCTATTTATTTAATTTTTTGATGTTTCACTATTTTTTTAGTCCTTCCTAGCATTGTAATTAATTGTTTATTTTTGTCATCATTTTTCAATTTCTTAGAAACATTTTTCCTTTTTTTCAATTGTTTAGTTTTTATCTTATAATTACGAACTTTTGAAAACAATGACATTTTTAAAACTTTTCAATTTTCTACTTTTTTGAAAGCTTTTCTTCTTTTATTTTATATTATGTAAATTTTATCTTGTACTAAATATTCTTATTTGAACATTGTTCTTGTATTTCATAAAATGTTTATTCTTTTAATTTTTTCTTAAATATTACAAAATTTTATTAATTCTTTTTTTATTCAATTTGTCAAATATTTTTCTAATTTTAAAATTAGAAATAGTACATTCTTTAGTACATCTATATATGTGACGCCGCGCGAGAAAAGGGACCTATCGCAAAAAATATCAATTTTCATTTTTTTATGCCAAAAGGTAGCTTTTTAGTCGCTCTTTCATTTGAAAAAAATCAGAAATTGTTTCCATCAATTACTTTTTGAGTTATTAAGCATGAAGCGTAAGAATTTATATTGGTCGCAATGCATTGCTGCAACTTCTAACGCTCGCCCTGTAAAATTTACGTTTCAGGCGATAGGTCCTTTTTCTCGCGCGGCGTCACATATGTATTTTTAATTTATAATTCAAATATTTATATATTATTTATAGTGATTTAAATAATTATTTTTATTTTTACTAAAATATTTATATTTATTTAATGCTTTTGGAAAACCAAATTTTTGGAGATCAAGTTTTTTAAGATTCTATATAAATTTAGCTTTGAAGCTAGTGATAGGTAAAAAAATGTTCTTTTATTTGACTTGGACTGGTTGATATTTTTCTCTCTAATATTAACAAAGTATAATATTTTAATATAAGTATATAATATTTTCAAGCAAATAAATTATTTTTAATATAAAAAACAGAATTCCTTTTTACTTTTCTACTATATTTTTATTATATCCGACTGAAAATAGTATTTCAGAATATAAAACTTGTATCCGTAATTAATCTGGAATTTTTAATTTTTGGTCCGTAAAGTCCGTATTTAAGCACTTTTACTAGTTCGAGCCCTGAATTAATATAAATAAAACCCGAAAGAATAATTATTAAAATCTCACCTCCGTTTATCAGACTTTCTGCTATTACTTGGTTGTTTAGATCTGGGATTAAAGGCAGAAACCTCGAGATATGGACTATGAACTTGAATATTTCCTCGAGGAGCATAAACAGCCCCAAGCAAATCAGGACCATTTATTCCACCTAATTCTGTATTGTGAACCATTTCCGTGTAACGGGTTAAATCAATTCCAGGATGAGGTTCAAGTTTAAATTTGGTATCCGTATCATCCAGAGGTTGTAGGAAATTAAGACTAAAAATCTCAGCATACATTAGACCAGCAAGTCCTGCCCAATCTCCGACACTTAAGCCTTTATTTTCCCAAAAGTCTTCTTCGTTGGTTGTCAGTCGAGCAAGTACATGAGATGGATAAAGACGTTCCAGCATCATTGCTCCTTGCTGAATTACTACCTGTTTATGATAATTAATCATCAATTTAATTCAGGTGAAATATCGGTAATTTTATTTTTAGAAAATATATTCTCATCAGTTTAGCTTTCGCTAAGAGATTTTATGAAAAAAAAAAAATTTTATTATTCTTAAAAATAAATGTATTTAATCTATTTAAAAAATACGCATAAATTGTACTTTAAGATAACTTAAACCTAAGAAGTGGTTTGTAACAATAACCAAAAGTAAACAATAATTACAATTTTTATTTACAACAATTGTTTAAAGAAACTATTGTTGTTATTTATCAATTTTCGATCAAATAAAGCTAGAGACTTGCAACTTTTTCTGAAGTTTGCAATTTTTCAAGTAAGTTGCAATTAACAATATTTTCAAAATTTATTCATAACAATTATTTAAAGAAATTATTGTTGTTATTTATGAACTTTTGATAAAATAAAGCTAGAGATTTACAACTTTTTTTTAATTTTGTAACTTTTTTATGCTTAACATGTGAACATGTGATTTCTCAGTTTTAAGAGAATGACCCTTATGTATGCTTAAATTGAAGCTTAAATTTATGGACTAAGTTGTATTAAAAATAGTATAAATTAAAAGATTTTTAATATTAAATTAATGTTTACCTTCAAATCATAAGTCGCTAATTTAATTTTACTTCGAACCACAACACCAAGGCCTGTTTGTAAGTCTTTTCTACGTCGATCGAGTTTTTCGTGGAGAACGGAAATTAGACTTCTCGCCTCTTTCTCGAGAGTTCGATAGGGATCCTTTGTCTTTGCAAGACTTGCGGCAAAGGGTCCAAAACAGGCTTCGACAAATTGTGTAAAATCTCTCTGAGGCTGAGTTATGAGTCGTTCCATTTCTTGCTGGAATGCTAGCAGTTCGTCAAGTTCCAATTTCGCTTCAAAAGCTGCTAAAGCTTGCTCTGGTCTTACCTGAAAACATGTTCCAAATTAACAAAAAATTTCATTTTCACCTTTCTTCCACCTAAAGCAGGTAATACTATTTCTACTATTAAAAGAAAAATTTTGTTACTCACTTGGTAATAATAATCCGAAGCCAATCCCGGACCAGCGATTCTCTTAACCACAAAACTGTCGCTTGCAGGAATTCTTCCTCTATTTTTTATAACGAGATGGAACATTAACGTATCCCAAACGACTCTAATACAATAACGTATCACAGACACTGAAATAAATTAATGATATTGATTAAAATTCCAAGTCGTTAATTACTTGATATCGATTATTGAATGAGTTATTAACGAAAATTAATAGAAAATTAATATTTATTCAAAACAAATTGATGAAATGTGATTAAAAGTAGACTCTTACCAGTCAATATTGTAAAAGAAATGATAGGGCAAATGAAAATGGCGACAAATAACGCAGCAATCGGTTGTAAGAAGCCTTGGACACCAATATTCCAACACAAAGCTTCCAACACGACGAGGTAGCGATTTCGACTTGGTTCCGGACAATCCAAATCAACAACCAAAGCCATGAAAGAGTGTAAAATTAAAGTAATCAGCGGCATCCTGTAAAAAGAGATTTATTAATTGATCGTCTTATAAAAAATATTTATTGATTGTGTAAATATAAAATGAAATAAAGAAGCAGTATAAAAATAAAAAGTATTTACCACATGATTGCAGTTAGAGCAATGAAAAGGGATCCAAAACTGACAAGTATACAAACAACAGGAAAAATAAAGAGTATCACAAGTGTTCCCAGAAGACCTTTAACGCCATAATTCCACAATCTGTTTATGTGTCTTGTCATTCCTTTGCCAATGAATCCTGTTTTCAAATAATTACGCAAAAATTTAATAAATCTTTCTCGTCAATGAGTAAAATAATTGATGCTACTTATTGATGAATTTATTTTTAAACATTAAAATTGATAGTCTTGTATTTGACCATATTCTCTTTTTTTTCATTATTAGAAATACATTTCATAATTAAAGCTTCTTCCATAAATTACGTAACAAACTTTTAGCCCATTTTTGACCCTCTCCCTTTAAATGACATAACAATTTAAACCCCCCCCCCATAATTATGTTTTTCAAAATTTATCACTGTTACAGGTTTTACAGTGACAATGTAGAATTTTTAAAATTCAAAAATTCTGAGAAAAAATATCGGACATTTAATTCTGGGAAAATTTGAATGACAATTTAGAATATTTTAGGGGAAATAGGGGACTGAATATACAAAAATAGGGAACTTTTAGGATACTTTAAAAACTTCATAAATACAGATAAATGAATTATATACAATAAAACCTCGATTATTTTATTTGAGTAGGACAAAATTACAAAGTTGTAGGACAAAAAAAAATTACAAAATATAATTCAAAAATTTTTAAAATAATAAAAAAGAAAAATAAGTACAAATTGTGGAAAGTAATTTATAAAACTGATAAATAATAATTCATAATTATAAAAAATGAATGCACAACTTTAGAAATAATTGAAAATTCAAGATAATAATTGAAATATAAATGATGAGAATAATTAAAAATTTAGGAATACTTGAAAAATGAGAAAAACAATTGAAAAAAATAAGAATAATGGTAAATTAAAAAAAAAATGAAAATTCAGGAAATTAATTAAAAAATGATGAACATAAATAAAAGATTATAAAACTAATAAAAATTAAAAGAAAGAATTCAAATTTGAGATAAATAATTCAAGATTTAATAAATCAATTTAAAAATAATTTTAGAAATTAAAAATTATTTCTATAATTGCAAAATTATAGAAACAACTGAAAATTGAAGACAATAATTCAAAATAGAGAAAATGATTGAAAATTGAAAAAATCAATTTAAAAATTATGAGAATATGTAAAAATAATCAAAATTGATGAAAACAATCGAGAATTGAGAAAAATAATTGAAAATTTAGAAAACCAATTAAAAAATAATGAAGGTAATTAAAAATTGAAGAAATCAATGAAAAGGCTTATAAAGCAAATTGAACATTGAAAAAAAAAGAATTGAAATTTAAAATGAAAACTTAAAGATTAAGTAAATCAAATTGAAAATAATTTTAAGAATTAAAAATTGGAGTATAAAAATTGCAAAATTAAAGACAGTAACTGAAAATTAAGAAAATATTTGAGAATTGAAAAAAACAATCGAGAATTGAGAAGAATAATTGAAAAAAAATTACAGAATATATATCAAATTAAAGAACATAATTGAAAAATGGCTAGAATAATGAACTTTTTAAAATAATTGAAATTTGAGATAAATAATTAAAAATGTAGGAAATTAATTACTTTTGTAATTAATTCCCATAAATGTATTGAGAAACAAATATGATTTATATTATTAAAGAAATATTTATTGTATGTAACTTTTGTATTAGGGTTAGTTAAAAATATTTATTTATTAAATAAATTTTTCGAAAATAATTGTGCTAAGATTAAATTGTTAATAAAATTTTAAGTTTACTTTAAATTTAATTTTAGTAATGAAATGTTATTCAAAATTAATAATATCTAATTTTTTAATAAATGAATTTAATTCAACATTTTTTTATTGGAATTTTTTAAAGATTTAAAAATACCTAAAGTAATGGTAAATTTGAAAAAAAATAATTGAAAATTTCTAAAATCTATTAAAATTTTTTTAATTAATTGAAATTTGAAATTAATATTTTAAGGTTGAGTAAATCAGTTAAAAAATAATTTTAAAAATTATAATTTCGAGAAAAAAATTGAAAAATTTAAGTAATCAATTTAAAAATGATGTAAATAATAGAAAAATAATTAAGATTTGAAATAAATCAATTAAAAATGTAGAGTGTATGAAAATACTTTTTAAAACTAAAAATTGGAGAAAATATTTTCAAAATAATAGAGATAATTGAAAATTAAAGAAAATAAATAAAATTTATGAAAAATAAGTGATAAAGTTACAAAACATTTTTGAAATTTAATAAAATAACTGTAAAGTGATAAACAATAAGAAAAAATGATGACCAAAATTAGAATGTAAAAAAATAATTGCAAGTTTTGGAAATTAATTGAAAAATAATGAAAATATTTAATAATTAGACAAAATAATTTGAAATTAATAAAATAATTGAAATTTGATGAAAATAAATAACTTACTTGCTATTAAAATTTGGCGAAGGCGTTTTGCTTCATTTAGAAAATATTTTATTTTTAAATTCTGTATTCAAAAAGGTTAAAATGCAATTTGAATGAAGCAATATGAAATTGCTTTGTTTACCATTTTAGTCCCAAAATTAACCTTCTTGAATAAAGAATTTAAAAATAAAATATTTTCTAAATGAAGCAAAACGCCTTCGCCAAATTTTGAATAGAAAGTAAGTTCTATTATTATTAAAACATATTCAAAATATCAAAATTGTAAGAGCTCCCAAAAAAAAGTTGTAAGCTTAAAAATATTACGAAAATTTTCACAAGTAGAAATTTTTCAAATTATATTATTATATTAAAATAATGTATTTTAATAAAATGTACAACATTTCTAGAGTTTACATAAATAAAATTACTAATTCGCGTAAGTTTTTATTTATAATTTAAACTAATTTTTTAATTATAATGTTTTTAAGAAAAGTGTCAGATTTGAGGTTACAAAAAAACACCGTGAAACTTATATTTTAAATTGATAATAACGCGAAAAGAAATCAAATTTACACCATAATATTATGGTTACTGGATTCAGGAAAAATTCAAGTTTCGTAAATTCTAAACCTAATTTAAAAGCAAAAAATGTCCGCGGCAGCCCTCAGACGAAAGTCAATGGTTTGACCCTTATATTAATTTTCTCATAATTTCTAACATCGTTATATCTGTTATGTTTAAACCCAAACTAACGGTCTAACATATTTATTTTGGCAAATAAACTTTGAAATTAACCTTAAAAAAATAAACTACTATCGATGTCTTCAATTTTTAATCTAAAAACTTCTTTCTTGGCGGCATGTCTCAACTTTTAAATGTTTTTTCAATTTTGTATTATTTTTCAAAATTATATTTCATGAAGTACCTCTATGTCATAATTAGTAACAGTTTACTGAATCCCCCCCCCCCCCCCCCCTCTAAAACCGGTTACGTAATTTGCGAACGAAACCTAATCTGTTTTTAAAATTCAAAAATAAATAAATTATATATTCGAAAAAAAAATTACCGGTATCAGGTTCTGTCTCAAAATGCGTTCGGCTTTTACTAATGTGCCTCCAGAGAGTTGTCAGTCGAGAACAAAGTGTAGGAGTTTGAGATGATTTTCGAGGGAAGAGAGTTCCATTCAGCTGGCTGAGTTCTAGGTCAGGCGTGAATGGTTCGACTAATAAGAGAGCTTTTAAAGAAACAGGACTGCACCAAGGCACGGCTACTCCCAAGAGGAACATAGCATTCCAGGTCCAACACCAAGTTCGTGCGATATAATTTATCCATCGCCACATTGGCCATCTGCAATTATAAAGAATTTTAATTCTAAAAACTTTTAATTTACTTATAAAGTCTTAAATTTCCAGTCCGATATATCAGTCAGCAAAATATTAATAAACTCGGCAACATTCCAAGAGCTGAGAATTAGCAAAAAAAAGTATTCTGTAAAACAGAATGAATAAATTACCTCGTTGTCGTCGTATGAATTATTTCTCGTTCCACAAGGAAGACAGGTTGATTTGGATCGGCTCGAGGAGTTGTGATGGAAGTAGGAGTATTACTCAAAACGGTAGGAAT
Source organism: Ganaspis brasiliensis (assembly GCA_037103525.1). Classification (NCBI taxonomy): domain Eukaryota; kingdom Metazoa; phylum Arthropoda; class Insecta; order Hymenoptera; family Figitidae; genus Ganaspis; species Ganaspis brasiliensis. The sequence continues at coordinate 7,357,599 of JAZKLR010000185.1, forward strand.
AATTTCAGATTGACCTTGAAAGCTTCTCCGAACAATCCAATTTCTTGGAAGCCAAATTTGAGTTGGCCATTGAAAACTTCTTGTTGGCATTTTCACTTTTCGCAATTCTTTCAACAAAACGGGTTCTCTCTGGAAACAATAATTTTTATAAATGATTGAACAAAATGATGTGAATTTGCAAATTTAGCCCAAAACTTGAATTTTTCATTTAAACCAAAAGCCTAAACTGAACAGATAATATTAAACAGGTAGAAAATAAAATTACTTCTCGCATAAAAGTAAGATCCCGATTAAGAAAGTAGACAGTCTGCTGAAGATTCTGTTGACTGCATAAACTGAGAGCTTCTTCGTGAGCACTCCATTCGCATTCTTCAATAAAATTCGCTTCAACTTCTCGCATTCTGTCACGCATCCAAGGACCAATTCGAGATAAAACTGGATGCTCGTGTTCGATGTGCTGTCGAAGAGTGTCTTTGGTTTGATTTAATTTTCGTTGAACATTTTCAACTGCTCTGTGCATCAGGACAACTGACTGTGCTTGCTGCAAGAGAAGCTGTGCGATTCCTTCTCCCAAAACATGAATATCCGGATGAGATAAAATACTTGAATACACTCGTTGCAAGTATTCTCGCATTACAGCCTCGTTTACTTCCTAAATGACAAAATAAAATTTTGATTACTTTCATTTTGCACCAGATAAATCCTAAATTAATAAAGATTAATATCTTTGATACTTCAATTTATAATTTTAAATCTGATTAAAATAATAAAATATCTTACTCTTTCAATCTCTTCGTCAGTTTTCTTTTGAGCTCTCAATTCCGAGATGAGTCTCTCTCTGAAATGCAAAAACCAGCCTCTCGTTTCTCTCTCCAAAATGGCAACTAATGTGGGTAGAGCTTTTCTAATGATATCTCTGCTAAACAGTCGAAGATCTACGGCAGCCCCTCCGGGCGTTCCAAAAACAAAAGGAACTGGTACAGGCAATAATTGAGAAGATTCTCGTTCAACTTCAAACTTCTCCATCGTAGCTCGTCGAAGTTGTCTTCGAACAAAACCGCAAAGCAACTCGAGTGAATCCTCGTACTCTGCCTGAAATTGAGTTTCATTATTAACAACAAAAGTAGATTATTTTTCTTAAAATTAAACAATTAACAGATTTTTTATTTTGTAGAATCTATTTTTAACTGCAGGGCTCGAACAATAAAAATAAAAATACAGTAGAAAAGTAAAAAGAAATTGTATTTTTTATATTAAAAATAATTTATTTACTTGAAAAATAGAGAACACTTTATTCATATTAGATATAAGAATACCAATCAGTCCAAGTCAAATAAAAGAACAGTTTTTAACCAATCACTAGCTACACCCAATAAATAATAATAATTAATCTTAATTTTATAAATATTCTTTACTATAAATTGTTTTCTGCTATTGTAATGTAAATTTACATTTTATTATATTTCGTATGTTCACAAAGCTCAAATTCAATGTTTGAATTCTTTCTTCAACTCTGAATTATTCTCTTCAAATTTTAATTCCTTTTTTCAATTTACTTTCTTAATTTATTATTAAATTTTTTTTTGCTTTTTTCAATTATTTTTTTCGATTATCAATAAGTTTCTTTATGTAATTTTAAATTCAATTGTTCAATTTTTTTTCTTCAATTTTCAATTTTTTAATTTCATTTTTTAATTTCATTTTTCAGTTTTTAATTATTTTCTAATCAATCATTTTTGGCTTTTTTAATTACTTTTTTCAATTTTCAATTACAATAGAAACCCCATTATCCGGAATAATGGATGCAGGCGGTTATATGAATATTCGAATATATGTAATAAACGAACGGTTTTTCACATAAAATAAAAAAATTAATAAAAATAATTTTAACCGAATTTGAAAGTCCCAGTTGTACTTAGAAAAAGTTAAGTTGAGATAAAATTTATTATCAAATAATAATTATTTAACATTTTGTGTTTTTTCTTCAAAGTTAGTGGACAATTGTAATTTTTACCCAATTTCGACAAATAATAGGTTATTTTAATTTTTGAAACAATCTCTACATGTATGTTCGTTGAATTTTGTTAAAATATGTTTTGTTTAAAAAATATAAAATAGAAAAATATTTTTTGTTTAATAATTTTTTTACAAAATATTATTTACAAAATGCAATGAACAGATTTATAGAGAAAGTTTTAAAGATCAAAAAGAGCTACTTTTTATCGAAATTGAATGAAAATTGCAATTGTTACAAACTTTTAAGAAAAAACACAAAATGTAAAATAATTATTATTTGATAACAAATTTTGTCTCAACCTAATTTTTTTTAAAAAATGTACACATCCAATTTTAAAAATATTTGTATTTTATGTGAAGAACAATTTTTTTATTTTGAGGTTATGTCAATGGGTAGAACATCCTTAAACTCCTTAAATCAACATTAGTAAATGTTTAGCATGTTTAGTGAGACATATTTAAAAAAAATGTTCATAAACATTTTCTTAAAATCAACTTTTTCATACACATTAAAGATTAATAATTTTAGTAAAAAAAAAAATTTATAAAAAACTGAAAATTTATCCGGATAACCGAAAATCGGGATAATGGGGTCTCTACTGTATATTCTTTAAATTTCAATTCCATTCTGCAATATTGAATGATTTTCTTCAATTTCAGGTGTTTACTTATTTTGTTCAATGTTAATTATTTATTTATATTTTCAATCCAGTTGTTAAATGTGCAATTATTACCAACAATTAGTTCCATAATTTTCTTAATATTTCAATTTGCAATTAATATTTTTAAATTTAATAATTCTTGTTTAATTTAAAAAAATTTTTTTTAACTTGTCTTTTAATCTAGGCATTTTTCGAATTGTGTTTTCAATTGTTAATTTATTTCGTCAATTTTTAGATTTTTTCCTTAATTTTTCAATTATTCTCGTCATTTTTTAATTATTTCTTTCAATTATATTATTAATTATTTTCCGCAATTTTCAATAATTTCCTAGAATTTTATCAATTTTCAATTATTCTCTTAACATTTTATAATTATTCTTTAATTTTTTCAATTATTTTTTTCGGCTGTGAATTAATCTAGCCATTTTTCTAATTTTGTTTTCAATCGTCAATTATTCTCGTCAGTTAGTGATTTTTTGGTCAATTATTGATTACTTTTTCAAATTTCAATTTATTTCTTATATTTTTTTAATATTTTTTTTTCTTATATTTTATGTCACTTTTTCCAGCGAAAAAAACTATAGTATTTTCTATTTTTACTATCATGACGCTTATTAATAAATATGACACATGTTATATTGTTTATAAATTAATTTTGCGAAAACTGAACATTAATTTTCATTTTATTTTATCTGCTCTATAAGTAAATAAACGTATAATGGACCTAATGGTGAAATTAAGTAATTTTCATGTTTAAATACACAACATTATAAGTTATAATTTATAGTTTTATAGCACTTTTTTAAAATGAAAAGATAAATTGACTGACAGATCCTGTCCTTGCTTCAATTTTAGAAATTGTAAAAATTAATTTATATAACGATTAAATTAATATTTTTAAAAAGTAATGATCATTTAGTCGTTAGGTCTCGAAAAATATTATTGATAACTTAATTGGAAATCTAATTGTCGAAATATTTAATTAATAATTCAAGTTTAATTTTACTTGCTCAGTATTATAAATAGAAATCTAAATAAATAAATCCATGAAATAATTCTAGATTATTTAAAATCCATATTTTTATAAAGGTAGAATTTACGGACTTTTTTAAAAAAAAAAAACGGTTTTTTACGGAATTATGGACCTAGTTTAAGCCCTGTTTAACTGAATATTTATTTTAAAGAATTCTAATTGAACCGAATTTTCATTTAGCAGAATTCTCTTCTAACAGAATTTTAAGTGGGTTGAAATACCAGAATTTCTTTTTGCGCGATTTCTTATTTACAAGAATTGTCATTTCATAGAATTCTCGAAATATCTAATTTTCTCAAATATCAATTTGTGCTATAATAAAAATTCAAGCAAATGAAAATTCGAGCAAATAGAAATTCTGTTATTTAAAAATACGACCTACACACCTACCTTTTAACTTCTGTTAAAAAAGAGAATCACGCTAAATAAAAATTAGGTCTAATTAGGATTCTTTGAAACAAAAAGATGGTTAAAGAGAAATTCTGTTCAATAAAAATTATGGTTAGTTTAAATTCAGTGGAAATAAAGTCGAAAAATAAAAATTCGTCTGTAAATAAATTCTATATAATGAACACTCATTTCCGACTTTTATATTAACAATTATTATTTCGTATTCTGAATTCTTACTTTGCAAACTAACTCGGCAACGAGGTATCTACATCTCTCTTCTCGAATTTTGGCATCTAAATTCTGTGCTTGGAGGGATGGCACACCAACTAAAATATCTGCAAAGAAAATTTCGAATTAATTTCATTGAATGTGTTTGAAGTTAATTTTTTAATTTACCAAGCAATCTAAGAAGTCCAGTCAGCATTGCTCTAAAAGACTGCGAAACACTAAAGCAGTGGGACAATAATCTAGCTTTTGCAGTCACAACTAAAAATCTTGTTGCTAAAGCGAGATCTGATAATAAAGCATCTCTTCTTCTATCTCTTCCACGTTGCAAAAGAGAACTCAGCCTCCATCGGTGCATCTGTCCAGGAAAATTGATTGAATCTACTTCAAACTCCCTGCAAAATCAAACAATCCCATTAAAATAATAATAAATCATTGTAAAAAATTACAAAGCTTCTAATCCACAATATTAAACTGCACTCATTTATGAAACATTGCTTTCTATTTATGAAATGGAACAGCAATTTGAAAAATAAATATTTCAAATAAATCGGGTCAAATTAAAATTAAGACTGCAACATTCATTTAAAATATGATTATAAATTATTTTTATTTTATTCATTGTAGTAATGAGTTAATTATAATTTTATTTATTTATTTTGAATTTCAGATTTCCACTATTACTTATTTCGGAAATTCAAATTGATTAATTTATCATCTTCATTGTTTCAAATCCATTAAAATTCCAATAAATTGTTCTCAAGTCTAATTAAATTTGCAAACTTGGATCTACTGAATTAAAATTTAAATTTCAACTTTAGTAAAAGTTTATAACGTTTTTCATTAAAAAAATTAACTAACTTTTGCAACAAAAAATAGAAACAGGAAATTTAATTCTTTAAATTTCCAAACTAATTTATTGGTATTAAGAATAATATTTGAAGACAAATTTGAATTTAGAAAAGACAAAACAGAAATTTCGTTTTTTTTTAACATACAGTTTCATTTTTAATAATTCGTATTAAATTGTTATTATTTAAGAATTGAATCAAATCGCAACTTTTTCCCTGATTTTAATTGAAATAACGATCATTCAAATTTAAAATTAAATTAATTTTTGCACTTAAAATTCAAATTACAGTGATTCGAAATTTTCAGTTGGTTTATAAGATTTCTTTGAATTGGTGTGAAATGAATTTGATAACTTACCCCTGAAGAAACATATTAATCTAGGTAATTTAATATAAATTTGAAAAACTGCTATAGTAGTAGAATAATAAAAAATCTAGAAAGTTTAATTTGAATTTTTTCTATAATACATAAATAGTAATAGATAAATAGTAAATTACTAACAGTTTATAAAGTCAAAAAGACGATGAATTAGAAGAAGAATTTTATTTTGTGGAATATTTTTTACATTCAGTTGAAAAATTTGATTTATCACACACCAAAATAACTAAAAAATATTCTATTTAATAAAAAATCAACATCATGCTCAAGTTATTACAAACAAAGCCAAATTGTGTTTTTGCATTTAAAAAATAGAAATGTCATTCATTTATACCAATACCATAAGAAAGAAATAAATCTAAATTTTGCATTGGAACAAATAAACCTGATTCTTAATTTAAAATAAATAAATCAAAATTTTTATATTGAAACAAATAAGCCTAATTTTTAAGAATGAAACGAATTTAGAGTTTAGAATGAAACAAATTTAATCGTAAAAATGAAATAAATCTAATTTATTGATTGAAACAAATAAAACTAACTTGTTAAAAATAATATTAAATTGTGTATTTGTTGGGAATGATTTAAAAGCCATTACTTACTAGGAGGTACAATAGCAAAATGTGCAAACGACAAACACTTGTATGAATGTGATGAAAATGCGAAACAACACATTGAGGACATCTTTATTAAAAAATATGTAAATGAACGTTAATAAATTATTTTCTTTTTGTTAACAATTCGTGAGTAGATGTGGAGTGTCGTGAGTGGGTGACATACCCGCATCTCCGAATGCTTTCCAATTGAACGACATTCAGCTTCTTCGGTTTTCCATATTTATCCTTGTGCAAGCTTTACAAAAATCGTTAAATTTCATCAGAGAAATAAACACTTGTCCCCCGTATCTTTATAGAATTTCTTCACGAAAGGATTTTAAAGTGACCTGATTTACGATTCAGTGGCTTCAATTGAAGAAGAAATATACCAGAGGATTGTCAGAGAAATGAAAATAAAAAAATAAAGGAAATGAAAGACAAGACGACACGAAAATTAGCTTCTTGCTTTTGTCTGAATAGCTCTTTCTACTGAAAAATTTTAAGAAATTCCAAATTCCAACTGTGATTAAACTATAAAACTAGTTCTATTGATTTTTCATTTCTACGATAATACAAAACCAATGAGTCTATAAATCTAGATGTGAGCTGAATTCTTTTTAGTGCTTTACCCTCTTTCTCTAATGCTTTCTAGTTGTTTGTTGGTAAGTCTTCTTGGCTCTCCTTTAATGTCAACTGCAACAGCATCCAATTCGTCGAAGCTGGGCGCTACGAAAAGATCTCTCAGGTGATGTTTTTTTCGTGCCAAGGTGTCTTCTCCATCGGTACAAGTTGAGAGAGGTGGCGGCAAAGCAATGGGAAAGGTTCTCCAGTGGTAGAGAAATTGCTGGGCAACTTCTTTGATATTATGAACGAGTGCCTCCACCTCTGATGGGGCCCCTCGCAAATGAGAGGTTTCAAATTCCACTGGCTCTTTCTACAAGAGACAGAAAAATAATTTTCATTAAATTTTAATAATTACATTACTGAGACAACTGAGAACAGTTAATAAGAAGTAATGAAGAATAAAACATTTAATCAAAAAACAAATTATGTCGAATAAATGAAAAAATTTTAAAATAATATTTTCAAATTCATATTATTGCAAAATTAAGAAAATTTAAGAATAATAATAATAAAAAAAGAAAATAGGTAAAAGCAAAAAAAAAATACCAAAAAAAAATATCATAAAAAAGTAAAAAGATAAGAAAAAAATATTTAAAAAAATGAGAAAATCTTCTAATTAAAACAAGATATGAGCATTATTAACGAAATAAAGAAAAATTTAAAAAAACAACACAAGAACGAAACAGTGACAAAAAAATATAAAGTGTAAAACCTCTTTTCAAAAGATTAAACTATTTACGGACATTTTTTTAATTTAAAAAATAAATAAGAAAAAAATTAAAAAAATTATTTTACAAACAATTAAAGAAAAAAGAATGAATAAAATTTTTGAAATTTCAAAAGAAAAGAAATTCTATGAAATAGAAGAACGATTTCAGAATGAGAATATTTAGTACAAGATTAAATTTATATAATATAAAATAAAAGAATAAAAGGCTTCAAAAAAGTAGAAAAATGAGAAATTTAAAGAATGCAGATAAAAGTATAGAATACATTTTTCCAAAATTCGTAATTACAAAATAACAACTAAACAATTTAAAAGAAGAAAAAAGGTTTCTAAGAAATAGAAAAATGATAACAAAAATTAAATCATTAATTACAATGCTAGGAAGGACTAAGAAAATTGTAAGACAACAAGAAAAATAAATAAATAGAAGAAAATGGAGAATTGTTTTTTTTCTTAATCTGTCAATCTGTAGAAAAAATGTAAAAAGTACAAAAAATAAGAATATTTGCTAAGTAGAATCTACTAAAAAATTAAAATTAATAAAAGAAAATTAAAAATATATATAAAGACTAAGAAAAATTCCATAAAAGAAATTTAAAAATAAAAAATCATTTTTAAATTAAACCAAAAACATTTTTATATAATATTACACTTAAAATAAGTCCAACAATAAAAGAAAAGTAAAAAAAATCTAAAAATTTTATGAAAGAATAAGTTTGCAAAAAATAGGCAAATGTGAAAACAAATTGAATAAATTTAAAAAGATGAAAATTAAAGAAAATCCTAAAAAAAAGACAAATAAATACAAACAAAAAAATATCAGAAGTAAAAGAAGAAAAAATCTTAAATTTTTGTAAAAATAAGAAATTATAAGATAAAAATTGAACAGTTTCGAAAAAGTGAAATCTCTTAGAAGTTTTGTAAGAATTAAAAAAAAGGATTATTTTGAATGTAGAAAATAATTAATAATATTTAATTAATATGCATTTAAAATTGGAATTAATTGTAATTTAAAAGTTTGAATAATTTGGAATATGAGTTAATTGACGTTTGAAATTTATTTAAGTTATGTGTAACATGCTTATTATTGTTTTTTAGAACAAATAATAGTGGTTTTTTAACGAAAACGCTAACAAATTTTTTTAAAATCTCTCTGGTTAAAAAAAAAAGAAGATATTTTTTAATTTTTTATCTGATTTTGCTAATGTTTTAGATGCTCTTTTTTATCAATTTTCAAAATTTTCAAAATTTTCAAGATTAACAAAATGGCGGTCGTTTTTTTAAAAATTAAAAAACTCGAATTTCTCAAAAATATAATTTTATATTTTTTTGAAATTTCTTTTGTAGTTACTAGATAACAAAAATACTTTTTTCCAATAGGTTTAATGTGAGCTTAAACACCGTGAAAGGCGCAAGAATTTTTGTTTGTTTGAAATACTAAAAGTCATTACTTTGGCTCATACAGTGCCATATATTTTTCATTTATTTATTCTGTTTTTAGTAACTTTTTAGATGCTTCTCCTCTGCAAATTTAGAAATTTAAAAAAAATCTAAATTTACAAAATGTCACACAGTGGAAAAAAAGTGGAATTTACTGTTCAAAACATTCCACAACCTCTAATTGTTGATCGATTTTTAACTCTTTTTTTTTTAAATAATCGGAACAAAATTCTGAACAAATCTGTAATCTTCGATTTTTTGTTTTTTTTTAATATTTAAATAATAATAAATTAATTAACCTGCACAGACCAACATATACAATTTTTTTGAATTGAAAAATAAAAAAAAATTCTTTGTCTTTTAGGTGTCTTAGAAACAAATTGTAATAATTAACAACAAATATTTGTTTAAAAAACTATTGAAATAATAGTTTTATTGTAGTTTTGATTAAATTTTATTAATCTTGAGAAACTGCCGGATTAAGCTAAATTTCCTTTTGCCTATCCTTATTATTCAAAAATTAATATTTAACAACAATTATTTCTTTAAACAACTAACAATGTTATTACTTACAAATTTAAGAGAGTACTGTAATGTTAAATGTAAAGAATGTTGATAAATTTAGAAAGACATAAAACTTTATTACATCTTTTTTTAAATGTTGTAAATAAACAATAAATATTAGTTAAAAAAAAAATCAAAGACCACAGATTTGTTTGGAATTTTGTTCTGATTATTTTAAAAAAAAATTTGAAAATCCATTAACAATTAAAGGCTGTGGAATGTTTTGAACAATAAATTCCCCACTTTTTTTCCACTGTGTGTCGGTCATTTTTGAAAAATCAAAAAACTCAATTTTCTACTCAACGTGGATTTATTGATAAAAATATTTATATTTATACTAAAATTTATATTCGAAAGTTTTTAATAATTTCATTACATTTAATTCCAATTATTTCAATAATTTTATTTATTTAAAATTAAATTAAATTAAATCTACTTTTTTTTTCTTTTAATATTTAGAATTTTAATATATTATTACTAAGAATTATTCTAATTTCTTAAAAAACAATATATTATTAAATGACTATTTTTTCATTAATAAATTGAAATATTGAATTTTTCATTTTTATTGACTGAATAACATTAATTTTTTTAAGAGAAGTAACATGAATCTCCTCAATATATAGTTATACTATATAAATCCGTTTTTTTCAAACGGACTTGTACGGAATTTACGGATCTAGTTCGAGCCCTAAATTAATTTAAATTAAAAAGATAGAGACGTTAATATCATTTTGGATATTATTATTGAATAAATGAAAATGATACCTCTGGCTGAAATCCATCTCCACTGATTCGCTGATAGGGTTGAGGTGGAGGACAGGCCTGATGATTGGGCCCCGAATTTGCTGAGTTGGCAGAAGTTGTATTTAAATTATGGGGCATCTCGCGAACGAAAAGCGTCCGAGGGGGCTGGGGTCAGCTGCCCCGAACTCCCACAATTTCCTCATACACCATCCTGCTGGTTGCTATCATTTATCATTCCAACCTGAAAAATTTATATCATTTATTATTATATATACTTTAGTTATTATAGAAAATAAAAAAACAAAGCGAAAAACGCTTTATAATTTTTAAATTAGAAGCTTAGTTTCTAAGTTATTAACGATTGAAGTTAAATGGAAACTTTTGATGCCGAAAAGAGACCAAAACACCGATCGTTTGTATTTAACTTTAATCGTTAATAATTCAAAAACTAAGCTTCCAATTAAAAATTGAAAAAGGACTTTTCGACTTCTTTTTTGAAGGCCTGATCCTTTAATATGTACGCGACTCACAGGGACACATTATATATAAACAAGAAAAGTAGAAACGTCATTTAATTCCCGTTCTTAACTAAAGAAATGTCGAATGAGTTTCTTAAGATCGGATTACTAGTTTTGAAAAGAATCTCTTGACACCTCTCGTTTTAAAATCCGATACTCAAGAAGTCACTCGCCCTATCTGAAATAGAGTCAACTATGTCATCCTCCTTTTACTTATGATTTAAATACAAGTTTTTACTCTTCGAGTATAGAAAAAAAATTTTTGTTTACAAATATTAAATTTACTAATAATAAAAAATGAATTTAATTGATGCAGAAGAGACCAATTTATTTCAAAAGGGAATAATAAAAAGAAAGTAGTAATTTATGAAAAAATTGTTGTATTTATTATTACGCTAAATAAACATTTATTAATTCATTAAAATATTTTTTGAAATATTGACCTGAAGAATGTAAAATATCTCTAACAACAGTAGCGATTTACATATTAGGCAAACTCTATTACAGGAAGGAAGCTATTCAAAATGTTGCCTCACTTAATCGATAGAAAGTACAAAACTTGACAAAGGATGCATGTTTAATATTTTTTTTTTCAGAATTCTTAATGTGTTTTTGAAAATTATATTAAATATTCTCTACACTATTGTTAATAATTTATATCCTTTTCATTTTTAAATAAACATAATATAAACTAAATGTTTCAGAATAATATTAAACCTAAACATCACCGAGATTCTTTGGGACAAATTTTTCAAATTAAAACTCAAGTGACTTAAACTTATATTAAAAATGAACTTGAAAATCTATTTACTTTCAGAGAATAAATGGGTCAATAAAAGAATTACGATTCTCTTGAAACTCAACTCAAATAGTTTGGCATTCTCTTGGTGACTTTTGACCTACTTGGAAAGTTCGCAAGATCTACCCTTTAAATTCAAATGTGCCAAAAATTCACATTACGTGATTTACTATAAAAAGTGTCTCACAATATTTATAAATAAAGAAAAACTTCTCAAACTAGACAATTTAAAAATATATTTTATTATTCAATTAAATTCTAGATTTTGCCAGTAAACTTATAGTGTTTCCTATACATTCTTACAAGTTCTTTAAATATTCGTTGAGTGGCTACAGGCATAGTTCGATTTAAATATTCAATTGTCTCCTGTTCACAATAACTTAACAAATGTTGTATAATAATTTCTAAAGGATTTTTTACATTCTTTGGCAGTAAATGATGACAGTACCACTCTACTAAATCAGTTAACAAATAAGGATAAATTTCAGAAACATTTTCACCGAGTTTCTTTAAAGCAATAACAAACTTTTCCATGTCCAGAACTATGCTCTCGAACCGATATTGATTATTATTTAACTTTGTCGTTTCGTCGATTAAAGATCTAATTACTTCTTTGTTTAATAAAACTAACAAAGACAATTTGTCCTTTACAAAATTCGTCCTTAATTTCACAATCGTTGTGTACAATGTCACAATGTCTTTGCATGCAATAACACCCACTCGTTTAATACATTTCATACAAGACAGAAGAATCAAATCAATAATTTGGCCCGTGATTTGTATGAATTTGGAGCATACAATCGACTCAAATAATTTTACAAAACACAGCCAATGTTTCTCGGAAATTGAACTTTTGTTTAGCGTGAACAATAAATTATAAATCGCTTTCAAGCGAGTATTATTTCGAGCCGATCCCATTTCAATTTTAACAATATATTCCCAAATTAATAGACATTTTTTAAGTTCTATTTCACTTTCATCTTTGAAAGCGAGCGCTGTCTGCTTTTGTAATGTCTTTAAAAGTAAATTGAATTCGGCAGAATTTAAAATTTCTACAAAAGGTCGTAGAATGAATTCACTTGGATTACACAAAATTACATTTTTTATTAGAGCTATATTTTCATTAGTAATTTCCAGTGATGAACGATTTCTTAAGACTAGTTCTAAGAATTGAAAGTATTCTTCGTCGAGTTTTGATTCGTTATTAAAATTCAAAAGAGTATCGTGTACAATTTGATTCGTAGATTGTTTTAAATCGTCGTTAATATTTTTACTAACGACGGCATCTTTTAAGGTAAATACTAACTTGACTAAATTAATACTACTCCGAATCCTGTCATCTTTAAAAGATAATTTATTCCATTTTTCTATCAAATTTTTCAGCAATTCATTATCTTCCGAATTCCTATGGAGTTTTGTTTTTTGAACAGTATTCAATAAAGAGGATATTATATTTTCGTTAACTTGATCAGAATCAAGAAACTCAATCAGAGAATTGAAAGAATCATTTTTAAGGGGCAACTCTAAAATTTGTGATAAAATCTCATTTTGTAGTGGATTCTGGTATAAAAATTGTAAATTGGAAAATTGAAAGACGTCGATATCGTTTTCCTGCAGAAGATCCAATAAAATTTCGTTGCATTTTTCTGATATTTCACTGTCGTCGGAAAATTCGTAAATTATTGAAGATATTAAAATAAATAGAATAATTCTGACATCATGATGCAAATGAGATAAATGCAAATGCGAAAGAAGATTAATGGATTCTTTAATGACTTTGCAATCCTTAGACTTACTATTTTTCCTCAATTCTGACTCTTTTCCCATTAAACTACCTTTTTTGATTTTTGAAATAACTTTCTTCCATTTAAAATCCTGAGTTATTTTCCCAACAAGTTGTTTCGTTGCTTCTGATTTTATACTATTTTCACTTTTTAAGATTATTTCATTTACTAAAGCAGAAGTAAATCTAACATTACTCTTGCATTTATTCCATTTTTCAAAATTACAAGAGTCTTGATTAAAATTTGATACTACAACGTTTGCAAATAGAGATAATTGCTTATCACTTAAATTAGAAAATATTCCTGAATTATTTTGAGCAACAGAAATCCAGAAAGGAGAACAACAATTTATCGATTCAATCACTGTTTCATTTTCTGTTAAATTTGTCAATAAACTTTCTGAAAAATCTAAATCAATGCTTTCGGCATTTTTATCAGCTAACATTTCAACTTTTGCGAGTAATTTCGTCCATTTTTTCGTTGAAAAAAGATTTGTCAATTCTTCAGTAGCTGATGAAGGATGATAATGCAAAATTAAATTACATACATCATTCCAGGCTTGAGAAGCTTTTGCAAAATTAAAAATCAGTCTTTTGTTTTTATCCATTTTCGAAATTACATTATTAATGGAAGACAAACTATTTCCCAATTCAACGAGATCGTCACAAAACTTTTTTTGTGTATTTACATTCCTGATACAATCAAATATTTTAATTCCTTTCAACAATGGAATAAGTAATCCCAATATTACTTCCAGCATTACAAAAGATGATGAATTTAAAAGAGAATCATTAATATTTTGTGAATTACATTCTTTCAAGTAAAATATTAAAGTTCTAAAAATTGCAGTGGTTTGTTTAAAAGTTACATTACTAATCGATTCCAAGAACTTTGTTAAAAATTCTTCAGGCAAAGGAATAAAAATTTCTGCATCAGACTTTTTGGAAATTACAGATTTAGTTGCCGTTAATAATAGTGTAATCATTCTTTGTTCTCGTCTAAGTGAAATGCTAACTTTTAAAATTGCCGTAAAGAAAGCACTGTAAGAAGATTCTGAAATATGTAACTGTTTTGGAAGAAGTTTTATCAAAATATTTTCGAAATTGCCATCAATAATAAAAGGATGTATATTTATAATCACTGTTATTAATTCATAATCAAGATTCTCTAAATTTTTTTCGTTCAAGATTTCTTCAGTCAAATTTATCAAATAATCGGACAATTTAACATCTCCAATTTGATTATCCATGTTTAAATTAACTCCAATTAAGCAATCGAGCAATTTTTTAACAACTCTTTTCTCTTTATTCGAACTCTGGATTATATTTCTCAATATCAAGTCGATTACTTTTGTATCAGATTCGTACGATTTTACAGCGGCATGAAAAACTACTTCAAATATCATAAATCCAGCTTCCAAATCGATATTCGCAATTTTCTTCAGTACGGAGAAAAGAGTTGCCGGAATTCCTTCGATATCATTACTGACTTTTTTATATTGAAGTAGAAAATTTTTTGGAAATAGCAAAATCTGAACGCAACGTTGCAATTCAATTCTCACATTATTTGAATTATCAAATTTGGTTAAATTGCAGAAAGGATGAAGAGTATTATTCAAGAATTCCGTGACAAATGATTCTTTGTCTGAAAATTGTTTATAAATTTGAAGATAGCATTCAATTACAATTGATAAAGAATTTTCAGCCATTACTTTAATGACAGGTTTTGAAATTTTGTAAACATGTGCTTCAAATTCTAAAAACGATTTAATAAAAAGTGTCAGATATTTTATATTACTTTTAAAATACCTTTGCATTTCAGTGTTAGCTATAATCCAATTACAACCGTGAAAAATATTCTCAAAAAATGCCGTCGTTTCGTTTTTTTCTGCATTGTCGATTAATGGTAAATTACATAATACGTCTGACAATGACTTAACGACAAAATCTTTCACTTCGTAGAATGGTCTACTTTCCAATTGAAGATTCTCCACTGTCAAGATGTGTTGTAATCTACATTCTTGATTCTTACAGTCACGACAACTATTTGAAGTCCAACGATGAATTAAATCATTGTCCCAATCATTTGGCGAATTGATATTACATTCTGATAATTTTGAACGATTTGATGTCGGCTCTTTATTTTGAAGACGTTGAATAAATTTTGTCGCAAGAGCCATTATAAATGAAACGTCTGCAAACAAGATTCTCGAGTTGAAAATAAGTAATAAGTACATGTATACAGTTATAAATTATTTTTTATTATAAAAAAATGACGTATGAATATTTCTTGAAATTTATAATTTTGACGGTATGAAATAATTAGGAAAAGAAGAAGAAACTAAATAAATAGAAAAAAAACATAGATTGAATATTTTCTTCCTTAAAAATAATTAAAACATTTTCTATTTCGAAATAATTTTTAAAATAATAATAATATAATTAAATTAATTTGTATCCACAAAAGGAAAAATTATAAACTTGAAAAAACACATTTCATTCAAAACGTCAAACAAACATAACCTATAATTTGAGTTTTCACTTGTAAAAATGACAGTTTACAAAGTATTTTATTACTTTATAATAAAAATAAAAATGAACAAAATATAATGAGTAAGAGGTTTAAAAAAAAAAAATAAAGATTGAGTATAAATTAAAAACATTTAAGTGAAAGTTTAGTGGAACGTACCTATATAGATTTATTTTGTTAATTTGCAGTTTTATCTTGACACGAAAGTTAAATTTATTTAAACTTAACTTTGCAGCTTTACTTGCAGAATCACTGCTCTCACATATTAGTTATTTATAGATCAATTATTTCAATTCTTGTAAAATACTCCAATATTAAGATGAGCACGTGTTGACATCGGCGACATCGGCAACAATCCGAAAAATGGAAAATGGCGCCTACGAAATAAATGGACATGCGCAGCACAAATCCCGCGTATTTTAAAAATATTTCATACCCTCTTCCCTTATTTTTAAAACTAAATTTTAATTAAAATAAAAGAAAAAAAATTTAAAAAAATTTTAATTATCAAAACTTATAATAAAAGTTATGAAATTATAATATTGCTTTAAATGTGAAAAATAAAAGAATTTTAATTTTGTCGAATTTAGAATGTTTTATTTGTGAAAAAAGATTGATTAAATTTAGACTGAAAATTTTCAAAAATTAACAATTTTTTAAGAAATTTCAATAGTATGCTACAATTCTAAATAATTTTTTTTTTAAATTTAATATAAATTATGTATTTTTTTTTACATTAATTTATAACTCAATCTATCAATCTATCATCTAATTTGGAAGGATTTAAACTAAACTGTTCAAAATTTTGTATATTTGTGTAACAATCGGTCCTTGTTAAATTTTTTGTGTCAAAATTTAACATTTTTCGTGTGTTGATTTAATACGTCCTTCAACTGTCATTCGATTCTTGAACATAACCTCCAATTTCTTAGTATATTAACATTATGATTTACATTAAATTTTTTGTTGTAAAACGTAAATTTCATATTGAAAATTCATTTTAATAATCAAAAGCTAAAGTTCAATACTAATTGAATAAAATTTACTCCTTAACTCACCACGATTATATTTTACTTATAAGTTAAAATGTTGAAATAGAAACAACAAATTTCGTTAAATTGAAAGTTTAGAATTTCAGGAACGTGAATATTTCGTTTCGATGAAAATATTTCCATAAAATATTCTTTTTTCACTTTGTGAGAATTAAATGTATTTAAACTGAAAAATAAAAAGTACACAAGTTCGGAAATTTCGAATCTAAAAAAACTTAGTAAATTTGTAAATAATAAAATCCAATACAACTTGATTTGACAAATTAAGAAAATTTTATACTTTTAAATTAAAATTATAATAGTTTTAAAACTCTAAAATATCGAGGAATAATTAAAGCAAAAGGGTTTAAATTTTTGAAATTAAATTTCAAACTAAAATTGCATAAAATTCCTATAAACGATTTTTCAATGAAGCTAGTGAATTTAAGGTTGAATTTTAATGAAAACTGATATTAAAATTCCAGGAATTTTTGAAATTTTCCCAGAGCAACTACGCTTATTTATTAATTCCAAGTTTAATTGGTTTTCTCCTTTTTTTTTCTCCCATAATGGGAACAATGGACCTAATGACGGTTCAACTCTTTCCGTCGAGAATATTGTGGAGGCAGAAATTGAATTTATGAGAGATTTTTTTTTCTTCACTTTATCCTTCATCATTTTTATAGCAAATGCTACCTATTTAGCACACATTTCGCCGCGATTAATTTAATGGACAATCGCCGAAAATTGAAGATAGAATTTCATTTTTAATTTTAATTTGTATATCCATTTATTATATGTTATGAGAACAGTTTGTGTAAATGTGATTCAGCAAACAACTCATTTACAAGATTTCCAGATGAAATTTGTTTTAATTTATAAAGTTTTAAAATTGTTTTAATCAAATTTAAATTAAACATAATTTTAACTGAACAAAATTTTTAGTTCACGAACTTTTTATTGAAACGAATTTGCATTTGACAGGATTTGTTTTTAATCGACTTTTTATTTAAAAGAATTTAAATTTTACGGAATTTTTACTCAGCAGAATTTTAAGTGAATCGATTTTTTAAATATACAGAATTTCTTTTAGCCCGAATCTCCAGTCATCCGAATTTTAACTCAACCTAATTTTTTCTGGACAATGTACAACTGGATCTTTCAAAACATGGTGAAATTAATTTTAATAATAGTTTTATTTGATGAAAAAAGTTTTTTTTTAATTTGAGGTTATGTCAATGGAGAGAACCTCCTTAAATAAAAATTCGGTGATCTAAAAATGTTATCTAGTAACAATTTGGGTTAATTTAAATTCGAAAAATAAAAAATTGATTACTGAGAAATTGTATATACAATGAGAATTACAATTAATACATTTTATGGAAATGCGTCCAACAGAAAACTCTGAAAAATAAATGTAGTGAAATTTTTTGTTTCAAAATTTCCTTTCGGAAATGAGATGAATTTTTTCAAAGTTGTAAACTTAAAGTAGACATGAGATTACATATCGCTTGTACTTTCCAAAGAAAAACTTTCTTGGTGGAACTGAAAACATTTCTAATAATAATTTTTTTTTAAAGCTGGAAGATTGGATTAAAGAGTTTTCATCAAGATTTCTGTTGTAACTTGGGAAACGATTTGAAGATGTTAAAAGTGAAGCTTTTATAGGTAAAGAAAAGCTTTTTAATCTCGAAGTTCGAACCAGAGCATTGGCTTTGTAGATCACAGACTAAAGCTCGCTGTCGACTTTGGCTATAGCTGACCTAAATATTTTTCACTACTATTTAAGTAGTGGTGTATTATCATCACCCTTTTCCCCCCAAAACCGCATTTTCCCACTTAATCTGTGTCGGATTCTTATCTTCATTATAGTCTCCTCTCCCTTTATCATTACCAATTTTTCCCTAAGAATTCTGCATTCTCGGATGACAAAAATAAAATATCTATTTTATTTATTTAACCCTTTGCAGACCAGTTCCGAGTAGCTTTGATTTCTTATTTTTACATACAAAAATGTTTAAATTGTCAGTTTTTTAAAACCTATATTAAAAAAAAAAAAAAAAATGTAGCCTCTCAGTGTAGAAAATATTTTCAGAAATATCCCGAAATTGATAATAAAAAAAAAGACAAAAGGTTCTTTATAAAACTATATTTGAAGATAATCTTTTGAGATTGGGATTAAAAATAATAAAAGATTTTGAAACAGTAAAGTTTGAAGAGGAACGGGTCTCATGAAGAGAGATATTAAAAGAATTCTTTAAATTAGAAATTGCACTTATATCTCGAGTTTCAGACTGAAAAAAAGGGCATAAACAGGATATTCCGTCAGAACTTGTCTATCCTTTGTGCTCGGCATTATCTCTTATCTGTTTTTTTTGCCCATCTTAAAAGTCTGTTTTTGATGGAAAAAGTTGAAGTAGAAAATAATGTGCAATTCGAGCCATCGTCTTTAAGGTCAGTTTTGTAAAAAAGAAAAAAAAACTGCAAATAAAAATAAAAAGTTTCACCTTTAATTCACTGCCAGAAGAAAAAAGTTTTAAAAACTCGTAGCTAAAGTTGAAAAAACGATAAAACGCGCTTGAAATTCCAAGCCTTTAAAAAACAAAATTTACACAAAATTTCTCGAAATTAATCAAATCAAATAATTATTGCAAATAGCAACATTAACGAGCGCCCAAACACGCGACAAACTTTGCATTGTTGTTGGTCATTAAAAACTAAAAATTTTTGCAAATTCAAATAATGAAAATAAGGAAATTGAAGATATCTGAAAAAGAATAAATGATTGACAGTTAAAAACAAAATTCGACAAATTGGCTATACGGCTACATAAATACGCAATTGAAAAGAATAGATTAAAAAATTAAACAAAAAATACTAAACAAAATAGTTAAAAATTATAGGAATAACTGTTAGAAATAATTGCAAATTGAACAACTGGATTAAAAATCGAAAAAGGTAATCGAAATTGAAGAAAGTATTAAAAAATTGAGGAAATAAAATGAAAATTTTAGAAATAAATTAAAAATTTAAGAATTAAATTAAAATTTGAAAAAATAATTGATAATTGAAGAAAAATTACGAAATGGCAAAAATAATTAACAATTGAAAAAAAAATGGCTACATTAATACACAACCGAACAAAATAATTTAAAAAATCAAAGAATAATTCTACAATTTTAAGATAATAATTGAAAATTGAAAAAATTGTAGGAAATAACTGAAAATTGCGAAAAATAATTATTAATTAAAGGAAATAGTTGGAAAATGAAGAAAATAATTGAAAAGTTGAAGAAAATATGTGAAAAATGAGAAAATAATTGCCAATAATTGAAAACAGAATTAGAGAAATGACTAGATTGAAAAATGACAACTGAAAAAAATAATTGAACAAATTAAACAGGAAATATTACATTTAAAGAAAATAATTCTAAATTGAAAAATAATTTCACATTTTTTTTTTATTTTTTTATTTTAAATAATGTAATGCAGGTATAATATAGAAAACCTTTTAAAATAATTGCACATTTAACAACTGGTTTGAAAATCGAAAAAAACAATTGAAATTGAAGAAAATAATTGAAAATTGAAGAATGGAATAAAAAAATTAAAGAAAATAATTCAACCATTGTATTTAAAATTAAAGAAATTTAATGACAATCGAAAAAAATAATAGAAAAAAGGCGAAAAATTTTTAATATTAAAGAAAGTTGAAAATTGAAAAGTTGAATTTAAATTTAAAGAAAATAAATAAGAATTGAAGAGAATAGTTAAAAATCAAACAAACATTAAAAAATTTTAAGATAATAATTAAAAACTAAAAAAATTGTAGAAAATGATTGAAAATTGAGGAAAATAACAATTGAAGGAAATAGTTGAAAAATGAGGAGAATAATTAATATTGAAAAAAATTATTGAAAATTGAATTAAGCAATTAGAAATTAAAGAGAATAATTAAAATTGGAAAAAATTATTGAAAATTGAAAAAAGCAATTAAAAATTAAAGAAAATAATTGAATTCTTGTATTTAAAATTCAAGAAACTTAATGATAATCGAAAAAAAAATAAAAAAAGGCGATACATTTTTAATATTAAAAAAAATAATTGAAAATTTAAATTTGAAGAATATAACTAAGAATCGAAGAGAATAGTTAAAAATCAAACAAGAATTATAAAATTTTAAGATAATAATTAAAAATTAAAAAAACCAATCGAAAACAAAATTCGAAAAATGACTAGATTAATAGACAACTGAAAAAAATAATTGAAAAAATTATAAGAATAATTGTTGGAAATAATTGCACATTTAACAACTGGATTGGATAATCGAAAAAAATAATTAAAATTGTAAAAAATTATTGAAAATTGAAAAAAGCAATTAAAAATTGAAGAATGGAATTGAAATTTCAAGAATATACTTAAAAGTGGAAAAAAAAGTAATTGGAAAAAGCCAAGAATGAATAAATATAGAAGAAAACAATTGAAAACTGAAGAATGGAAATAAAAATTGGAGAATGGAATTAAAAATTTAAAAAAATATTTGAATCATTGTATTTAAAATTAAAGAAACTTAATGATAATCGAAAAAAATAATAGAAAAAATGCGATAATTTTTTAATATTAAAGAAATTGAAAATTAAAAGTGGAATTTAAATTTGAAGAAAATAACTGAGAATTGAAGATAATAGTTATAGAATTGAATAATTAAATTGAAATTTAAAAACAATTTTCATGAGTGAAAAAATTAATTTATAAAATCCGAGAATTATTGAATAATGAGAAATTAATTGCAAATCGATAGAAATAATTGAAACTTCAAGAGAATATTTTAGAATTGAAAAAAAATTGGAAATTAAAGAATTAAATGTATTTTTCAAGAAAAAAATTGATAATTAAAAGAATAATTACAATATGACGATAATAATTAAATATTGACGAAAATAATTAGCTATTAAAAATAATAATAAAATATTGAACAAAATTCGAAAAATGGTGAGAATAATTGGTATTTGAACAAATTTTTTTTTTAAAATTAACGAATAATCATAAAATTGAGGGAGATTAATAAATAGTCAATTGCAAACTACATAATGAAAACTATGGAAAAAATTGTAGAAAATAAATGAAAATTGAAGAATTGTATTGAAATTTAAAGAATTTGAATGTAAATTTTCTTGTTTATTATTATATTACTTATTATTCTACTTTTATAATAAAAAGCAATTAATAATCAGACATATAAAATAAAAACTCATACGATTTATAATTATTTTAAAGATAATTTTTTTTCTAACGTAACTGATTTAAAACAAAAAAATATCTAAGTTCCAAACTTCAGGTGGGGACAGAATGAAAGAATGAATGAAAGAATCTTGTGGATCGTTATTATAAATTTACTATTTAATTCTTTATTTGGACAATACATAAAAATATTTAAAAAGAAAAGGAAAGAAATTCGTAAATGTAATTAAACAAGTTATAATTATTCGAAAGATAAAATAATCTTTAAAAATGGGGTAAAATTCCCATCAGATAGGAAACAACGGCTTTAATTAAGTAATGTAAAATGGCTTTAAGAGCGACGTTTAAGATTCCTTTAAAAATGGCTTTTTTTGAATGAAAGCAAAACGAGCGTGCATCGACTTGGAAGTGATTTTTTTTTCACTGAAAATGAAGGGAAAATGTTCATCGACCCTGTTTCCTGAAGGAATAAGTACTGAAACGTGTTTGAGTGCATTGCTAGACGGAACTTGATTCCCCCGTATCAACCCTCAATTTCAGCGTACCTGCGAGTGTAGGACGGTGATGATAGAAAAAAGGGTGAAGCACTGTCGAGGATTCTTGCTTTTTGACTGACTTCAGGCGATGTGTAAAACGTACTTTTTCTCAAAATTACAAACTTTAATCTACACCAAAAGCGAAGAAATATATTAAATGTATTTTAGGTTAAAAACAAGCAATTTATTAAAATAAACCAATAAAGGTATATTCAATTTATATTGAAATAAATCACAAAGATGATAATAGATAAATTTAATTATAACAATATAAGATATGAAAATATAAATATTAAATCAAAAAGAATGAAAAAAATTAAAAGTACTGTCTAAATCGCAATTAGTAAAAAACTACTAAGTTTACAGTAAAAACTATAGGGGACTTATGATTAAGTTCTAAAATTCATTTTTTAGAATATTTATTTCATAGAATTTCATTGGAAAAAATCTTCTTTTAGTCGAAATTTCACATATTCGAATATGTTCTCAATTGAATATAATCCTCAATTGAATCCCTTTAACCAACTTTTAATATAAAAGAGTTCCAATTTAAACGAATTTTAATTTAGAAGAATTTTTATTTTACAGAATTTTTGATTAATCAAATTTTTAAATACCAGAATATTCATTTGACAAAAATTGTATTAGTACGAATTGACATTTGATCTTTCTTTCTTTTGGCTCGAATTTTGAAATTGACCAATTGCAATTTTCTTCATATTTTCTGATTTGTCAATTTCAAAGTTCGCGCCAAAATATTTCTGTCGGATACTTTTTCTGACATTTGCAATTTCTAACTAATGAACATTCTGCATTCTATATCGGACAAATAAAGATTCTGGTATTTAAAAATTCGATTAACCTAAAATTCTGTAAAATAAAAATTTTTCTAAATTAAAATTCGTTTAAATTGGAATTCTTTTAACCCGGCGAGCGTAAGGTGAAACTTCGTAACACGGAGCGTAAGGTAGGGTATTTTTTACCCTGTAAAGATTTTCTATTTGTATATTAAAAAAAAGCTTGAAATCTTGGAAATTTTTTAACATATTTGTTTTATATTGCCTATCAATGTCATCCATTAATGTTATAATAAATCTTTCATTTGTTTAAACAATTTATTATTGCGAGATTGTAACAATGCCAAAACTAATATAGAGAAAAGTGAATTTCTATAAATTTGTTTAAACAATTGAAAAATTAATCGTAACAATAATAAAATACATTATTAACCTTTGATAAACAATTATCATGTTTAAACCTAATGATTTATACTTTATTTTACAATATACAAAGAAAAAAACTGTTAGTGGGTTTTATAGTCAGCGTATATGTGTTCACAATTGTTGTAAATAAACAATAAGAAATGTAAAAAAAAAATTTTTTTTAATTGTTATTGCTTTGTTACCGTGACACGTGCAGCTATTAAAAATTACAGAGAAATTCATCATGCCAAATTCAAATTATTGAGGAATAAGTATTTCACAGGGTAAATTTTACCCTACCTTACGATCGCCGGGTTAAATGAAAAGTTGGTTAAAAGGGTTTTTGTAAAATGAAAATTCTGTTAAGTATGAATTCGGTGACCTAAAAATTCTGTTAGGTTAAAATTTGGATTAATTTAGGTTCGATTGAAAACATATTCGAAAATGTGAAATTTCGACTAAAAGAAGATTCTTCCTAATGAAATTCTATGAAAACCAACATTGAAAAATTAAAATGAAATAATTGAAATTGGAGGAAAATAATTGAAAAATGAATAGAATAATTAAAATTTGAAAAAAAATTGAGACTGGTGTAAAAAATTAAAATGTTGAGTAGAATAATTTAGATATTCACGAAATAATTAAAATGTTTCGAAATCAATTGAATAATGAGATAAGTAATTAAAAGCTGGTGTCAAACTTACAAATTTATAGAAAAGAATTGAAAAAACGAAACAAATATTAGAAGTTTAAGAAAAATAATTAAAAGTTAAAGAAATTAATTGAAGTTTGAAGAAAATTATATAAATTTGAAGAAAATAATTCAAAACTGGCAAAAAAAATTTAAATAGGAACAAAGTAATTAAAGTTTAAAGAAAATGCTTGAAAAAGGTGAAAAACATTAATTGACAATAATAAAAAGATTGAAAAAAATGATTGAAATTTGAAGAAAATACTTGAAATCTAGTGTAAGAACTTTAAAAATTTTTGGCAATAAAAAAATTGAATAAAATAATTGAAATTTGTAAAAAAAAATTTGAAAATGTCAAAAATAACAGAACCATGGAAAAGATTATTGAAAAACGACAAAAATAATTAAAATTTGTAAAAAAAATGGTAAAATGACAAAACCAATTGAAAAATTAATTAGAAATTAAAAATTGAAGACAAACACAGAAAAAATAATTTAAGTTACAAGAAAATAATTACAAAATGACAAAGATAATTACAATTAGAAAAAAACAATTGTAAAATGACAAAAATAATTGAAAAATTGATAAAAAATAAAATAATGAAGACAAAATCTGAAACGAAATAATTGAAATTTGAGGAAAATAAATGAAAAATTTCACAAATAATTGAAGAATAAATAAAATAATTCATTAATTAAAAAATTGTGTAAAATAATTCAAAAATTAATTTGAAATTAATGTAATTTGGAAAAAAATTTGACAATTGAAATTTGTTAATTGAAAAATAACAAAAGTTAATTGATACTTGTGTAGAGAATTTAAATATTTCTGCCAATAATTTTAAGATTAAAGAACAGAATTAAAATTTTAAGATAATAATTGAAAAACGCCAAAAATAAATGAAATCTTGTGTTATAAATTTAAATGTTCCTGACAATAATTTAAAGGCTGAAGAAAATGAACAAAATTTTGAACAAAATGATTTAAAGTTGACAAAAATACTTTAAAAATGATTCGAATTTCAATCAACCCAAAATTCGAATTAGATACATTTCAATCCATTCAAATTCTAATTTTTTAAATTTTGATTCAACTCCAATTTTATTTTAATTGAATATAAAGTTATAATTGAACCTGAATTCCAATCCTTTCTAATTTTAATCAAACTTAAATTCGATTGATCAAAAACTTAAATTTATTGAATTTTTAATCTATACAAAATTTTATCGACTGAAATTTCAATCAACAAAAATTTTCAATTTATCCGAATTTTAATAGATTTGAATTAGAATCGATCCAAATTTTGATTCATCAAAATTTTAATTGATTCGAATTTTAATTGACCCAAAATTCAATATTTATTACAATTTTGATCAATTTGAACTTTAAATGACCCAAAATTTTCAAATTTCAATTTTGTTTCTTTGTTTAATTTTAAACCCAATTTTAAGTGTACATAAAATTTGCAATAATTTTTACAGTATTTTAACCTAAACTACAATTAGAAATGTAAAATAAAAAAAAAACATGCTAAAAAATGAGATTGAGAATTGATAATACAAAAAGTAATATTTCATGCATTTTTATTTTATTTGCAACAATAACAAACCCTTGAAATTTTTTTTTCATAATATTTTTTTTTTAAATTGAACAATATTTTAAAATAAATTACTCGGTTAAGATATAGAAAAAAAATATTCCGTAAATAAATAAATATTTAATAACAATTTTTTCATTATTTAGTATAAATATTAATGATATTTCCCAATAAAAATAAATGTTTTTTTCTCATTTTTCAATAGGAGGGAATAATTCATGAAATTATTTCTATTAAAACAAAAATGTCGTTTATTTGAACGTTCAGAGCTTCAACAAGAATATAGTTTTCAGTGTGTGAAAACTAGAAAGCCACTCGAGGAGACACTCGTTCTGTCTGTTCTTATTGTATGCTACATGTCATTATTCTTCCCCGCGTGTACTTCTTTTCAAGAGCACCATCTTCAGCATTCATCTAACAGGCATTCGAACAATTTATTTTTTGTTATTTCATAGTTTGCACTAAGCCGATTCTTCACGTATATAGCAGTAAAATTCCGATTTCAATTCCGTGCAAATAAATATGTAAATTGAGAAACTTCAGGATAGAAAAAAAGAGGTTTCTCACAACAAAAAAAATCTATAGTCAATCTTTTGTTCATTTCTGTTATATTTTTAACGTTAAATGAAAGAAGGGCAATATGAATATCCAGGAAAGAGTCAGTCACTCGGAAAATTCCCACAATAGTGTCTCGACAAAGTGAAACTTTTATATACGAGAAGAATATAAACCGCAAAAAAATACTGCATCTACAATTTTATCTCAACTTTTTCTCGTTTCTGTTATTCCAGTCACTTCGTTACAATAAACTGGTGCGTATAGAAGTAAAATAAAAAACTATTGTAATTCTTTGGATTTATGGACTTACGTCCTGGAATAAAATTAGAAATGAACTTTTTTAATTGACTTGAGGAAACTAACTGTGAAAATTCTCTCAAAATGATTCAACAATTTATTATTTTATTATTTATTGAATAAAGAAACGAGTTCTATTTTTAGAATAGAAATATTCTTAACATTGAACTTTAAAAGTAAAATTGTGACCTGTAAAGTCAAAAGTAATTCTGATAGGAAAATTGATTGATGTTTTATGAGTACAGTTGCGATAGTAAAACAAACCATAAAGATGAAAAGTGTAAGTACCTAAAGACTTATTAGCTACTATTTAACGTTTCATGCTCTCATAGTGGCAAAATCTTTGATTGGAATCAATTTTTATTGCAAATAGCAGTAGTAAAACTGGGGAATAAATATTATTTTCTTTTTAATTAATAATCGAAAACCATAATCAAATTTTAAGTAGGAACCATAATCTATTAATAAATATGACGAGATTAAATATAGAGACATTAAAAAAGTGAGGACATTTAAAAAAAACATTGAAAAGACATTTAATACGATTTAATAAGAAAATTCTTTTTAATGAATCTATAACCAAAAAAGAGAAAATTATTTGAAAAATATCTAAAATCGTTTGAGTGCAAAAATAAGAAATAAATAAATATAATTTTGATGTTTTGAAGCTAACTAAAATCAAATGAAGCTTTATTTAATTCGAGTTAATAAAATTGTAAAAATCTGAAGTTCAAGGCCAGTAATTATTGTTTTTAATGCATTGTTGCATTTGAAGAACTGCAAGCAAATTTATATTCTCGGCGCAACGTTAGAGATCATATTTTACAATTACAAAAGATTGATAATATACGAGGAACAATGATCTAATCAAGAAGTGTGAATTAAGGTATACATGTGAAATTAAAGCGATGATGGCGACAAATATTAAACGGGTCGTTAAATCATTCCAGTAGCATCTTATTCTATATTAAGTAATCAACCAACAAAATTACATTCATGATAAATGCGCTTTAACTTCTCAACATTCAAATTTAATGAACACAGTTTTTATGTCTCATCCCCTTTAAAATTTACATTTATATATCGTAAAACATAGTTTCATATACTCACATCAAATAAATGTCATGCAAATGGAACTTCAATATAGCCAATAATATAAATTTCCGGTCATTTAAACATTCTCTCTAAATCTGAATTGATCAAAATTTTCACTATAATTCAGATTCAGTCAAGTTCAGTTATTATTTATTACTAGCAACATTAGCGCGCGACAAACTTTGTTGACGGTCATTTAAAACTACAAATTTTTGCAAATTCAAATAATAAAAAATACAAAAATTGAAGAATATATCTGAAAAATGACGAAAATAATTGACAGTTGAAAACAAAATTCGAAAAATGGCTATATAATAATTACACAATTGAAAAGAATAGTTTATAAAAATTAAACAATAAATATTAAATTTAAACAAAATAGTTGAAAAATTACAGGAATAACTGTTGGAAATAATTACAAATTTAACAACTGGATTGAACATCGAAAAAAATAATTGAAATTAAAGAAAATAATAAAAAATTGAGGAAATAAATTGAAAACTTAAGAAATACATTGGAAATTTAGAAATTAAATTAAAATTTGAAATGACGAAATGACGAAAATAATTGACAATTCAAAACAAAATTCAAAAAACGGATAGATTAATACACAACAAAACAAAACAATTTAAAAAATCAAAAAATAATTATAAAATTTTAAGATAATAAAATGAAATAAAATAAAATGAACATTGAAAAAATTGTATGAAATAATTAAAAATTGCCGAAAATAATTAATAATTGAAGAAAATAGTTAAAAAATGACGAGAATAATTGAAAAATTCAAGAAAATATGTAAACAATGACGAAAATAATTGCCAATTGAAAAAAACAATCAAAAAATGACTAAATTTATAAACAGCTGAAAAAAATAGTTGAAAAAATTATTTAAGAAATATTAAATATAATGAAAATAATTGCAAATTGAAAAATTAAAAAAATTATAGGAATAATTGTTGGAAATAATTGCACATTTAACAACTGGATTAAAAATCGAAAAAAATAATAAAAATATTTCCTCTAAGAGGAAGCAATTAAAAAAAATTTTAAATTGAAGAATGGAATTGAATTTTACACATACTTAAAATTTGAGAAAAAGTAATTGAAAAAAGACGATAATTAATAAATATAGAAGAAAACAATTAAAAAGTGAAGAATAAAAATAAAAATTAAAGAATGGAATTAAAAATTAAAGAAAATAATTAAACAATTATATTTTGATTTAAATAAACTTAACGATAATCGAAAAAAATAATCGAAAGAAGGCGCTAATTTTTTAATATTAAAGAAAATAATTGAAAATTGAAAAATGGAATTTAAATTTGAAGAAAATAACTGAAAATTGAAAAGAATAGTTCTAGAATTGAATAATTGAATTGAAAATTTAAAACAATTTTTATTAGTGAAAAAAAGTAATTAAAAAAACTTGAGAATTATTCAATATTAAGAAATTAAATGAAAATCGATCAAAATAATTGAAAATTAAAGAAAATATTTTAGAATTGAAGAAAATAATTAAAAATTGAAGAAATAAATTGGAAATGAAAGAATTAAATGGAAATTTTAAGAAAATAATTGATAATTGAAAATCAAAAATTACAAAACGACAAAAATAATTGACAAGTGAAAACAAAATTCATAAAATGGCTAGATTAATACACAACCGAATCATATAATTTAATAATTCAAAGAATACTTTGATAATACTTGTAAAATTATAAGATAATAATTAAAAATTGCGGAAAAAATTAATAATTGAAGGAAACAATTGAAAAATTCAAGAAAATATGTAAAAAATGACTTGATTAATACAAAACTGAAAAAAATATTTGATAAAATTAAACAAGAAATATCAAATTTAAAGAAAATAATTGCAAACTGGAAAATTAAGGAAATTATAGGAATAAGTGTTGAAATAATTGCATATTTTACAACTGGATTAAAAATCGAAAAAAATAATTAAAATTAAAAAAAAATTGAAAATTAAAGAAAGCAATTAAAAACTGATGAATGGAATTGAATTTTAAAGAATGTACTTAAAAATTGAGAAAAAGAAATTGAAAAAAGCCGACCATTAATTAATATAGAATAAAATAATTGAAAACTGAAGAATGGAAATAAAAATTGAAAAGTGGAATTTAAATTTAAAGAAAATAACTGAGAATTGAGAATTGTGTTTAAATAAATAAATGAATTGAAGAGAATAGTTCTAGAATTGAATAATTGAATTGAAATTTTAAAACAATTTATATTAGTGAAAAGAAGTAATTAAAAAACCCAAGAATTATTCAATATTAAGAAATTAAATGAAAATCGATCAAAATAATTGAAAATTAAAGAAGATATTTTAGAATTGAAGAAAATAATTAAAAGTTGAAAAAATAAATTGTGAATAAAAAAATTAAATGGAAATTTCAAGAAAATAATTGATAATTGAAAAAAAATTACAAAAATAATTGACAAGTGAAAACAAAATTCAAAAAATGGCTAGATTAATACACAACTGAACTAAATAATTGAATAAATCAAAGAATACTTGTAAAATTTTAAGATAATAATAATTGAAAATTGCGGAAAATAATCAATAATTGAAGGAAATAATTGAAAAATTGAAGAAAATATGTGATAAATGCCTATAATAGACCTAAATACCTATAATGCCTATATTATAATAGACAACTGAAAAAACTAATTGATAATATTAAACAAGAAATATTAAATTTAAAGAAAATAATTTCAAATTGAGAAATTAAGAAAATTATAGGAATAATTGTTGGAAATAGTTATAAATTGAACACCTCGATTGAAAATTGAAAAAAATAATTGAAAATTGTAGAAAGCAATTGAAAATTAAAGACTGGAATTAGAATTTAAAGAAGATATTTAAAAATTGAAAAAAGCATAGAATTAATTAATATAGAAGAAAACAATTGAAAACTGAAGAATGGAAATAAAAATTACAAAATGGAATTAAAAATTAAAGAAAATAATTGAACAATTGAATTTTGATATAAATAAACTTAACGATAATCGAAAAAAATAATCGAAAGAAGGCGCTAATTTTTTAATATTAAAGAAAATAATTGAAAATTGAAAAGTGGAACTTAAATTTAAAAAAATAACTGAGAATTAAGGAGAATAGTTCTAGAATTGAATTGAAATTTTAAAACAATTTTTATGAGTGAAAAAATAATTGAAAAAATACTGAATACTGAGCAATTAATTGAAAATCGATAAAAATAATGGAAAATTAAAGAAAATTTTTGAGAATTGGAAGATAATGATTAAAAACTGAAGAATTAAATTGGAAATCAAAGAATTAAATGGAAATTTCAATAAAATAATTGATAATTAAAAGAATAATTAAATATTGACGAAATTAATTAACTATTAAAAAATATTATTAACAATTGATAAAAATTTCAAAAATGGTGAAAATCATCGGGATTCGAATTTTTTTTTTTTTAAATTAATGAATTATAAAATTGAATAAGAATAATAAATTGTCAATTGAAAACTGATCAAAATTGTGGAAACAATTGTAGAAAATAAATAATAATTGCAGAAATCAATTGAAAATTGTAGAATTATATTGAAATTTCAAGAAAATAATTGATTAATTGAGAAGATACGAGAATTAATGAATATTGAATAAAATAATTGAAAAGCGAAGAATGCAATTGAAAATTTTAGAAAATAATTGATAATTGAAGAAAATAATTAAAAATGGAGGAAATTATTTGAAAATTAAATTGAAATGTGAAGAAAATAATTGATAATTGAAAGAAAAATTACAAAATGACTAAAAGAATTAAATATTAACAATAAAATATATTTTTACGAGAAATTTTTTGACCTCCTTTTTATTCTGTTGATAAATAATCATTAAAATGTCTACTATATTAGAAATTTTGCTTCAGACCATTACATGGTTTTTTTTTGTCAATTTAATGTATCACTTACTTTTCTTTTTATATGTATTAAAGGAGTTTTCCCCGTTGATGAGTTAAACAAATAAATTAAAGTAAATAATTGAGAAATGATGAAAATAACTGACAATCGAAAGAAAAATTCTAAATCTGGCGAAAAAAATCGACAAAAGAACAAAATAATTAAAAAAAAATTAAAGAATATGTTATAAAATTTAAAGAGAATAATTGTATATTATTGAAAACTGTTAAAAATTATAGATTTATTTATTAATGAAATTAAAATGATTTGAACTGACATTTATAGATTTTAATCAATTTAAATACATTTTTTAAAAAGTAACTGATCTAAAACAAAAAAATATCTAAATATATGAAAATATCTATCTAATATCTATATCTAAAAATATCGAAACTTCATGTGTGTATATAATTTTATTGTTTTTAGATATTGAAATTTTCAAGTAATTAAATCTTTGTTATTATTTTTATTTGCATTTAAATTCAGTATGGAAAATTTTTTAAGAGAGCTTTTTTTCGGTGTGAATTTTCGAGCGTTTTTTGCAACATCTGGATGGCAAATGCGGCACTGAAAAAAATTTTAACATTTGAACAAGTTGCGTGAGATACTGGAAGAGTTTTGGGTGACTGGACCTTCTGTTTATTTGCATTCTTCTGTTCCTTCTTCACGTTCTACAATAATTTCTCAAAAGTCAACTAAATACCATATTCTTACCAAAAAATTTCAAAAATTAAAACAATCTTTAAAAATATGTTTTCCAACCCACAAATAAAGTTTTTCATTGTTAATTTTCCGAAAATAATGAGTTATGTTCATGTTAATAAAACAAATTTTAATAAAAGTGTTTTTTTTTTTTAAATCTATTTGAGACAAATAAAAGTATTAAAATTTAATATAAAAATGCCGTTTCTGAAAACAAATATTCCTCTAGAAACGAAACTTTATATAATATAGACTTATAGAGGGAGGAATCTTTAGAATTTATTCCTTCTTCACGGATTTCCCTTCAAATATTTTTGAATCTGACATTCATATCTCATTTCAAGAGCACTTTTTTCTTCTTTTTCGTAGACGACCAAGACATGATAACTTTATTTTTTCTAACTTCAATTTTCTCAACTTCTAACACATTTTTAAAACTCTTTTCAAACTTCTGCAGAAGTAAACATAAAGAATAGAAACTTTTTTACTACTTTTACATAAATAAATAAAACTTTTTTTAAGTCTTAAATAAATTAAATGAAAATTTTTTCAAATAAAAATAACAAAAGATAATTAAAGGGGTTTATAAAAAAAAGGAGGGATTTAAAACATTTTTTTACCTTTAGGAATAATCGAAAGAAAGAGCAGAAATTAACGAGAAAAGAAGGAAAAACTACAAGCTCTTAAAGTTTAAAAAAATTAAATTAATAACAATGTTAGTAGAATGAAAATAAAAATGAATGAATACATATTTTCAAAAATTTAATATCTTATATATAAATACAAAAATCCGAGAAAACCGCTAAAAACTGAGTAAATGTGAAATTTTTTTTTTCCAAAAATATGAAAACAAATTCAGAAGGCAAACATAAATTACAATATTAAAATCTCAAAATACAGAATAAGACACTTTGATAAATAGGAAAAAGGATACGTATAGAAAACAGTTTATAATAAAAAAACTCAATCTCCAGACTAAATAGTTATTTTATAATTTAAAATCCAACTCATTTAAATAATAAAATATAAAATAAATATTTTGTCTAAAGGTTATGTTTTTTTTATTATCGTTATCTTTATGAATATATAATATCCAGTCATTAAACCAATTACTAAAAAAAAAAAAAAAAAATAAATAAAAATATTTCTAACTTAAAACAATAAAAATAATACAAGTTTTTCAATTTTTCATTCCTTTTTAATAAACCAAAGAATGTAAAATATAAACAAGAATATAAAAATTCTAAACTATAAACTAAAATTAAAAACAAATCTGAGATAAGAACGTGAAATAAGCTGTAATATATTGAAATTCCAGAAGAGTGTTGAGAAACATAATAGCGAAGTTATATTCTGATTGTGTGAAATGAATTTTAATATGCATTTAATAATTTTCTGGCACGTTTTGCAACACACGTGAGCGAATCAGACTTATGATTCCTTTCGCTTCATATGAATGAACATTTGTATGAGGGGAATACAAAAGATCGGGGGACATCGCTCTCGGGGGCTGATGACAATGTGACAGACTTTTGTTGCTTCTTTGTCACTGGACTTTATGAAGCTTTAAAATTAAAGCTTGAGACTTCAAGTTCAAAACAATCAAATAATTCGTCCCACAAAAAGAAAGAGGCCGAAAACATAAGAGATAATAATCCCGATCTAAAAATCTCTTTCTTAAATTAGAATTCATTCAGCCTCTTTTAAAATACTTGAATATTTTTGGAAAAAGGAGTTTAGAATATCCTACTTCTCAAAACTTACTTTTCTATAGAATTATTTCTGTATTTTATACTTTTCTTATGCTATAGAATCATTTATACTTTTCTATAGAACCATTTCTATTATTGTTCTTTTGAATTGTTTATATTTTGTTTTAAAGCTACAGTTCTTTTATAGACTATTTTCTATTGAAATCTTTTCTATGGCAGTATTGAATGTCAGAAATTGAATAAACTGTCATTATCTATAATAATATAACCTTTGTTTACAATCACAGTTTGAATCGATAAAAAGTCCTAGTAGAGAAGGGTTTTTGCAAAGTGGATTGCAATTTCATTGTCTAATCAAATAGTTTACAAAAATTGCAAATTTTCTTCAAAGAGACATTAAGTATTTAAACAGAAAAAAAATCAGTGTAAAAGCATTTAACTCGCTGAAAATTACTTTGAGTTAATTGACGGAAGGAACTATTTAACTCGAGAGTTCAAATTATTATTTCATAATTTACACCCTTCAAAGCAAGATAAAATTTTAGTCACCAATTTGTTGTCATCGTGTAAATATGTATGTTATTATTACGCATACATTATTCAAGTATTTTACCTATGTTTATTTAAAAAGGATTTTTTAAAATTCTAAATGACATTTATCCTAACCTTCTTTTTCACACCCCTCTCGGTTCGATGGAACGCGTCCAAAAAGTGACAGGTGCTTAACCCCAGATCTTTTTTTATAGGTCATCCCATGATAGGATCAGGGTGTTTTGTAATTAAACGGACAAAGGTCTAGCAAAGATTTTATCTTTCTCCACAATTATGTTAAATTAATGACAGAAAAAAAAACTCTACTTACCAAGAGTGGTTGGAGTATGTGAAGACAGAAAGGTGAAGCTGGAATTTTCGGTTGTTTACTTGACTTAACAAATGATCAACTATTTGAACGCAGTCGTTACACTTGCGCTAAACACAATTTCCAATAATTTTTATCACTTCCACTGGCTTTTACGATAAGACTTTTGATCACTTTTGATAAAAGAAGACAACCCCAAATACCAAGTCTGATTTTTATCGAACTGACCGCGCCAACGAGATATCTCGAACTGCGGTTTTTAACTCTGCACTACAGCTCTCTAGTGGCAGAATTAAGAACTTTTTACTCAAGTCGATAGAATAATAAATAAATTCAGAATTAAATAAAAAAATTAGTATTTTAATTAGTTTAGTCAACATTTTAGAGTTGAAATGAAAAAAAAATTTGGAATCTTTCTTCTAACGAATAGTTAAAATTTGAAATTTCGCTCTTTTTTTTCACGGTTGGTAGTTCTGTTTCCGCTGATGCGCAGAGGTAAAATACGTGTGTTTTTCTGCGCAGAAAAACCACTCATCAAGTCAGTCTAATTTTTCATTAATTTTATCACTTTAAACCAATTCTTTACACAAAATGTTCGTTATATTCAAGCTTAATTAAGGATTCATTTGTGAATAAAGATACGTAACTTTTTAATGTGGCTTTACGCAATATTTTACTGATTTTTTAAGTAATTTCAGTTTGTCATGTTGATAGAACTGCTCATAGTGATTTCCACTTTCTTGAAAGAGCGTTACATCGGTTTCAATCTCGTAATTTTTGGTCGAAAAATACGTTATTTTTTACGAGTTTTATTGCACTGAAAAAAAAACTATTTAAGGTTTACTTGAGTTAAATGTAATTTTTACTTTTTTACTCAAGCAATGAAAAAAAATCAAAAATTGCTGTGAAACCAGGCAAATTTTACTTTGTTTATAAAGAAAAAAAAACAATTGACACTTTTGAAGCAAAATTTGACGTTTATGTGCCAAACTGTTAAAATTAAATTTTCAATACATTCCAGAAGATTTAATAGTGGAAGAATAAGTAAAAGTGAGTAAAAACGTTAATTGCATATTAATTTATTGTTTATTTCTTTTAATTAACTCAAACATTGTTTTAAAGTACAATATGTCAAATTTGTTTTAAAAGTGACATTTTGTTTTCCTTAAAAAACAAAGTAAGTTTTACTTTTTTTTGCACTGCTTGAGTTATAAAGTAAATTTTACTTGACAACTCAAGCAAATATTCCATTGTTTTTTTTTCAGTGTGCAAAAAGTAGAAATTCACGTGTCGGTGGTACCGGTAGTTGAAATTCGAAAACAGTTTTTGACAATCAAGGTTGTGTTTTTCTGAATTTTGGAAAAGTGAAGTGAACGCGTTTGGCTCGTGATCGCGTTTTGTTCCTTTGTTAGATTTCAAATCTAGAAAAATAGCGTGTTTACTTTCGTAATGCGGTCAAAATTTAAGATCTAACTTATTTACATGCCTGGAAAGTAGATTTGACACAAATTTTTAAAGTATTAGATGTAAATTTACGGCTCACATAACAAAATGTAAATTTTTAATGGCATTTTTTTCTCGAAATTTTAGAGCGGGAAAAGTATTAAATTTTTTACAAAGGCTACCAATAAATATAAAATACCGATTTTCTTGATTTCTAAGTTATTAAGTGTTTTTTTTAGCATTTTAGCAAAATAATGTAGTTTCGACTGTTAAATTTCTTAATTGTCTCATAAAATGAATCCGTGGCTAAAAGTAAAAGACTGGGATAGAAATAAAGTAAATAATAATTGTTCAAACAGTGAATCGCATCATTTCATTCGTGAAGACCTGGAGAGAAGCTGATCCTTGATTCTAACATACAGTAGGTACAAATTAAATACAATTATTTGCCAACAATATTATGAATCGTAATTATATATTTATTTTTCTATAACAATATACAAAGTAGTCTTGTCAACACATTTAGTTTCTCTGAAAGTCGATTATTACGCTTATGCCACCATGCATTAAAAAAAAAAAAACATAACGATAACATAAATGTATTTTATCTCATATTTTTAAAAAATGATATATATTATGATTTATAAAAATTCGTCCTAAGATTCCATACATTCAAGTCTTACAAAGAATGATAATATACGAAAAATTAGGGAGTATATATGTATAATTATAATTGCATTGCTTTATAATATTAGCTAATAACAAAATTTATCCTCATTTTATCATACTAATACTGAGCCGTTTCTGTATTATAATAAATTTATCTCGTTCACTCAATATTATGACAATAATTAAAAAAAAATTAAAATTAGATGAATTAAAAATACTCGCAAAAATAACGACTTTTCTTTAAATAAATTTATAATATACGCCAAATCACATTTTATACAAAAGTAATAAATTAAATACAAATAATCAAGTTCTGGATAAAAATTAATTGATTTTTGGAAATTATATTAAAAAAATTCATTTGTTTTGATGAAAAATTAATTAAGGAAATTCAATAATTGATAAATTGAGTAAATGATCATAAAATGAACAGGTGCTAACCAGAGCTACCTGCCTATCTAATTCGGGAAATAAATCTCGCTCAACGATTTCAAAACTATTTAGGGAAGACCAATCGCACCCATAAGAAATACTTGAGTGTTCGGTATATTCGGCTAATATGTTGGGATTTTGAATATCTTCACAATCTACTATTCGAAAACCACCATACATACAAGCAGCCAAAAGATACTTCCAATCAAAAGGGTTCCACTTCAATCTCCATACTCCACCTCCTAACTCTGTTTCAGAAATAGGGTATCTTAACTTCCTTGTGTCCCACAATCTGAGTTTTTCATCGTAACTAAAAAAAAATCGAAAAATTAACTAGTTTTCATTGATATTATATTTATTTCTGTGTATATTCTTAAAGGACTTTAAATTATTTATTTTATATCTTATAAAACTCCTTCTCTAAGTATTTATTGAAACCATTTTAAAAAAAAACTCAAAAATAATTAAAAGATGAAGGAAATATGTAATTCAAAAATGATTAATAAGAATATATTTTTGTTATTACCTTCCTGAAGCTAGTAATGTTTGATATCCCGCATTGCTGTGAATACTTGTTACTCCAGCTGTATGTGATTTAGAATTTCCTACGGGGGTGTCGACTCTAATGTCAAAGGATTTAAATCTGCAGTCATCGCCGCCTGGAACAGATACATTTTTTATTACAATCAATTTCATAAAAATAACCAGCTTCTCAACTCGAATTTCAATATTTTAAAAAAAATATTTAAAAAAATATCGAATCAACTTTGCATAAATTTTTGCCTGTAGTTTAACCCTTATTTTAATACCGATTCATGAATCGTGAAATAAAACTAACAACACTTAAAAACTACCTTTAAGAAAAATAATCGAAAAAGGAATTGAAAAAAATTATCAATTTCTACAAAAAAATTCTAATCAAGTTCTAAAATGGTGAAACCTACTCAGGAATATGCCCCCTACTTTTTCTAAATGAAAGCAAGAATTGACAAGCCCTAAAAACAACCCCTAAATAAAATAATCGAATATAATTTCGAAAAAAAAAAATTAATTTCTTCAAAACAAATATAAACGAGTTCTAAAATGGTGATACATACTCAGTAATATACCTCCTAATTTTTCAACTTCATGACAAAAATTAACAGCCATTTAAAGACAACCCTTAAAAAAATAATCAAATACGAATTTGAAAAAAATTATCAATTTATACAAAAAAATCTAATCAAGTTCTAAAATGGTGAAACATATTCAGGAATATTGGCTCTACTTTTCAAAATTCATGACAGCAATTAACAACCCTTGAAAACCACCCTTAATTAAAGTACTCGAAAATAATTTTGATACAAATTATCAATTTCTACAAAAAAATTATAAACAAGTTCTAAAATGGTGGAACATACTTAAGAATATGCTCTTACTTCTTCAAATTAAGAACAAGAATTAACAACCCCTAAAAACGCCCCTGGTAAAATCATTGAAAATAATTTTGAAAGAAATTATCAACTTCGACAAAAAAATTTTATTCAAGTTCCAAAATGGTTGAACATACCTCAAGAATATAGCCCCTAATTTTTCCAAGTGATAACAAGAAATATCAACCCCTAAAAACCACCCTTAAGTAAAGTAATCGAAATTAATTTTGAACAATATTATATTCAATTTCTAAAATCGTAAAAAAAATTAGAGATAATTACGTAGCATGTTCAACCATGTTATGACTAAAGTAGAATATTTTTGATGACGCTGAAGTGCGCAACGTTTCTGAGAAACGAACAATAAGAATAAATTAGAAAAAAAATATTTTTTAAATTTTTCTGTCCAAATAAACTTTTAAAATTGTTTTTAGTTTTATTATATAGCTAATTCAATGAATAATTAATTATATTTACCCATAAAATTTTAAGTATAATTGACAAAAATTTTGTTCGTTTTTCAGAAACGTTGCGCACTTCAGCGACATTATTTTTGTAGAAATTGGTAATTTTTTTCAAAATTAATTTCGAGTATTTTACTAAGGTTGGTTTTTATGTGCCTCCTGAGCAAGACTGTTATTGATTTAAATCATGATTTAAAACGTGGTTTAAATTTTAAATTTAAATCAAATATCTTTACAATTCCCCGGATGTCTAATATTGCATGTAAAAAATAGCAAACCATAAAAAAACCAGAAATTTGTGGATAAATCTTAAAAATTTCAATTTTAATATTTTATTAAATTTTAAAAATTGTTTTAACTCAAATAATCAAAATACTTACGATCTACAAATTTTTGGTATGAAGATAGCAATAAATATTATTGCATTTTAACATCTTTAAGTAATTAACTAATTATAATATAAATAAATTACAAGAGTAAATTAACTCATATTCCAATTTTTTCAAACTTTTAAATTTCAATTAATTCAAATTTAATGTATATTAATTAATGCAAAATACTTAAATAATATTAATTATTTTCCATATTCACAATAATCCTTTTTTTAATTCTTACAATATTTCTAAGAGATTTCACTTTTTCCAATCTGTTTAATTTTTATCTTATAATTACTTATTTTTACAAAATTTAAAGATTTTCCTCCTTCTACTTTTGATATTTTTTGTTTTTATTTTTTATTTTAGGATCTTATTTAATTTTCTTCTTTTTATGCAAATTATTTACTATTATTTTACACAATTTTGGTATTGTAACAGCCACTAAACTTTTTATTTCATATATTATCATAATTATTTAGACATTTTTTAAAATAAATGCGCTCATTTTTTTATAAATTTATTCAATTTGTTTTCACATCTTGTCTATTTTTACTTTTTTGAAAACTTTGATTCTTTTATTTTACATTACGTAAATTTAATCTTGTACTAATTATTCTCATTTTAACATCGTTCTTCCATTTCATAGATTTTCTTTTCTTTTAAATTTTTCTAAATTTTTACAAAATTTTATTTACCTATTCTTTTTTTATTCAATTTGTAAAATAATTCTCTAATTTTTTTAATTTTAAAATTTTGTTCTTTTTAGTAATATGTTTTATCTTTTTTCAAATTATCTTATTATTTACTTTTTTATTTAAAAAAAATGTCCGTAAACAATTTAATTTATTGAAAAGAATTTCTACTCTTTTATATATTTTTATGCCATTGTTTCATTCTTGTATTGTTTTCTTAATTTTTTCTTCATTTCTTTAATAATTTCCATGACATTTTTATTTAAAAGAATTTTCTAATTTTTTTAAAACTGTTTTCTTATCTTCTTACGTCCTTGTTTTTTTTTAAATATGTATATTATTCTTTCGCTGCTTTTACCTAATTTTCTTAATTTTGCGATCACTTGAATTTG
This sequence comes from Ganaspis brasiliensis, assembly GCA_037103525.1. Lineage (NCBI taxonomy): Eukaryota > Metazoa > Arthropoda > Insecta > Hymenoptera > Figitidae > Ganaspis > Ganaspis brasiliensis. Next base: position 7,398,837 of record JAZKLR010000185.1, read on the forward strand.
AAGATATTTTTTTGAAATGTTCTTATTTATTCAACATAATTTATTTGATTTTGATTAAATGTTTTATTTTTCATTAAATTATTTTACTATATTTCATTATATAAAAAAAATCGATTTAAATTAAAAAAATTCCGATTTTTTTTATTTGAAAATGTTATATTATTTTGATTTTACATATTTTCAAAAAAATAAAAAAAATCCGATTATTATTATGTTTTTTTGTTGAAAAATCATGATTTTTATCAGCCCTGCTCCTGGGTGTGTTCCAACATTCTGGAAGATGATGAGTATTTCTTTGCAAGAATTAATAATTTATTTCAAATTTTTTTGAATTATTTTGCTTAGGAGTGGTTTTAAGGGGTTGTTGATTCTTGTCATTAATTTGCAAAATTAAGTGTCATATTCCTGAGTATGTTCTACCATTATTGATCTTGAATAGAATTTTTTTGTAGGAATTGATAATTTGGTCAAAATTATTTTCTATTCTTTTACTTAGGGTTGTTACTTAGAAAAATTAAGAGGTATATCCCTGAGTATGTCCGACTCTTTTAGAACTCGTTTTCTAATTTTTTTTCAAGTTGATATTTTTTTAGTTTTTTTTTCTTTTTTAATTAATTTACTTAAGAGTGGTTTTTAGGAGTTTCTTGTTATTAATTTGAAAAATAACGTAACTTATTACTGAGTGTGTTTCATCATTTTGAAACTTGAATAGAATTTTGTTGTAGGAATTGGTAATTTTTTTCAAAATTATTTTCGGTTATTTAACTTGGAGATGGATTTCAATGGTTGATCATGTTTGATATCAATTTGAGAAAGTTCAGGACATGTTTCTGAGTATGTTCCACCTTTGTAGAACTTGATTAGTATTTTTTTTGACTAAATTAATTTTTTTTTCAAGTTTTTTTCCCATTATTTTTCTTAAGGGTGGTTTTTAGGGGTTTTTAGCTCTTGTTATTTATTTGAAAAATATGAGAGTATATTGTTGTGTATTTTTCACCGTTTTAAAAGTTGATTAGAATTTTTTTGTAGAAATTGGTAAGTTTTGAAAAACAAATTTCGATTATTTTTCTTAAGGGTAGTTTTTTAGGGTTGTTAGGTTTTGTTATCTATTAGAAAAATTAAGGGGCATATTCCTGTGTATGTTCTACCATTTTAGAACTTGAGTATACTTTTTTTCTTGACATTGATAATTTTCTTCATAATTATTTTCAATTATTTCATTTAGAGTAGGTTTTTAGGGCTTCTTAACTTTCGGTTTATTGAAAAATTCTAAGCAGTGACATTTTTGCTTAGCGATTTTTCTGTGGCTGATTTGCTTTTTAAAATTGAAAACTAACTTTTAATTTAATTTTCCTTGGACAAAATATGGTGAATTTAATTTAAAACAAATGAACCATTGAAACTTATCATTTTTATCCAATTATGAGTTTTTTGGTTCATTTTGTTTTAAATTAAATTTGACACATTTTGTCTAATAAGTTCAATTAGATTAAAAGTTAGGTTTAAAAAGCAAAACAATTTCTTGAAACATAACCTCTTCTTGCAAGTAGGCGTTTAATTTCTTCTTAAATACTTACCAGAATAAATTATATTGGAATCCCAGTAATCAAATGCAGAAATCCAAGCCTCATAATCGTGTGATTCAAAGGATCTAATTTTTTCCAAACGTTCGCTAGATAATTGAAAAATATTGACAGAACCAGTCGAAGTACTGACAACAATATGAACATCGTTATTGTTTATGGGTTCGTTTCCAATTGACCAGTCTAGAGACAAAGCCAAAACTTCTTCGGCTTCTTCTACCTTAATTTTCATTAATAGGTCGAGAGTAAATTCAACCCATCCATGCACCAATTCATAAATTTCCAGATATCCTTTTGAATTAACAATTCCGAGTAAGATCTTGTTGAATAATTTGCAGCGAGCCCATTTCATGTCCAGAATTGCAGAACCTTCGTATTGTTGCAATAAGTTTAATCTTCCATCGTCAACCCGAAACAAAAAAAGTTTTCCTAGTCGTCTGCGCGATTCTGACTTGTCTATTCTTTCATCCTCTAACAATTGATACGTTCCACAAACAAATATATCTCGAAAATGCTCAATAGGGCACCATTCTACGGAATCTGCAGAAAATCTTGTGTCAAAGGATTCTAAAGTGTTAAACATTTTTAGTTATCTGAAACAAATAAAAGATTATTGTAAATATTTATCCTAATTAAAAACTACTATTGTTATAAAAATAATTTAAAATGTCTTCGAATAAGTGCTATTAAATTAATTTTTTTTTAAATTTTTACAATCTTAAAAAAATCACCAAGCCGGTTTTAGTTTCTGAAATTTTTTGCATACTTATAAAAATCTTAAAAAAATACTTTTTATGTTTGAAAAATAATTTAGATATTTTTTTTTAAATTTGTTTTTATTTAAAATTTATAATTACGTTATCAAATCAAAATTAAAAATTCCTACTATTTAAATATTTTACATAATAGTTTATATTATAAGATTGATCTAAAAAATCTGACAAAAGATAAATAATAAATAGCGAGCTGCAAATAGATAAAAACACTGTCATCCCTGGAAGATCGATTTCTTATTTCTTAGGGAGAAATAATTATTCAAAAGTTTATTTTATAATTTATTATGCAATAAGTTAACGCTATATTTTTACAAAAAAATCATGGCACTGTAATATTTTATACAAAATACTTTGGATTTCTGATACAAAATTGTCTAGTTTACTCTTTCCTTATCAAAGGTACAAGTAGCAAGTCATTAACAGTAAATCTTTTGTTTTCTTAATACAATTTGTTTTCACTGATCTTATATTACAATATTAATATTATATCACTTGTATTTTCTGCCTGAGTAAAGTGTTATTTAAATAATTAGGAACATTCTTTCACTTATATATTATATAAATAATTAACGCACTACGAAATTCAGTCGTTAAATTGCATATCATTAAGGATGGAATTAAAAATGTGTAACTATTCTGAAAATATTTAAAAATTAACTTTCTGAGATTCTGTTAAAGATTGTCTCTATTTCTCACAATTAATTTTTGTCAAAATTACTATTTTATTATTTATTATCTCTGATCGATTTTTTTAATAATCCATCTCTAAAGATATGGCAAACATTTCACAATATTAAATATTAAAAAATTAATAATAATACTGAGAATTCTGTAAAGTCTCAAGTGTAAAAAGTTTGGTAAATTTAGTCTTTACTTTTTAATATTAGAAGTAGCAAGGCTTTTTTGGTCGTATATGGTTAATATTTTCTCTTAACTTTCTAAAACTTTAAGTTGATTTAATTAAATCTACTATGATTTAAGACTGTTTCGTATTTGTACTATATTCGATCTCTTATTGTATTTAATTTTTCGAACGAATATGACAATTAAGGTTAAAAGAATAAATTATCAGTCAACTTTTAAAACCACAAAAATATCAATTGTTTCTTAATTCTATAAGTCTTGTGAAACTAGATAAATTCTATTTGAGGTAGAAGAATGTTTGGATTTTTCTCTTTTTCTAATAAATAAAACAAGAAAAATAAATTAAAACTATCTAAGAGCTACATTCGTTAATTTTAGAAACTGGTTTAAATTAAAAAAGAAAGAAAAATAAATTAAAATGTCAAAATTTGAAAGATCCTAAATTCAAAGTTTAAACTTGGAAAGATTTTTAATTTAAATTTAAAAATCAGAAAGATTTTTTATTTAAATTCCAAACTTTGATGAATTTTCAATTCAAATTAAAAACTGAAATTTCTTCAGATTTAAATTTAAACTTACAAGTTTTAGATATTAAATTTAAATTTTCAACTTTCAGAAGCTAAAATTGTAAACTCGGAAACAACTATCAAAATTTTTTAAATTATTAAGTAGACTTTTGTATTTTGAAATACTTTAACTGAAATTTGTAATTTAATTCAAGTCACGTGTCTTTAATTTAAAAAAAACACAAATCTAAATTGAATTTTAAATATAAATATCAAACTTTGTAGGACTTCCAATTTAATTTTCAAACTTTAAAATTTAATTTTTAATTAAATTGGACTTAATTGGAATTTCAAGCACTAGAAGACTAATTTCTCCAAACATGAGGAGATTTAAAATTTAAATATCAAACTTTAAAGCAATTTCTATTCATTAGTGTCTTAAAGAGTAATTAGGAAGATTTAGTCAGGAACCGTTACAAAATTAAGGGAGACTTTATCTTTTTAAATATCCAATTGAATGTTATTTTTAAAAAATTAGAATCACATCTTCAATATAAAGCTTCTAGTTATAACGTCAAAATTAATTTATTATTATTTCGATTGACACAATAGAAACGAAGGTCGAGAAACAAAATATTTTCATTCCTATCGAAATAATAACAAATCGAAAATTAATTTTGGTATTTTAACTCGGTAGAAATTTTAATGAATTGAAAGTGATACTAATTTTTAAACAAAATTACATTAAAAAAAGAGGATATTAAAAAAAAAAAAAAAAAGTTATCCCTTATTTTCGTGATCCTGACTTTTTAAGGCTAATTTCTATTGACGAGCGCTTTTTTCGGCTTCAGCAAGACATTCTTTGACTAGAACACGAGCATGAACGAGTCCGCGTTTTACACGTTCGGCAGATGATCGACTGCCAGCATATGAAGGTCGAATATCTCGACCAAGTTCCTCAATAACATTAAGTAATTGAACATATTTTGATTGTTCGGAGACCGAAGGAACCGTCGCTTGCCGAGCTGAATTCACACTTTCAGGAATGTTAATTAATTGGGTGTAGTTTGAGTGTCCAGGTATCGTGGGAACTGTTACTTGAGCAGCACGATGTTCTCTTTGAAATGCCCTTGGATTAGGAACTGTTATCAATGGTTCGGATATTTTCACAGAACCCTCTATTGGCCCTTTTTCCATTGCTGTTTCGCTTTTAACCATTTTACTCAATTTTTAAGAAATCGAAACGCCAAAGACGACAGTATTGATTCATAAATTTACTCGCGCAGGGATGTAAATTTTCTGGAAAAATTGAAATTAAGTATTGTTAGGTTTTTTTTTTCCAGAATTCTAACTACGTTTTTTTTTTATTGTTTCCTATCTTTAAATTTAATAACTTTGGCAAAATATAATTCTGTACTCGATTTAAATATATCGCATTCCAAAAACGTAACCTCAAAAATTTAGAATTGTTAAGAAATGTATTTTAATTTCTTACTTGAAACTAGAATATATTTACTGCAACTCCTCTGAATAATTAATCAGTTGTTTTAAAAACACTTAATTTGACAAATACACTTTTTTTTATTATCTTTTATTTCAATCACTATTTTTGCTTGGCATGCAGAATTTTGTTCTATATGAGGAGAATGAGTGGGAATTGGGGGCGGGGCATAAGAAGAGGGGAAAATATCGAAACTCTTGAACTCGATATATCGTTTTTCAAACAACCGCAAATTTTCAAAATATATTTTTTTTTTCAACGGAATGAGTGAGACTTTATGTTGTAAATTAGAGTATAATTTATTTTACCTTTTTCAATCTACTGTCGTAGAATCATAATCGATTCAAATATTAATTTCTTTTTCTTCGGTATTTAAATTATTGTCATGAATATTTATATTTATAACACTAATTTTCATTTATTTTCTTAAAATTTCAATTATATTCTTAAATCTTTAAATTATTTTCAGAAATACTTAAATTCGAGTTTTTTTGTTATTTCCCAATTATTTTCTTAATATTTCTGTTATTTTTGACATTTTAGAATTATTTTTTACAAACTTCAATTTTTTTTATTGTCAAGAATTTTTTTAAATTTTTACACCAGTTTTCAATTATTTTCTTCAAATTTCTTTCGTTTTCTTCATTCTTTTTGTTTATTGTCACAAATTTATTACATTTTTACACCTTTTTCAACTATTTTCTTTATTTACTTTCTTCATATTTAAACTTTTTTGACATTATTAAATTATACTCTTCAAATTTTAATTATTCTCTTCAAACTTCAATTAATTTCTTCAACTTTAAATTATTTTTCTTAAACTTTTAATATTTTTTCAATTATGTCTATAAATTTTTAATTTTTACACCAGATTCCAATTATTTATGTAATTTAATTATGTTGTTTCTTAACATTTCAATTTTTTTATCAATTTTTTAAGTATATTCTTCAAATTTTTAATTTTTTACACCAGTTAACAATTATTTTTGTCATTTCTCAATTCTTTTTTTTCAAATTACAATTAATTTTGCCAATATTCAAATATTTTTGACATTTTGGAATTATTTTCTTTAAATGTCATTTCCTTCAATCTTTTTATTATTGTCATGAATATATTAACTTTTGACATCAGTTTAAAATTATTTATGTAATAATTCAATTAGTTTTCTTCACATTTTAATTATATCGTTTATTTTTGAATTATTTTATACAATTTTTCAAATAATGAATTAATTTTTTTTACTCCATTCTTGAATTATATATTTCTTATTTTTGATTAATTTTTTTCTCCAAATTTCAATTATTTTTGTTAATTTTTAACTTTTTTCTACATTTATAAATTTTATTTGACATTTTTAAATTATTTTCTTCAAGTTTCAATTATTTCCGTGAAACTTCTATTATTTTTTTCAATTTTTCAGTTGTTGTGTATAAATTTTTAATTTTTTCACCAGTTTTTAATTACTTATGTCATTATTCAATTAGTTTCTTAACATTTTAATTATTTCGTCAATATCTTCATTATTGTACTCAAAATTTTAATTTTTTACACCAGTCTCAATTTTTCTTTCTAATTTTAAGTATTTTATTCATTCTTTAATTATTTTCTTGTAACTTCAATTATTTTTGAAACTTTTCAATTATTTTCTTCAAATTTCAGTTATTTCTTTTCAATTTTTGTCTTCATTTTTTGATTTTAAATCAATTTTAAAATTAGTTTTGTCATTTTACAATTTATTTTTTCAAATTTGAATTATTTTTGACATTTTTCATTATTATTTTCTTCATATTTTAATTATTTTTAACATTTCTAATTACTTTTTTACAAATTTCAATTATTTTATTCAATTTTTTTTAATGTCATGGATTTTTAAATTTCTTACACCAGTTTTCAATTATTTTCTTCAAATTTCAATCATTCTCTTTAATCTTTTTATTATTTTTATAAATTTATTAATGTTTTTCACCTTCTTCAATTATTTTCTATAAATTTCAATTATTTTCAATTATTTTATGTACTGCACAGGATACTTTACCCGTTTATGAACTTTATCAAATTTCAATTATTTTCTTTAAACTTCAATTAATTTGTTCAACTTTGAATTATTTTTCTCAAACATCTAATATTTTTTTTCAATTATTGTCTATAAATGTTTAAATTCTACACCAGCTTTTAATTATTTATTTTATTCAATTATGTAGTTTCTTAACATTTCAATTGTTTTGTCAATTTTTCAAGTGTTGTCTTCAAATTTTTCATTTTTTACACCAGTTGTCAATTAATTTTGTCAATATTAAAATATTTTTGACATTTTGGAATTATTTTCTTTAGATGTTATTTTCTTCAATCTTTTTATTATTGTCATGAATTTAATAACTTTTACACCAGATTTTAATTACTATGCCATTATTCAATTAGTTTCTTTACATTTTAACTATATCGTTCGCTTTTCAATTATTGTATACAATTTTTTAATTATTGTATTAAATTTTGTATTTTTTACTGCATTTTTGAGTTATATTTCTCATTTTTGATTAATTTTTTTCTCCAAATTTCAATTATTTTTGAGATTTTTTAATTATTTTCTTTAAGTTTCAATTATTTTCTTGAAGCTTTAATTATTTTTTTTCAATTTTTCAACTATTGTCTAAAATCTTTCATTTTTACACCAGCTTTCAATTATTTATTTTATTATTTAATTATTTTCTTCACATTTTAATTATTTCGTCAATATCTCAATTATTCTACTCAAAATTTAAATTTTTTACACTATTCTCAATTTTTTTTTCAAATTTTAATTCTTTTTTGTCATTCTTCAATTATTTTCTTGTAACTTCAATTATTTTCCTCAAATATAAATTATTTCGTTTCAACTTTTCAATTTTTGTATTCATTTTTTTATTTTTTAATTATTGTACTCAAAATTTTTTTTCAAATTTTAATTATTTTTGTCATTCTTCAATTATTTTTTTGCAATTTTAATTATTTTCTTCAAATTTCAATTATTTCGTTTAATTTTTGTCTTCATTTTTTGATTTTTCAATTATTGTACTCAAAATTTTGTTTTTCAAATTTTAATTATTTTTGTCATTCAATTATTTTTTTGTAATTTCAATTATTTTCTTCAAATTTCAATTATTTCGTTTCAATTTCTGTCTTCATTTTTGTTATTTTTAATCAATTTTTCAATTAGATCCGTCATTTTACAATTTTTTGTTCCAAATTTGAATTATTTTTGTCATTTTTAAATTATTTTCTTCATATTTCAATTAATTTTATCATTGTTTGAGAAAATTGTTTTGTATTTTCTTTCTTTATTTATTTATTTGTGATACCGATTTTAGTTTAATAATAATCAAAGGGTCAAGAGAAATTTAAAATGAAAGACGTTTTTGTAACAAAATACGTATATTTTATTTTGATGAACTGCAGTATAGTTTTCTAAATTAAAATAATGTATACGCAGTGATTTAGTTAACAATATCTTACGTAACCAGCGTCAATTTCATTTCAACTAGATCGTCGATTTTGTTTACAATTTCATTTCTCCAAAATAATTTATTTACAGAAAATAGTTTGGAAGCCACAGTCGTTTTGTTAAAATTTTTTGCAATTCTGTAAAATTGTCATTAACGTGATGAACAGGTACTTCAAAGAGATAATTCCTTTTATAATTTAAATTTAATACAAACTACAAAACTTCCCAGCATTAAACTAAAATATTATTAAACATATTGAAAATTAACTTTTTAATTTGAATTACCTTTAAACTTTATGTATTCTCGCAGTTAAAACTAATAATTTTTGAGTTAAATATAATTTTATGCAGATACATAAGAATTACTTAACTCACGTCAGAAACGAAAAATTTAAATATTATTTAACAATTATGCTTTACTGGGAATGTCTGGAAGTTATAAATTACTAACTTATGTCGTAAGAGAAAATTATGTACAAAACTAAAATATTGTTATTCAATTATCGAAATTAAATCACATTTCAACTTTTGAATTGAATGATCAACATTTCATTCCAAACAATCTTTTCTGGATACCGGAAAAAATACCTCTGTTCCAGGTATATTTTTATCTAAAATTGAGTTAATTGGTTCCTAATAATTTATTAGAGTTGAGTTTCAAATTTATTGCGGAATGATTGGAAAATTTTTTATCATTTTCCATTCGTTGTCGATGCTATTAACTCAGCTTGTTCTCGTTGATATCTGAAAGTAGATAGTAGAATTCAATTACTACGCAGTATTAGGAAAGGAATAAAGAAATTTGATTTAAAGTATTCTCTAAGAATACGTAAAGGAATTCTGATTCACTTAAAAAAATTATAATTGAGAAAACAATCTTTTTATGTTGAAACAAAATTTATAGTTACTCAAAATGAAACTGATATCTCTAAAATTTTGCAAAAGCATTTAAAATTTATAAATAAATTCATAAAGTGCGATTACAAATCTCTTAAAAACGAAAAATCTTTTAGAAACGAAACTTAGAAAATATTCAAGAAATTAGTTAGAATATACTACATAAATTGATGGATAAATTTGTAAAATTAAGTAATCTAAACTAACACTAAAGATAATTATTATCTTTTTGTTAATTTAATTTTTTAAAAGTGATTATTATCTTTGCTGACGTTTTAATGAAACTGAAGAGCAACACAGAAGGAAAACATTCTAGAATTAAGTAACGCTTTATTTAAATAGTCAAATATATATTTATTTTACATTTTTGTTTAGATATATATCTTTGATTTAAAAAATACAATATTTTAGTCATAAAATATGTTTTTACCTAAAGAATTCTTTATTATTTTATTTTATAAATTTGAAATTTATTTTAAGAATCGGTTGACTTTGAAGTTTGACAATTATTTTATGAAACGTTTTTTTTATATAAATAATATTATGAATCAAATGATCAAATAAATATTTCTCAAATGAGGTTTATAATGAAATACTTATTACTATTTATTTATTAATATCTGATACTATACTATTTAAAAGAAATATTAATTTCAATATACTTACTTAATTGCTCTAACTACTTGATATAACGCAGTGCACGCGACGAAGAAATTAACACTACATAAACTCCAATTTTTGGGAGTGATTGCTAAAGAATATCTAGTCCAAATAACTCCAGTTAGACATAAAGCTCCTGTTTGTCCAAGAGAAATTTTACTTGCTGGTCTCTGTAAATCTCCAAGACCTGCCATTACAAGTCCCTGAAAAATTAAAAAAAAATTATAAATCGGAATAATAACATTATAAAAGTATTTTTGTATTTTATGAGCTTTTTGAAAAATGTTCTTTGTAAATTTTGAAACTGTTCTTCGAACTAGAAATTAATTTTAATTTGTAACCAAATTAAATAAATAATTTTTTCGGTTTTTTCGTCATTTTTGACTTGTTTGTTTTTTGTTGTTTTATATTTTTTCCGTTTTTTTTTTGTTTTTATTATTGTTTGCTCTGTTTATTCTTTTATATTTTGTATTTATTTTTAGATTTTTTTTGTTGACAATCTTAGATATATGATTTATTTTCAAACACCACTAACGGTTTTCTATTGATCTTAAGATTCTGACATTTACAAATCGAGATAGCATTTTTATGAAGTATTGGTTTACCTTTAATGAATAATTGAACTAGAAACAATCGAGAATACGAAATGATTTTTATTCAACTTAAATCGAGCAGATTTAAGTTGTTTGTTCATTGCACGATGCTAATAAAAGAATGTCATTTTCAATTTACATAATGTATTCTTAAATCAACGGTCATGGAAAATTTGTAAAACAGTGTCGAAAAAGTAAAATTAAAATCAACCCAAAACCCTTTTGGAGTAAATCGAAAAGTTTATATACAATATTCTAATAAATATTTTTTGTTGTTGTCGGTTTTTATTGTAGGTATCCACTTTTATTTGTTGCTTCACTCAAGACATTTATGCCAAGTAATCACGTGTCTTTCATTTATAAAGATGTTAATATTGCATAAAACCTTGAACGAGGTAAAGAAAAACATTTTTTTCAATTTTTCATGCATCTGACTTTCTTTCGTATTATTTTCGAACGAGTTTTAAAAACTGAATCCAATCTTGATAATTTTTGTAATATATTATTTTGGATACATTTGCCAAATTGTATCTTTTGCAAGATATACAAAATTGAGAGATATGTGTAATATGAGAGAAAATAGAGATGTCATAACTAACCCATTTAAAAGCCGGTGCCCAGAAGAAAATCGTCTGTGGACCTAAAATGAAAAATTTCACTTCTTTTTATCTTTTCAAAAGTCAATTAACTTAAAAATATAAAATTACAGCTTTATTTTTAATAAGTGTGAAACTTATTTGGATTTGATTTTTTCAATAAGCCAAGACATTCAAACTACCATGTTTTAATTACAGAAATAAATTCAAATAAATGCTGAGTAATAATGTTCAGCTCTTTAACTGTGCACAAAAATATATTTCAAATTTAAGATTAAAAATCAATTCTATCCATTAAAATTGAATATTCCATTTAAGATTTTTTCTATTTTTATACAATCTAGTTTTAATTTATTTAAAATTGATGTCATTTTCTAATACGATTCAATAAAATTGGATAATTTTTTAGTAAAAGTCCATTGAATGTTATTACTAACTTTTTAAAGCTATTTCAACAATTTGAATTCCTTAATTTTGAAATTGGAGATATTAAATTTGATTTTGAGACAATAATGTAAAAAACCTTGTCATGTGTTAATGAACTGCCATTAAAATTCTACTTTTCATTCATGGCTGTATGAATATATTATTTTTAATCTCTTGGTTGGAAAGACGTCTTTCAATCAACACTTTAAATATATTTTACAAAATCTAATAATTATTAGTATTTATAAAACAAGTTATATATCAAAGAAATAATTGAATATGAGCATTTTTTTGGAGCAGTGAAATATGATTCATTTATAATAAATAAGTAAATAAATAATAAAATATATGAAATAATAAAATAAGTAATTATATTAAAAAACAAACGAGAGATTGAAGAAAAATAATTGATGTTTGACAAAAAGTATGATATCTGTGTTACAAGAAACCCTGTTTAAAATTTTGGTGGCCTTGAGTGACCTTAGCACGTGTTTCTCGCAAGTGACCTTGACCCATTTGGCTTTTGTTGATTATCAAGGTCTGCAAGCGGAAACAGGAATTGCAATATATAAAAAAAGAAAATTTAGCAGACGACATACTGAACACATGTCACGCCATTTCCCACCACTCACTCACCAGCTGGATGATTCCACATAGGCTGAAGGGATTCTGGCACAACTTTTCCTATAGCTTTCATAGAATTTCTGTACACGAGAGACATGGTTCCTCACTTTTTTACTTTGTGTTTTTTTGTTATAATAACAATTTGAAATATTTGTTTAATTATAAAGGAGCTTTGAATCAATATAACAACAGAAGCATCAAAATTCTAAATTCGACCCGCGCACTGCAACTGAAAAATACTAACTGCGCTGGCGTAGATTCCTGCTTTCCTCAACTTGGTTGTTCCCCTCTTCCTTCAATTTCCGTGCGACAGGTCCGTACAACCTTTTGGTTTTTTTTTTCATTTCATCTTGACAGTGTGTCAATCATTTTATTGATTGTACCTGTATTCCTTGAACATGCAGCGCAATCTCTACAGAAATTTTTAGCAAGTCAAATAAGGATCAACATTTTTCAAAAAGTTTTATTTTACTTGAGTAATTTCATTAATTTAAAAGTTGTGGGTGGGGGCATTCTCTCTCAAAGTCGCCACCCCCCTGCGTATTTTATTTTTAAAGATAAAATGCTTTACTAGGGATTAAAATTTTTGTGAAAAACTCAATTTTTTAATACCGTATGGTGTTTTTCATTTTAGTTTAAGGGTGTCAAAATGTGACCGAAATATTGCTAAGCCTCCCTACAAAAAAATGAACAATTGTGCCAATAAAATTGGCTCCCATTTACATAAAGAAACGTTTATGACATTATAAATAAATAATCCTTAGACCTCACACCCCGTATAATCAAAATCAACCCTTAAAAATCATCCCCTAAAAATCCTTTTTGTAAGTTAGAAATTATTCTTTGTGAAATCAACTAGAAAAATTCTGTCATCTCTACAAGCTATAAAATTCTTTAAAAATATCATTTGATCAAAGTAAAATAAAAAATAATCAAAAAACAACCCTTAAAAATCTTCCCTAAAGAATTATTTTTGCAAGTTGGTAATTATTCTTTATGTATTCAATTTAAAAAAAACTGCTATCGGTACTGGATATAGAATTTCTGACAGATATAATTAAATCAAAGTTAAATAAAAAATAATCCAAAACAACCCTTAAAAATCATCCCCTAACAATTATTTTCACAAATTAGGAATTATTCCTTATGAAATAAATTTAAAAAAACTCTGTAACCTCTATCGTCTACTATGAACATCTTTCCAAATATCATTGAATCAAAGTAAAATAAAAAATAATCAAAAAACAACCCTTAAAATCATCCTCTAAAAATTATTTTTGCAAGTTAGATATTATTCTTTGTAAAATCTACAGAAAACATTTCTGTCATCTCTACAGGCTTTAGAAATCTTTTCAGATATCATTGGACCAAAGTAAAATAAAAAATAATCAAAAAACAACCCTTAAAATCATTCCCATAGAATGTTTTTTTACAAGTTAGAAATTATTCTTTGTGAAATCAATTTAAAAAATTTCTGTCACCTCTACAGGCTATAAAATGGTTTTCAAATATCATTGCATCATAGTCAAATAAAAAATAACACAGGCCTGCAAAATGTATTTATTTTTCTTTTATGTTTGATATTGGAATGGTTTCCTATGCATTTTTGTCAGCTGAACATGATGCTGGGTCCCAAAATTGCCCAACACGTCAGGATTTTGAGAAAAGTGGGGGTAAAGTGTAAAAAAAAAGGGTTTTTGGAGGTTTTAAAATTTTTTTTCTTCTTCACCAGACGTGCTAAAGACTTTTGTGAGTTCTTAAATTAATGCTTGAAACGTGCACTTTAAGACCCTTATACGCAAGATTAAATAAAAAATTGAGAATTTTGAAAAAAGTGGGGGTAAATACCCCCAAAAATTTTTTTTTGATATTTTTGATATCAAAGTGTTTCTTAATGAATTTTTGGCCGTTAAAGGTGATCCTGGATCCCAAAATTTCCTAGCATGTCAGAATTTTGAAAAAAGTGGGGTAAATACCCAAAAAATAGCCAAAATATTTTTTTTGTGGTCTTAACCCGTTTTTTTTTAATTCTTAATTTTATTAATCTTGCACATACAGATGATCAAGTAAACGTCTCAAGCTTTAATTTAAGATGCTGTGGACGTCTCTAGCACGTCAGGTTCAAGAGAAAAAAAATCTTTTAGAAAAACACCAAAAATACGTTTTTTAGGGTATTTACCCCACTTTTTTAAAATTATCAATTTTTTATTTTATCTTGCGTATAAAGGTCTTAAAGTGCACGTTTCAAGCGTTAATTTAAGAACTCATAAAAGTCTCTAGCACGTCAGGTTAAAGACAAAAAAAAATTTTGAAAACCTCCAAAAACACGTTTTTTGACACTTCACCCTCACTTTTCTCAAAATCCTGACTTGCTGGGCAGTTTTGGGATTCGAGATCGTGTTCAGCTGATAAAAATACATATAAAACGACTCCAATATCAAAAATAAAAAAAAAACATGCAGGCCTGTGTAATTAAAAGCAACCCTTAAAGTGATCCCCTCAGAATTATTTTTGCTATATGAAATTATTCTTTGCACAATCTACTGAAAACAATTCTGTCACCTCTACAGAATTTAATATTTTTTTCAGATAACATGGGATCGAAGAAAAATAAAAAATAATCAAAAACAACCCTTAAAATCATCTCCTAAGAATTAATTTTACAAGTTAGAATTGTTCTGTGTAAAATCAATTAAAAAAAAGTTGGTAACATCTAGCGGCTACAGACATCTTTCCAAATATCATTGGATCAATGTGAAATAAAAAAAACAACCCTTAAAAATCATCCCCTAAGAATTCTTTTTGCAAGTTCGTAATTATTCTTTGTGAAATCAATTTAAAAAAATTCTGTTTCCTCTACACGCTATAGAACTTTTTCCAACTATCATTAGTTCAAAATAAAATAAAGGATAATCAAAAAACATCCCATTGAAATCATTTCCTAAGATTTATTTTAACAATATAAGATGGAAAGTTTCTAAGTTATGTTTTTTGCTTATTTTGAACCGATGATATCTGGAAAGAATTCCATATAGCCTGATGTTAGAGGTCACCAACATTTTTAAATTGATTTCACAAAGAATAATTTTTAACTTGTGAAAATATACCTTAGGGGATGATTCCTAAGGGATGTTCTTTAAATATATTTTATTTTAATTTGGTCCAATGATATCTGGAAAGAATTCTAAAGTCTGTAGAGGTAACAGAAATGTTTTCAGTAGATTTTACAAAGTATAATTTCTAACTTTCAAAAATAATTCTTAGGGGATGATTTAAAGGGTTGTTTTTTATTATTTTTTATTTTACGTTGATCCCATGATATCTGTCAGGAACTTTATAGCTTGTTGAGATGACAGAAATTTTGTTAGTAGCTTTTTCAAAGAATAATTACTAACTTGCAAAAATAATTCTTTAAGGAAGATTTTTAAGGGTTGTTCTTGATTATTTTTTATTTTACTTGATTCAATAACAGTTGGAAAGAGTTCTATAACCTATAGAGGTGATAGAAATTTTTAAAATTGATTCACAAAGATTACTTCCTGATTTGTAAAAATAATTCTTAGGGGATGATTACTAAGGGATGATCTTTGAATATTTTTATTTTATACTTGGGCCAATGATATCTAGAAAGATTTCTAAAGCCTGTAGAGGTAAAAGAAATGTTTTCAGTAGATTTTACGAAGAATAATACCTAACATGCAAAAATAATTCTTAGGGGATGATTTTAAGGGTTGTTTTTTATTATTTTTTATTTTACGTTGATCCCATGATATCTGTCAGGAACTCTATAGCTTGTTGAGGTGACAAAAATGTTAGTAGCTTTTTCAAAGAATAATTACTAACTTGCAAAAATAATTCTTAGGGGATGATTTTTAAGGGATGTTTTTTTTTATTTTACTTTGATTCAATGATATCTGGAAAGAATTCTATAGCTTGTAGAGGTAACAGAAATGTTGTTGATATATTTCACAACGAATAATTTCTAACTTGCAAAAAGAATTCTTAGGGGATGATTTTGAGGGTTGTTTTTTGATTATTTTTTATTTTCCTGTGATCCAATGATATTTGGAAAAATGTTTATAGACGGTAGAGGTTACAGAATTTTTTTAAATTGATTTCACAAAGTATAGTTTTTAATTTGTGAAAATAATTCTTAGGGGATGATTTTTAAGGGTTGATTTTGATTATAAGGGGTGTGAGGTCTAATGATTATTTATTTAGAATGTCATAAACTTTTTTTTATGTGAATGGGAGCCAATGTAACTTTTTTTTCTCAACTTCATTATCATTATTCAATTAGTTTTTTCACATTTTTATTAATTCGTCAATATCTCAATTACTGTATCCAAATTTTTTTTTTACACCAGTCTCAATTTTTTTCAAATTTCAATTATTTTTGTCATTTTTTAATTATTTTTTTGTAACTTTAATTATTTTCCCCAAATTTCAATTATTTCGTTTCATTTTTTCAATTAGTTTTGTCATTTTATAATTTTTTTTTTAATTTGAATTATTTTTGTAATTTTTCAATTATTTTTTCATATTTTAATTATTTTTGCCAATTTTGAATTTTTTCTTCAAATTTAAAATGCATTTCCTGCTGGCGAATTGCAATTTGTTGAGTAAAAATTCTTCTAAATTAAAATTCGGTTACATTTAGCCTTTAATTCAATAAATATAAAAAGATGCTGCTAAAACGAAATCCATTTGAATAATGTTTTTATGTAAAATGAAAATTTGGTTTAAATAAAAATTCTATGACCTAAAAATTAATTTGATTGAAATTTGTCTTGATATAAATTTGAATAAAAACAAATTCAAGAAACTGTTTAAAATAGTTGGCTAATTTTTCGTTGAAAAGATAAATCTATTAAATTAAGAATAAATTAAAATTTGAACTATAATAAAAGTTAGGAATTAAAATTTGGATCAATACAAATTAGAATCGACTTTAATTTGACCAAATAGGTTACTGTTTTGATTAAAATTTGGTTGAATTAAAATTTTAATTGGTTGAAATTTGGTTAAATTAAAATATGAATTGCCTGAAATTCGAATAAGTTGAAATTCTGATATTTGAAATTAGGATCAATAAAAATTTCTACAATTGAAATTTGAATTTACATATTGCAATTTGGGGTATCGAAAATTTGACTAAATCGAAATTAGAATTTATTAGTTCTACTTTGAATTTGTTTGTAGTATTATTTTTTATGGTTGTAAACAATCAGTAAAAGAACATTAATATTTCAAGCTCACTTTTGTTTGCGTTTATTTAACTTATTTGCTTTTAAAGAACTTTAAATTTGTACAATGATTCATTTTTTATTGTTTGCTATAACAGTTTGAATATCAGCGCAGTCAGTCAACTTCTATGTACAAAAAAATGTTTAATATTGTGAACAAACATAATTCTGATAAAAAGAAGTCGTAAAAGATAACATATCCTTCCGAATATTTGATAAGATTTAAAAGCATGATAAATTGGTTATTAGATAAATATCCATTTGATTATTATAAAATAATTATCGATTAATCAATTTATTAATTTTACAAATTTATAAACTAAATTATAATCAAAGTTTCTCTTTATCAGAATCAATCAATTTGCTTTATTGAAAGCAATTAACTTCGTTTTGGGAAATATTAATAATTTTCCGTTTATTGTAATACAAATAAAAAATTGACATTAACCTTGGTTGGCATTGACTTGAGGTTCAAAATCAAATTATTTAACACGTGCCAAGTCTTTCTTTGCGAAAGACCCGGTAGTAATCTAATTTTAGAGTACTTAAAGATTGTTTACTTCCGGAATTTAACTTTTGAATTATCTCCTTAAAATTAAAATTTCCAATCTTTCTGATTTAATCTAAATCTTTATTTTTTATTTTTATTTACTTAGAGTAATAATAATTTGCAGAATGTGTAGGATTTTAAGATGCTATTAAATTCTAGTCTGAAATCTCTCAGTTTAATTTTAATATATTCAGCTTGCGACTCACATTTTGAAAACCAGTTTTGATAAAAGGAATGTAGTCTTGAGTAAAGAAAAAAAAACAACATTATTTGTGTTGACATATACACTTTTTTATTTATATATTATATTATAAAAATTTAAAATGCTGGCTTCACAAAAAGAGCCATTTACAAATAAAATGAATGGCAGAATAATGTAAATGGTTTACAAAGTACACATTGTTACTTTTTTCTTAATTTAAAGGTTATACATTTGGAAGCTGCGGGTTAACAGGGAATACAGAGGATAAGTTTTTACTAAAGTCTCGAAAAAGAGACAAATTTGATTTTTATTACAACAATAATTTTCAATCCAGATTATGCAAATTATCTAATTTAAAATTTTGTCGGATTGAAATTAATTTAAAACAATCTTAAAATAATTTATTAAAATAATAATAAAAATATCACACCAGATTTATTGATCACATCGTCCCATTTAAAAATTTTAATCACTTTTTATCCTCTGTATTCTTTACACAATAATTAATAAAGTTATCATTATGACATGTTAAAACAATCATTTAATTATATAATTATTTCTATTTTAAAAATCAAACATTCTGCGTGAGTATTACACTCCCCCAATGTTCTGGCTCAATAAATATTACAAATTGACTTGATATTATTGGTTCCGAAAGGTTTAAATATACATATAAATCCCCTCGTAATATTTTTAAAATTTATTTTATATTTCAAGTTCTGAACATTTAAATAATTTAATTATTATTTTACCCTTTCCCAATTAATTTAAATGCATTAAAAATTAATATTCCAATATATATATACATCCGCAAAAAAAATCAAACGTCAAATCAATAATATCATTTAATTATTCAAAAATTAATAATAAAATTTCAATTAATATTTTCATTATTTTTTTTTCAAGATTAGTTTTTATTATCATTTTTTAAAAACTTGTTTAAAATTATTTTTTTTTATATAAATGTTCAGAACTTTAGTAAAATATGTAATTTTTGTTTGATAAATTGCACCACTTTTATCATTTGGCAATCCCCAAAGACTATGTTTCCATCTGCAGTCAAATGCCTTATTCATAAATCATTTTTTATTATCAATTAACAATTTTGAAATTGATTTGATTTGTAAATTTAGTATTTAATTGGAAATGGTAACATAGATATCACAACTTGAGATACAAATTGTACAAAATGTACCTGCCATAAACTGAATTATGGCAATATTATGTATTACAAACAAAAAACAATTTTCGATCGGGGCGCATGATTAAATTCTAAAATTCATCAGTTAGAATTTTAATTTTATAGAATGTCACTTAGATAGAATTAAATCCGAAATGTTACTTAATAAAAATTTTTTGTCACCGTATTCATAATTTACACAAAAGTTATAATTGGCCGATTTTTTATTTAAAAGAATTCGAATTTAACAAAATGTTGAATGAGTCGGTCAAATGAATATTCTGACATTTAAAAATTCGACTCATTTGAAATTTTGTTAATTGAGAACTTTGCTAAAAGATAATTCGGTAAAATTCTAATTTTTTTAAAATAAATAGTCGTTAAAAAAGAAATTCTGTTAAATATGAATTCGGTGGCCTGAAAATTCTATTAATTAAAATTTTTGATTTATTTAAATTCTATTAATGAATTTCAGAACTTGAACATGCGCTCCTTTGATCTTTCAATCTTTCTCAAAAGAAAGACAAAAGATGCATAAAAAGAAAGTTGAAAATCATTCAAGAAACTTTTCTGTGTCTGGGAACCCTGTTCGTTTGGCTTATTTTTATAAAAATAATAGGAAGATATATATTAAAAAAATTATTCATAGAAAGTTAGTTTTTCTTCTTTTCTTTTTAGTTATATTGAAAATATGGCTCTTAATTGTAAATGGCAAGAAGTCTCAGACCCAGAAAAGTGAAAAATTTCAGGAAGGAAAATATTTCAAATTTAAAATAATATTTTCATGAATATTTAAAATAATTGTACAAAAAGATTTAAAAATGTTTATAAAAATTGATTTCTCTATAAATTGTCTAATGTAAATTAAATTAAAATCACTGGAATATCAAATAGATTTTGATATCAATTGTGAGTTTAATAATTACTCGAATTAATCATACTGTTGACAAGATATAATGAAAAAAGATGTTTTTTATGATATTTGATGTGATTAGTTTTATTTGACTTTGTCAAGAGCAATGAAAAATACACTTTAATTTTATTTTTAGCTTTTTTTTTCAAATGAAGAAGCTAACTTTGTCTTGCAAAAAAATATTCTCCTAAGAACCTGCTTGAAGATTTTCATATAATAATAATCTTAATTAATATAGGAATGTAAAATTGTTTACATCTAAGGCACTTTCATTTTCTGAATATTACCAAAACGTATTTTTAAGTACGAAAAAATTGATTTAATACAATTCGATACATTTTTCGAGAACTTAGAAATTCGTAATGATAGTTAATCATTTAAGAAAGTTATAAAAACACATACAATATATATAAAAACGTAAAAATGCAAAATAAGAAACAAATAAAAGGAATAAAAAAAAGATTTGTTAATTGACAACGGTATAAAGTTGTTCTGCTTTTCTTAAGTTTCTAAATAGCACAAAATACTCGTGACAAATAACTGAATTGCAAGCGAGAATTGTTTACGCAATATTTGCTCCTTTTTATTTTATTGACTTCTAAAAAATTGTTTAATGGTAGAGTGTAAAATCGTATGTAAAAAAAACAGTCATCTGTTACTTATTTGAGATCGAACAAAAACAGGAGAACTTCGTGTCTTTGTTTTATTGCAGAGTAAAAATAAATGCAAGAATATTGAGAATTCTGTTTCTAATCAGTGAGATTCTAAAAAAAAGGTGATTTTTCTTATAAATGCTTGTGGCAGTGTCGATGACATTAACAAACAAATTATAACATTTATAACGTTATAAAATTGAGCAAGTATTCGCCTTTCATCCAATATTGATCTCGACAAGATCAAATTGTAGTGTTTTCTTTTTTTCAAAACTAATTCTGTCTAAACATAATATATTCCTTTTCTAAAAGAAACACGTAACATCTTCTAAAAGAAACTCGTATAACATTTTTCTAAAAGAAACACGTAACATTTTCTTTCTCAAATACGAAAAATCTGACAAATCTTCCTAAATGAAAGAAATGAAAAGCATTAATCGCATCTTATATATTATCAAGTTTTATGACAGTGAATCAAATCTCCTAAAAACTTCTTGTCTTGGCCGAGGCGACTGGAATTACAAAATATTATCTTTAAACAATTTTCGCTAATTATCTAATTTGTTCGATGTGAATTTGAAATTCTTTTAGAATTGACTAATTTAAAGTCGCCTCGTTTTTGTTTAAAAAAATTTCTCATTCTTAAGAAACTTGATTCGAAACAGTAGACTTCTGTGATGTCTACTTTATAAAGGGAATAATTATTGGAATATCACAATACATTGTTCACTTCTCAGAATTAATTGCTGAGTAGCTGTATAAAATTTTCTATACAATATCCAAGATACCAAAAGGTTCAAAAGTACTGACGTATCCACTATTATCTACTGTCAGAAATTTATCGAAATCTTTTGAAACGCACACTTTTGCGTTACTCGATGGCAGAGGAACTAAACTTAATCGAGCGGAATTATCTTTTCTAACTGTTTTCATTTGCCAAAAATATTTAGCAAAATCGACTCTTTGGAGTGTAATTCCGTTACCATTGTTTGATTGGCGTTCAGTACCATTAGTGTTATTAATTCCATTGGAGCCATTAATTCCTTTGGCTCCATTAATTCCATTAGTGGTATTAATTCCATTGGGGGCGTTAAGTCCATTAGAGACATTATTTCCATCAAGATTATTAGTGCCATTGATGTCTTTAATGTTTGTAGTGCCATTGACGCCATTAGTGCCGTTAATGCCGTTACTTTTATTGTTGATATTAATGGCATTAATTCCATTAGTCACTATACTTAACTTGCTTTCGCTGCTTTGACTGTTCTTCATTTTAAAGCTTGATCGTGGACTAGGTACACTTTGCATACTGATACTACGACCCATTCGACTTCGTCTTTGAATTGGCTCACTGATAACAGGTTCTACATTCCACCAAATAAGTTCCTCGGAATTGACACTTAATAAAATTGGAACCTTGAATGAAGTTGGGGCCCAATGGATCTCGAGAACTGGACTACAGTGAAAAGAAACTGAGAGCGTTTCCGTTTTCTCTTCCACGTCAAAAATCTGCATTAAATTAAATTAGAATACATTTTAATAGACATTGAATTGAATGTAGATGTTAATTCGATCTTGATTACAATACCGGACACAATTGAGTGGACACGATCATTTTGACACAAAACTTATCATAAAGATTGTTATATTGTACAAACATTGGTAAATGGTATTTTGTACAACAGCTAAAATTAAAGAATTTAACATTAATCAATTGAATTATTAAATCAAATAAATAAAAAATACTTAAATCAAATATTTAATAATTGCGACCTAAAAATCTTTTTAATCTTATCAGTTGTAGAAAATAACATTTACCTATGTTTGTACAATATAACAATCTTTATGGTAAGCTTTGTGTCAAAATGATACTTACTCGTGGACACCTGTTTTAGAATCACCCATAAAGAACGTTCACAAATTTTCGAGGTTTCCCCCCCCCCCCCCCTACCCATTTATGTTGAACTTGATTGCAAATGAAGACCCCCCCCCCTAAATAGAAGGTTAAAAAATCAAAAATCAAAAAAAAATTTCTTACATGTATATTAATTAAATCATATTGTTTTATTTATCATATATATTTATCATTAGTAGTAATTAAAACGATTATAAAAATATGATTTATAATAATATTCAAATGATTTTTTAAAATATATATTATATAATAGAGTAAGTATCGTTTTAACACAAAACTTACTATGAAAATTGCAGGGCTGTAATTGATTTAAATCACTTTGATTTAAATCATTGAGTCATTTGCATTAAAATCATGATTTAAATAAAAAAAAATTTCACAATTCTCTGGATGTCTAATATCAAGGCTGATAAAAATTATGATTTTTTAAAGATATAATCAGTATATGAAATCTCTAAATGTTTAGTAGTAAGTAGTTTATTAAAGAAATGAACAAAAAATTAAAAAAAAAAACAACACAAGAATGAAACAGTGACATAATTATATATAAAAAAGTAGAAACTATTTTCGAAAAATTAAACTATTTACGGACATTTTTTTAAATTAAAATAATAAATAAAATAATTAAAAAAACGTTAAAATATATTACTAAAGAGAACAGAATTTTAAAATTAGAAAAATAAAAGAATTATTTTACAAATTGATTAAAACAAGAATGAATAAAGTTTTGTAAAATTTTAATAAATTTTAAAAGAAAATAAAATTTATGAAATACAAGAACGATGTTTAAATGAGAATATTTAGTACAAGATTAAATGCACATAATATAAAATAAAAGAATAAATGCTTCCAAAAAAGTAGAAAATTAGGAAATTTAAAAAATGTAGATAAAAGATCCAAAAAAATGTTTTCGAAAAAATTCGCAATTATAAGATAAAAACTAAATAATTGAAAAAAAAGGAAAAATGCTTCTTAAAAATGGAAAAATGATGACAAAAATTAAAGAATTAATTAAAACGCAAGGAAGAACTAAAACAATAGTGAAACATAAAAATTAAATAAATAAATAGGAAGAAAATAGAGAAATGTTTTTTTTTTTTTCTTAATATAACAAACTAAAAAAATGTAAAAAGTACAAAAAATAAAATTAAAAATGTATATCTATATCAAGATAAATAAAAAGAAAGTCTACAAAAGAAACTTAAAAATCCTTCAAAAATAAAAAGGTTTAAGCAAATTAAACCAAATACATTTTTGTAATATTATATTTAAAACAAGTCCAGCAATAAATTTAGAAAAAAAAAATAAAATCTATGAATTTTATGGAAGAACAAGTAAGTTTGCAAAAAATATCGCAAAAAAATAGACAAAAATTGAATCTTCATACCAAAAATTTGTAAATCGTAGGTATTTTGATCATCTGTATTAGCATAATTTTTTAAATTTTATAAAGATTAAAATATTAAAATCGGTATTTTTAAGATTTATCCACAAATTTGTGGGTTTTGTTTATGGTTTGCAATGTTTTACATACAGTATTAGACATCCGGAGAATTTTCAAGTTTTTTTTATTTAAATTATGATTTTAATGCAAATTTTCCAATGATTTAAATCAATAACAGTCCTGTCTAACATTGCATGTCAAAAAATAGCAAACCATAAAAAAAACTAGAAATTTGAGGATAAATCTTAAAAATTTCAATTTTAATATTTTATTCTTTATAAAATTTTTAAAAATGTTCTAATTCAGATATACAAAATACCTACGATCGGATTAACTTCTTATTCCAATTTGTTTAAACTTTTAAATTTCTATTAATTCAAATATTAATGCATAATAATAATTAAATATATTATCTAATTATTTTCACAATAATCCTTTTTTTAATTCCTACATAATTGCTATGAGATTTCACTTTTTCAAAACTGTTTAATTTTTATCTTATACTTATTTTTACGAAATTTTAAGATTTTTTTACTTTTGACATTTTTTTTCTATTTGTCTTTTTTAGGATTGTCTTTGACTTTCTTCTTTTTATGCAAATTATTTAATATTATTTTGCTTTATATTTTTAATGTTTTTTTTATTTTTGAATTTATTTTGTGGACTTTTTATTTATCTTTGCAAACAATTTTTTATTTTATTGTTATTAATTCCAATTTTTTAATAGATTCTTATTAAAATTTTTTTTTGTTGTACTTTTTACATTTTTTTTTACAGTTTGTTAGATTAAGAAAAAAACCATTTCTCCATTTTCTTCCTATTTATTTAATTTTCTTGTTGTTTCACAAGTTTTTTAGTCCTTGCGTTTTAATTTCTATTTCTTAAAAACATTTTTCCTCCTTTTAAATTGTTTAGTGTTTATCTTGTAATTACGAATTTTGGAAAACAATTATTTGATGCTTCTATCTACATTTTTTAAATTTCTCAATTTTCTACTTTTTTAATCATTTATCATTTATGAATTAAAAAATATTTTTTGCAAAAAATTTCTCATTTATTTTTCATAATTTGTTTGATTTTGATGAAATGTTTTATTCTTCATGTATATCTTATTAAATGTTCTGAGTTTAGAAAATAAACATTTGAAAAGTTTATATATACTGATTTTATATATTTTATTTACAGAAAAAGCAATTCTTGATTTAAATAAAAAAATCGGAATTTTTTAAAATCATGATTTTTATCAGTCCTGGAATATTGTTAAATTGTAAAGATATTGGTAAATGTTATTTTGTACAACAGCTAAAATTAAGGTCGTCAACATTAATCAATTAAACTAATGAATTAAATAAATAATTAATACTTCAACTAATTCATAAAAATTTGGATCTGTATCATTTTGACACAATTTTTTGTAGCGCATGTTATATATTGTTCAACCTAAGAAAATGTTATTTTGTTTTAATTTTTTTTTTTTTAATCAAAGATTTTAGTAGTTTTTTCGCTTATAGGGTCAAACCTTTTTATTTCGCCTAATGTATTTTTCACCTTTTTAAAAAACTTTAATACTTTGCGGAAAATCGATTTTAAAAGAGTTTTAAATATTTTTATATGAATTAAATTTTTTAAATTTTCTGTACAGTTTGATAAAGCAAAAATCTTTTTCAAAATAATTCTTAAGTTTACATAAAATTGTAAAAGGTCACAGAACTTATTTTTAATATTTATTATTTATAAATTCAGAATAAAGTTTTTATTCAGAATGTAGATACTTTCAAACCAATTACAGAGAAAAAAAATTAATTATTTTGAAATAATTAAAACAGGTGTCCACTCAAATATGACCGGTAGTGTAAATTGACAAAAAATTGTTTAAACTTACAGAAATATTGCCTTTATGAAAACCAATGGCCAAGAGCTTTTCATCCTCTGAAAACTCGAAACAAGTAATCTTGTCATTAACGTGATAGTGCTCGTGGTACACATTAATTGACACTTGAACTGGATCAACGCTAAAATCCTTTTTTATGTTATAAAGCACCACATCTTTTCGATCTTCGCTTAGCACCGCTAGAAATGATTTTCCAGGACTCAAAGTGCTGCTGATTGCAGTTGTGTTAGCTGATCCATAATTTTGTATATATCCTAAATGCCACTCGCAGCTGCAAACATACCAATATTTGATAACGCAATTACTTGCTACTGTTAAAATTTGTTCTTTATCCATTTCGTGAATTGAAACCACATCGCCGGTTTTATCAACCACATAACACACTCGAGCCTCTTGCCATACCTTGAAAGAAAAAACATTTATTTATTCTTTGAACTATAATTTAACAAAATAAATCAATAATATATCAAATAAAAATTAACCTTCAAAGTATTGTTGCTCCCTTGAAAAATAATAGCAATACCAGTTTCAAATTCAGTAGCAATTTTGATAAAGTTGGAAGTTCTTTTTAGCGAGGCAATGCAGGTACAAATTTTCGTTTCAATATTAAAGAGATAAATTTCCTGTCTTTGTTCCTTTACAATATCATAAATTAATTTTGTACCATCAGGAGTTAAAATCATGGTGCTCACTGTCCCTTCCACTAATCCAGTTTCGGCAATTGTTTTCCAATTACTTTTGCTCCCTCTTATCACAGCTATTTTATTCTTTAAAGTTTGTCTAGCGACAATATCATTTTCTCCCAACGGCTTCATCAGGGCGTTAAATAAAGGTTTACTGAAAAAAATAATTAGTAATTAATTAGTAAAATTTATTAATTAGTCGCAAATTTCATAAATTTAAAATTTTCGTATACTTACTGTAGAGGTTTGGGCACTTCAATTTCCTTCAATTCCCATTTGTGTATTAATCTGTTTTCATTTCCGCAAAACTGAAAGTAGAAATTATTTTTTATTTTTAATTAGTTTTTCTATTATTTTAATTTCTATATCTTTTTAATTGTATTTAATTCTGCAACAGGCTTCACAGGCGTTCTCTATTTCTCCTAAAAGATCTCTATTTGGAAAATGTTCCTTAATTATTTATCCTAATTTGCACAAAAATCTATTTAATGTTTTCTAGTTGTCATATATAAATTATTGCAAGGTTTTAATTTTTGTTTATGAGATATTTAGATAAGTCTACAAAATTCCATGACAAAATATTCAGTATTTTTATTATTAAAAATTGTAAAATATGTTTTAGTAATCAAAAAATAATTTTTTTAAAAGTTTGTTTGAGGGGAAAAAGTGTTTTTGTAAATTTTACTCTTCAAAACCTATTCATTAGAATAATTGTATTCTATGCTATAATTTAATTCATTCAAAATTTAAATGATCTAATTAATTTTAATTTTAATTAAATTTAACATATCGAAACATCAATTTATTCAAGTTTTTATTTTAATTTGTTTCAATATTAATTGGTTCATATTTCAAATTATCCGAACTTAAATTAATCCAATTTTCAATCCATTCAATTTCCATTTTAATTGATCAAAATTCAATACTACAATTTTAATCGATTGAAATTTTATTAATAAATGCTGCCTTTTTTAATCGATTTTAATTTCAACATTTATTGTTATTTGAATCAATAAAAATTTCATTTATATCAGGGATCACAGTTGTTCCTTTTTTTCACTTAATCCCCTTTTTTTACAAAAATCACATAAAACACCTAAAATTAAGATTTTTCTTCTCATTTTCCCTTATTAAAAAAAAAAAAAATCACCAAAAAACCTATAAAATCAAGATTTTTTCCCCTTTGACCTTTTTTTCAATATGTGTCTGTTTTTCCTCTTTCATGTTTTATTTATTACAATTTAATAACATAAGTATATTAAAAACGAAAATTCGATGTGAAATTGTTTGTCGTTTTATGAACATTATATTTTTCCATAGATTTTGAAAGTCAGAATGTCCAGACTTAAAAATTTGCGGATTTAGAGAAATCCAACTTAATTTTTAAATATCATTGATTTCGTTACAGATTTGTAAAAGATTTTTTTTATTTTGCTTCAAAATTTGACGAACTTTTCAAATAAAAAAAAATATTAAACTTGACTTGAAGTGTATTAAATATTATCTATTTGTTCTTCTCGAAACAATTTTGTCCTTATTTCTTTTAATTAAAAATGTCATAATTTTTTTTGAATAATTGACTTAGAAGATTTTTTTGAAAATCCCCTTTTATACCTAAAATTGGACAAAGAAACCGCTGTTATCCCTGTATATATATCTAATAACATCGAAATCACTATTTTAATATATACTTCAAGAATTTTTTAGTTTTCGGAAAATAAGAAAAAAATATTAATTTTCATAGTTTTACGGATAAAGATGTTTTTCATTCATCTTAAAACAGATAGTCCCACAATTCTCTTCATGTATATTTACGTGTAAAATATTTAATAATAGTAGAAAAATTAGTGTAACTTTTTTAAAATCTGTACTTTAAATTCAGGGCTGATAAAAATCATGATTTTAAAAAAAAAATCAAAAAAAAATCGGATTTATTTGATTTAAATCAGATTTTTTTTATTTAAATCAAAAATTGATTTTTTTTAAAAATATGATCAATATATAAAATCTCCAAATGTTTATTTGCAAGTAGTTTATTAAAGAAATAAAGAAAAGAATTTTAAAATTAGAAATATTAGAGTATTATTTTACAAATTGAATAAAAAAGAATGAATAACATTTTGTAAAATTTAAAAAAAAAATTAAAAGAAAAGAAATTCTATGAAATACAAGAATGTGATGTTCAAATGAGAATATTTAGTACAAGATTAAATTCACATAATATAAAATAAAAGAATAAAAGCTTTCAAAAAAGTAGAAAATTGGGAAATTTAAAAAATATAGATAAAAGCACCAAATAAATGTTTTCAAAAATTTGTAGTTATAAGATAAAAACTAAACAATTAAAAAGAAAGAAAATGTTTCTTAGAAATGGAAAAATTATTACAAAAATAAATTAAAGAATTAATTAAAACGCAAAGAATAACTAAAAAAATAGTGAAACATCAAAAAAATTAAATAAATAGGAAGAAAATAGAGAAATCTTCTTTTCCTTAATCTAACATACTAAAAAAATGTAAAAAGTACAAAAAAATTAAAAAATATATATATTAAGATATAAATAAAAAAAAGTCCACAGAGAAACTTAAAAATCCTTTAAAAATAAAAAAGTTTCAGCAAATTAAGCCAAACACATTTTTTTATTATTACACTTAAAATAAGTCCACAATAAATTTAGAAAAATAAAGAAAATCTAAAAATCTTTATGTAAGAACAAGTAAGTTTGCAAAAAATCTCGTAAAAAATAGAAAAGATGTAAAAAAAACTTGAATAAACTTACAAAAAAAATGAAAGTATTTATTTTTAAAACTATGAAAATAATGATGAAAATTAACGAAATAAAAAGTTTAGTGAATGTTATAATAACGAAATTGTCTATAAAATTATACTAAATAATTTGCATAAAATGAGGAAAATTAAAGAAAACCCTAAAATAAAAAGACAAATAAAAAAAAAAATATCAAACGTAAAAGTAGAAAAAGACTTAAAATGTTATAAAAAAAAAAAATTATGAGATAAAAATTAAACATTTTTGAAAAATTGAAATATCTTGGAAATCTTGTAATAATATGAAAAAGAAAATTATTGTGAATATATAATACCCAACATTTATAAATTATCTGTATTAGCACAATTTATTGTGAATATATAATACTCAAAATTTATAAATTATCTGTATTAGATTATCTGTATTAGCACAATTTTTTAAATTTTATATGATTAAAATATTTAAATTGAATTTTTTTTAGATTTATCCCCAAATTAACGAAATAAAAAGTTTAGTGAATGTTATAATAACGAAATTGTCTATAAAATTATACTAAATAATTTGCATAAAATGAGGAAAATTAAAGAAAACCCTAAAATAAAAAGACAAATAAAAAAAAAAAATATCAAACGTAAAAGTAGAAAAAGACTTAAAATGTTATAAAAAAAAAAAATTATGAGATAAAAATTAAACATTTTTGAAAAATTGAAATATCTTGGAAATCTTGTAATAATATGAAAAAGAAAATTATTGTGAATATATAATACCCAACATTTATAAATTATCTGTATTAGCACAATTTATTGTGAATATATAATACTCAAAATTTATAAATTATCTGTATTAGATTATCTGTATTAGCACAATTTTTTAAATTTTATATGATTAAAATATTTACATTGAATTTTTTTTAGATTTATCCCCAAATTTGTGGGTTTTGTTTATGGTTTGTGATGTTTTACATGCAGTATTAGACATCCGGAGAATTGTAAAGTTTTTTTGATTTAAATCATGATTTTAATGTAAATTTTCCAATGATTTAAATCATGATTTAAATCACGATTTAAATCAATAACAGCCCTGTTTAAATTATTGTTTTAATTTGCAAGACTTTAATTAAAGTACCCTAAAATTCCTCTATTTTTATATATTCAATCCCCTATTTCCCCTAAAATATTTAGGGTCACTGTTAAACCTGTTACAATAATGTTTATTATTTTTACTCACCAGGTGTTTTTTCTCTCCTTTATTCCAATAAGTATCCAAACAAAAAACCTTTCCTTTATAAATGGCGACAGGCTCAAAACTACTGTGAATCTCCCAAACATTAATAAATCCATCGGATTTTGCCGTAATTAAGTATTGACCATCGTAAGTTACAGCTGCACTGACAAAAACCGTATTTGGATCATCAATCTCAGCCCTTTCTTGCTTCATGAAACTGTGAATTTGATTGTGAGTCGCTGATTGAAGCCATTTGATATGCACAGCTTTATTTTTTGTCACCAAAATCAAAGAATTGTTTTCCAATGGCAAGCCTTTAAAAAAGACAATCTTCATGCTCTCCTCGCGTTGTCGAATTTGGGGATTGTACGAAGATTTGTATTCAAACGAGTTATTATAAAATTCATGAGTTATAAGAACACAATTATTTTCATCCATTACATGCAGTAAAATATTTTGGTGCAGATCTGAAGTGAATGTTATCTTTTTCAGACAACAATTATTGCTGACTGTTATAGTTTGAAATTTCTCTCCGTTTTTCTTCCAAACCTGAATTATTCCCTTTGGCGTACAACCTGCAATAAATTCATCTCTTGGAGAAAATGCAATATCGGAAATTAAATCGTCCTGAATAGAGAATGTGTGTAAGCTGTCGTCTTGTGTTAGTTTATTGCTGAAAAAGCCAGTCCAGCAATTTTGCTTTTCTCTTGGACTCTGAACAATTCTCCCGTCGTCAGAACTTTCCTCATCATTCAGAGAAAAAAGTTTTGCCTTTCCTTCATCGCTTAGAGCCAAAAAATAATTTTCCATGTTTGCTAGAACCAGCAACACAATTTTCTTCTTTTGAAAGCCATAAATATAATTGCACTTTTTCACGGCTAAATTCTTCTCGACAATGTCGCCATTCTTCGTTGCAATTAAAAGTGAATATGGATCGTCTGTAAAGCAGATGGTTGACACGTCTTCAATAAAAGAATCAATTGTGGATTCGGTTGATAAATTTTCACTCGATGATACATTGTCATTTCCTAGAATTTTTTTACGTGATAAATAAAGATTTTGAGATCGTTTACTCGCTAATTCTCGAGCTTGATCCATCACAAAACCTTCCTCTGCGTGATAAAGTGCAATTTGAACGATATCGAGGCAATTTCGAATTCCGTGTTTCGTAAAAATGCTCATGTGATCTTTTAAAAATTTTTCAAGATTCTGAATTTTTAGCAAAGTTTCATCCGTGTAATTTCGACTAATGTATTTCTTGTACTTTTCTAAATCAATCAATAAATCGTTTAAGCCAGCATTTATTATTTTGGCCTGAACGAATTCTAGATTGAGAAAAATTTTCTCAAAAAACTCGAACAGTTCGGCCTGTTCCAAATGATAGCCTATGTAGGAGTATCCGTAATTGTCATTTGGCAATTTGGAGAAATCGTTTCGGCAAACATCTTGATATTTTTTAATAAAATTTCGATGTTTTTCCCGTAGGATTTGAGGAGATAATTTCATTCGAAGATGACAAAGTAAGAGATCATGAATTCCGTAAACGTAATTTTTTAAATCCGCATTCCATTGTCTGGCTGCTAGAGATTTATGGCAAAGATCCAACATCAACTCGTCCACATTGTAAGGATCGACACCCCACAAAATTTCCAAGGTCTGTCAAATAAGATATTTATAATTAGATATTCAAAATCGGTAAATTTTAACCCTGTCTTTATCTACTTAAAAATGTGCTCCAGGGTGGCCACTTGACCGAGAAACCGGGAAATGACCGGGAATTAATAAATTGACCTGGAAAACTGGGAAATTTGTAACTAAACCGGAAATTTCTTCGTGGATCTAAAAGTTCTGAGTTTTATTCTAAAAGTTTATTCTAAAAGTTTATTCTAAAAGTTATAATTATTCTTCAATTTTTTTTAATTATTTTGTTCTGTTGTCGCTTATTTTCGCCAATTTTCGAATTTTTTTTTCATTGTCAATTATTTTCCTCATTTCTCAATTATTTTCTTTAACATTTCATTATTTTTGTCATTTTGTAATTTTTCTTTTAATTATCAACTATTTTTTTAAAATTCAATTTAATTTTATAATCTTCAATTTATTTCTTTCTTTTTTAATTAATTTCATCAATTCTCAAATATTTTCTTAAATTTTCAATTGCATTCTTCGTTTTCCAATTATTTTATTCAATATTTAATCATTCTCGCATTTTCTCAATTATCAATTATTTTCTTGAAATTTCAATACAATCTTCAATTCACAATTGATTTCTTTAATTTCTTTTATTTTCTACAATTTTTCCATAATTTTCATTAATTTTCAATTGACAGATTGACAATTTATTATTCTCCTCCAATTTTATAAATTATTCATTAATTAAAAAAAAAAAATTTCTTCAAATGCCTATTATTCTCACCATTATAATTTTTTTTTGCAATTGTTAATTATTTTTTTAAAATAGTTAATGACTTTTGTCAATATTTAATTATTTTCGTCATATTGTAATTTTTCATTTAATTATCGATTATTTTCTTGAAATTTCCATTTAATTCTTTAATTTTCAATTTATTTCTTCAATTTTTAATTATTTTCTTCAATTCTCAAATATTTTCTTTAATTTTCAATTATTTTTATCGATTTTCAATTAATTCCTCAATATTAAATAATTCTCGGATTATTTAAATTAATTTTTTCACTCATAAAAATTGTTTTAAAATTTCAAATCAATTATTCAATTCAAGAAAGACAATTTTTCAATTATTTTCTTTAATTTTTAATTCCATGCTTTAATTTTTATTTCCATTCTTCAGTTTTCAATTGTTTTCCCATAATTGTAAATAATCAATTTTTCAATTTGCAATTATTTTCTTTAAATTTAATATTTCTTGTTTAATTTTTTAAATTAATTTTTTCAGTTGTCTATTAATCTAGTTAATTTTTCGAATTTTGTTTTCAATTGACAATTATTTTCGTCAATTTTTCAAGTATTATCGTCATTTTTCAACTATTTCCTTCAATTATTAATTATTTTCCGTAATTTTCAATTATTTCTTACAATTTTTTTGATTTTCAATTTTTATCTTAAAATGTTTTAATTATTCTTTGATTTTTTAAATTTTAAATTCGGTTGTGTATTATTCCAGCCAATTTTTGAATTTTGTTTTCAATTGTCAATTATTTTCGTCTGTTTCTAATTTTTTTCAATTATTAATTTTTCTTAAAATTTTAAATTAATTCTTGAATTTTCAATTTATTTCCTCAATTTTTTATTATTTTCTTCAATGATTAAATATTTTCTTTAATTTTCAATTATTTTTATCGATTTCCAATTAATCCCTCGATATTAAATAATTCTCAAATTTTTTTATTAATAATTTTTCACTTATAAAAGTTGTTTTAAAATTTTAATTCGATTATTCAATTCTATTAATCTAGTAATTTTTCGAATTTTGTTTCCAATTGACAATTATTTACGTCATTTTTCAAATATTGTCGTCATTTTTCAAGTATTTCCTTCAATTATTAATTATTTTCCGCAATTTTCAATTATTTCCTAATACTTTTTTGATTTTTAATTGTTATCTTAAAATTTTATAATTATTCTTTGATTTTTTAAATTTTAAATTCAGTTGTGTATTAATTTAACCAATTTTTGAATTTTGTTTTCAATTGTCAATTATTTTCGTCATTTCGTAATGTTTTTCAATTATTAATTATTTATTCAAATTTTATTGAAATTCTTGAATTTTAAATTTATTTCTTAAATTTTTCAATTTAATTCCTCAATTTTTTTTTTATTATTTCTGTTTAAATTTAATTTTTGTTGTTTAACTTTTTAAACGATTCTTTTCAATGGTATAATTATGCAGCCATTTCTCGAATTTTATTTTCAACTGTCAATTATTTTCGTCATCTTTCAAATATACTCTTCAATTTCGTAAATTAAATGATTTAAATTGGCAAAAATTTATAGTTTTAAATGACCAACAACAATGAAAAGTTTGTCGTAATTTTTTTCAAATGTTTAAAAGATAAAGTATTGTCAAAAAATTCAGATTTGAATATTTTGTGATAATAAAACTTTTTAAGCTTTAATTATAATTAAGAAGATTATAAGAATGTTTAAATTTCAAATTTAAGTATAAAGTTATATTTTAAATTTGAAGGCGAATTTTGCAAAATTAAAAATGCTGTTTTGATTGTTCGAAAATATGTGACCGAGAAACCAAAGAAATTAACCGGAGAAAATCGGGAATTTAATTTCATAAAAAAAGTGGCGACCCTGTGCTCTCTTTTGAAATTGCCAATCTAAAAATGTACGTTAACAAATTAAAAAAAAAACTTAAATTAAATTAATTAAAAATTATAAATACCTTCGGCATTATATTTACACCTTCACTGAAAATTGATAATTCGTAATAAAGCTCTTTGAGATCAGGTTGAAGTTTCTCGATACACATGTCGAAAATTGTTGTTCGTTTTTGAATCGCCCTATATAAAAAAAATAATATATTAACAGGTTTGAATTTTTTTTTATTTATTTCTTTAAAGATAATTTAAATAATGATTATTTTAAAAAACAATGATTAGTAAATTTAAATTAACATGACAATTTTTTGTTTTTTTTTTGTTAAGACAAAAAGTTATTTTTATGAATTTTTAGACTCATACCTATTATCTGGATCTTTTTTGCGCAAGCATTTCAGGTAGTATTTCCAGCGTGCACGGTCAGCAATTAATTGCTCTTTAAAGTCCTCGAATTGTGCTGAGAACATAGAAATGAGTAGAGGCATTCCTTTACACTCTTCGTGAATTTTCTTTGCTTCTGGTGGTAGTTGTTCCACAGGAATATTTAAAACTTTGGCAAATAAACGCAAAGACTCAGTTTCTGTGAAGCCATCATGTACCTAATATAAAAGCAATTTTAGTTTAATTTGCATCAGACAGTATAAATTAAGAATTGCAATTTAATGTTTTTATTATGTTACCTTGAAAATAATCGGGTGTTTGTGTTTCACAACAGCGAGATCATCAGTAATAACAAGTGTTTTACAGCAAAAATTAAACGTCTCCACGATTTTTTTATAACAAACGTCCTCTAAAATCAGAAGAGCATTTTCGTGTTGCCGATGACAAAAGTGCAATTTAATTAATCTAATTAAACACTCCTTAAGTGGTTCTGACTTTAAGGGTGTTGGGAGTGTATCCGACTTTTTTATTCGTTGATATAGAACATTGAGTTGTATTAAAATCTCTTCATCAATTTTTCGTTCATTAACGAGTTCTCGATTTTGTAGTTTGTTGTCAGAGTAACTAAATTTTAGGCAGTATACTTCATTCTGGAAAAGTAGATTATAAGTAATGGATTTTTAATAATTTATTTCACTTAGTTTGCATCAGTTATAAATTAATTAATTGTGGATTTTAATTGATCCAAATTACAATTTATTGAATTTTCAATTAATTCAATTTTTAATTTGTTCAACTATTAATATGTTTTTTTTTTATTAATACATTTGTATCTATTGAAATTAATTTAACATGTAAAATTATAATTTCGAATAGATCCAAGTTTGAGATAATGTACATTTATGATTGAAAGTAAAAGAAAAACAACTGAATTGAAATTTGAATTGATTAAAATTTAGATATATTGAAAATTGCCTTAATTAAAAATTGAAAAAATTATAATTTTGATAAATTAAAATTTGAATAGATTGAAATTTGGATTAATTGATTAAAATGTGAATACACTAAAAATTGAACAAACTGAAATTTAGGTGAATTAAAATTTAAATTACTAAAATTTAATATTGATTTTAATTTGTGATATAAAATTTTGATATTTTAAAGCATTTTATGTTCATTGTTAGTCATCAATTGATAAATGTAAAGAAAATCGTACCTGAAATAATTCCGAAACTAAATTATCATCTTTCAAAGTTATCACAATTAGACTCGTTTTTCCAAATCCTTTC
Source organism: Ganaspis brasiliensis (assembly GCA_037103525.1). NCBI lineage: Eukaryota > Metazoa > Arthropoda > Insecta > Hymenoptera > Figitidae > Ganaspis > Ganaspis brasiliensis. Next base: position 7,435,988 of record JAZKLR010000185.1, read on the forward strand.
AAGCCGTGAAGTGCAAGATGTTTACCAGGTCTTAATTTATGTAGATCCTGCTTGAACTTAATAACCTGCACAAACGATCGATTATTAGTATTTTTCTGCTAAAATTCTTTCTTTTTGTTAAATCTCCGTTCTCTACATTTTTGTCTTTAAAAAAATACTTACCAAAGTCGATTCCAAAAGTTAGCAAACAAAGAAATTGTCTCGATTTAGTAAGTGCTTAATGTTTCTTTTATTATACTTTATTCTTTTCATTATTTACTATCATAAAAAAATATTCCAGAAAAGCTTAAAAAAAACATTTCTTGAACTTCTGTAGTTTTTCTTTAATTTTGTTTTACATTTTCTCTGTTTTTCGCAAATTTATTAACACTTTCATGAAATTTCTAGTATTTGATTTTTTTTTAATTATTTAAATATGAATGATTTTTAAAAGATGTTTTTCATATTTTTAGATTTTTTTTGTTATTTCAAAGTTGTTTTCGTGTTTAAAAAAGTTTTTAAATTTGTTTTGTAGGCTTTAACTTTTTAGTATTTAATTCTTTAATACACTTTTACTTAATTATTTTTATTTTGTACTTTTGTATAGTTAAAGTAAAATAATACCTTATCCTCTCTGGTGACAAGTAGTCGTGGTACAGGAGGAAGATCATTACAATGACTTGCAACACATGATGACAATCGTGTCCATTCTAAATGTCTTTCGATTTGAGCACTGATCCAACTATAATGATGTTTTAATGCCTGGTTAAATGCATCAAAAGCACAGGATCCACATCTGAAAATGATTGAAAATTTATTATTTCTAAATTTCTTATAAGGAAGCAAAAATCAAAATTGTCATTTCTAATTAAAATTAAAAGTTGCTTAAAATAGGGAATTTCTTCAATTAATTGAATTATTACTTAGCCAGTTCTAAATAAATCAAATTTTTTTTAAAGTTTACATACTCTGGAAGTAAATCCAGTAATAAGGAGGCCTTTTCCTGCTTCGTTGCTCCATTTAAAATCTTTGTCACATCCTGATCCGTGAGAATATTATCAGCACTAAGGGGTTTTATAATCTCATTATTGACATCGACATCGTCGATAATTGCTTTTCGGTACTTTTTTAGAATATCACAGTGGATTTTCTCCATCACTTCTTTTCATATCTGTTTCTCTGCAAATAGTTTAATATTTTATTTTACAGAATTATATTTCTTAACATTTAAAATAGTCAATATTGTTGAATACTTTAGTTTAAAACATTTTATTCGTTTATAAAGGATTAAGAAACAAATTTAAAAAACATTACTCTAGTAAATTTTCCAAAAATCTCGAATAAATGAGAAAAATATTTCAAACATCAGTATTATTTTATTTTATAAACATTTTATTTTATTTTTATTCTAAACCATGACAATGACAGTACATTTAAATTTTATACCCTTTACAAACCATTTAACGTTAGAATCAATTCAGCCATTAAGTATATTTAAAACGAAAAATAGAAACAAAACATCAGTCATTTTACGCATTGCAAGCTTTTACGTGAACAATCGATGTAAAATGGAATTTGGTTCAAGATTTATCCTTAACTAAGTACTTGAAAATGAATTTACAAATATGCGTATTTCAATGTCATGTGAAAAATTGGAGTAGCAGAACAAAAAAACTCGTTCTTTATTATTGTCTATTTCACTGAATTTAGAATTTACCTGGTTTAAAAAGGAATCCTCTTTTCAGAAACATTTCTCGCAAGGTACTATTGTTTACTTGAGCACATTTTGGTATTGTTGGATAAAAAATATCTAATTGTTTTGCTATACTCTATTGCTCACTAAGCTGACTACGACGCTTCACACTAAACAACACAAACACTAACTAAAGAATTGGTAAGCTTTGTTGTTGAGCAGGTCAGAATATATGCGATCTCTATAGCAATTTATTGGAGATGACGAAACCCTCACTCGGCCGGTAAAACAGATATCCTTGAACAATTATACAAGTCCTCTTGCAATTATATATTAACAATTCTTGTAATTTTATTAATTACTATCAAAATTAATTTCCAATGTCACACAATACTCGCAAAATACAAATTATTATTTTTAAATTAACGTGACTAAGTACAAGATTCGATAAATAAATTAAAACGTTTGCCAGTGAGTCAAGGGAAAAATATTTTCTTTAACCTTCGAATCAATTTTTTATCAACCGTCGAACTACAGACAGCAACTGGTAATTTAATTCTCTGTAAATCCAAATTTTTGGAAAAACTAATTAATACGTAGTTGATAATTACCAAAAAAAAAAGTATAATCTGTCAATGTATTCAAATTCTTTGTTTCAGATTAGTATTAAAAAAAAAACTTGAAGTTTTAGAAGATGATCAATTTGAGTACAATTCTTTTATAATAATAAATTTTAAATTGAGTCGAGTCAAACGAGTTTTTTTTTTAAATTTTGGAACAAAAATAGAAAAAAAAAGTGTGCGATGGCCGGGAATCGAACCCGGATCAACTGCTTGGAAGGCAACTATGCTGACCATTACACCACCATCGCACCATATTATTCATAATAACTGTTTAAAATTCAAATTATTGAACGGGATAATTTGCCATTTAAGACTTGATTAAGTAACATACGAGTTTTCACTACATGAAATGAAGAAAGTAAATTGTTTTATAATTCTTCCCTTGGAATTAATAATACAGTGAAATCTTGATAATTGGAATTTTTCGCATTTTTTGATGATTCAAGTTATGGAGATTCCACCACGAATTACACTAAATTTAAAATATTACGGCAAAAACAATTGAATATTAAGGAGTTTAAATAAAATAATAATAATAATGAGTAACAATTCCTGAAATTTAACAGCAAACTGTTAAGTTTATCGAATTTAATTGACAATAATATGAAAAATGGAAACGTCATTAAAGGGTTTTTCGAAAAAATTTAAATTCCCTTAACATAAACAATTAAAGTTTTTGACAGTCCTTAATTGAAACATTAATATCTTAGGATAAAAAGATTGGATTTTAATGGGTGTGAGTATAAAGTAAATATTTTTGTTTTTATTTAAATAATAAACATTTTTAATTGTTTTTATTTTATAATTGTTATTGTAATAAGTGTATATATATGCACTTATTGAAATAGTGGAAGACTTTGACATCTAAATAATAAGTGAATATTCACTTATGGCTTTTCAAATCATACAGGACGAATATTTTCAAAATTCAAAATCATGTTTAACCTGCTTTTTATTGTTTTTTAGGACAAATAAAGAGACACGTATTTTTTTGTTTTGAAAACAGAAAATTTTTCTCAGAGTTACGAGCATTTACAAGTTTTAGGTCAACGAGTGGATTTTGAAAGAAAACACTAACAAATTTTTTAAGTCTCTCTATTTTTTTCAAAAATTGATATTTTTCAATTTTGTTTTCTGATTTTACTGATGTTTTAGATTCCCTTTCTTAACAATTTTAAAAAATTTTTAAATTAAAAAAATGGCGGCTATTTTTTTTTAAATCAAAGAACGCAAATTTTTCAAAAACATCATTTTTTAAAAAAAAATTTTTTGTAATTACTAGATAGCAGAATGATTTTTTTCTAATAGGTTTGATGTGCGCTAAAACACCGTAAAAGGTGCAAGATTTTTTTTAAATACTAAAATTTATTACTTTGACAAATACAGCGCCATATAATAGAAGTAATTATTTTGGCTAGTACAGCGCATTAAATTATTCCGTTTTTAAATTATTTCACTAGATAAAAAAAGAAATTAAAAATTACATTTCTGTAAATAAAAAATATTTATTCAGAAAGCAAAAAAAAATCCAGGTGATTTTTCCAACTGAAAGTTACCTTTGCATTAGTCAAGATAATGCCTTTTTTCATTTTCAGAAAAAAAACTATTCCGACTTTCACGACATCTTAATAGATATACCAAGCTTTTTGGAAAAAATTCTCTTTTACATGTAATAACAAGAAAACATTTTTCAAGAAGATAAAAGATGATGTTTTTGAAAAAATCGAGTTTTTTTATTTTTAGAAAAATTACCGACATTTTGTACACGGAAAAAATTATTTCAGTATATTTTGCAGAACTAATATAGGAGTTGCGGATATACAAGATTCCAGAACGAAGTTTTTTATAACCTCAGAAACTTTCATTATTTACAGCGGAACATTTTAGGAGTAACTGTAAATAGTTCTGTAATTTTTGAAATAGATGTTAGTGTTAAAGCGTTTTGTATTTCATACAGAACAATTTATGACAAAATATTGAAAATATTTAGTACAAACTATGTTTGAGACTGTTTGAATTTGCACTATGATTTCTGCCGTAACCGTTCCATCAGAGTTCTGTAATATTCTATATCACGTTGTATAATGTCACGTGATACTTGTAGGCCGCGTGGTCGCACAGAATAAGGCAGTTAATTGAATTTTTATTAAAAAAAACACAATTATTAACAATACTTAACCTATAGGTATAATTATTGAAATTTTAATATCAAAACTTTAAATAATTGATTTTATTTAAGAGAAATTGATTTGACGTATATAGGTATAGAGCCGCACGGTCAAGGGTGCTTTAGGCAACACATATTACAGAACTCTTGTAGTAATACGTCTGACCAGATAAAGCAAAATTTAAATTACCTATATTTTTAAATTATACGGATATTTTCTTTACATTTTCCTGAAACTCCCCTTCAGGTTTTATAAATGAGTGATTTAAATAATACTAACTTCTTCTCTGCGTCTGCTGTTCCGAAATTAGTTGTGTAAAATATACTGAAATAATTTTTTCCGTGTAAATTAAAAAAAAATTATTAAATTTTCAAATTTGCAGAAAAGAAGCATCGGGGTCATCCATAAAGAACGTTCCACTGTTGGAGGAGGGGGGGGGGGGGGGCGGGTCGAAAAATGTAACCATTTGTAACAAAGGGGAGGGAGGGTAGTTGAAATTTGAAACGTTCGAATTTTTATTTTTTTATTCTGAATTATTCTATTATTTTTTTTTCGTTTTTGAGCCTTTAATTTGAAAAGTCAGCAATATATGCCACAGCAGAAAGCGTGGCCGATAAGTTAGATAAATATATTATAGGTTGGTTAAAAAAAGAAACAAAAGTCAGATGTGTTATGCTCCTACCCCCAAATTTCTTCTAAATTGAAAAAAAATTAATTAAAAAATTACATTATTTTTTTATTTGGAAATCGGACAATATTTCATTCATTATTCATTTTTTTTTTAATTTTTGTGGTTTTTTTTTTAAATTGCATAAGAAATAGTCAGTTCCGATAAATTAATATATAAATAATAGAATACTGTTTTTTCAACACTTTTCAAGAATTGGCTCGGTGCATTAATGATTTAAGTGATCTTTTACAATTTTATTACAAATTTACGAAAAAGTGTGTTTGCCCATGCAAAATAGATGGGAAACTTCATGGGCTTTAAGCAACCTCTAAATATTATCCGATTTGAAAATAAAAAAGTGGAGGTAATTTTTTTTTAAACACATGTATTATCATAAGAGCCCATAATTATGACAAAAAAACAATTTGATTTAATTAATATATGAAAAAAATTTGATTTTTGAGGGGGGTATAAATAATTTTTGAACGTTCCATTTAGGGGAGGGGGGTTGTCATTTGTAACCAAGTGGAACAAAAGGGGGGGGTGGGGGTCTAAAACCCCAAAAATTGGTGGAACGTTCTTTATGGATGGCCCCATCTAAACGCTACTAGAATCAAAAAACAGAATAAATAATATATATATGAATAATATACAGTGCTGTATTAGCCAAAGTAATAAATTGAAGTATTTTAAAAAAAACATTTTTGCACCTTTCGCAGTGTTTTAGCGCACATTAAACCTATTGGAAAAAATTCTTTTTGTTATCTAGTAACTACGAAAAAAATTTCATAAAAATAAAAAATGATGTTTTTGAGAAATTCGAGTTTTTTGATTTTTAAAAAATTGACCGCCATTTGTTTAATTTTCAAAATTTTTTAAATTTTCAAAATCGCTAAGAAAAACCATCTAAAACATTAGTAAAATCAGAAAACAAAATTGGAAAATATCAATTTTTGAAAAAAACTAGAGAGATTTTAAAAAAATTGGTTGTTTCCAATGAAATTTGAATGGATTTCTTGAGACGTTAAGAACATTGTTTATTTAAACAATTAATTTTGCAATGACAATTATTAAATATAAACAATTAAGCTGTTTTATTATTTAAATTAAAACTACAATATACTTTATACTCACACCAACTTTTATTAAAATCCAATCTTTGTTAAGATACCCTATGGGAAATGACAATCGGCTAGAGCTTGGCCCAAGCTTGGCCAATATTAGACCAATATTAGCCCAAGCTTGGGCCGATCTTGAACATCGGCAAATTTCCCATAGGGTATTGATTTTTCAATTAATTTTTCAATTTTTAACTGTCAAAAACTTTAATTGTTTATATCTAAGGGAAATTAAATTTTTTTGAAAAATGTCAATTTAATTCGATAGATTTGAGATTTTGCTGTTGCACTTCAGGAATTTTGACTCCAATAATATTAATGATAATAAAGGAAAGAAAATAGGAATATACAAGGTGAGAGAAATAAAAAACACTCACTTTTATAGGTACACTATTTCTTTTTTCTCTTTTTGTTTCATTTTATTTGTTTGCTTTTTTTTTTTTCTTCTTTTTTTAAATAAAAAATGATATTTATAAAACTGTATAAAACAGACATTTTTGAAAAAAGTCGTTTACAGAAAACGCCCAATTAATTTAAAACCATTAAAGGAATTCGCATTAGATATACGAGACATTTTCAAATTGCAAAGAAACAATGTTGTTACAGTTTTTGCAAGTAGACTTCGATGAAGTTTATAAATTGTCATTATTGCGAAGATATTCGAAGACAGCCTTTCATTATAAAAATAATAAATTACATAAATAATTTAAATAAATAACTCACATCACATTAGGGTTAATCCATAAATTACGTCATGCTTTAGGACTTAGAAACAATAAGGGAATCAAGGGAATGTGACATCCTGTGCTAATTTTTTTTTTATTATGTATAAAAAGTGTGGTAATGATTGAAAGGGGGTCCAAATTTAAGACATAATTTATGGACTTATCCTTATCACATGTTTTGACTAAATTGCTCTTATCTATACACGGAGAGAAAAATCTAGCTTTTGTAGAATGAAACTGTTTCATATTTTTATAACAGTCGTCTTCGCTTATTTTCTATTGGAGCAAAAATGTATGCATTTATAGCGTTAAACGTGTCTATGCTTAATAGGTTAGAGCGTAGTACTAAAAAAGCAAAAGTTTCACGTCTTTTGATCAAAAATGCATACATTTTTAATCTGACAGGTAAGTGAAGACGTCTGCTATATAATCGTATGAAGAATGAAGCAGTTTGACTTTAATACAAAAGCTAGATTTTTCACTCCATGTAGAATTACTTCTTTTCTAAGCGTCTTCTAATGGGATAAATACTAATTTTTGTGCCAAGTTGAGCGTTTTGTGATACATTATAAAATTAGACTTTGATCTGAATATTTTCAGTTATAATATGTTATAAATGAATAATTCTTTTAAGTTATCTTATATGAATATTTTCAAAATCGAAAAATTTCCTAGAAAGAATTTATTACCTATAGAACTCCTTTTGCACTGATGTTTTTAGAGGCATTATTTGTCAAAACAGCCACCCCATCTGTCCATTCTAATTTTGAGTTAAAAGTACTTTATACATCAAAAATTATGTTATGAAGTCTATTTTTTGATACCATCTGGTGTTTTACAAAAATCATAAAACGTAACCTCAAAATGACGGTTCCATCAGAAAAAAACACACAAAAAAAATACATTTTTTCCACAAAAATTTCTGTAAAAAAAGAAAAAGATATATTTTTTGATCAGGATAGCATACACTATGGTATTTTGACTTGCTGAATCCAAATTTACTGTCAGTTTAGAAATTCAAAAAGGCGGATCCAATATGGTGGATACTAATTTTAAAAATCTTTCGTATTCGGTTAAAACTAGTTACATGGGGGCTTTTGAACTTCTAATCAAGTTCTTAAATGACGGGAAATACTCCGGAATATGCCCCCTAATTTTTCTAATTGATACGCAGAATTATCAACCCTTAAAAACTACACCAAAGGAAAATAATAGAAAAAATTTTTTAAAAAAATTATCAATTCCTACAAACAAAACTTTAATAAAGTTCTACAATGGTGAAAAATACTCAGCAATATGCCGCCTAATTTTTCCAATTGATAACCAGAATTATGACCACTTTAAAACAACCCCTGAGGAAAATGCTCGAAATTTTTTGTTAAAAATTATCAATTTTTACAAAAAAAATTCTATTATGAAGTTCTAAAATAATGGAACATACTCGGAGATATTTCCCCTAATTTTTTCAACCATTTAGGAATATTATAGAATTTTTTTATAGAAATTAAAAGTTTTTTTAACATTTTTTTCCGATTATTTTCTTTAGAGGTTGTTTTTTAGGCATGATTAATCTGGTTATAAATTTTAAAAATTAGGTGGCATATTCAAGGGTATTTTTCGCTATTTCAGAACTTTATTACAATTTTTTTGTAGAAATTAGAGAATTTTTTCAATTTTTTTTCGACTATTTTCCTCAAGGGTGGTTTTTAGGGAGTGATAATTCTGGTCATCAATTGGAAAAATTAGGGGTCATATTCCTGAGTATTTCCCGTCATTTTAGAACTTGATTATAAGTTGAAAAACCTCCAGATAACTAGTTTTAACTGAACACGAAAGATTTTTAAAATTGGTACCCGCCATATTGGATCCGCATTTTTGAATTTCTAAACTGACAGTGAATTTGGATTCAACAAGTCAAAATACCATAGTACGTGCAATCCTGGTCAAGAAAATATATTTCTTTCTCTTATGTTATATAGGAACTTTTGTGGGAAAAATGTATTTTTGTTGTTGTTTTTTTTTTATGGAACCGTCATTTTGAGGTTATGTTTAATGAATTATGTAAAACACTAGACGGTATCAAAAAATAGACTTCATAAAAAAAATTTGGATTTATGATAAAGTTCTTTTAACTCAAAAATAGAATGGGCAGATGGGGTGGCTGTTTTGACAAAAAATGCCCATTATATTAAAAAAATTGTACACCAAGAAAAATACTTCTAAATAGATAGAAAAATTCAAAATCAATGCTATACACAGAGAAAAATCTGTTGCGATTATTGCATGAGTAGATGCTATGAATATAGCATAGACACTAACTATACCAAAATTACACAAATCCACCTAAATTTTAGGCCGGTCCGCCTAGTTTTCAGGCCAAGCCCGAGCAATAACTATACGTTCTGTTAGAAATGTAGCATCAATAGAATTATGGAAAAAATGCACAAATAATTTCAAACAATAATCGCAACAGATTTTTCTCTGTGTAAATATTCCACAAATGGTAAAACAAAAATCTTTCTAGGAATAATCTTAGTGAGTGACAAGTTGACTATTCAAAATATTTTTTCAACATACATATTGACAATGATATTTGTTGCTGAAAATTGCACTATTCTACAGTAGTTAAAGCGAAAGAATTTCTTTTAAAAAGTTCATTAAGCGTCGCATGCAAATTAAGCTTTTTTTTTTTTAATTTTTCTTTTTTTTAGGGAATATGTAAGAAATATTCTGGAAGTAAATCTTAGTGTGATATTTAAAAATATTTAAATAATAACATATGCACAGTTTAAGCATAATTTAGTGTACCTATATAAAAAAGGATTTAATCTATAGTATAATTTCAAAATTGATTAGATATATATTTTTATTGATAATAATTAAGCTGCCTCTTATCACTCACATGATATTTTTCGGTTTTGCTTTGTTTTTTTTTTATTATTTATTAAGTAAAAGTAAACTTACGCCTTACGGAAGACGCAGATTTAGTTTAAGAAATCTTTTTTTAAATAAAAATTTCTTAATCTTATTATATTGTTTAGTGCAAACTTTTTAAGTACAATAATTCAAAATTGCAGTTGTTTTCACGAGACAAAAATTTAGGTAGGGGAGGGTCAACATCAATGAAAATTTTTTAGAAAATTGAAATCGTATTTCAAAAAGTGTCTCATTAATGTCGATTTTCCCCTACATACGTCTTTATTTTCCCCAAATCTCCATTGACAAAACATTCAATTTACTGCATATTATATATTAAACCAAATGAGCATTTAACAGAAATCTCATTTGTTCGAATTTTCATTATTAAAAAATCTCATTTGTCAGAATTTTCATTAAACTGAAATTTTGCCTACACTGAGAAAAATGGATGTTTACCCTTAACATCTGGATGTTAACAATTAACATATTTATCATTTAACATAGGGACAGCTATCTAGATGTTCAGAGTTAATATCTACATATTAAACTTTAATATCTAGATGTTAAAATTTAATATCTTAGATGTTAACCTTTAATATTTTGAGGTTAAGCGTTACTATCTTGTTTTAAACATCTAATTCTAAACATCCATTTTTCTCAGTGTATTTGTATTTAATATTTAAACACATTATGCCTGTTTTTATCATATTCTTTGGCAGTGTATACTGAGTTTGGAAAAAACTCAACACTCTAAAAACAAAGTGTCTTGCAAGTGTCTTATTTTGTCCCATTTTAGTGTCTCGAGACACTTTTTGCATCTCAGACATAAAAATGGAACAAAGTATAAGACACTTGCGAGACACTTGTTTTTAGAGTGAATTTTATGTCAGCATGCGATGTTACAATATTTAAAATTTTTCTTAGATGTCACACTGAAAAAACAGTCCGGTTAACTTAACCGGAATTCCGGTTAAGCCCTATTTAACATGATTTTCCGGTTATTTTAACCAGAATTCTGGTTAATTTTCTAGTATTCTGGTTAGCTTTACCAGAATTTCCGGTTACAATAACCGGAAAATCATGTTAAATAGGGCTTAACCAGAATTCCGGTTAAGTTAACCGGACTGTTTTTTCAGTGCAGAATGGGGTCAGTCAAAGTATTAATATTTTTACTAACGTTAATAGATAAAGCACTAAAATGGTGAAACTTCTTAAAATATGTATCACATATTTTGTGAATGATCTAAGGCCATTCACAGAAAATTATTCTCTCTTTCTCTCTTTGTCATTAACGTTTTATTAAAATATTAAAATAAATTAAAAGCTTAAAAATAGTGAGATTACTGGGATATGTTATAAAGTAATGGGACAAGAAATCTAGAAAGAAGCTAGTCAAAGAGTGTGTTATTAAGATTTGTAATACTGTTTTTTTTTTTATAAATTATTTGAAATTTTTAAGAAATAGGATAGTTGCACAGTTGATCGACTGACGTAAAAAAAAGTCATTATTTTTTTTTCAAAAAATTAAAAAAAATTATTAATACTGATTTAATGCTCATTTGATTCACCACTGGTACATGATCCACCATTGGTGCAACTATCCTTTGTTAAGTAATAGTATTTTCAAATAATAATCTTAGGATATTTATATATTATATACTAATTTTACACAAAAAAAAGTCTTGTTTTAAACTTGATATTTGAATTTATTTGGAATGTAATAAGACATGTTAAATAAGGGCAGGTCTATGCACATAATATTGACAAAGTCAACCGATAACAAAACGTACCAATTTCAAAACTTTTTTACCGTGTTGGAATGACTTCTTAATTAATTCTAGATTCTTATTTATTTGTTTACAATATACGGCAGTACATTTACTCTAAAAATACTTCTTTTAACAACAAACTCTTGGACAAACTTTTCAATTTTAAGATTTTTAATCTCTATTACAATGAAAAATAAAAAAAGTTTGATATCAGATTCTAATAGTTTTCTAAATTCTTAAAACAGTCTTGATCTGATGTTAATCAGGTACTTATTGTTGGAATTAAAGAAATAAATAATATTATGTCTTAAACAGAAAACTAGGCAATATTCAAGTAATCTCTAACAAGTACAGCACATTCATTTATAGGAATATGCATTTTTTAAATGCTTTTATTGTAATGTGTTCTTCTGTACTGTTTTTGTAAAATCTAAAGAATTAAGAAGAGGGTGCAATTGACTGATAAAATCTATGATTATAAATAAAAATTGCAATATTCTAATGACTGATAATGGTTACAATTATTATAACCATGTATACATCATAAGTATTTAAAGAATATAGTCAAAATCAACCCTTCTCTTTCAGTCTTTGAAATTTTGTCTTTTAAAAGGAAATCTATACTTTGACTTTCTCCTATAAATCAACAATTCTTATTTTAAATTGCATACTTATAATGCAATGGATTTTTAAAAATAATATAGCACACTTTTAAATCATTGAGCATCTACTTCTTTGAGTAGGACCATTCTTTAGAGGTGTAAAAATATTGATAAAACCTGTATTACTCTCAATTGTCAAGAATTTTTCAAAATCATCAGACACGCAAAGTTTCGTTATGCAGCCCGATAATGGTATTATTCTTAAAAGTGGCAACTTGTCCTTTTTAACCATATTTTTTTGATTGAAAGATTCCACAAGTTCAACGTTTTTAGTCTCACCCCTACGGTTAATTTTTTCAACTCGTTGAACTTTTTTAGGCACGACGGTCCATAAAGCTGCCTCTTCCGAACTCACCGACAGTAAGGTTTTAGAATTTGACTTCCAAAACAATTGTTTTACACATTTTAAATGTAAATTAAACATGTAAATATTGTTTTTTTCTTCAATGTCGAATATCTGAAAAATTAAAAGTGGGGTTTTCTTTATGTTATAATTACATTTTTCTTACATGAAAAAAGTTAAAAATTTTATTTTTTAAGTTTAGATTAAATTGAAAGAAACACTTACATCAATATGACCATTATTAAACCCTATGGCTAGGTACTTTTCGTTGTTAGAGAATTTAAAACAAGAGACCTCGTCTTGAAGTTGAGAAATTTTGTGATAAACATCAATCCTAACTTGTATTGGGTTTAATTCAAAAGATTTTTCCACATTATACAGCAGTATCATTTTTTTATTGTTAGAAAGCACCGCTAAATATGACTTATCCCCACTCATAGTGCTGCCAATAGCTGTCAAATTGTTTATAGAGTCATCTTGAAACAACAATTGCCAGTCAGAACCATAAACGTTCCAGTACGAAATAATAAATTTTTTTGTTACTGTTATAAATTCATTTTTATCCATTTCATGGATGTCAATAACGTTACCTACGTTTGGGACCGCGTAATAAATTATTCGCTCGAGATGATGATCATGCCAAACCTGCAATCATAAAGTTATTTTATATTTTGGAAGTAATATCAATATGTAGGTAAACTTTAAAAAATATACCTTTAAAGCTGTCTTTTCTTGTACGATAACGCAAAAATCATTTGTTTCAAAGTTACTAACGATTTTAACAAAATTGGAAACTTCTGTCAACTCTATGATCCGATCTACAGATCCTTTATTAACATCATAAAGATAAATTTCTTGTTTTTTATTCTTAATAACATCGTAAATCACTTTCTTATTATCTTTGGAAAATATTGCATTTTTCATGTTCCCTTCAAAATCCATTTCAGTGATCTTGTTCCATGAAGTTAGATTTCCCTGATTTATGATGATCTTTTTATTTATTTGTCTAAGCACCATGTCATTTTGGTCCACTGGTTTCATTAAAGCGCTAAATAGAGGCTCGCTACATTTATTTCAAACACATAAAAATATAAGTGTTAATTGCAAAAATTTACACTACCGGCCAAAATTGTGGGACCACTTACAAAAATGGGATTAAAAACATGACGGTCTTAAATTGTTGATACACTGAAAAAAATCCCTTGCACCCGTCTACTAGGAATCAACCATTTTTCCTTGTTAGTTAAGGAGCCAGCTAGTTGAGATTAGTTAAAATGACAAGGATAATTTGTACTCTAAGTAATTAGGAATTATATTATATTAACACCAAAAATTGTGCGATCGACTGCTTTTATTACTGCAATAAGTTCTTTATTATCTAAAATACATTTGTCAATACTTTCTCTCTTTCAAACATTAGTGGTTAAGGTAAATGATACCAGTTTTGTTCGCCATATATTTTAAGGTTATGTCGATTTGACATTTTCAGAAAAAACTATTAAAACTTTAGTAAACTTTGGTATTATTTTAAAGATTAATTGACACAAAGTAACTTATTTGCACTGATGGGAAATTGTAATATTTCAGCTGATTTATACATTTTTTTCTGTTTTTAAAAATTAGAAGTCGAACAAGTTTGATTTATTAGAATTAACTTATCTTCGGTTGCTAACTGAACAAGGAATCCTTGTCATTTTAACCAAAATGGACTCAACTATAGCCAAATTGTTGTTTTTCACAATAATATTTTTTTCAGTGTAACTCTGTTAGATATTAGCGAATTGGAATTTTTCATAGACCATTGGAAAGCTTATAAAATTTGCGTTAAATGGTGCTATTCTAAAGCTTTTTCAATTAGTAGAAATGGAGGTTCAATGTGATGAAGGCAGGTGAATTTTTTCTTTTTTGTGAATTTTCATTGTTCAAGTTTGGTGGGTTGCATTTTCTAGAATAGTAATTGGAAAAATTTGAAATTAAGCTAAATTAAACCTTGAACTACTAGCTTTAAAATAAGCCATAGAACCAATTCCAATGGTCTATAAAAAAGTTCATTTTGCTAATATCTAACAAAGTTATCAACATTTTAAGACGGTCATGTTTTTAATCCCGTTTTTGTAAGTGGTCCTACAATTTGGGCAGGTACTCTATGCAAATATTTATTATTATTATAGACATGAGTATTAAATACGACAAATTTTTGAAAATCTGTTCTAAAGGGAATTAAAAAAATAATTTAGAAATATTTTGTTTACCTCAAAGCCTTTGGTTCTTCAAACTCTTTCAACTTCCATCTATGAATCAACGAATTTTCTTTTCCGCAGATCTGGAAAATATTTCATGTTTTTAATAGATTGAAATTAAAATCCCATTGAATGAGCCATTATTTATTAATTACCATCACAATTTGTGTAAACTTATTAAAAAGCAATGTTAAAATAAATTTTATAATTAGATTCTATGTTAATTAGAAGCTAACTTACTAGATGATAATTTTCATCTTGCACCCAATATGTATCCAAAGAAGAGATATTTCCTTTAAACTTGGAAAGAAGAGCAAATTCATTGCGAATGTCTCGTATTTCAATATAACCATCAGATCTTGCAATTATAAGATATTTTTCGTCATAAGTAATAGTTGCACTGACAACAAATTTACTGCAATCATCAATGCTAATATTTGCTTTGAAATTGAAACTGTGTACCAAATCCTCCGATGCTTCCCAATTAATAAGAAAAGCTTTGTTTTCTTTTACTATTATTAAGAAATTAGACCTTCGCAATTTTCGAAAGAAAATGATTTTTTGGTTTGCATTTACATTATTCAGATCTGTATTATAAGTTGTAAAGTAATCTAAACTGTTCTTATCCACAACTTTATACATTGTAAATGCGCAGTCATTGTGAAAAAGGAACAGATGTGTATTCCGATGCAAATCAGTTGAAAATATTATTTTCTTCAAAGAAATATTTGACAATTGAATATTATGAAGTTCTTCTCCCGTTTTATTCCACAAATGAATACTCCCTTCTTCTGTACAACCAGCAATTAATTCATCATTATTAGAAAAAGCTACATCAGAAATTGTTTTATCCTTAGCACAAAAAGTCTGTAAACTCTCATCTTTCTGTTCCATTTTGTTGAAAAATTCAGTATAAAATGTTTGTTTTTCTCTAGGGCTTTCCTCGTCCTTTTCACCATTAGCTTCACTTTCCTCAAGACGAAAAAGTTTAGAAATTCCTTTTTCACTAAGAGCTAGAAATTCTTTTCCTGAATGTGACACCAATAGTTTTTTTATTATCTCATGCTGTAAACCGTAGAAATATGTAGATACTCCTGTTTTCACGTTTCTTTTAACGATGTGGCCACTTTTAGTAGCCAGAAGAATATAATCTTGCTCGTCTATAAAGCAAAGAGTACAAATGGGCTCGAAAAACGAAAAGGTAATTTTTTCAGGAACATAAAAGTAAGGTTTTTCATGTTCTAAGACTTTTATACGACTTAAATAAAATTCATCAGGTTTTTCATTTGCCAATTTTTGTGCTTCGTCCAAAACAAATCCTTCCTTTCCGTAACACAAAGCTATTTGAATAATATCTAGACAGTTGCGTGTTCTGTGCTCCGTTAAAATACTTATATTATCCTTCAAGAATTGTTCTAAATTATGTAATTTAAGTTTGTTTTCAGTATGTTTTAAAGTAATAAATCGTCTATATTTTTGTAAATCTATTAATAAGTCGTTTAAACCTGCGTTGATGATCTTAACTTGGATAAATTTTAAATTTAGATATATTTTTTCAAATTGCTCATATAGCTCGGCCTTCTCTAAATGGTGGCCTAAGTAGGAGTGGATATAATTATCCACTGGTAATTGAGAAAAGTCTTTGTCGCATTGCCTTTCATATTTTTCGATGAAGGACCTGTGTTTGGTTTTTAACAATTCGGGACCTAATGTTATTCGTAGATGATTTAGTAACAAATTATGAATTCCATACACGTAACTTTTTAACTTGTTGTTCCACTTCCTGGTTGCTAAAGATTTGGGACAAATATTATTGATCATAAATTCGTTTACATTGTAGGCCTCCATATTCCATAATATTTCCAGAGTCTAAAAATAAAAAATAAAAATTATGAAATCAATGAAAACGAAAATTAATTTGATTCTTAGTTAAATAAAAATAACCTTTGGGCTGACGTTAACATCATTTTTGAATATTACCAACTCGTAGTAATATTCTTTTTCCTCGAAACTAAGTTTCTCGATGCACATATTAAATGTATTACTTGCAATTGCATTAATACTGAAAATCAAATAATGAAAAATATAAAATAATTTCTTTTATTTATTAAAAATTTATTTAATTTATTAAAATTATACCTGTTCTTTGGATCACCCTCTTCAAGAATTGTCAAGTATTTTTGTAATCGTGTAGGATCTTCAATCAATTCCTCTTTAAAATCTTCAAGTCGGGCTGCGATCATGTTTATAAGAAGCGGCAACCCATTACATTGTTTGTGAATTTTTTTAACTTGTTGTGGGAGTAAATCCACAGTAATGTCAAAAAATTTCGCAAATAAATTTAAAGATTCGTCTTCAGTAAATCCATTTGAAATCTAAACAAGAATTTTACCCAATCATCTACTATTTTTGTCCATATTGTTTTCTTTTTTCTATTCAATTGTTAGTTTACTTCAATAATAATTATTGTTCTAACATATTTACTTCTTTTTTATTTTTCACTTTTTACTTACTTCAAACGATAGTGGCCGTTTGTGTTTTACAACTGTGAGATCATCTGTAATGACTAAAGTTTTGCATCCAAAATCAAAAGCATCTACAATGCCTCTATGAGTGACGTCATCAAGAATTAATAAAGCATTTTTATGTTTACTTTGTTTGAAATGGAGTTCAATGAATCGAGTTAATGATTGTCTTATTGTTTCTGATTGGAGTCGTGGTGCAAGGGCTACAGATTTTGTAATTTTTTGATGCAGAAAATTTAATTGAATTAAAATTTCATCCTCAATGTTTCCACTCTCTAAATAATCATAATTAAATTTCATCCAGTATATTTCGTTCTGGAAACATTTTTTGACATTTAGTAGCAAGTAAAGAATATTTTCGTGAAATGATTTAAATTCGATTACCTGGAATAATTCTGCGACTAAGTGTTTTTCTTTTAATGCCATTCTTGTAATACATGATTTTCCAATGCCCCTCAAACCATGTACAGCTAGATATTCAGTAGGTCTCAGTTGTTGTAAAAATTGTTTTAATTTAGTTCTCTGAATAATAATATTTTGCTTTTAGTTTCATTTTTTCATTTTAATATACACATTTAAATAAAGTATTAATTCCTCTATTAGCAATTAAGGTAATGTAAACCTCTTATAAAATAAACACTTTATAATCTCAGGTGGAAGTTGACCAGTGGTATGAAAAAATAATATTTGAGTTAAACAATAAATTGATTGGTTATTTTTTAATGTCTCTATGTATAAACACTTTTTGGGGTTTTTCATTTTATAAGCAAGCTCAATTTTATATTTTTTATGCAAATTTAAAAATTTTAATTATCTATGTTTATCATTTAAAGCAAAAAGAAAAGTAAATCTGTACACTGAAAAAATAAGTTGACTAAATACAACCAATTTTTGATTAAATTTAGCAGAAAGAGGTTGTTGATATAGCACCTGCAAAGCACTTAATTGATTTTAGCAGAGCATATGCTCCGGTATCCTAGAAGTTTGATTGTCATCGCCGGTGTTTTGTTTGTTTTGTCCCGAGGAACCCTAACCTAGAAATAAAGCTGCTTGACTAGAGGCTTATTTTCTCAGTGTAAGTCTAAGCCCATGTTGCATATTGCATTGTTACGTACGATCGTAACAGAATTATTAATTGAGTAAATTTTAATGATTTTAGGAATTTTAAACAAAAAATTAATAAATCTTAATGAAGAAAAGTGAATAAAAATTCGAGGCCTCGATAACTATACGCATAACTGGCATTACACAATTTCAGGTTTATGCATATTATTCTTCACAATGCGTATCATTTGTATGAGTTTTTATTTAAATTTTGAGTATGTATCGGACTGCAATCGTGAAAAACTAAACAAAAAGTGTGTATTTAATCACATTATTATTTGGAACACCATAAGAGTATTGTTGCCAGTATTGCTGCAATACTACTCCAGCACTGCCGCAATTTTATTGCTAGCATTGTTGATCAATATATTCCTAATAATGTTATTATAATTATTTTACAGTACTATGCTTGATACTATTGTGGTTTACTTCAACATCAATAGTATTATTATTATCTTCATTTTGTAACGATTAAAAGCTATTACTGTTTAATCTTTAAATTCGCACATTTAAATTAAATTTCAATTAATTGAAAATAATATAAATAAAAATGATCAAATATTACTAATATATAAATTTATAACACAAAAATAGCAAATTAAAATAAAAGCCGGAATGAAACGTCAAATATATAAAAATTATATTTAGTCAAAATTAAAATCAGAGATAAAAAATCGAAGTAAAAAAATAAAATTAATATAAAATAACCGGCTCACACATTCTTTTTTCCACACAACGATTATTTAGAAATTTACATATAAAAATAAATAATAAGCGAATTATTATAATCAGACATGGGTGGACCTACAATTTACATATATAAATAAACAATTAGTCAACAAAACAATCGAATCATTATGAAACTAATCGTTTCCAGCATTCTTTTGCTTTCTCTGAAGACTGGGGCGATTGTCGGAGAGCTTGATAACAGACAAGCAGAACGAGCTTCATTTCTTTTTAGCGTGGACCACGTCATTTTCGCTCATAAATTTGGCAAATTTGGATCTTTGCAACTCCGCTCTCCTTTTACGACATTCTCCCCATCGTTCTCAATAATTCCAAAATCATAACATGTTAAAAATCGCCATACTAATAAAATTATAAAACCAAATAATTAACAAAATTCCACAAAAATTAAACGGAACACAAAATAAATAAATTATTAAAATAAAATTAACACCACCGCATTGCCGGCGAGACACAAAGCCGTGACAATTTCCAGTTTAGCCGGTAAACGATTGAGAGACCGATGGGTACTGAAGACATTTATTAATTACAAAATTTACTCCCTCCCGTTGTCAGTCCACACGCCCCTAATACCTCTTGACGCCCAGGCAATGAAGAGACCTGTGATATTTCTAAAATTCAAATTAAAGTATTTTTTGTCGACAAATCGCATCCCTTCAATGTTTCTATTATATTAAGAAATATTATCATCAATGTGGAATTATTATAAAGAATATTATTATTGTAACTGTTACGTCTGCGTAACCTTATAATAAAAATATATTTGTGTGTTAAAATATGTCTTAAACCTAGAAAAATAAATACCATTTGTATTCTGTAACACGCGTAAATATCTGTTCTATTCATTTGTACTCCATTATCGAGTGACACGTGTTAATGTCTTTTCTCGAATTGTACGCAAACTCTCGAGTGACATACCGAAACCGCCTGCAGCAGAGAAGCGCCCCTCTGACTTCCAGAACTATGGGATTTCCCCGGTCTCCTCCCTGACTTTGTGGAACCATAGGATCTTCACTCTTACTAAGGTCAAGAGTCACCCCATCATTTTGTCGTCTATATAAGGAAAAAAGGAGTAGTGGGAAAATTAGTCTGCGATGGCCCTCTGAATCTGTTAGTTAAAATCCTTAATCCAGAATTTTAGTCTGCGACGGACCTCTGAACCAGATCGCCTAATTCAAGTATTTCTAATCCAGACTGCTGAATCCATATGCAAAACCAATATGGCGGCTTTTTTGAAAAAATGTACAGATAAACCCACGAGAATGAAGCTGCGTGCAAATCCAGAGAAACACAATTCCCCTTCTCCGTCCACCCCTTGTCCCTAGACGCCCTCTGCCAATGCCTGGCAGAACTAACGAAATAACATCTGATAAACATAACCTATAATACTATCCTACATAATGATTCTAAGCAGAATCAAACTCTAAATCGCAAATCGTAATTCTTAGAATAAGAGAGGTAAGACAAACAATCTCCCTCCTCCTTTCCTTATTCTATTTTATACGATTTGTTACTAGAGTTTGATTATGCTTAGGGACAATGACTTAATCAATTAAAAGCAGAATAAAGACAGTCCTTGATTCACTTTTAGCATTTTATAGTAACATCACTGCTACCACACTAACAAAATAAAAAATTCTTTAAGTATCCACCTTAATGTTCATTAAGTCCCTAGAAATAACACTAGTTTGCCTAGCACGGAAGTCCGTTCTATGTTACCGGAAGTTCCATTGCCAGTTTCACCCCCTTGGATAAATCGACAAGTTTTTGTTTTATAATAATTATTTCTTCCCAAAAACATTCTTTAATGTGTACTAAAGTGGGACAAACTGTTGGCAGATTAAAAATATGTTTTAGTTAATTCATCAAATTCAATATGAAGGCGACAAAATGGCGGATATTGTAAAAATAGTAAAAAATTAATATCTGTTAGACCAATTTTTAAGTTTTATATTAAAATTAATGAAACTTGGTACATAGGGGTTTTTGGGTTGCAGATTATGAAGTTTTAAATAATTTTTTAAAATTCAAAATGGCGGATCCAATATGACGGACGATATTGAGAAATTTTCGCCTAAATTTATGAAACTTGGTATACAGGGGTGTTTGGAGGCGATGATTACGAGTCAGTTAATATTAAGTATCAAGAAAATCCAATTACCTTTTAAAAAATCTTCCGCCATATTGGGGCCGCCATTTTGAATTTTTAAAAGTATTAATCGGCGCGCCGCCGTACGACGGTTGTTTTTTAGTTAAACGCCGCTACCGTTAAAATTTTCTTTGGCGCAGGGTTCTAGTTTTTTCACATCTTTTCTATTTTTTGCGAGATTTTTTGCAAACTTGCTTGTTCTTCCAAAAAGTTGTTAGATTCTCTTTATAAAAAAAAGGTGTTGAACTTAATTTGCTGAAACATTTTTATTTTTAAAGGATTTTTAAGTTTCTTTGTAGACTTTTTTTATTTATCTTGATACCCCAATAGCACTAAATATTCGATCCATATTCCAAAGGAATATTCCATTCATATTCCGGGAATGTAGAAATGTCCGACTACTAGAATATTCCTTTTTTACATTCTTGGAATATTCCAGCGGAATATTAAAAAATAATTCTAATGAAACGTGTGATAAATATTCTAATTGAATATGTCGAGAATATTCCTACGGAATATACTTTAAATACCCAGTGAAATATATCAAGAATGTCGCAGGAATATTTCATTGGAATAAAAAACAGAGAAGAAAAAAAAAATATTTTTAATTACTAGGAATATTCTTGCGGAATATATCAGGAATATTGCAGGAATATTCCATTGGGATTTTCATAAACTTTTCAAAGCAAAGAAAAAAAAAATTTTTAATATTTCTAAATTTATTAGTTCTTCTTAGAATGATTTATTATTTTATTTTTACTTCTTATAACAAATTAAAAATTCTAAACGCGACGGGAGGATTCGAACCCTAAACCTAAAACCTATCTAACGATTTAACGCTCGTAGCTGTTTTATCGGTATGAAAATAAGAAACAAAACCGAATAGATATACTTTAAACACATATCTAAAATAGTTCAAACAATCTAAGTTTCAAGTCTATATCTTTTTCCTGAATTAAACTATCCTCTTCTAAAGTCAAAGACATTTTTCACGGTTCGAAAACGTGTCATACCGACAATTCCCGACGGTAGTGTATTTTTTAATTTTATTTTTTGTTCTTTTTACATTTTTTTAGTATGTTAGAATAAGGTTAAGAATATTTCTCTATTTTCTTCCTATTTATTTAATTTTTTTGATGTTTCACTATTTTTTTAGTTATTCTTTGCGTTTTAATTAATTTTTTAATATTTTTTTTGTCATCATTTTTCCATTTCTAAGAAACATTTCCCTTCTTTTTAATTGTTTAGTTTTTATCTTCTAATTACGAATTTTTTAAATTATTTATTTGGTGCTTTTATCTATATTTTTTAAATTTCCCAATTTTCTACTTCTTTGAAAGCTTTTATTCATTTATTTTATATTATGTGAATTTAATCTGGTACACTGAGAAAATAAGCCTCTAGCAAATTTCTAGGTTAAGGGACTCTGAACAAAACACACAAGATACCGGCGATCAAGGTGACTCCACAATAGGGATTTGTGAACGTCGACGTTGATGGCAAAGCGTCGATGTCGACGCGTTGATTGATGGTTCTCAACTTTTCGGAAAAATTTTGTCGTTCGGCCTATGTTCCATGTTTTACCGTTCCGACAGTTAAGTTAACTGATCTTTGACAACGTGATTTTCGAGTTTATTTTCTTGTGTTTTTTCTGCGTTCTCCAAGAAATGAGTTGTTTGTGTGCGGTGTACAAATTTTCCCCCAAAAATCAAATTGATTTCAAATTGTCAAATAATCAATTTGAAGATTTTCAAAATTGACGAATATTAACACTGTCGAAACTTTAAATATAGATATTTGACCATTTGGAGATTTAAAAAAATGTATATATTTGACAATTTGGTTTTTGGACAAAATATAAAATAAAATTGTTTAAATTCTCCCAGTTTTTCAAAATTTTTTAAGATTTTTAATTATTTTCTTCCATTTTAAATTTAGACTTCAATTTTTTGTATTATTTTCTTTAATTCTCAACTATATTCTTCAATTTTCGATTAATTGCATTTTTCGTCACATTCAATCAATTTATTCAATAAAAAATTGTTTTTTCTGAACTTCAAGTATGTTCTTCAATTATTTCATTTAATTTTGAATTATTATCATCTACTGCCAATTTATTCTACAATATTTAACTGTCTTAATCATTTTAAATTAATTTTATGAAAAAGAAATATTTTTTGGAAATTTTAGTCTATACTCTTCCATTTTCAGTTATTATCGTCATTTTAAATTAAATTTTTCATAACAAATTATTTTCCACGATTATTAATTATATTTCTAAATTTTTAATTATTTTCTTTTCAAATTTTTCCTACAATTCTTTAATTAATTTCTTTATTTTATAATTAATATCAGCATTTTTCAATAATTGCCTTAATTTTTTAATTACTCTCGTCATTCTCAATTAATTTCTTAAATTAAAATTATTCTCTGCGAATTTTAATTTTGTTCTTCAACTATTATTATTCGGCTGTCTTTCAAATTGCAATTAAATATTTGAATTTTTTCAATTAAATTATTCGGTGCTCAATTTTTTTAATTATTTTTAATTAGTGCTGTTATTTATTTTCTATTGTTTGACTCATTTTCCAATTAATCTATTCACTTTTTAATAATAATACATTTAATTCAATTTTTAATAATAACAACACACTTTAAATATTTTTTTTAATATTTTCAATAAATGGCATCTGAGTTGAATTTTCTTAGTTTCTAACATTACAATTTTTTTCACAATTTTACTGAATAATTTTTTCCTTTTTTCTTTGTGTTGTTAATATTATTATTTACTTTTTTAAATTACATTTTTTGATTTCCAATAATTTCTTTCAATTTAAAATTTATTCTTCAATTTTTTCAAATATATTCTATAAATTTCTATTATTATTTCATTCAATTTTAAATATAATATTATTTAATTTTTTAATATTATTTTTTTCAATGTCAATTGCACTCTTCGACTTATTAATTTTTTTCCCGGAGATTTTAACTACACATATCTATCATAAGAAAGGAAATTATATGATATTAGTATTTTTATAGTATTTGAAATAAAAATATTTGCATAATTTTCAAAATAAAATTAACCTTTTTCTTCCTTTTGTTAGATATTTTTCTTTAGTTTTCAAATTGTTCCGCGCAAATAGTAACGTCGACGCGTCGATGACGTCGGAGCGAACGTTTGTTCTCGTCATCGACGCGTCGACGTTACTATTTGCGAGGTAAAATTTGAAAATTAAATGTAAATATACATTTAATATGTTATTAGCATTGTTGTAATTTATAATAATTGAAATTAAATGCTATTTAAATAAAATTATACTCGAGATTATACTTTTGATTCCTAATAATAGATATGTATAATTAAAATCTCAGGGAAAAAAATTAATAAATCGAAGAGTGCAATTGACATTGAAAAAAATAATATTAAAAAATTAAATAATATTATATTTAAAATTGAATGAAATAATAATAGAAATTTATAGAATATATTTGAAAAAATTGAAGAATAAATTTTAAATTGAAAGAAATTATTGGAAATCAAAAAATGTAATTTAAAAAAGTAAATAATAATATTAACAACACAAAGAAAAAAGGAAAAAATTATTCAGTAAAATTGTGAAAAAAATTGTAATGTTAGAAACTAAGAAAATTCAACTCAGATGCCATTTATTGAAAATATTAAAAAAAATATTTAAAGTGTGTTGTTATTATTAAAAATTGAATTAAATGTATTATTATTAAAAAGTGAATAGATTAATTGGAAAATGAGTCAAACAATAGAAAATAAATAACAGCACTAATTAAAAATAATTAAAAAAATTGAGCACCGAATAATTTAATTGAAAAAATTCAAATATTTAATTGCAATTTGAAAGACAGCCGAATAATAATAGTTGAAGAACAAAATTAAAATTCGCAGAGAATAATTTTAATTTAAGAAATTAATTGAGAATGACGAGAGTAATTAAAAAATTAAGGCAATTATTGAAAAATGCTGATATTAATTATAAAATAAAGAAATTAATTAAAGAATTGTAGGAAAAATTTGATAATATTAAAGTCTTAATTTGAAAAGAAAAAAATTAAAAATTTAGAAATATAATTAATAATCGTGGAAAATAATTTGTAATGAAAAATTTAATTTAAAATGACGATAATAACTGAAAATGGAAGAATATCTATAGTTAAAAATTAAAAAAAAAGTTTACTTAAAAATTGAAATAATAGTTGAACATTTTAGATAATAATTAGAATAAAGACAAAATTAATTGAGAATTTGAGAATATAATTGAAGATTAAAGACATAAATTAGAAATTGGAGAATAAATTTTAAATATAAGAAAATGATTAAAGAATAAAACTTATAAATTCGCAAAAAATATAATTCTTACTGATAAGACATTAATTAGAAACGGTAAAATTGGTTGACAAATAAAAAACAAATTTGCAATAGAAGAAAAGATTTGAAAATTAAATAAAATAAAAGAAGAATATAATATTGAAATTCGCAGAAAACAAATTTTAATTAAATAAATTGAATGAGTGTGACGAAAAATAAAATTAGTTATTGAAGAATATAGTTGAAAATCAAAGAAAGTAATAAAAAATTTGAAGTAGGTACCAATTTAAAATGAAAGAAAATAATTCAAAATCGTAGAAAATGGACGAATTATAACCATTTTAATATTATCGACAATTTTGAGGATCTCTAAATTGGTTATTCGACAATTTAGAGATTTTGAAATCATTTTGGATTTTTGGGGATAATCCGCATGCGAACAACACATTTCCTGAGAAAGTAGAAAAAAACACGAAATACATAAAACAATCTCGAAAACAGGAAGTTTCCTTGCTCGAAAGTCACGTTGTCAGCTTTGCGATCTGTTAAATTAACTGTGGAAACGGTAGAACATAGAACATATGGCAAAAACAAAGTTTTTCCGATAGGTTGAGTACCGTCAATCACCGTGTCGACATCGAGGCTTTGCCATCAACGTCGACGTTCACAAATCCCTATTGTGGAGTCACCTTCACAACCAAACTTCAAGGTTTACAGTAGCATTTAATCTGCTAATAATAAACAAAGAGCTTTGCAGGTGCTATATCAACAACCTCTCTCTGCTAAATTTAATCAAAAATTGGTTATATTTAGTCAACTTATTTTCTCAGTGTACTAAATATTCTCATTTGAATATCACGTTCTTGTACTTCATAAAATTTCTTTTCTTTTAAATTTTTTTTAAATTTTACAAAATTTGATTATTTCTTTTTTTATTCAATTTGTTAAAAAAGTCTCTAATTTTTCTGATTCTAAAATTCTGTTCTCTTTAGTAATATATTTTAACGTTTTTTTAATTATCTTCTTATTTATTATTTTAATTTAAAAAAATTTCCGTAAATAGTTTTATTTTTTTTATATATAACTTTATATATTGCTTTTTTATATATAATTATGTCACTGTTTCATTCTTGTGTTGTTTTTTTAATTTTTCTTTAGTTCTTTAATAAACTACTTGCAAATAAACATTTGGAGATTTTATATACTGATTATATTTTTAAAAAAACCAATTTTTTTTTTTTAATCAAAAAAATCCGTTTTAAATCAGATAAATCCGGTTTTTTTGATTTTTTTTTAAAAAATAATGATTTTTATCAGCCCTTTGATCAATAGTATTATTTTCAAAACACCAAAATTGTAACATTTTTGTAAATGTTATTGAATTCAAGAGTTGATTCTCGAGGTTGTAATATGTAATGTGATTTAAAATCACATCAACAATAAGAAAAGATCTTTGTACATCAGCTAAAGGAAGGAAGAAGATTCGCATTGTAGAGTTACACAACACACTATTCTCGAGTCTCTCTTTCTCGCATACACGAGTAAGCATATCAAGTATAGCCGTGCAAGTGCAGTTCAAAGTGCGCTCTATGTATGCAGACTCCCTATAGTATCTTCGTTCGTGCCCTTGCTTGTAAAGTGTCGTTCGATGCATCTTCTATTTTTTTCTTATGCATTCTTTTCTTCTCGTTCCCGATGCCCAGCATTCGAGATAGAAAAATGTTGACGGTTATAGTTAGAATGTGTCATACTACTCTAATGCGCTCGTAACGAAAAAATATTTAAAGCTCATAAAGATTGGTTCTGTAAAAGAAAATAATGTTAAGCAGAACAACGACCTCTCTGATAACCAATAACGTTACGAATTGAAGTGCGTTGGAGGTATGCAGTCTAATGATGTCAACAACAGAGAAAAGAAATATAAAAATCTCAGACAAGGAGTCATAGTTCATGATCTAACCATCCTTTGTCGACCTATATTTTCACCAACCACCCCATAACCCCTGATCTACTTTATGCATTCCGAGCTCCTCCTTAAAAGCAGAAGCTCACAAAGTGTCATTGCATATTCGTGTTTAATTAGTCATTGATTAAAGACATAAAATTTACGCTCATTCTTATAACGATTTGAAAAGATTTTCTTTAAGCTTTAAGGGATTGGAAGAAGCTCATTATAGGTAATAGTAGAGATGGAATACATTTCAAATCAGGCAGGCTGACCACCTTCAGGCTATTGATTTTATTGGCAATTCAATACATTATTTTTCAACTAAAATAAGGAGGTAACCATTTTTCCGAATTTGGAAAAAAAAGATTTTCAACATACTTATAAACATTTAAAATTTTACTGGAAAAATGAAAACTCAGATTAAAAAATTTTCTTATGGATGGCATTTTTTTGTCTAATTAAAATAATCTTTCTTTCTTGACTCTTGTAGATAATGTCTTCCTCTTTAAAATTTCATTGGAATTTTTGAAAAATCTTAAAGATTAGCAAAATAGAGTCGTATTTTCTGAAAATAAACAAAGTTTAGAAAGAACGTTTAGAAATAATTTTCTTTGATTTAAACAAATTTCTCTAAATTAAAAACGATTTCTTTATACTAATAAATTTCATTTTAACTTCAAAAAGACCATTTTTTTGTACGAAGGAAATTTTCTTCCATTTAAAAAAATCTTTTTAAACAAAAAAAATCCTTCAAAGTAAAGTATCTTTTTTATTCCAATACATTTTTTCCTTGACTATACATTTTATATTTGTTCATACATAAAAAGTATATATCTTCATGTATAAAAAGTTTAGTCAAGGGAAAAATGTATTCGAATAAGAAAGAAGATAATATAATATTTATAATATATATTTAATAATCTTATATGTTCATATATAAAAAGAATAGTCAAGGAAAAAAAGTATTCAAATAAAATGATTCTTTACTTTAAAGGGTTTTTTTCGTTTAAAAAAAATTTTTGAAAAAACATTCTCCTCCGTATAAATATGTTTTAGCCCGCTTCCAATTTATACGAATTTTTCCTTATATTAGTAACAAATTGTGGTAAAATTTTGAACAAAATCGAATGTGGTATTTTTGAGATAATTGACTTTGTTTATTTTCAGAAAATACGACGCCATTTTGTTAATTTTTGAGATTTTTCAAAAATTCCAATGAATTTTTAAAGAGGAAGACATTGTCTACAAGAATCAAGAAAGAAAAATTGATTATCTTCATTAGAGAAAAAATGCCATGCAAAAGAAAAATTTTTAATCAGAGTTTTCATTTTTTTCAGTAAAATTTGAATTGCTTATAAATTTGTTAAAAATCGTTTATTTTCCAAATTCGGAAAAATGGTTATCTCCTTATTTTACTTGAAAAATAATATATTTAATTGACAATAAAATCAATGACCTGAAGGTGGTCAGCCTACCTGATTGGAAATGGATTCCATCTATTATTATTAATTCTTTATTAGACCACAATTGTCCATACAATTGTTCGTTGAGCCGAGTAATAATTTGAGAATAATCTCCTTCTACAGGAGATAAAATAAGTTATTTAGTTTTCTTCATTTCAAAATTTCTATTCTTTCAGGCTCTTAGATTTGATTAGATGTGTATCAGAATTTCACATTTTCCGTATTTCTCATATTTCAGTTAAGAATTAAAAAAAAAATCTTTTATATAAACAATTAATTTGATTTTGAAGAATTTTGAAGGATTTGTTTATGAAGAAAAACTCGTTTAATGAGTTGAATTTTTTAAGTAGTATATTACTATCTATTGTTTTCAGGATATCACTTATCGAGTAAATGTTTATCATTTTACAACCAATACTTAAATAAATAAATAATCAATTTTATACTCATGTTGCTTACTGTATTACTTAATTGTATATATTAGCTTTATTATAAAGTCAAACATTTTCTTATTACACCGAAAAAAAAAAATTCTCAAAATAAATGGATTCCGCTTAATTTGATGCAAATTTTCCTCTTATATATGGGCACTAAAGTATTCCTTTTCAATTGAATGGGTTTTCCTTTTTTGTAAAGGAATCCTCTCAAAAAAGTGTAATCTTATCAATTTTAGACCAACTTCAAAAGTATCAAATTTATGTACATTAACATTTTTTATTTATTATTTAAAATAAGAATTATACGTTTAATATACTTTTGTAATGAATATTTAAATAAAAATAAGCAAGAAACAGTATTATTTAAGGCAATAATTTAGTGGTTAATCGATTTATTTAAATGATAAAGTATTCTTTAAAGGAGAATCATCTAGGTTAAAATCTTTAAACACTCTCTAAAATTTTTAATATACTTTGATGATTTCTATAAAACAAAAATAATATTTGAATTAAGTATTTATTGTAAATTATTAGAGCGGTTAAAAATCAGATTTTAAATACTAATACTTTGACTATTTTAAATAAAGTCCTGAAATAATTAAATTATAAATAATTTAAAAAATTTTAATTTATCAAAAAGATTAATATGTTTAGAATGTTTCCAAGAGTTTATAATTATTTTTCGCTTTCATTTAAATTAATTAAACTCTAAAGTCTTTTAACGTTACATATATGTTTATATAATACAAAATAAAATTACAGAATTCTCTGACAAAGAAAACAATGATCCAAACCTTATTATTTTCTATTGATATAAATAAAAATATGTACATACGTTGATTAATTTATTAAATTAACATTTTAAAGATTTAACTTCAATCCTACAAATAAAACCACAATTATGTTACAGAATATAAATTTATTAATATAGGCTGCAAATTTTGAATACATTTCACTGGAGATTTTTTTTCATAAGTTATCTATTTTTCAAGAATGACATTTAATAATATTTTCAACTAGTTTGAAGTTGCATGAATTCAAACATACAAATAATTACGGGCAACTTCAAGAATCTGTTTGTTTAGAGGAATAATCTCAATTTTAAAGGGATAATCTTAAATATATAGGAATAAGTTCAATCACAAAGGAAAACTTAAAAGTCATCCTTTAGATCAAATATTCTCAGATTAATAAGAAAATTCCGCTTCGGTGTAGAAAAATAAACTTATATTAAAACAAAAACGTAAAAGGAATTTAGAAGCGGAAAATTCCGTTCGTATTGAGAATTTATTTTTTTCGGTGTAACAATAATAATAACTTTTTTCTGAAATAATTATACCTTTTACAATTTTACTGTTTAATGTTAGATAGTCTCTTCTATATCTAAATATGAATAGAGTGTTAATAATTATCTTAAATAATAGTAGATATTTATTTTTCTTGGAGTATAATACTGTTTTTGTAAAGTAAAATAAACTGAAATGTGACAAGTTAGACAGTCTAAATCTCCCCTATTCAAATAAATGTGAAATTTATTAATGTTATTTTGAAAGCTTTAGATTATTATAGAATTCAAGAAAATATGTTATTGTGAATATTAGGATGGCAAAGCAAAGATTTTCAAAATTTATTAAGTTTTATGTTTTACTTCTGAGATATAAAATTGGAACTAATGATAAATAAATAAATGATTTTTTAACCTCTTTAATAAAATAATAATATTCAAATCCGCAACAATGTAACCAACACCGTGTTACTACTATTTATAACCTCACTAAAAATTTGTTTAAAAAAATTTTTTAGACAAGTGCATGACTATTTCTAAAAATATTAATGAATAAAATAATCATATTAATGTATTTTATATTTTAATAGTTAGCACTGAATGTTCTAATCCCAAGTAATGATTAAAGATAATAGAAAATTGAAAAATATTAGGTAAATATATTAAGAATTTAGATTTTTATAAAAGAAACAATTTACGACCAATTCGCGGACGTTACGGTTGTTTTTAATTTTTATAAAAGTTTCTAATTAAATTTATTTAACTTTATAGTGTTTCAAACAAACAAGGAATAACAAGTTAGACTACAATTAATAATATCTAAGATGATGAAAGTGTAATGAACTTTTATTTATTGTGAAATATCTCGAAAAAGGTTTTTATGTATAATTTCATATGTTATTTCACCGAATATCAGTATACCGTATTCTACTGATTGTATACGTGGAAAAGTCGGATATAGCCTATTAATAGCTAGAGGTTCAATAAATTGGAATCAGTAGCGTCGAGAAGATCATGCGGTTGGTTGTAGGGGTAGCGACTGAAAATGCACCCCTGCAAGAAAGTCGGAATTTGTGGGAAGTGATCACAACAGTTAGGGGTCGAATTTAAGACTAACTAGAAAGCTGCATTGTTGGCAGCACCATGAGTTTCAAGATCAGTATCCATCATTCATAACACTTTTTGATCATTGCATCGTCCCAAATACATTAAATTATAAATAAGTATAAAGACTTTTAAAAAAACAAATATATATAATATGTGTATTTGTGTATATAACTTAGTAAGAGAGCTAAAAGAGGGGAAGCTCTTCGTTTACAATAAAGTAAATTTAACTACACTGTTAAAAATTTCTGTATTGTGCTTTACATACATGTATATGAAATTCAATTTAACACACAATTATATTAAATTTAATATACGCATGTATATTAGAATTCATTCAACCTATAAATTTAGGATAATTAATATTAGATTTAATATAATTCTATTTTAAATTGAATTTCATATACAGGCATGTGAAGCACAATCCTGAAATTTTTAACAGTATAAAAGTAAAAATATAAATAATAGAGATAATCAAAACGAACGGTAGCATCCGGTGTATCAAGATCAATCCGACAGGAAAGGCGGATTTTTCACTCTTAGTCCGCAATCTCTTTTATTCGGTGACTGTCTTTTCTGAGGGTTCGCAGAAAATTGTGTTATTCATAGCCAGTTTCAAATTCTTTAAATTTGATTTCGATCAAATAAATTAATATTTATTAAAAAATAACCAATAATTAATTTTATTATTTGGTCCAAATATTGTTTTTTGTATCCAATGCTATACTATTTTTTAAATAGAATTTTTATAATTCTGCAGTTTTTTGAATTTTCATTGTTCAAATTCACCACCTGAGACACTTCGATTTTTTACTATTCAATCGAATTACTTACCAAAAAAAATTCCTAATGCTTGCAAATACAAAAATGTCTATTTAGTTAATTCAGTCAATGTGTTATTGTATATATCCTAATTTATTTGATTAATCTGATTTCAGTTCAATCGTTTAGTCTTTATAAATACACTGAGAGAATAAATTTCAACTAACAAGAATAAAAATATGCTTGAACTGTATACTTGAATCAAGAATACACCCAGAGAACTGGTATATTTGGCACAAAGATAAGCTATTTGTAACAAATAAAAATATCTTTGCCTCAAAGCCTACTAAATTGTAACTATTTATTTGTTTAAAAAGCTAGTTGGCTCTGGGTTAATATATTTTTCTGTGAGTGTAATTGTACCTAGTTAGGAAATATTTTTATCTCTGACCGAAGTACACATTCTTGATCCAAGAATGCATACACAGAAAAAACCTGAACTCATATTGAGACCATTTTGTCCTATTTTGAGACGCAGCGAAAATGAGATTTCCATTAATCTTGTTAAGTTTTAGTCCAAAAAGTTGCAAAATGACATTTTAAGTTTTGAGCCAGTATCATTTTGACACATGACTTAATTTTAGATTGTTATATTGTACAGAATGGAAATGTTATTTTGTACAACTGCTAAATGTTATTTTGTACAGTTTTGAAAAATGAATTTGTTATTTTGTACAATTTTTTAAAAAAGCAATAAAACATTGGGAGTACAATATTTTAGCTTTTTTAAAAAATTGTACAAAATAACAAATTCATTATTCAAAATTGTACAAAATATCATTTATCAGTTGTACAAAATAACATTTCCATTCTGTACAATATAACAATCTAAAATTAAGTCATGTGTCAAAATGATACTGGCTCTAAGTTTTAATAAGTCATTTTGCAACTTTTTGGACTAAAACTTAACAAGAAAAAAGGAAATCTCATTTTCGCTGCGCGTCAAAACGAGACAAAATGGTCTAAATTTGAGTTCAGGTTTTTTCTGTGATACGTAGGTAAATAATACGTTATTCTTGATCCAAGAAGAATTATACTTATATGTGACCGTGACTGAGAAAACGGTGCTTATGACAAAAAAATCGATTTTTGGTTTTTGACGGTTTCTTTTAAAATTGTAATTCTTTTTTGAAAGTTTTTGATACAATTATTTTTGTATCAAACAAATATAATCTTGTGATAGTTTTGCCTTTAACCTTAAATATGAATATCAAAACTATCTGCGAAAAATTAAACATTAATCCTCGGAGATGATCCCAAGTATACTCGTCATCGGCGACCTGGTTGAGTATAGATCAATAATCACTATTATCAATATAGATCAATAATATTTTCAACATAACTTGTTTATAACAATTATAACAGCGATGTTTAGACAATTGTTTTATCACGAAAATTGTGTTCAGCGGAAAAAATTACCTAAGAAAACCTATATCTGGATAATTTAATATGCTAGGTAGATTTCCAGAAATCGAGGATATTTTAATGAAAAACTTTAAACGCATTTTACTCGAAAATTTGATTTTGGTATTATAAACACAGTTTTCTCAGACGCGGTTACATATATACTTGATCCGATACTAAGGATAATTTGCATTTGATTTAATGCATTTTTGCATTGATACAAGAAAATATTTCTCTCAGAGTACTAATATTATTTATTTCACAGTGTTAATATATTAATATTCTTTTCTTAAAATTAAATATTACACCTTATTAAAACAGATAATTTACCAATTCTTTTCTTTTTACAGTGAATGTCGGACATGGCGGCAGGTCGTCAAAATAAAAAGGGTTTAAATTCGTTGTGCCGAAAGATTCCAAATGTCTTTCCATATCAACACTTAGCCAATTATAATGGTGTTTTAAAACATTATTAAACTCTTCAAATGCATAAGGTCCACAACTGTAAAAAGTAAGTAGACTTCAAATAATATATGCACATATATTGATAATAATATTTTGATAGAAAAAAAAACCGTATAAAAACGGATTTGACAGATGTCAGTTACATTTAACTGATTGAGCATTGCATTAGTAGCACTGTTTTAGTTATATGAATTAGTATATAATTATAATTGATTCATATTTTCTGGGAGACAGTTTCCTATTAATTTATATGTACCGTGGGAGTATGTCCAATAATTTAGAAGTCTTTTCTTCTCTTGTTTTTCCATTTAAAATGATTTCAACATCTTCTGGTTTAAGAATATGTTCAACCAAAAGGGGATTTATTATTCCATTCGAAATGTATACATCAGCAATGATGTTGTGCCTGAATTTGTTCAAAGTGTCTATGTGAATCTGTTCCATTACTTTGCCGGTATTCCAATTTTTCTGCAATTGGACATAAAATTGAAAAAATAAATTCAGACAAGAATGAGTTACTGATACACAGTTTCTTCTATAATTTAAATTTATTAACCTACTGTTATTGTCTGATCTGTGGAACCGATGAATTTTATACACAAAATACTATTGCTTTGGTTTAACTTAAACAACAAAACTATTAATATTAAACATAATTATTAAATAACCAGTTTTGTTGGTTTATTTGTTTAATATATTGTAAACTATAATATAGTTATCCCAATAGTTATACGGAGAAAATATTTAAATGAAGTTTTTAAAAAATGTCAGAACGTTCAGGAAATTTACTGAGATTTTTGGTTAAATCTTTATCTTTTGGTAAATCTACATTTTAATACTTATATTTTAACACTTTTTTAGAACAATTTGTAAAGATTATTAGTTAACAATCCATTGATTTTATTTAGATTAACAATTTATTTCAATGTTAAGTATTTTTTTATATCATGAGTATGAAATTCAATAATTTTTGTTTTAAAATACCTATATATGGTTCCAGCAGAAGTTGGTAGAGCCACTTTCAAATATCCTTAAACAAACTTTTATTTTTACGGATTGTGACCGTTATCAGTAATCTTCTAACAAACTAAAATAACAACACATTTTCAAACTTTCAACACAAATTCCAAACTTTATTTCATGACATTTTTATTAAAGTAAAAAGCAAATTGTGAAAGAAACAAAATTAAAAATGACAGAATTCTGTTTGCCGCATTTAAAAGATAAAATCGGATCGAGACACACGTCTTCACGATGAACGGCAAAAATGTACACTGACCGGAGACAAGGTCACACATCCCCGCAACCTAAAGTTTCAGCTCCGCCTTCACACTCTCACTACCATATCTCGAGATTTGATAAAAGAGAAAAAAAAATATTGAGGGTTCAGTAATAATTGTAATCTACTCTTTGTTAAGTTTTAATCTACATTTAATGTTCTAAGCAAATATTAGTAACATTGTTTAAAAATAATCCAAAATTAGTATAAATAATTATTTATACTAATACTACTTTTTTATTATACAATGTTAAAATACGTTTTTTATTGTGATATTTATTGCATAACAGCTTTTATTAAGTTTAATAATTCCATCTTAAACAAATTAATAACTAAAATTTATGGATTTTCTGTTCCGTAAATTATATTTTACGGGTGTGTCAGCCGTCAATGTATCTGAAGATGATTAGATACATCTTCTTTTCATGATGCAAAAAATTGTGTGTATAGTGAAATACCCCTACATACTTTTTTAAATGCCTTAAGATTTTTATTCTAAATATAGAAATGTGAAATTTAGCCTTATAGAGTATATTTAACATTTAATTTTATATGACCCAGAAAAAACAAATGATAATAAGTATTATGCAGGTAAATTTTTACGATTGTTTCTGCATAAGCCTAGGTTTTACTGTGGTAACGTATAAGAGGAAAAGAAACAGAAAAATATTTTTACATTTTTGTTTCTTAATTTTGTACATTGCCATAGTAACCAGCAAGCAAGCAACTATATGCAAGGAGGCTGTCTGCAGCAGAGTTCTGAACCTCAGATTATGTTATTACGGGGGCACACGACAACCACCATATAAATGTAAAAACTTTTCCACTTTTTCAATAAGTACATACACACTTTCAATAAGCGAATATTCACCTTATACGTAAGTATTATATATGTTTTTATTTAAAAATTCATTTAGATTATAGTGAAAACTATACATATTTTGATAGTAAATAGTAAAGTTCTTAATGAGATATTGACTTAGTTCTTTTTTTAATATTATTTTATATATATATGTAATTCTTCTAATTTCTCAAAAATAATATTTTAGAGTACGTTATGAAAAAATACTTTGAGTTTTGTTCAAAGATGCAACGTTTAATTACCAATATGATGTTGTTAACAACAAAGTATTAGCCATATACCTTTTTTTAATTACATTGAGTTTTAAAAATATATTCAATTGAGAAAGCAAGGTAACAGACTTTTAATAAATCTACACTGAAAGAAAATTTGAAATAAAATAAAATCAATTTTATAGAATATAATACAAGTTTTATAAAGTGACGAGACTGTTCAAGAACTATACTGGAAAAAACCAATAGAGTTGCTTTTATTACCAATATATTCCCATATATTCCTAAATATTCTTTAGAATTCCCAAATAATCTTCAAACTTCTGATAAATTTTATGATATTTTATATAACTCGTTATTAGTCGCTTACAGTTGTTTCATTTACTCATTAAACGAAAAATTATATAAATAAGTGAAAACATTTTTTTAATTAATAAAAAAATTGTTGGAGTCAAAATTTAAAAAAATCGCAAAATAAAAGAAAATTGGCAGTTTGTAAACGAAATTCGAAAAATGTCTAGACAATTACACAGTTGAAGAAAATAAATTAAAATATTAAACAATAAATATTAAATTCAAACAAAATAATTTGAAAATTAAGAAAATTATAGGAATAACTGTTGGAAATAATTAAAAATCGAACGACTGAATTGAAAATCAAAGAAAATAATTAAAATTGAACAAAATAATTGAAAATTGAAGAAAGTAATAAAAAAATGAAGAAATGAATTGAAAATTTAAAAATTAAATTGAAATTAGAAAATAATTGACAATTGAAAACAAAATTCGAAAAATGGCTAGATTAATACACAACTATTAAAAAATTTAGAATAGGAATAATTGTTGAAAATAATAATTGTAACTTGAACAACTGGATTGAAAGTAGAAAAAACCCGAAATTGAAGAAAATAATTGAAAATTAAAGAAAACAATTAGGAATTTAAGAAAATAATTAAAATTTTAAGAATGGAGTTAAAATTTAAAAAATATAATAACAGGGTGGCCGCAGGTCAGGGAAAAACTGGAAATCAGGGAAAAGTCAGGGAAATTTGGTAGTCAGGGAAAGTCAGGGATTTTCCAAAAAAATCTTTAAAATTCAGGGAATTCAAATTTCAAATAATCAAAGCAAGATTAAAAAAATCTGTAAAATTAGTAGTCAGGGAATAATCAGGAAATTTTGAAAATTAAATTTTGCGGCAACCCTGAATAAAAGATTTAAAAAAGTAACTGAAAAAAGGCAAGAATTATTGCAAACTGAAAAATGGAATTGAAATTCTTTACTTTACTTGGCAAACCATCATGTCAGAAATTGTATTGATAGTCAGAAAAATTTTTACTTGGCGTAATTTTTTGCATCGAAGATGTTTTTGATGAAATTAATATAAGTCGAGAATTTTTTATTATTAAAGAAAATAATTGGAAATTTAAAAATGGAATTGAAATTTGAAGAAAATAATAAGAAATTATAGAAAATACTTGTAGAAAATTGAAAAAAGAAGAATATTAAAGAAAATTTGTGAAACGAAAATTTAAAACAATTTTTATGATTGAAAAAATTAATTGAAAAAAGCCGAGAATTTTTATATTATTGTTAGTTGAAAATCGTACAAATAATTGAAAATTGAAGAATGTAATTGAAATTAGAAGAATATAATTAAAAATTGAAAAACTTATTGATAAAACTCGAGAATTATTGAATTTAGAAAAAAAAGTTGAAAACTGAAAAATGGAATAATTTTAAAAATGAAATTGAGAATTAAAGAAAATATTTGATCAATTTAATATTAAATAAACTTATTGATAATTGAGAAAAATAATTGACCAAAGGCGAGAATTTTTTTAATATTAAAGTAATAATTGAAAATTAAAGAATGGAATCGAAATTTGAAGAAAGTAATTGAGAATTGAAAAAACTAGTTGTAGAATTAAACAATTAAATTGAAATTTTAATACAATTTTTATCAGTAAAAAAATAATTGAAAACATCCGAGAATCATTAAATATTGTGGAATTAATTGATAACACTAGTTTACAGCCAAAATGTACATTTAATGCCACTATTTTTTTTTATGTACTATGGTTCTCTAAACTTAAAAATGACATTAAGAAATTTTTGTATGGATAGGTTTCCGAATTATGAATTTTTTTAATTTTTTTACGTTTTTTTCGGAGGTGACTTCACGTTTTAGGCCGTATCTCGAGTTACAGAACTCCGATTGAGTTTTTCTAAGGGTCAAATTAAAGGTAATCAAATTCCAAACAATCGCTTTTGACATTATTTTTTAATCGGTTAAATATTTTAAGTGATATAGTAAAAAAAAAAATAGAAAATTTGAGTTTTTGGCCCAAAATCTGAAAAACAAATTCATTCTACCGCCATGCAAAAATAGAAAACGTCAAATTATGTCCAGTTTTAAATTTTTTACATATATGGCTCACTTTTAAGAAGAAAAAATGTATGGATGAAAAAAATCTATGTGTAATTATTGAAGTTATAAGCCAGGGTACTGAAATTCTCGTTTTACGCCATTTCGGTTTTTTTACCTCCTTTTATAGTGATTATGTTGATTAATCTAATGAATACAATATCTAATTAGAAAATGGACTTTTTTCACAGATTTCAAATAATTTTCAGTGCTTTACTAATTCAAATTTAACTAAAAAATTATTTGGAGTTTTTGACAAAAATTTCTGGAGACGCATAAATTGATTAAAATCTGCTTTTTTGACAAGTTGAATCAGATGCGCAAAAGTTCAATTTTGGTTGAATTTTGTTCGTTAATAGATGAAAAAGTTCCAAATTAGATACAGAAATATGAAAAATAAATGATATTTGACTGAAAAATTTTTTGGAGTTTTTGACAAAATTTTCTGGAGATATATAAATTAATTAAAATCTGCTTCTTTGACAAGTTGCATCAGATGCGCAGTGGTTCAATTTTTGTTGAATTTTGTTCGTTAATAGCTAAGAAAGTTTGAAATTAGATATAGAAATGTGAAAAATAAATGATATTTGACTAAAAAATTATTTAGAGTTTTTGACAAAAATATCTAGAGAGGCATAAATTGATTAAAATCTGCTTCTTTGACACGTTGTTTCAGATGCGCAGTGGTTTAATTTTTGTTGTATTTTGTTCGGTAATAGATAAAAAAAGTTTGAAATTAGATATAGAAATATAGAAATTAAAAGATATTTGTCTGGAAATTTTTTTGGAGTTTTTAACAAAAATTGAACCACTGCGCATCTGATTCAACTTGTCAAAAAAGCAAATTTTAATCAACTTATGCCTCTTCAGAAATTTTTGTCAAAAACTCCATAAAAATTTTCATTCAAATATCATTTATTTTTTATATTTCTATATCTAATTTGCAACTTTTTCATCTATTAACGAACAAAATTCACCAAAAATTGAATCTCTGCGCATCTGATTCAACTTGTCAAAAAAGCAGATTTTAATCAATTTTTGCCTCTCCAGAAATTTTTGTCAAAAACTCCAAAAAAATGTTCACACAACTATTTTTTATTTTCTATATTTCTAAATCTAATTTCAAACTTTTTTATCTATTAACGAACAAAATTCAACAAAAATTAAACCACTGCGCATCTGATGCAACGTGTCAAAGAAGCAGATTTTAATCAATTTATGCCTCTCCAGATATTTTTGTCAAAAACTCCAAATAATTTTTCAGTCAAATATCATTTATTTTTCACATTTCTATATCTAATTTCAAACTTTCTTAGCTATTGACGAACAAAATTCAACAAAAATTGAACCACTGCGCATCTGATGCAACTTGTCAAAGAAGCAGATTTTAATTAATTTATGCATCTCCAGAAAATTTTGTCAAAAACTCCAAAAAATTTTTCAGTCAAATATCATTTATTTTTCATATTTCTGTATCTAATTTGGAACTTTTTCATCTATTAACGAACAAAATTCAACCAAAATTGAACTTTTGCGCATCTGATTCAACTTGTCAAAAAAGCAGATTTTAATCAATTTATGCCTCTCCAGAAATTTTTGTCGAAAACTCCAAAAAAATTTTCAGTTAAATTTGAATTAATAAAGCACTGAAAATTATTTGAAATCTGTGAAAAAAGTCCATTTTCTAATTAGATATTGTATTCATTAGATTAATCAACATAATCACTATAAAAGGAGGTAAAATACCGAAATGGCGTAAAACGAGAATTTCAGTACCCTGGCTTATAACTTCAATAATTACACATAGATTTTTTTCATCCATACATTTTTTTCTTCTTAAAAGTGAGCCATATATGTAAAAAATTTAAAACTGGACATAATTTGACGTTTTCTATTTTTGCATGGCGGTAGAATGAACTTGTTTTTCAGATTTTGGGCCAAAAACTCAAATTTTCTATTTTTTTTTTACTATATCTCTTAAAATATTTAACCGATTGAAAAATAATGTGAAAAGCGATTGTTTGGAATTTGATTACCTTTAATTTGACACTTAGAAAAACTCAATCGGAGTTCTGTAACTCGAGATACGGCCTAAAACGTGAAGCCACCTCCGAAAAAAACGTAACAAAATTTAAAAAATGCGTATTTCGGAAACCTATTCATAGAAAAATTTCTTAATGTCATTTTTAAGTAACGAGAAGCTTAGTACATAAGAAAAAAATAGTGACATTGAATGTATATAAAATTTTTTTTTTTTTTTAAACTAGTGTAATCGATGGAAAAATTGAAAGAAAGGATAATAATTAAAAATTGAGGAAAATAATTAAAAATGTAGAAATAAATTAAAAACAAAGAAGTAAATTAAAGCTGTATGATAATAATTGATAATTGTAGGAAAAATTACAAAATTACGAAAATGATTAAATATTATGTAAAAATAATTGTCAATTGATAAAAAATTCGATAAATGCCGAGATTAATGGGCATCAGAAAGAAATAATTTTAAAGATTAAGGAACAACTACAATTTTGAGGGATAATAACAAATTATCAATTGAAAACTGTAGATAATAATTAAAGAAAAAACTATAGTAAAGAAATCAATATTGAAGAATACAAATGGAAATTTTAGAAATGTATTGAAATTCCAAGAAAATAATTGATAATTGAAAAGAGGCTAGAATTATTGAATATTGAATAAAATAATTAAAAATTAAGGAAAAAAATTGAGACTTGACGAAAAAGATAAAAAAATTAAAAAAAAATGAAATTAAAGATTAAAGAATTTAATTGAAATTTTAAAATAGTTTATATTTGAAAGAAAGATTACAAAATGACGAAAATAATTGAGAAATGAGGAAAATAATTGACAATAAAGAAAAAAATTCTAAATCTTACGAGAATAATCGGCAACAGAACAAAATAATTAAACAAAATTAAAGAATTATTACAAAATTTAAGGAGAATAATTGTAAATTGAAAGCTGTTGACAATTATAGAAAAAATTGTAGATTTATTAATAATTAAATTAAAATTATTTCAACAGATATTTTTAAATTAACATTTTAATGAATTTAAATACATTTTTTAAAAAGTATAGCTGGTTTAAAACAAAAATTATTCAAGTGCCAAATTTTAGGTGTGGACAGACAAAATGAATGAAGGAATGAAAGAATTTGCGAATTATTAGTATAAAATTTACTGTATTCTAATAATATTTAAAATAGCCACTATTAAACTTTATTTTAAATTTAACAGTTTAAAAGTAACTACAATTTTTTTTCAATAGTTCTTGAATAGTCTCACTTCATAAAATATTACATTTTATATAAATTCATTTGAAATTTTCTTTTAAAAATAGTTACAAAAACTCAAGTAAAATACAAAATAAGTTTATTTTAAATTCTATTGAGAAGAATAAGAAATTTTAAATAATTGTAAAAAGATATAAATGAGTCATAGCAAAACGGGTTCGGATTTAACGACTCTAACTCCGCGGAGGAAATGTTGCCTGTAGGGGAAGTAAAGGAGGCGCGTGGCGGCACACGAGCCTTGCACCCGCACAAATACTACTGTATTCCTTTTTCACAGCTTTGCACATCTCTTCACGTTGCTTTTGTTATACACCCGTGCGAGAGCATTAAAATTGCCTCACGAAGAATCTAGGTCATTTGATTACTGGTCGTCCAGTTTTGATGTCTTATGCCTAAGAATTAATAAGCTTACACTCTGAAATCTATAATCGTCCAATTTTATATAAAGCGGTTGAACGAATTTTCATATTTTACTACAATTGTCAAATAATTAGAAGCATGAAACAAAAATTGTTTGTTTTCAATCATTTAGTTACTCTTCTCTTTCAATTTTAATAAGTAAAATTTCACTGATTCGCATTGATATATAAGTATACAAAATTATATAGGCTGCAGAATGTGTAAAAAAAGAATGGATAATTATTGGTATTTTACTGATTCACCAGGTTTATATCTTTATTGAAACTAGTTGAAAATTTCTTCTACCTAATTTTTCATCACATTTTACTACAACTTTAGTAAAAATTACAAAACTTTGACATTATCAATAGAGGAATTTATTTCGTTCAGATAATGTTCCAGAAGATTTTGTTTCCTTTTTTAAAAATAGTTTTTTGTTTGAAAAAAGCATTTAAGCTTAAAAAATTGGTTTTGGGATTCTGATATCAATCGAGAGATTTCTAGCTGGCTCTGTCATATGTATGAAGTATTCAACTCTGTCAACTTTTATTTGGCTATACTTTATAGACGCCTGTCTTGAAAACTTTACTTTTACTACTTAAACTACTTTTATTCGCGGAACGACACATATAATATTTTCATAGAAAAACCGATTTGCACAAAAATACCTTCTCATTTGAGATGAGAATTAACAAATATAAAATGTACTTTTGAGAAAAAATTAAGTTAAAAAATACGTGATTTCATTATTTGGTTTCAAATTTGTTATTTTTATAGCTTTGTAGTTAATTCTAAGATTACAGTAAACTTCAAAACTGAATTTCTTTTACTAAAGTAATCGCACTATTAAAAACGTGTAAGTTGCAAGTTAATAAATTAGTGAAACTATTCACTGAAATAAATCTTAACATAAATTATAAAAAGAATTTATAAAATGTTTATAAGTTTCATAAAGTGTACAATCAAGAACTCTCTAAATTTAAATAAGTGAAAATTCACTTATTAGATGTCAAAAGTCTTCCACTCTTTCAAAAAGTGTATATGCACTTATAATAAGTGAAAATTTCACTTATCATAAGTGCATATACACTTATTGTAAGTGCATATGCACTTTTTGAAAGAGTGGAAAACTTTTGACATCTAATAAGTGAATTTTCACTTATTCAATTTTAGAGAGAACTTCTGAGAATAACTAACTGAGTCACTTTTAAATTGTAATGTTGAAAAAAAATCAATTTAATAGTGCCTAGGCAAATGATAATTCTAAATTTAGTTCCAACCCTATGTGAAAAATTCGTCCTGGATACTCCAAACGGAAATCGGCAAGATTTAAAACAGTTAACACTTAAATCAGGTGGAAAATTTTGTTAACTTTTTAAATTTAACAGATATCGAAAAAACTGATATAAAAATTTTAATTCTGAGATCCCAAGGAGGTCTCTCTCAATATTTTTCACATTTTTTAAAGAGGTTGTAAAATAGTTCAAGTTCATTAAAAATGAAGGCGGCATAATTAACACTATTTTATAAATTCACTTCTAAATTTTGTTGTAAAATTTCGTTCAATGTAATCTCAGAAAATTAAATCTCAATTTTAGACAAAAAATCCAATTATCTTATTCTACAAAACTTACATTCTCTATTCTCTTCTTCTA
Organism: Ganaspis brasiliensis; assembly: GCA_037103525.1. Lineage (NCBI taxonomy): Eukaryota > Metazoa > Arthropoda > Insecta > Hymenoptera > Figitidae > Ganaspis > Ganaspis brasiliensis. The sequence continues at coordinate 7,480,838 of JAZKLR010000185.1, forward strand.
CTGGTTCTTCACTTCAAATTACACACTTTTTAAATATTAAAAATTTGGTACACCTTTTTTTAAACGAAAAAAAAAATTCACTTTGTCTAAATAGATTTTAAAAAATTTGACAGTTTCACACTTGTTAAATGATTTGGTTAAATGGTGGTTTGATGCTTCAATTTAGATGTCTGACAACCTACTGCTATAGCAAAACAGCTTGTCAGCTTTATATCGGAATGCTAAGGGACGCTTCTAATTGGTTACAGCAAACTAGAGGCGGGGGTGACTCTTTAAAGGAGAGTCACCCCAGGTTGCCAGGTAGGGGGAGTGGCTGTTATCACTTGTAAGCGATGGAGGGGAACGAAACGATACACCCTACTAAGCCAACCTATAAGAGAATCCACCCTGTACCCACCACAAACTTAACTTTACCCTCTTCACTTCTCGAAGGATACGTTCAGAATAGGCAGAAATCGCAATTCCCCCCTTTCACCCCTAATTTAGAAATAATGACCTAAACACCTAAAATCCTATATTTTCTTTTTTTTGCACCTTTTTCCAATACATTTTTTTTGTTTTTTTTTCACGATTATAATGAAAGTCAATGTTATTAATTAATTGTTAACTACCTTTATTGTAACTTTTATATATAACAATCTACTTATTTTTTGGTAAATAATTTACTTCTTTAAGCCCACAAAGTATAGATAATAGTTCATTCTTTTTTATTAATCCATGTGAAACAATTCAATGAAAAAACTTTGTAAGAAATTCTTACAAAATCTTCCAATAAATTTCTACCAAAATTCATGAAAAGCATGAAAAAAGTATTTTAATAAAATTTCATACAGAAATTTATGGGAAAGTTTTGTAGCAATTTTTCAAGACATTCTGTTGGGATTTCTTAAAAGTTGTTTTTATAATAATATAGGTATTTAGTAAAAGTTATTATTGTGATTCTAAGAAAATCCAAACTTGAAAGAAATGATTTTGCCGACACTTTATTTAGATACTTTATGTATAATGTATATATATTCAAAAAATTGGAATTCTCAAAGTTTTATAAAAATTTTAATCATTTCTGAAATAATAAACATCATTTTATGTTCTTAGGTATATTTCAAATTTTCTATTCTACACTGAGAGGAATTTGCGGCAATTATTATACGAAACATAACCTCGATTAATCATATGGAAGTAGTCGTGGAAATTTAAGTTTGAATCCAAATAAAATTTGCAATGAATCCAACTTTTAATAGCACTCAGTTCTGCTTATAAAAATATTGCTCGAACGCCAACTGATTTTCAGGCGGAGTTTATACAATACAAGCTAAACTTCGTGTACTCGTGTAAAGACGCACACATTTCCGTTTTTACGTTTTCGTGTCTTCATATATGTACACGCAGGTTAGCTTGTGTTGTATATTTAAACTCCGGCTGAAAATCAGTTGGCGTTCGAGCAATTTTTATAAGCAGAACTGAGTGCTATTAAAAGTTGGATTCCTTGCAAATTTTATTTGGATTCAAAAGCTTAAATTGTCACGACTACTTCCATGTGATTAATCGAGGATATGTTTCGTATATAATAATTGCCGCAGATTTCTCTCAGTATAAGCGTACAAAGTATAGATAGCAGTTAATTCTTTTTTTATTAATTCATACGTGAAACAATTCTATCAAATAAGATATTCTTACAAATTTTATGAAATTTCGTACAGAAATTTATGGGAAAGTTTTGTATCAATTTTTGAAGAAATTTTGTTGGAATTTCTCAAAAGTTGTTTTTATAATATAGGTATTTACTAAAAGTTATTGTAATTCTAAGAAAATCCAGACTTGAAAAAAATGGTTTTGCCAACACTTTATTTCGATAGTTCTTTATATGTATATTCAAAAAACTGGAATTATCAAAGTTTCATAAAATTTCAAATCATTTCTGAAATAATAAACATTATTATATTTTCTTAGGTTTATTTTAAAATTTATATTCTATAAAATCGAAATATAAAACTATTCAATAATTTTCGGGCAAGTTTTCTAAACTACATTGATTTGAATTTAATTAATTAATTTTATATCTTTAGTAAATGTCATAAAAATATTCTAATGTTTTTAAAACCAATTTTGTAATGTTGCTTCTTCCATTTCTTTCAGTTATTATTTTTCTAAAAATTTAATTAACTTTTAAGAAAAAAAGAAAGAAAAGAACATTTTTATTTTTTAATTATTTACGGTTGAAAAAGTTTTGCATTAGTAATAGAAAATTGAGTGTACTGATGATTCTGTTTGTAAATAGTTTATGGATATGTTAAAAAACATATGGGTGCAGTTCCGAATACAACAACTCTCCTATTTTTTTGAAACTCTATATAATTTATAGACTAGATCATTTCATGGTAAAAATCATACAAAAAAATGTTAAAAACCATAATGTTTTTTGCATTTATCTCTTAAAAAATTTAAAATATCAAAAACTGATTTATACAAAAGTTTTAGGCCTCGTTAAAATACATATTTTATGTCTGAATCTTTTTTAATACAATCTATTAGTTTACGAGAAGGTACCGGGAACGAAATGAAGATTTCTCATTTAAAAAAAAGTGTCATTTTTTATGGCACCCCAACCAAAAAACCTTTATTTTATGAGTTTTTACTGTGAAAATGGAACTAATCTCCATGTTTCACTTTCATTTTCAAACAGCGTTTATTAATAATATTACAATTGACTCAATCGACTGTTTTTATGATGGTTGACAGTTTTTTGCTTTTTTGAAAACTATCGACTTTTGGCAAAAATCTATAAAATTTAAAAGATGTATTTCAATGAGATCTTTAACTTTTGTTTAAAGCATTTTTTGAGATCCATCATGTTTTTAGAGATAGATGCAAAAAAAACCAAAATTTTTATGGTTTTTACCATGAAAATGATCTAGTCGCCAATTTTCACTATCATTTTCGTAATCAGCGCATTAAAATACAATACACTGAAAAAAATGTTGAGTCATATCAACAAAAATTTTGTTGGCTCAACCAAATTTTTAGTCATAGCAACAAAAAATTGGTTGGCTCAACCAAATTTTAGTTAATATGACTCAACATTTTTTTCAGATAGTATATGTAGTTTATTGATAAAAATTGAATAGTTGTCGTATCCGGAACTTTATCCACATTGAACAACAAAACCACTGTGATTCCTGGAATACCACCCAGGTATATTTCTGTCCTTCCTTTTTCACAGTTGGTTAAAAAAGAGAAAACACACACCCGGGGTGGACTTCGGAACGCCCGTTTTCCTGTCGAATTTCTCCCTCTCCGTATCTTTCCTTTTCCTCTAGTTTATTGCACTTGCTATCTACAAATTCTCGGTTGGAGGGAAAAGGGAAGAGGAATCACTCAAACAGACATATACATAATCATATTCTCGCGTACTTTAAATTTCAATTGGACGCTATGCTTATCAAAAAATATTACATTCTCTCTAAATCTGAATTAGTGGTTTTTCTACTAATGAATTAACGAAAAGTGAGCTACTATTAAAATAGTAAGAATTTGACTAATTCTTAGTAGAAAACTACTAATTAAATTAGTAAAAAAATCTACTTATTTTAAAAGTAAAGTTTTACTATTTCAATTAGTAGTTTTCTATTAAAAATTAGTAGTTTTCTACTAAAAATTAGTAGTTTTCTACTAAGAATTAGTAGTTTTCTACAATTAGATAAAAATGAGCCATGAATTTGACTAATTCATAGTAGAAAACTACTTATTCAGATTTAGAGAGTTTGATTTTTAAACTGTGAACTATTACAAAATTAATGTATTATATCTTAAATATAATAATATAAATGAATAATGTTACTAATAATTGTTCATAACAATATCAATTAATAGTAACACAGCCACACACAAAAATAAAGTTCCCTGATCTGGGTATGAGACCCTTATTTTCTTATGTATTTTCATGCGCTGTCTCCGAATCCGTCAGAATTGGCCCAGCACATCAAGTTTTGACCCTAACCTTAAAATTAAAAAAATATAACTTTTTGTTAGTTAGAATTTGAATTCCACTTAACATTGGTACATGTCTTTGGTCATTAGAAAGCTTGATTTATGACCTTTAAAACCCTTTTTTTAAAAATTGTTTTACAATGATTTTTAACAAAGATATGATGTTTTAATTAACATATATGCCTTTCTTTAAATGTTAAAAACGCGTGATTATTAATGTTACTTTTTTGAGGTTTTTATGACACCACATGTAAAATTGAAATGTTTATTGCTTATTTCTCGTTTTTTATAACAAAAATAAGACCAAAATTTTTCAAAACAAAATTCTAAAGTATTTTTAACTATAACTACAAAACAAATTCTTGAAAAAAACTTGATTTAAAAGAATGCACAAAATAACCCACCAAATCCTGATTTTTTAGTTTTTTATACTTTTTTCTTACAATATGCAATAAAAAGTTAGCGCATCACGTATACATCATCACGACTAAATTGTCAACAAGTATTAATAATATCTTCAGAAACACTTTTAAACTTCCGGAGATCTGAACAGAATTTTTTCACAAAATCCTTTGGTATTCTAACTTTTTATATAAAACCCTATAATAAAAACCATATTACGACAGAAAAAAAAATTATTGGGTTTTGGATGACTCTTTTCAGGATTTAATTTGCAAATTAAATTCAGATTTCAAATAGCGCGAAGGTTAAACGCGTTTTTCCCAAAACTACATTTTCAGAGTCGATGAACACAATATTTAAAAAAAAAACGCACCTATCATTTTAAATTTTGTTCACATGTTTTATACATACTTAGCTTGTACTTAAACAAAATACTTTTTTTTAACAACGTTTACAAGTTGTTTAAAAAAAATCTTGATTTCCCTATTTTTTGCCCACTTGCCACTTAAATAACTATTGTTTAAATAATGAGCTTTAGATTATAATCAATCAAATCAAGCTTTATCATTATACTCAGAAAGTATAAATATAGATTAAACAATTTCTCAGTTTATGTAAGGATTTTTAATGCAAACAGTGTTTCTCCATTTTCTCATTTCGACCATAATTTTTTTTACCAAAGTTTTTCTTTAGCACGGCAGAATTTAAAAACAGACAATGCCCACTAAAAGTTCAGTGTCTTGAAAAAAAATTTGATAAAACTTATTTACTATTATTTGTCAAATATAATTGATCTAAGTTAGCAATACCACTAATATAGATAAAAGGTATGACAAAAATTTAAAAATTTGTTGCAAATGTTTCCTTGTGACAATGCATTTTTGCATTAGATCAAATGCACATCCTTAGGATCAAAACTAATATAATTATTCTTGATCCACAAACAATAATTGAGGGACCGGATGAGCAACTGCCTCTACGCCCGAAATGTGCTCCATGGTGCTCTACGATTGAATAGGAGTGTGCGCCAGTGGCGTCCGGTGGGCTACTTAACCGCGCGTCGCGCGTCCGATACTTTGGGCCATCGGGCGTAGTAGAGGCAGTTGATGCTTGCTGCATCTGGCCCCTACGCTCGAAGGGATTGTCTGTTTTTTTTCGTGAGATAAGATGATGGAAAGATTATCTGAAAAACAAATTCGAGAAAATAGTAAACGATAGAGCATTTGAATGCGCACATTTTTTCTTAATACACTTTTTTTGTCTGACTTTTATTTATTAAGATAAAATTTATAAATTAAATTTATTTCTTAAGTTGAAAATAATTAAATTTTAGTAATTAACTCTTGATATCTCAGAGACCAATGGATGATAAAAGGTTATATTCAACTTATGTACTCAAAAAACAAGGCAGATTTTACTAAGTTTGTTAAAATGATAAAAAAAGTTTAATTTGTTGTTGATTTTTAACAATAAAGTAGTCGCTGTCGTTACTTGTGCTTTTCTGACTTTGAGCGAAAAGTCATAGTGACAAAGTATTGAATTTTGTAAACTTAAATCATACAAGTTATTCAATAGGGTATTAGCAAGTTTTACGAAAAAGAATTTTTAACATCCCTTAATTATTTCAGCTTTTACAAACCATTTAGTTTGACATTGTTTTTACGCCATGCACTATATTGATGAAACAATTTTTACCCATTGGATCGACAATTTCCGACAGTAGTGTAATTAAAATATTTATTCGTTTATTTTTCAATATTACAATATAAATATTAAAAAAATAAAGTCAATGGTTTGAAAAAAAGTGTGCGATGGCCGGGAATCGAACCCGGATCAACTGCTTGGAAGGCAACTATGCTGACCATTACACCACCATCGCACCATGATGTTTATAGAAATGTTTAAGTTCTGATAGTTCATAACTTTCATATACACTGCTGTGGGGAGTGCGGAAATCAAACCAGCAAGTGAATGTAATTTTCTCTCACTTTATTTGCATTACTTAAATAATATTAATACAATATAATGTAAGAACTTAGAAAGAATATTGAAGTTTAACTTTAATTAATAAGGTATAATTATTTTTTAGTAACCAAGTTAGAAAAGTCAGCCACGATTTAAAATTGAAAATATGCTAAAGTAAATAAGTCATTGTAACACCATACATTATGCTGCTTCCATGCACGTGTTCACTGAATTCTTTTTATTTGAACATATAACCGGACCGCATTTATCGCTTTCCTGCCGAGAGCTAAGATACACATACATAAAACAAACACCCATACAATATCGTATCAACAAACTTGAAAGATTAAAGTATATTCTTATAGTATGAATATTACACAGATAGCAATTTTCAATTTAAGAGACATGTCAGTGATTTATACATATACGCTGGGAAAACTTTTGCTAAATTTAATAATATAAATTGTTTAAATTCAAAGCATAAACTAAATTTATTTAAAAAAAAAATAATGATGATAGTAATAATGTAAATAAATAAAAAATATTAAAAAAAGAGTGCGATGGCCGGGAATCGAACCCGGATCAACTGCTTGGAAGGCAACTATGCTGACCATTACACCACCATCGCACGTTGAAAGTTTTGTAAATTTAGACTTGCTGAACTGGAACTGTCCAAATTTAACAAATTAATAAGTTTTCACCAATTCTAAAAGAAGTCAGTCATTGATAAAATGATAGTTGAATTTATTTACATATAAAAATAGATTTTATTTTTCCTTTATTTATTCCATTAACGGTATCTAAAAACTCTAAACGACTTTATCCTAACCATATTATTATATCTCTTTATGCTTTAGTTTTCTGCACTTTTTAAAAGTTTAACCAAATATTTTCATTAAAAACTATTTTATATCTTTTGTAAATTAAAACAGTATTGTTTTACTTGAATATTATTATTAATTGTGATTAAATATATGGTAACAATTATATAATTGAGAATAAAAATTTCAATTGATTGGAAGTTGGCTGGTTTGAAGAATCAGTTAAAAATTAAAGTGAATAAAATTTAGATAAATTCAAATTTTAGATCAAGGTTGTTAATAAACATTGTCAATAGATTGTATAAACAATTTTTATATTGATATAAATATTTGTTTAACTTGACACAGCTTCGATACACGGAAAGAAAATTATTTACAAATTTTATAAAAGTATTTTACAATCTAGGGAAAAAGGATCAAAAAGAGACAATTTCAGATTGAATTTCAAACTTTTAAATACTTATATTAAAATTGCTAAATACTATATTAAATTTTAAAATAACTTAGCAATGAACAGATTGTACAAAATTAATCGAAATATGAAAATATTCAATAAAGTCACTTTCAGAAGAATCACCCTTATAGAAACTATTTTTTCATAAATTTAATATTTTTCAATCTACATTGTAAAATATATAACAGAGTGTAGGGGTAGGAAATCATATTTTTGCAATTGCTTCGAGTTATGTGCAAAATATAGAAAATTGTTCTAAATAAAAGATTAAGAATTTAAATAACTTTGAATTTAACATATTTTTCATACGGCAATTAGAAATAATCCGAATAACGTGAGTCCTACGAGTCTAACAAAATAACAACGAAATCTGAAAAGGTCAAAAGTCTTCCGCTTATTTTAATAAGTATATATTTATATACATTTACAATAATAAGTTAAATTTGTACTTATTTGAAGTGAAATGTCACTTATTTGTTAGTGTACATACTTATTGAAACAGTGGAATACTTTTCACAATTGAAATAAGTAAATATTCAGTTATTCAAGTTTACAGAGTGCATGGATCTTGGAAGACAAAAATTGTTTTAAATTCTTTTCTACCTCAGAAAGTCTTATTTTAAGACGCAACATTTTTAAGGACAACTTTTGCTTATTTTACAGATTTTTCTTTTGCTTTAAACTGTGCCACAAAAAAAATTAAAACCTTAAAATTTGCATAAAAATACTCAGAAGTATTGTAAGTGCTTTATAGTGTTCGATTCATAATAAAAACTTTATAAATTATAAGTAAAAAAAGGATTCTTTCTAGAATCAATTTAAAAAGGTAAAATTGTAATAATTATAAATTCATCTTGATTAGGACATTATTTTTTACACAAACATTTATATAGCAGGACTTGGTGAATTTAAAACACGTCTTATATTAAGATTCTCTTTTCACAGTGCTTTAGTGTGGTTCCTAAAATTCACAAATCGTCAAAAAAATATTTATCAATTTGCTAAACGTTCTTAAATAAGTTTAGCTAATAATCTTTATTTAAATGGTTTATCGCTTTCACAGGAATTGATTGATAAAAGTCACTTTTCATATGTTTCCTGAAAGTTAGAAAAAGCATTTAAAAATGTTTTAAATGCTTTTTTAAAAGTTTTTAAAATAGAAGATCTCGAAAGAGGAAAACAGTTCACTCTCTCTGAGCATTCCACTCTATACATGAGGGAGAAGCCTCCGATCTCGGGATCGATCGATACGAACCTCAAACTTTTGTACATTTGTACATACTCGTGCTCGGATAAGTCACAACACGTGTCATCGCGCCATACCCTTAGCACTGGACACCTGCAAAATTTGTCCGCTCTTTTATTTTTAAATGAGATTCTAGACTAGAATTTTCCAAGGATACTGTTTAAATCTGAATATGTATACAATTTTTTTAAAGTAATAAGTAGTCCACTGATTTCAATAAGTTTATATGTTAGAGAAATTTCTCTCGTAATAAATAAAAACTTCAATCATTAAAAATTGATTCCTTTTGCAATTTTCAAAAATGCCAAAAACATTTTATTTTGTGATATAATGTTAAAAAATATACTTTATTGTTTAATCCTATATAAGAAATTAGTTAGCTATTTCTGTAAACCCTGGTAATGAGTAAAAGACAAATGCATTTAGGTAGCATAAGGGCATGTGATGTAAAATGACGTCACTGGCATTGGCAAAATTTATCCAAAAATTTTTTTCTAAAAATAATAAATATTTTGTCACTAAACTTTATAGAATTACTTAAAATATCATTAAGAAAGTTTCTCTGACCCAAGTCTATTCAAATTTTGCCTGAAAGTTAATTTTTTTAAAAAATTAGCTGATTTTCGGAAAATTAAAAAAATTAATTTAACCGCAAAATTTAAACAACTTAAGAGATACCTTCTTAATGATATTTAAAGTAATTCCATAAAGTTTAGTGTAAAAATGTTTATTATTTTAAAAAATAGTTTACGGACAGATTTTGCCTATACCAGTAACGTCATTCTCCATCACATGCCCTTAAAAATTGAGAGAGATAGTTGTCTATTTCGGTAAACGCGAAAAATAAATTAAGCCTAGAAACTTGCAATTTTTTCTCAAAATTACAATTTTTATGCTTGGGACATTTTTGCAACTATTAAAGAAACAGAATAAATAATTTATTACAAATACGAAGGATAAAGTAATAGTCCTATAGAAGTTTAAAATGTTCATTAAGTTATCTATTAAAGTTTATTATCAATGTTTTTAAATTTTGAATTCAAATTAATTAAAGGACACATGTTATTGTTAGATCTAGAATTCAAGAAGAACTCAATTCGACAAATTCAAGATAACATTCTTTTAAAATTTATTTTCTTGTAAAACTACAATTTTAAAGCTTTATTATATCTAAAGTTGATGAATTTAGAAAAAAACTAAATCCCTCTAGCTCCATTTTGAAAATGTTATCAAGTTGAAACTATTTAATAACTTAAACAATTGCAAAAATTATAACTATATTTTACAAATTGATAGTAGTGAAGCATATTATATTGTTCTCTGTCTTCTAAATTTCCGTAACCGAGGAATCGGTGATATCTATACTTAAAGAAAAAATAGAGAAGACATACACAGAGAAAATGACATAAGTTCAATGTACATGGACATTTAAATCCATATAGCCATAGATTGATACAAAATTAGCCACCTCTTTTCTTTTATTTCTGATTTCTCAATTTTAAAATTCTATTTTAATTTTAATATTATATACTTATTATCTTTCTTCTATTGTTCAAATAATTGATTTTATTATGAATATCAGATCTGCTTTTATAAAATATAATTTTATATCAGGCTTCATCATTGATTCTTCAACGACCTGAACAACAAACATTTAAAATTAAATAAATAAAATAATTTTAATGAATTATTAAATTTAACTTTAAATTAAATAAATTAAGAAATCAGAATTCATTAATTTTTTAATTAAATAAAAATTAGTAAATTTAAATGTCTTTTTTATTAAAACAAAATAAATATTTGTTTATTTCAAAATTACTTTTATCTGACTTACTTTCAAAAGCAAAACAAATAGTTCAGCCAACAGAACCAATTCAAAGCAATCTTTAATTTTTCGAATCTAAACTAAATTTTTATTCATTAATTAATTTTTTTATTTTCTCAAAATTCAATTTCGTTAATATTCAAATTAACTTGACTACATGCCCTAATTCTGGGGTAAATCTATGCCCTAAGCTTTTTATATGTTTCATATATATTTCATAGTTTATTTTTATTGACAACTGATCAAATTTTTCAGTTGTCACCAAACCTACAACGAAATTCTAACAACTACACGGTGCGCCGGAAGTAAGAAATTTAGTGTCCGTCGAGTTATATGTTTTAAAACATAACTCGAATAAATCATATCTCGGGCAAATCTTAATGAAATTAAATGAAACTTGGTATACTTACGCATTTGAGTTTAGTATAGCCCACTGAATGATTGAAAACATAAAAAAACATTTATTTTTCAATTATTTTTTAATAAAAATAGAGACCTGTTTGTAATAATGTTTCTGAAGAGTAGTATACGGGAAAGTTTTTTGTTTTCGCCATTAGAAAGATATACTTTTATAACTTATTTAAACTTCTTTCAAAAAACTTTTTTTCTTTTAAAAAAACATATTGAAAACAATTAATTATTTAAGTTAGTTTATTATTATTAAAATATCAGTTATCTGATTATTATTAAATAGATTAATTATTAAAAAATGATAGAAATAGAAAATAAAAAAAACATTTTAATTTTATTGCCTAAAAAAATAGAATCTGAAACAAAATATATTTTCATTTAAATTGTCATAATTATGCGTTATTTGATTAATATTAATTCAATTAATTTTATTAAGAACATTTAAGCAAATACTCGAGCGAACAAGACTAAAAATAAATAAATTTCTTCCTTGTATTACACTGTGTTACAAAAAATGTGAACAAAAAATTACTTTTAATGTTTTAATCGGACCTAGCCTAAATTGTTCGACATTAAAAACTAAAAAAAGTTATATATGTTAAATTCCCCCTCCTGCCACCTCAAAAATTTCATTTTAGAGCCAAAAAACTGTTTTACTGCAGTTTTTGTATAAAATTTACTGTTATTTCGTCATTGTTGGTCCGATTAAAATTTTTTTTTATTTTAAAGCTGAGATTCTTTAATTGTTGCAAGTAGTACTTATCATTTTCTAACAACTTTTTATATTTATTATTGTAAATGTCGTTAAAATTTTGAAAATTAAGAATGGCACCAAAATTAATTTTTGTTTTACCCGAAAAATACTGTGATTATAAAGACAAAACATGCAAAAACTCAGACATTTTTTTACCAATTTAATTTAAAAAAAAGTTCATTCGACGCAGAATTAAATACATTTTAAATAATTCACCACAGAAAAAAAAACATTCCAAATAAAATTGGGACATAAATCATTGCCAAAATTGCAAAAACTAAAAAAATCGCCAATTTTCGAACTTTCTTACTCTTTTTCTACCATAAATTTTATTTAAAGCATAAAACCTCTATTAGGTCTAGAAAGCTTCGTTTCTCAGGTTTAAAATAAAAAAAAAATTAAATCAGACCAAAAATGACAAAGTAACAGTATATTTTATACGAAAACTATAGAAAAACTGTTTTTTTAGCTCTAAAATGTAATTTTAAAGGTGGGCGGGGGGGGGGGGGGGTGGATTTAATACACATTTTTTTTTACTTTTTCATGACGAACAACTTAGGCTAGAAGTGCTAGAAAGTTACGTTAGATATATTTATACAGGGGCGGCGAAAGAGGTCCACATCGTGTGTGGAGTTCAGATGATTTTTGAAGGGTGGGGGGGGGGGGTAAAGACTGAAGTTTTTGATGTAACTATTACCTTAATCAATTTTATCATTCTTCTCAAGATATTTTTTTTTTATTTATACACTTTTTGCGCACATTGTAACTATAAGCATTGCTTTTAATAATAGAAAACTTTAAAAAAAATATTAATCCATATTATGGTGTGTGGAAATCCACACACGAAAAAATCTGGTGTGTGGACTACTCCACACTATCCACACAACTGGTGCCGCCCCTGTATTTATAAACAAAACAGTTCACAAGCTAGCTGTTTCCATAAAGACGAAAAATATAAGGTAAACATATAAAAAAAAAGCATCTATTAGAAATTCAAAAATAATATAACAGTATTATTATACAAACTTAGGTGAAAGAAGTTTAGATAAATTTTATTATAAAAGTATACAATTATTAAAAATTATTGTTTCTTAATTATAATAAAAACATCGCACAGAATTGACTTAATCGGGAAGCAGGCCTGGCTGACGCCACAGTAGGATAAAATGACAAATTTGGTTCTGCACAAAAATAGTTTTTCTATACTTAATAATGTTTACATTTAATGTTTTCGGGGTGTGTCAGTAGTAAAAAATAGTTTTTGCGCTTAAAAATTGTTATTAACAATTAATATAAACAATTACAGTTTACAGGAAGTTATGTCTAAAACAAATATTTTTTTTTATAAATTTGCTTTAAATTATTTCAATGAAACTTTCTTCTTGTTAAACTTTTACGATCTCTCTAAATTTCTTAGAGTGAATATTTCACTCTAATTTAGGAGTGAGATGTACATTCACTCCAGATAGAGTGAAAGTTCACTCTAAAAGAGTGAAATCGCTCACTCTAATGGAAAGAGTGCAGAAATTCACTCAGTGGTTGGAGTGAATATTCACTCCAAGACTTAGAGTGAAACTTTCACTCTGTTTTGAGTGAACGTAAGCACGTATAACTTATAACGGCAGTTCGTAAGTTTTGTACCAACGAGCGTATAGCATAGTGGTTAGAGCGTTGGGCTTTAGGCCTGGGGGTCGCACGTTCGAGACCCCTCAGCGTCAAATATTTTAATTATAATAAGTTTAGCGTTAGTATTAAGTTGTATGTTTTATTTGTAAATATAATATAATAAAATGTTATAAAATAATATAAATAACAAATATCCTTGAGACTAAATAAATACGAAAATACCACAGTACTGACAGAAAGTTATTCAAGAGATTCAATATTTATTTTTATTTATTATTTTTATTTTTCAAAAATAAGATATTATTCCTTTAAAGTTATGTTATGCAAATTTCCAAAAGCTTTAATTTACCCAATCTTAAATTGGAGTGGGAAATTTGATCTAAGAGGAATGAGCGCCATTTTAAATCAGCTGAAAAATTCACTCTAATTAGAGTGAACTCGTCACTCTATCTATAGAGTGAATAAATTCGCTCTTTCAATGAGTGAACATTCACTCCATATGGAGTGGCTCAATTTTCACTCTTGCCTGGAGTGAAATCTCACTCTTTAAGAGTGAGGTTTCACTCTAAGAAATTTAGAGAGATAGTTTTTTCTTAATTGTTTAAACAATTTTTATAAACAAACGCACTGTATGGACATTTTTGGGCACAAATGAATCGAATTTTTCACGAATAATGTTTAATCTAAGCCGCCCAGAGATTTTCTTTCGAAACAGTCATTTCTCAATTATAAGAAAAATTATCGCAAAAGTTCGGTTTAACAAGAAAAAAGTTTAATCGAAATAATCCAAAGTAAAGTTATAAAAAAACAAATTTTTTTAGACATAACTTCCCGTAAAGTGTAATTGTTTATATAATAATTGTTTATAACAATTTTCAAGCACAAGAAATGTTTTTTACTACTGACACACCCCCAAACATTAAATACGCACTAATTATTATGTGTGCAAAAAAAATTTTGTGCCAAAGAAATCGAAAATAGTAAAAAATCATTTTTTTTATACTTTTTGCAGTAACATTAAAAATTTATAAAGCAATAATTAAAAAATTAACAGATCTCTTTAGAATTTAGTTCTGC